>CM057345.1:531917050-532545853 GCA_030015575.1 Agapanthus africanus
CGGAGTCGCTGTGGATCCGAATCGTTTTTAGCCTCAGTCCTGAGGTTATGCACAGTTCGGCCAGCAAGGCCTCGTATTCCGCCGCGTTATTTGAGGCCTTGAACCCGAGCTTCAGGGAATACTCCATTTCTGCCTCGTTCGGGCCCCAAATGATGAGGCATGCACCACAGCCTTCCTCGGTCGAGGACCCGTCGACGTAAAGGATCCAATCAGGGACTGAGTCGGGCTTTCCATCGACCGAGGGTTGAGCTGCGGGGGCCGGTGTTGACTCCGGCTCCTTGCTGGGGAAGTGCACTCGACGATAAAGTTGACCAGGCCTCGAGCTTTGATGGCCTGCCTCGAGCGGTATTTTATGTCGAACTGGGACAATTCCCACCTCCACTTCTCCAAGTGTCCAGAGGACTCGGATGAAGCGAGGATAGCTCCCAAAGAGCGCTCGGTAAGGACAAGAATGGTGTGCGCCTGAAATAGTGTCGCAGTTTTCTTGAAGCCACGATGAGCGCCAAGACGATCTTCACTATGGCTGGGTACCTTGTTACCGTGTCCTTGAAGACGTGGCTCACGTAGTATACTGGCTTCTAGACTCCGTCGACCTCTCGGACGAGTACCGAGCCTGCAGCTTAGTCGGATACCACTAGGTATAGAGATAGCTCGTCCCCTTCAACCGGTCGGGTGAGCAGCGGGGGAGTCGCAAGGTGCCTCTTTAATTGGTCAAAGGCAGTCTGGCACTATTCCGACCACTTGAACCTTGGAATCTTCCTTAGAGCTTTGAAGAACGGGAGACACTTCTCCCCAGACCTCGACATGAAACGTGACAAAGCGGCTACACGCCCTGTCAGCCGCATGATCTCGACGTTAGTCTTGGGCGCGGCCATGTTGAGGATGTTGTTAATTTTCTCTGGGTTAGCTTCGATCCCGCGGTGAGTGACCATGAAACCGAGGAACTTTCCCCCGGTGACCCCGAATGCGCACTTGGCGGGGTTCGGTTTCATCTTGAACTTGCGGAGGACGTCGAAAGCCTCCCCCAGGTCTTTGGCATGGTCGACCGATGAGACTGACTTGACGAGCATGTCGTCGACATAAACTTCCATGTTCCTACCGATTTGCGGTTTGAACATGCGATTGACCAAGCATTGGTACGTAGCTCCGGCGTTTTTTAGGCCGAAAGACATCACCTTGTAGCAGTATACCCCCAGCCCATTGTGAATGCGGTGAGATCTTCGTCTGCCGGATTCATATGGATCTGGTTGTAGCCGGAGAAGGCATCCATGAAACTAAGTAGTTCGTGTCCTGCCGAGCTGTCGACGAGCTGGTCTATCCAAGAGAAGTGATAGTTGTCTTTTGGGCAGGCCTTGTTGAGGTTGGTGAAGTCGACGCACATGCGCCGCTTCCCGCTTGACTTTTTGACCAGGACGACGTTCGCCGGCCATTCCGAGTAAGGCACATTTTGAATGAAGTTGGCGGCGAGGAGCCTGTCTACTTCGTCCTCAATCGCCTTTTGCTTGATCGAGGCAAAGCTTCGCTTTTTCTGCCTGACGGGTCAGGCCGTAGGATCTATCCCGAGCTTGTGAGATATGATTTTGGAGTCGATCCCAAGCATGTCAGCAGGTGCCCAGGAGAACACGTCGGAGTTGTTTCTGAAGAAACCAACCAAGTCGCCTCGTTGAGCCCCAGTTAAAAGCGACCCGATCTGAACCCTTCTACGAGGGGGACCTCTGTCAGTGGCTCCACCGGGGTCCCTCGGACCTCCTTTTGCTCGTCTCGAGTGTCCAGAGAACCCCTGATGTCACCCTCACTCTCAACATCATTGTTTGGCCGCTCAGACGAAGATGTCGCGGTGAAGCAAGCCTTTGCAGTTCGTTGGTTCCTGTAGGCCCGGCCTATCCCTCCTTGGTCGAGCGGGAATTTCATCGCCAGGTGGTAGGTCGATATCTGGGCCTTGGGGGAGTTCAATGTAGGGCGGCCGAGGAGGATGTTGTAGGCCGACGGGATTCTCGCTACGATGAATTCTACAGGCACGGTGCACGTACGGCCGACCTCCCCGATGTTAAATTGGAGAGTGATTATCCCTTTCGCCGGGATGGATTGGTTGGTGAATCCTGACAAGACGTGTGTGGTCGGTCTTAGGTCCGACGGGGTGAGTCCCATACGTAGGAAGCAGTCATAAAATAGAATGTCTGCCGAGCTTCCAGAGTCGACCAGTATCCTCTGAACCTCGTAGCGGTGGACCCGAGCTGTGATCACCAGCGGGTCGTTGTGGGGCAAGGATATACCGTGGAGGTCCTCGTCGTTAAAAACGATTGGCTCAGTGGCCCTGGCCTTCTTCCTCAGATGGTTGTCCGTCTCCTCGACCGGTGAGGGGTGCTGAGCCTCGTCGGTATTTGCCGTACCCCCGTTGATATGGCCATGATTTGGCCGATCGTCAACTCGTCGGGAGGCGAACGTTGTTCTTGCTCACGTTCAGCTTGTCGCTTGTCCCGCAAGTACGTTGCCAGGTGCCCTGAGTGGATTAGCTCCTCGATGTAGTCTCGGAACTGCTTGCAGTTTTCCATGGAGTGGCCCTGCGACCTGTGGAAGCCGCAGAAGGGGCCCCGGGTGCTCTTTTCTGCCCTGTTCGAGATTGGGGGGAGTTTGAAGAATTTCTCGCCCTTAGCTTCCTCCAGCAGTACCGTCTGGGAGACGTTGAGCGGGGTGTACTCCTGAAACTTCGGGGAGTAGGGCTTTGGCCGCTCAAGCCTCTTTTTCTCTTCCCGGCCCCTTTTTTATGATCAGCTTGTTTTATCCGGGGAAGATTGGCGTTCACCTCGGATTCCAGCTGGATCTCACGTTCGGTCCAGGCCCTTACGTCGGCCATAGTCTTAGGTTGCGCTAATGCAAAGGAGTGTAACCACTCCTTGTGCCTAAGACTCGACCTGAGTGCCGTTATGACCGTTTCGTCCCGGTGTTCCGGGACCTCGAGGAGGGCGTTGTAGAAGCAGGTGACGTACCTTTTGAAGGTTTCTTTGTCCCCGCTCTTTATGGTGAAGAGGTGGTCGACGGTCCGCTTCTGCCGTCTGTTCCCGACGATGTAGCCGAAGAATTGGGTGGCCAGCTCATCGAAGGTAGAGATTGAGCATGGCGCGAGTCCTCGGAACCAGTCTCGTCCGGAGCGGATGAGAGTGGCTGGGAAAGCGCAGCATTGGGCGGCGTCGGAATAGTCCTGGAAACTCATCCTGGCTGTGAATGCGTCCAAGTGGTCCTTCAGGTCGGACTTCTCGTCGAAGAGTGAGACCTTCGGGGGCTTGTTCCAGGAGGAGACATGGACAGTGAGAAGCTCCTCAGTGAAGGGCTTCGTGGGCGAGTCGGCGACGTATTTAGCCCCGTCGCTTGAACGACGACCTTCCCGATGCATACCTTCGATCTTCTTTGCGAGGGCGTCGAGTCGGCCGTGGTATCCCGATGAGTTGGCATATTCTGATTTTTGGCTTCTGCTGTCGAAGACCTCTGCTTGGCCACGACCCCGATTCCGTTCGATGACGTTCATCAGGTCTCCTTGTGTAACAACCCCAAATTTCCTATACAACTTTTGTACACATTTTTTTTTCAAAAATCCATAAAAGGGGTATTTTAGCCTGAGCACAAGATATAAGTAATTATTTTGCTTTTTAATTACAAGTTAAAAGAATGTAACAACTCCATTTTTATTATACAAAATTTGCTTAAAAATTAATGTATGCTTGGGGTATTTACATTTACTGTTATTACTTTAAGTAATTAATTAGCTCCATAATTACAAGAAGAAGCTTGTACCTCATTGGTAATACCTTGCACTGCTGAACCAAGCCACCAGAGTTCAAATCCCCTGCCCCACATTATTTTTTAATATTATTTTGTTTTAAATTCTTTGGAAGCCCAACAGTCCACACACAATAACTCCCAAAATTCCTACTGAACCTGAAAATCTGAAAGCACCAGTGCCTATCTCGTGAGACTCCCCACACTCCGACCATCGAACTCGGCCCGGATCGGCCAACTCGGCCGGCGGACCGGCCGACTCGGCCCGCCGCCGCCGGCCGGAGTTGCCGATTCCGGCGAGTCATCAACACCAAAAAAGTGTCTCTTCACCTCCCCTACCCCCCTGTATACTCTATTTATTTAGATCGGTTCCAGAAACCTTTGAAATCCCCATTTACTCCATATTTTAATGAATTTTAATATATTTTACATTTTTTTAAATTTAAACCTTTCACCTACCCTGACCCTATAAATACACCCCCTACCCTCTACCTTCTCACTCACATTTCTGAGCCAACTCTCTAAAATTCTCAAGAGATCTTGTGTACCTTGAAAACGAGCTTGAGGCGAAGCTCCGACGAATTTCCGGCGGAACTTCCGGCGATCGTTTTAGGAACTACCGGCGACGACGCAACACATCGGTGATTCCTCTACTTCCCCCTCACTCTCTTGTGTGATCTAAAACCCGTAAGTCCCAAATTCTACCTATCTCTTCTATCTAAAAATATGGTTTTACAAAACCCGACGGAATCGGAACAAATCCGATTTCCGATTCGGTTTCTTATAAAATTCCACTTCTCACTAATACAATTATACTTAAACTTCCTCATGATGACTATTAAACACTAATCAACCAAATTGATCAGGTTTTATCACATGAAATGATAGCTATTTCAATTTATCGTATTTTTCCACCTAAATACCACATTGTTTCAACTTTACATTTAGCTCCATTAAACTTGCTATACCTTTAAAGTAGAGCACGAGGTAATGGCCTACCTCCTCACACACTCATATACAACCTAACAAGATACCATCGAAAACTTAGAATACGAGAAAACAATATTTTCATTTAAATACCCTTGACTTAATAAAACCATTACTAAAAGATTTAGTATTGATACACTTTTTAAATAAATACCTCTTATTATGAAAATACGATAAGTTGTGGACATCAGTCGTTTATCTAAACCCGACTTTGTGGTGTCTAGGCTAGGCAAGTGAGAAATGTAACTTTAAAAGGCCCGTCTCACGGTGATTCGTGAGCGGATCCCTCCTTTCTTCACTTGTACTTACCTAGCCACAATTGGCGGTGAAGAGGCGATTTGAGGCATCTCACAACTTGTCGTTTGGACCAGTTAGGAATAGTTTAGTTGACTTAGGAGACCCTAAAACACAAAATACGGAAAATTGACATTTTTACAAATAAATACCATTTGCTTCATAAAACCGTTTTCTAAAGGATTTAGTATTTTACAATCTTTGCAAAGCGCCGCTACAACCCATTTTGGGAACCCGTTCGGGATGGTGCAGATTTTCGCACATCCTCAGGCTTAATAGTGCGAGATTCAGACCTCCGCAAGGAGCATTCGGTCTCGAAAAATTTAAAGTACGACATCTTAATAAATGGGATTCTTAGAATATAAAAAAAATATTAAAATTATTTTTGTATAAATATGTGTATATTTATCATTAAAATATCTATTTTGTTATGATATAAATATTCCACATTTTTCTAAAAAATCACAAGAATCAATTTTACACTAAAATACCATGAATTCCATACAAATCAATATTACAAATAAATACCTTTATTTATGAAACTAGGATATTTTCACTAGAAATATCATAATATAAAATCCACATTCATTAAAACTCTAAAGACGAATAATAAATACTTGAGGTGTATTTCGAAAAGTATATAAAAGTATTTTTACATAAAACCCCCTCAAGTTCTATAAATTACCCTAAGGACCCTACTAAACATAGGTTTAAGCAGAACCAATCTCTCGAGCCCCAGGGAGCCGGAGAAGTGGGTGCTTGCCTATCTAAGGTAGACAAAGTAATAAAAACAATCAGGACTTCAATTTACCTTGCTAAATTGTCTGATTCAGTTTGAGTCTCAGTATAATCTGACTTGAATATGATTCAAGTACAATTTACAATCTACAATCTACAATCTACAGTTTACAATCTATAATCTACAGGCTTCAATATTACAATTCAATATGAATCCATGAATCCAATCTATACAACTTGACCGAACCGAACCATGGATATACATTCCATTTACATGAACTTCAGTTTGCATCCATTTACATGATTCTACGGTTACATCCGTTTACTGATATCATGGTTTCGGTCAGTCAACCAATTATACAATCAATACAATTTACAAGACAAACAATACAAACAAAACACTACGGGGTTTAAGGGGTAGATTGGTACGGAAGGTGTTAGAACTGGCACGAGACGGTCAGACTTAAGACACCTAACATGAATCCAATTGCCATTGTTCCGGGCCTTCTAACGGAGCCTTGTAATCTATATTCCGTTTGCCTTGGTCTCTAGCATATAGAGACCCCTCTTGTATACACTGGCATTCTTCTGTACCAAGCTATAAACAACAGCGTTAATACAATATTACAATAATATAATACAATATTAAAATCTACTCTCTCTCTCTCCTACTCTCTGTCTATTTCTCCCTTATCTTTGGGACTTACCGAGTGACCTGTTCGCTGACGACATTTTATTCTTTCTTCTTTGAATGTCGTCAGGTGGTTTGGACCCGTCAGAGAACAAGCCCATTGCTGAAGACTTGGACCTGTTCTGTGAAGACCCCGGGCTCTAGACATTGTACATTTTCCATTCAGTACTTTTCATTTCCTGGTATGCCATTGTTTAGGCATCGCTTCTGTTTCGGTTGTATTTACTTTTCATGCATTGTACAAAAGAATGTGAATAAATAAAGTTGCTGTTCAGTTTATATCTCTTGTCTCTTGTGTATTTACTTTTATATTGCTCAGTTACGCTTAGCGTATTTGCTTCTGAGTAAATACATAGCGGACCAGTCGCGTCCCCTTCGCCGTATACCGGGAAGCGGGGCGTGACACCTGGTGAGGTTGTTTTCGAGCTGCCATGGTGAGTCCCATGCGCGCGAACTCGTCGAGGGAGGGGGTGTCGGTCATGCCTGGGCGCAGGCGAGCTGACCGACACCTCCTCGGGAGGGACATGGGCGCGATGGGGCTCGGAGCGAGGGGCCTTGGCATAAGACCTCAGAGTTAAACTGTGCGGCGCCCACCGGGTCATCGAATATGTCGGCCCGGGGGATCTGCGACCGCTGGAAACAACGAGGCGGTGATCGGTCGTGCCAACGTGGGCAGAGTCTTCTCTCCCTATGTAGGGGTCCCGATCTCGCGAAGGGGGAGCGGAGACCTGGGGAGCTTGCCCGGCCACTTGGACACGGACAAGCGCATCTAGGATGGACGTGAGTCGTCCGAGCGGATAGGGCGTGAATGGCGTTCGGTGGAGAAGGGGATTCTCCCTCGTCTCCATTGTGGGGAGGCCGACGGCTGGTGCTTGGATCGCCGCGGTGACCGCTTGCCATGTGGTCGAGATCGGAACATGAACTTTTGGTTGAGTGGAACAATGATTCCCACAACGGCGCCAACTGATGGATCTCTGGATCTCCTTCAGATGCTATCTTTCGTTGATCTCTTTGTGTGCTGATGGACGGCTGAGGTTGAGTTGGAGGGATGACTCCTGAAGCGTGTGGATTTCAATGGGTTTGAGTGGTTGTGGCCGAGCTACCTGCAAAGATGTCTCGGGGTGGTTGTGCTACCGAGGACCCTCCAACGATCAAGTTAGATGGGGTATTTGGCAAAGTAACGGCCTAGTGGAGTAAAAATGGCTTACCTCGATCGTCTGAGAGAGGGGTTTATATAGCGGCAGCAATGGGCAGTCGGGCGCGAGAATCATGCCGGTCGTTACGCCCCTGGCGTTACGCCCGCATGATAGGCGGGATCCCGCATTAATGATGAGACATGCTCGTTAATGGGGGATCGTGATGGCGTGGGACGCGGGATCGTGGGTGGCGGATATTTCGCACATGGCGAGATTCGCGGAGCCGTGGTGGAGGCGCCTGTGATCAGCGCTGTGGGTCGGTCTGTAAGACCGGGGAAGAAGAGCTCGGCGGGAGGCTCGGGCACTAGCGGGAGGCCGATGCATCTTGGTTCTGTGATAGCTCGGAAACGAGCCGGGAGGTGGTCTGGAAGGCCACCGAAGGTCGGGAGACTCCTCGGACTCGGAGGCTCGAGGTGTGATCCCAACTAAAGTTCTCGATCCTTTCTTGTAGGTTCTGGGACACGTCATCAGCCACGTGTCGGTATCTGGAGAGTCACCGATATTGAGCCTCATCAGAGAGCTTTTCATAAGTAATTTTTTGGGTACAGGGGGTCTAAACATACTGCTTTTTGGGTCCCATGAGCTAGATCCGTTTTTACAAAGAAAAAGGATAAATTGTCAAAACCCTCTGGATAGGTTCTGCCGTTGCAAAAGTCCTGGCCTCGAAGCGATTGTCTGGAAAATTTTCTTACACTGTATAGCAGTCTGCAATATCTACTTAGCTCATACATATCGCATGCAACCGCATAGATATCACGAGCATAGCTTATATATATCGCATAAGAATTCGATATAGCTGGTAACTATACAGATACTGCTGGTCAAGGGTTTTTTGACAACTGAAAAGTTTTTCAAAGGGTTTTGACATTCGTATTGGGGCCAGGGGTTTTTTGTCAGCATGAAAATTTGCCTGGGTTTTTTGACAATTTACTAAAAAAATCATGCTGTGGTCGTAGATGTCCATCATCATCAGTTCATCACCATGAATATAAAATGACGATGGTATCATCACCGCCTTCACATGTTTGCAACTTAGGAAAAGAAAAAAAAAAATTCTCTCATTTGCTGCTACGAGCTCCCAAAATTGGCCATCACAAAACAAGAAAAAATAACAGCAAAAAGTAAAACAAGGAAAAAAAGAAAGGGAGAAGAGAGCCCTAAGGATTTCATCCCCTTTCTCATTTTCTCTCTCCTCTTCATCTCCTTCTTCGAGTTTTCATGGCCTTTTCGCTGCGATTCTTATCGATTTCATTTGTGATTTTGCTATGTTTTCATGGATCGGTCGCTGATTCGTCGATGTGCCCTCGATTGAGCACCGATTCCTTCGTCAATGGCATCAGATCGCAGTGCCCTGCTTGGATCGAGCGAGTTTCTCCTGAGGAGGTAAATTTTTCCTCTGATATTTTTGATTTTGAGCCATTTGGGGATGTGGATGTTTGTAAATATTGTGTTTTTTGGCATCTTTTTGTGGATTGCTGTGGTTTGGGTTGTGATTATTTGGAAAGAGGTTTTTTGTGTGTGGATATTTAGTGAATAGAAGTGATAGGGTTTCGTTTGTTTAGGTGGAGAACGAAGAAAACTGGGATTTGACTTCAAATTTTATTACTTTTGTGAATGATTGGGATTAATGCTGAAATAATAAGAGGAAATCACATTTGTGTGAAAATTAAGAACTTTTAATGATGATGTTTTTTTCTTTTGCTGGATTTATCGATCTCGATAAATTTATTATCTGTAAGGTCAACTTGTCCGCGGTTGAAATTATGGTTACGTTCTCTAAGATTAATATGTCCACTAGTGAAATCCATGCTTGCAAGGTTGAAATTGTGTGATTCCAGTATTCATGCAAGCAAAAATTTGTGGAAAAGAATATCGATAACTGTTGGTTCTTTCCCTGATTGACAATGATAATATGCTTTGTTTCCTCGAGTTCCATGAATCCATGAATCATATGTGGGCGGGGCATTTTATTTCTTGACTTCATGACTCAATTATAATATCTTTCCTCTATTTGCAGCAACGTAGTTTCATTTTTTCTTATTCCAAGTTATCTCTGAACTGTTAAAAGCTTTTACCAATCAATATCATTATCTAGCACACCATAGAGAAAATTATCACCTTAGGATATGAAAGTGAAGAAAATAAAAGGTGCGCAATTTTGTTTTACCTCCCTTCACCCTTCACTCCTTGATCAAAGGAAAGAGGGTAAAAACTTCTTAGAATTTGGGGGACAAAAGATAATGAAGAAATTTGCAGCATTTCTCTTGCTTGTATCTATCTAATTTTGTTTTGCACGTGGGAGCTTCTGAAGAAATTAAAATACTATTTAATTCTGAAGTTAAGTTGGACATTTAATCATCTCTATTATGCCCCTTAAATACTTTTTAGTTATTTCATTGAGGACTCTGATTTTAACTTGTTGATATTCTCTGCCACATAAAAATGTTTATCCAACCCTGAAAACCTTGCCTTTGAACCATCTTCACCTTCTATCCATCTTTCTAAATCCTTAGAGGATTATAGCATTTAAAGCCTATATTCAAATCTTGGGTCAACACTCACATCATTAATTGTGTGTATATATCATTTGCATTCACCTTATCCCAAAGTCATACACCATCCATTTTTTAAAGAGCTATTATTCCTTTATATTCATGTTGCAATTAGCCCTTAGTTTTCTACACATCAGATTCATATCAAAATTTAAGTTTGGCCATGTTTTATAGCAGCAGAAATTTTATGGCTTAGTGCTCGAAGTGCTTATTTTGTGGACCACATGGAGTCTCCTAATTATATCTTAGATTACTTTCCCCATTAGAATTATCCCTTAGACAAGACAATTCTATTGTAGGAATACCTATGATAGGAAAAGAGTCGTCGTGTGGTTGATACCCTAATTCTATGGTAAACATAACCTATACTTTGTCCATAATTGGTTGTTTGATGTAAATAACTATTTTTAGCGTAATGAATTATTTTCGTAGAATTAGATTTTTAAAATGGCAATTAAAATAGAAAACTAGAATTTGCTGCTCCAAATGAGAGCGTCAACCTGAAAGACTCATACACTTTAAACCACAAGCAGGTATAGAGTGATTTCTAGAGCAGCTTCCAAGTATGTTCACTTTGGCACACAAAGCATTAACGCTTTAAATGGAGACCATTGCATATCGAGTTGCATAATCATCATCGGCCAATCCCTATATGAAGGTTGATAGGATCCCTACATGTATAGGCTCTTGGATACTAGGATAGGAGTATTACAGAGTACGGACCACTTAAAAATCCTAGTACTAAGTATTGCAGAGTTATTAGTAGCATTACTAGCGAGATATCTGCAGAGTTTACAGAGTCCTATATTAGCCATTAGCGAGTTTTTTGGGGAGTTCACAGAATCCTATCTTGTTTAGACCACTAGTAACCTATTAGGAAGTTCTCATATTCATGTGTTGGCCATCAATCTTATTGTGTCAAGTTGATATGGAAATCCTAAGCCGAACTTCCCTCTTCTGAAGACTAAGCGCTTGCATTGACTTCAGTATTTCCCGATCACGGATTATGAACTGATTTGTCGTTGACCTTTTCTGTAGTCCAAGTAAATCAGATTGATATCATAGTTATTAGCTCTTTAGTTTCGTGTTTCATTAGTTTGGTATCAGAGCTATCAGCCCTTTAGTTCGTGCTCTGCTACTTTTACTCGTGCAAATGCCTTGTAAGCCCTTTAGTTCGTACTCTGCTACTTTTACTCTTACAAATGCCTTGTACAAGGAAACAAACAATTTTGATAGTTATAGACTTATTTCAAAAAAAAAAAGCAACAAATTTGTTTTGCTAGGAAACAAACTGGACTTTAGTGTGTATTGAGTGTGTCAATGCTAATGGGGAAGAGATAACTATTAGGTGATAAAGAATACTTCCATTATTACTGCTGACTTCATCTTTGAAAGTGTAGTTACTCGTAGGAGTTATCAATAAAGAGTTGGAAAGTTTGTACGGGGTCAATAACTTGGTGTATTTTATTCTTCATTTACCACTGGTTAGTGATGGCAAATCTAAGAGTTATATGTCTTCTTGGAAGGTGAGTGGAGATGAACTTGACAGAGATTTTCTGCATGCTCAGAGAAATGCTTACCATTCCATCTTCTTCTATGCATCTTGGTGTCCCTTCTCAAGGAAAATGAAACCTATTTTTGATGCTCTCAGCTCCATGTTTCCATTAATAAGACACTTATCAGTTGAAGAATCTTCAGCTATGCCAAGGTATATGCATTGTGAGTTAGTATCTCTTTTGATTTGTGTTGTGGTGTATCCCCATTTTATCTTGTCGGCCACACATTAACTTTTAATATAAACTGTTCTGCAGTGTTCTCTCAAGATATGGAATCCACAGCTTTCCATCTATAATGATAACTAATGGAACAGCAAGTGCACATTATCATGGCCCAAAAGATCTTGATTCTCTTGTGAATTTCTACAAAGAAATGACAGGTACACCTTTTCTTCTTCTTACTGTATGTTACATGTTTATCTTACATCTCACTCACTTCAACTTACATCGAGAGTTTGATATTGAGTTGTGAGGTTTCATCAGAACTTCAATCTAGTGTATGCTTTGCTTAATGTCTACCATATAATAGTTTCATAGAAACTTTTATCCAGATTGGTTCTCAGAACCGAATCCTGTAATAATTTGGGGAAAATGGGTCTAGGTCCCTGGCCCAAAAAAGTGGCGGGTCTAGGGGTGTGGCCAAAACATCCTTAGGAAAACCTTCCTATGACCAAAAAGCAGTGTCTAAAGTCCTTGGCCGCTTTTATTTTTCAATATTCTTATACGGCCCATGTAACTTTTTGACATATAACATGTATATTTACCTGATAACTACTATTCACGTCTTTTCAAATTGCCATTATTTATATGCAGTAGTTAACATTTACCTGATAACTGCTATCCCACGGCTTTTCAAATTGCCACTATTCATATGTAGTAGTTAGCCACTATATGAATGTAGTAGTTATCTATTGAGTGGAGGAGTTTTTTGATAAATATAGTGGTTAGCTAATAAATATAGTGGTTAGCTAATAAATGTAGTAGTTGTCTGCTAATGTAGTAAGTAAATGTGAAATGTAGTAAATATATGACAGTATTGGAATAACGAAAAATAAAAAACAGTTAGGGCCTTAAAACACCACTTTTTGGTCATAGGAGGTTTTCCCAAGTTTAAAAAAAAAGAAAATTTTGCCAGCTATTGGACCCTCCGCTTTTTTGGGCTAGGGGCCTAGATCCATTTTTCCCTATAATAATAATCCTGGCAACAGCCTCAGGCTATATGACATGAATATGTGATGCCATGAAAAAACCTGATTTTGGCTCTTGTAGTGATCATTACTCCTTGAATGAACCATTGGATACCATCAAAGCTTCACATAGTGGATGCTCTCGCATTTCCAACTATTGTTATCTGCGTGAATAGCCAATTAACCTATAAATTGCTAATGCAAGTTATCAAATAACTTGGATGTCAGAATAATGAATAATGACCTCTCAAGGTTTAAATTCTAGGTGTCAGGTTGGGTATCAGACGGTCACTTTTGGGGATTGAGTTGGCAATTTCGGCCACATCGGCTTTATCAGATTGAGATACCCAATTTTATATCGTCCGAGAAAAAGAATTTTTAAGAATTAGGAATTTTTTTAAATAAACATTAAAGTGATTATAAACAATATATCAAATTCTTTTGTAATTAATGATGTTTAAAGTCATATTAATAATGTCAAACTAACTCTAATAACCTAAATAAACCAATTAAACCGTTAAAGAACCCATTAAACCATTTGTAAATCCCTGACCATTGATAAACTATATACGGAAACCCCATTATAAAATGTTAAAACACAATATTACTTGGTATTGGAAGGTATCGGTCTTGGAACTCTGGTCGTTTTTGGGATTGGAATCGGCCATGTTAGATCGAGATTGGCCAATATTACAAACCATATGTGACCAATTTTTTGTATTTCAACGCCTATTGCTTGTGAAATGCAAGTCACACACTATCTTAGGGGAGAATGAAATATTTTTCAGAATGCTTGCTATGAAAAATGCATTTAGTCATGATATGTAATATGAAAAGAGTCCATCATTTTATTTCTTTAGTTAACAACTATGCCTTCAAATTTAATTTTATTCTTTTCAACAGGATTCGAACCTGCTGCTTATTTTTCTGTCGAGGAATTCTATAATTCTGAAAGTAGAATGCCTATGAATCTGCGGGATCTATCACTTAAGGAAATCATAGCATCAGAACCTTATCTAGCATTTTCTTTACTTTTCATCTGCTCAAAAGCATTATCTTGCTTCCTCTCATTAATAATTGCTCGCATCAAAGCGTTCTTCTTCACACATGCATTGCATATTAACTTGGGTATCTTCGGTGAGTGGAATCACCTTTTGGAGCGTGTTCTCCTTGTGATCGATCTAAGAAAGCTATGCAGCAAGCTTAAGCTATGCAACAAAACAAGGAATTTCCAAAATGGAGCTAAGAATGCGCGTGTCTGGGCTTCCTCTTTGGCTTCGGTCTCGCTCGGTGAATCCTCTTCTTCTAGAAGCTCATGACGAAATAATTCGAAAGGAAAGAGAAAGGTGCTCCTTTGAGGTAATGGAGAAACTAATTTTAATTCTCTCTATATATGCAGAGCTTGTCATCTTTCTTGTTATAATGTATGGTCCTTTTTGGAACAGAATTCTTGTCATTTGGGAGCTAACCATCATAGTGTAAATTTTTGGGAACTTTATGTATATTAATAGTCAGTTTGTGTAACTGGTGGTTGTCTTCCAATTCTCTGATTGTATAACAAGGATGACTTTCGGTTTTGATGCAAAAAAATATCTGAGTCTATGGTTTCCTGTGTTGTCATTGATGGCAACTGTGTGTAAAATATCAGTCTACTTTTTACTGGATACTAGCTCAAGTTTTGTGAAACATTTTGTTGGAAAGTTGTGTTGAGGATCTGCATTGTGAGCCTTTTTACTTGATATAAAAAAGATTCATATTTTTCTTGCGACTCTCTTGTATCATCAGTTGATTGACAGGACTAACTATGTAGTTTATTTGTGCCTAATTATAAAATTTTAGGGGTTAATTGCATGAAACTCCCCTATAGCTTACGCTGTGTGGCATTTATTCCCTTCTCAAGTAATTTATTGGCACCCTCTTTTCTTATCAGCTGAAACTCTAAAAAAACCCTCAAATTCTACCATGAACAACAAAACCAAGTTCTAAAGACCTAATTATAATTGAATTTGGCTCATCGTGTGACTTTTTGGGTTCCCGATCGGTTTATTAGAGAGAATGGTTGTGCCATTCATGGTAAACCACAAGGTGTTTTGTGCTATTCATCCAAATTTTATTGTGCGCATTTGCACGTCCTCTTCTTATTTTCACCAGTGTAGTATTTTGCAACCAAATGAAATTTATGTAGATGGTTTTCCAGCAAATCACCATCTATGCTAACACTATGTATGTTTACCAATAATATGTTACTCATTAATCATTGCATCACATTAAAGTGTCAAATAATTAAGCAAAGCCTAAAAAGGGACCAATTTTCATTTATAAAGCCATTATGACCTCTCTAATTTTGTCATTAGCTCGCATCAGCATCCAATGAAGAAGGAGAAGTTCCAAGAAATATCTCGTACACTTTACATCTTCATAATGTGAAGCAACTTTATATCATATGCACAAATAATCCAATTTTTTTCTTTTAAAAGCTGCCATTTATATTAATATACACTTGCATCCCCTGCTTTTCTTATTAGACATTAGACATGGAGTTGGAAGAGTGGGAGTACCTCTCAGATAAAAATCCCTTCAATTCTCAGAAAATTGAAGAGAACTCGTATCTTAATCATGAAGAAGACCCACATCAAGAAAAGTGTGATGTGGTGCCTCAAATTCACTTGGAGACTACAGAAGTCGAGTTCGAGGAGAAGGAAGAGCTCAAAGAGGAGAATTCGGAACTCGATGTCACGAGAAATTTAGATTTTGAGGAGGTGAAAGAAGAAGAAGAAGATGACAATGATATGGAGACCAAGGGAAAAGATTGCATGAATGAATGTAATGAAAAAACTTTTAGTTGGAGAGGGAGAGGAATTGGAGCTTTAGGATTAGCTGCTGCAACTTTATGCATCATCATATTTATTGGAGGGTGCATGAGTAACCATAGCAGAGTGCTTCAGGCTCAAATTTTTGCTGATGACGAGGTTTGCAAATTTCCTCCTACATCCCCCCCCCCCCCCCCCCCAAATATGCTTTTTATTTTTCACTACCTTGAACAGTTATAATTATAGTAAAATACCTTAAACCATCATCAACTTTTTCACATAAAATACCTTCTGCATGAATTTTGTCCCGTCCCTTACTGGTGATGTGGATTTTTAAGGACAAAAATAACCGTACCTAAAATATACTGCTCTAATTTCTTTCCTCCTCCATATGCCTCTCCTCTGCCCCTTCCTTTCCTCCTTTCCCACCCTTGTCCACACCTCCTCCTCCACCGCATTCGCCTCTTCTCCGCCGCAGCACCCTCTCGTCCGTGTTGTCTACCTCTCCTCAATCACCACCACCTTCTCTCCTCCTCTTCCATGTCTATCATCTTGTCCTTCCCCCCCAAACTTTTTGATACCGCCATTTCCATCAACGTCGACCATCGCCGCCTCACCTCTCCTTTTGGCTCTCCCACCTCATGGGAAGAATATGCGAGGTGGGAAGGGACCAAAGGATAAAACTAGTCTCAGTTGAACACCCAGTGTAACGCAGTCTAAGGTATTTTAATGTAAGTAGAGTTGTTTTAAGGCGTTTTAATTGAAAACAACAATAGTGGAGGGTATTTTGGTGCAATACATCATAATTTTACAACCTTTTGATGAAGTTAGTCTACACGATGAGAGTATTGTTTTTGTCAGATTTTATTTTCAATTCCACATGAATTCATTGCAGAGGATTAAGAATGCAGGGCAGCAGACAACAAAACTCAAGAATGTTCTCTCTGCTTTGAGAGGGACCAAGGCACCAGCAGCCAATGTTTCATTTGGTGGCCCCTAACAAGAGTTCAGTTCTCAAGCTCCAACTTATTGAGGATTGTCTAGTGCTAAAATTGAAGAAAAAATGCTGTTATGATGATGGTTATCCTGTGGGTTATTGTAATAAGCCATTTGTTTTACATTGGTAAGTGTTGCTTAATGTATGATTATAACCAAGACTTGAAATTGGATGTAGAGTGCATTGGTTATTGAAATACCGAAGTGCTACTTTTGGGGGGTGGGGGGTGGGTGTCGTGTGTGAATAGGGTTTTATACAAATTATGGCAAGTTTGCAATCTAATTAAAGATATACACCACAAGATAACAATTAATAAGAAATGTTAATGCAGTAATGAAAAAGAGACAAGTTAAGAGAGCAACTACTAACACAAGTTTATACAAGTTTATAAAGAGGTTCGACGTCCCTGACGTTTAGACCTCTCCTAAATACCTTGTCCAAAAGATCTTGTTGTTACCACAAGATCAATCGGTAACGCAGCGGAAAATACTTTGTAGATCTATAAACCTAGATCCCTTTATAGATGAATAACAAAAGAACTAGATGCAAACTGCAATAAAAATAACACAAGAGATTTGGGGGAGGGGACGGGGAGAACCTTTATTAGAACTTGAGTTTAAGAAAACCTTACAAGAGTTATTACATCATTTCTTTATGATCTCCAACGAGATCTCTCTCCTTCTACAAATTCTCCTTCATCTTCGAGAGCTTAGATTTCTTATGTAGACGCTGTTTACACCTTTTACTTTATGATCTAAAACTCCCCAAAGTTAACTCTAATTAATAGCCCTAAGATCTTACATATACCCTGTACAACTTAAGTTATGATAAGATCTAAGAAATTACAAAATTGCCATCAAATAACTGAATTCTCGAGATAAATCTCAGCCTGAGATTCACGGTTATCGTCGAACAGATGTCCGTCCCTATGGGGAAGATGTCTGCCTGCGCCTTTGACAAAAAGTCAATTGTGTTGCCAGACGTCCATCCTTTTGTGGCGGACGTCTGGCCCAATCAATCACAACTTTTCAGGGTTCAGCCAGACGTCTGTCTCTCTGTGGGATACGTCTGATGTCTATTCTGGGTTCTGGACCTTAAATATCAGACATCTATCCTTTTAAGGCAGACGTCTGTCCCTTCTTTGGTTTTGTAGTTTTGAACAAATACGTGACATTCTTCACAACAGACCTCGTCTCTAGACTTTCCCAATATTTTCACTATACGTGCTTCTTTAATCGGGTAGAAGCAAAACTTTTACAACCGACTTTTCCTAAGAGACACTTCTTACAACCTTTGCTTCTTCTCAGAAAGCTACAATGAATTTGAATACAAAATCTCTTCAATAGACGAGAGTAAATTTTAGCACATAGTATTCTCACTCACTAACAGGGACTAAAAGCTTGTAGATATAATGATTAAGAAGTGGAAAGCAAATCCAGTGTAGCTTATAGCTCTTGATGAATTACTCCAAAAGATAAAACTTCCAACGTTGGAGTATTCGCAACGCAAGCTCTCTTGTTTTCCAAAACATAAATGATAAAAGTATACATAAGATTTGTTGGAAATTCTTGTTGTTGAAATAAGGACCGGAATATCCTTGTAAAGGATAAAATAGGAAAATAATCCGGTCAAAATCAATTTAAAAACAGAGCAATAAAGTCAAGGAAATCCATGGTATTTTTGTGAAATGTAAACAGAGCACCTTGAGCCTAACGGCTCTAATTTCTGCCCCATTCTCGTGGGGTCCATGCCATGTGCAAACAAGCTTGCAACGGCTATAAATGTGATGGCATAAGCATGACATCAGTACTGAGAAAGATAGGAAAATTGAATTTTATTTGAGATGTGTGTAGGAGACGTGTGTAGAAGCTTAACGGCAAGGAAAGCATTGAATTGTGAAAAATTATTTCATGCCGGCCATATAAACTGGACAAGAGAGAGAATAAATAGAATTGTAGACCATACAGGCTGTCCAAGGATGTTTGAAACTGTCCCTGCACTCTCATCCCCTGTCTGGATATATTACACCTGGCACACCGAATAATTTCTATGAACTGTGGGTACCACTGGTGAAGCAAACGTGCATCAAATAATGTGTGTATGAAACATACTTATATTTGCATTTAATAAAACTTTGAAAATACAAGATTTTGTAGAAATTAGTTTCCAAAATACTTGAAACAAATGATAAGAGTTTATGGACACCAACTTTCAAAACATATTTTTGAGTTTTAATAAATATAATAAAATAAATCCAAGTCTAAAAAATTATATGAAAAACGTTTTTTCTAGCTTAGAAAAATATAATAAAATTGTATGTGCGATGTGTTCAAGATCCTAGTGCCTTTACAAGACAAAAAGAAATAACTCATTAATCCAAAACCTTGTCTTGATCTCATTGGGTTTCAAATTGATCTTCAAATAAATTTGAGGAAGTACCAAACTTTCCTCCAACCTCCAATGGATATGGCAATTTAGCTCGATGCTTCCGATCCCCGTTAAATGTTCCATGATATATCAAATCAACAAAAATAGTCAGCATAAACAAGGAACGATGTATTTGTCAATAATCAAAACTATAAAGGGGTGGTATTCAAGGGATGGAGAAAATGACACAGTTTCCAAATACTTTAAATTATCAGTATGATACCTACAAACAGAAAAGAGAAAGATCGCAAACGATGAGACCTGTTGTGATAGCCACATTGTTCATATCGATGAATGTGGCAAGTTTTATCGAACCACTTCCAAATATGTTAGTCTTAACATGGGTTTTTGATCAAGTGTTAATTTTCGCTTTTCTATCTCTCCAACTTAAAACCAGTGTCGCTTTCTTTTATTTTTATTTTTCGCATGTGCGGCCATAGGGCTGCGGTCTCAAAGAAAAAGTCCTTCATGCATATATATTCAATCCTATCGAGCATTTTTTTTGTGCCACAACCGCAGGGTAATAAACAAATAGTAATTAGAAAAGATTAGTTTTAATAACCTTGCGTGTGGATCAAGCACACCAAAAATTCCAAATTATGAGCAATGACTTGGTATATAAAGGATTAATTATTGGCCAACTAATGTTGACATTAAACCCATCATAATTAAGCTGTTAATCCTGACTTCCAAAACTCAAGGAAGGCAACAATCCAACCATTTTGTTGGTTGCAATGTGTTGAACATGAACTTGTTATCCCCTTTCACATTTTCCTCGGCCTGCTAACTATTCCGATTTTTGGGAGAAATTATTCGGTATGCCGGGCAGAGAAAAAGAGATGGGGAGTATCGGGCATTAACATTCGAGCGGCTTGGTGGGTCCATATTTTTATTTCTTAATCTCTCGTTACCGGACATATATATCCGGCACACAGGTAGAATTTCTCCTCTTTTGGGGTTGGATTTACTTATTTCGGTTCAAATACAAGCAAAAAGTCTCGTAATGCAATGGATACCATCTATCATGGACTTTCTGTCCTCAAAATGAAAGTCAGAGATCACGAAGGAAAATTATCTAATGAATTAAATTATATATTATGATCGAATGGCGGGATACAAGTATGTCTAAATAGGTAGCAGAAAGTCTGAACCATGATCCATGTATCTTTGACAATCACATGGCATGGATGGAGTGCATGAGTCGGTATGCAAATGGGTCAAGTTGGCTCGGGTTTATCATGTTCATAGATCCTGACCCATCCATTTATCTAATGAGTCTATTTTGAAGGAACCCAAGCCCATAACTATTAATAATCGGATCAGACTTGTTTACTCATGCTCATTTACCTACCCGTTTTTTAAAATTATTTTACAAGTGATTCATAATAAATCAGAAACTTATGAGCAAACTTCGAAAGCTAACCCATGAAGAATAAAATAGAACAACCCTCAACTTTTTTTCTCAAATTTGCAACTACTATAACCTGAAAACGGTAATCCACATCTGAAATGGCTTTCATCTATAATTCACGATTACTAAGACGGTTCATAAATTGGTTGTGTGCAGAGCGGAAGGTCTCGTGTTCGAGCCTCACACGCACAGGGTATTTACCCTTTCCCTCATTTCTTTTCTTAATTAAATGTGCACGTTCAGGTTCAATTCTGGACGCGCGTTGGTGTATGTGTCATGACATCCTGGGCCAGCCAAGACGGTTGTCCGAAAAGGGAGGAAAAAAATCCTAGCTGTCAAGCTTTAATGTGGGCCCCACTTGCCAGCTTGGGAAACACCCGTCAATACGCTTCTCCCTCAAACCAATGATGGCCTCAGAATAATTAACAACTTTTGTCCAAAGTTGCCTCAAAATTCAACAAAAAAACAACCAATAACCAATCAGAAGCCAGCCGTTTCCTTCTCTCCGGGCAGCCTGCCCGTTTCACTCCCCTGGCTCCAACTATAAATAACCCCCTTCCCCTTTATTTTCTCTTCACACAATTCTTTGTTTTCATTATAAAAAAAAAAATAAATTCAAAACCCCAAAAAATAAAATAAAGAATTTGAAAAATCAGGGGAAAAAATGGAGGCATCTCAGAAGCTAAGGCTCCTTACCGTTGTTGTCATGGCCGTTGTCATGGCATCATCATTCGTTGAGAAGGCCGCTGCAGTCGATGCACCAGCGCCGAGCCCGACCTCTGACGCCGCCGTCTCTCCACCCGCTGCTGCATTTGCGTCATTTGTCGTCTTAACCTTCGGCTTTCTTTTTCGCTAAATTATTCAGTTCATTATTCTCCTGCCCATCTTTTGAATTTAGTTTGATTGTAGGGCAGGCGTTTGTTGGGGGTTTTTTCCGCCGGTTTTCGGGAATGCATTTATTGGATTTTTATGTATTTTTTTTGAAAGCGTCATCTAATTATGTACTTCCGATTTATTTTATGTGTTGTTAATTACTATTGTATTGTGGATATTTAAATAAAGGTGATCTTTTTGTGCCCGTTTTAATTATTTCCCCTCTTGTTCCTTCTATTTATATAGCGTTCTTTCTATTCTATGGAAATACTAATTCGTATAAATTTAACAATATTACATATTTGCCCATTCTTTTGTGTTTCAGTGATTCAATTATGGCTTTGGCTATCTAAGTTAATCATCATATGATGCGTATTAATTCAATTTTTAAATGGCATATATAAAACAGATTCTTTGGCTAAAATTTTCATTTTAAACCGACAAGGCAACAACCACGCTTTGCCTGATCGACTTGTCCATATGAGCACGAATACGTTAAAGTATCATAAGTACTTGTGACAGTGGTTACACTAGCTTTTTTGCACATGTAATACACAGGTAATTAAAAGATTAAAAGATGAAAATTTTAGTTGCTTTTTAATATTATATCTTTCAAACATTATCTATTTCCAATAGAAATATTTGATTTATTTTGAGCACTAATTTAATAAAATAGTTCATCATTGAAATTCTTTACATCTTACATAGGCGCCATTTAAGGGATAAGCAAATAAAAAGAATTGTTTAATTATAAGTTGGAATAGGATGAGCACTTAGAACATTATTTGTTCATTTAAAGAATTATATTTGCATAATAACATACAACATGATGAGAAATTGGGAGCAAAGAGGACTTAGGAGGTTTTTTTGTTAGGTGGCGTTAAAAATCCATATCCTACATAATTTTTCGACGATCGGCACTCATCATCATAATCATCTTTATCATGTAAGATGTGGATACATCAAATTTCATGTGTCCATCACCTTTTCGCCGTTGAAATTAGCAATGTAAAAAGTTCTATTGTGGGTAAACCGTTAATTTTGCGCCCACAAAATCAACGGTGAAAAAGTGATGAAATCATATGAAATTTAGTGTATCCATATTTTACTAAAGACGATAATGATAGATGCTGATCGTTGAAAAAATCGTGGAAGATGTATTTTTTCGACGCCATAGAAAAAAATGCCTTTCTATAGCGGCTTTTCTCCACTATCCTTATGATTATATGAATGTAAATCTAGTTCTTAAATAACCTATAGAAATCAATAATTTGAGCCCATGTTTTAGCCCTGTTTGGGAATGAAGTTAAACTTCCTAAATAGTAGTTTTATAAAGTTAGCAAAACCAAATTCCAAAATCCTAACCTTGTCTTGTGTGGCAACCATTTTGAAGTTGAGATAACTGCAGTTATCTCAACTCCAATCTTATCATAGTTTTATAAACTTCATTTATTAAGTTTGGAGCTTGCAAACCATAATTTGGGGGTTCTTGCCTCTACTTAAAAACAAACTATAATTATCCCAACTCCATAGCCAAACAGGGTCTTATCCTTTCATGTGTATAAGAGATGCGCTTGGTCAGCAAAAGAAGTAGGTGGGCCCGCTTTATGAAATGGACACAACTTTTAAGGTGTTATGTGTAAGAAGAAGTTTTTTTTTTACTTAGGGGCTGTTTGGTTGCAGGATTATGGGTTTGGATTTGGATTTTGGATTGTGGAATCCTAGGATTCCACAATTTTGTGTTTGGTTGCTGGATTAGGATTTCTAGGATTCCTTTGTTTTATATGGGGGGCCCACCACAAAAGAAGGATTCATGAATCCTAAAAATTTTCAAGGATTCTCAAGGATTTGGCACTATTCATTGTACTTTTAGATGGGGCCCATGCACTTTATTTATTTAACAATCCTCTCTCTCTCTATCTCTCTCTAAAATCCTCAAATCCAAATCCTATTTTTTTTCCAACAACCAAACAAAGATTACAAGGATCTACAAATCCGGATCTACAAATCCAGCAAATCCAAAACCAACCAAACAACAAATTACCAAATCCAGAAATTTCAACCGTACTATTTTTGGAATCCAAATTCCATAATCCTGCAACCAAACAGCCCCTTATAGGCCTCCCGAAACATAGCAAGTTTCTTTCTAACCCCTAAAACTTAGTATTTACTTTTTACCCCCCAAAACTAATAAAATACATCATTTTACCCTCCTTTACGATTTCCATCAGAAAAAACCCCGTTAACTTTAACTTTAATTTTCTCCATAGATTTTAGGTTTATCATGTACCCGAAAACAACAAGTAAAACCATAAAAGCATTCAAGTTCTTCATAACTAGAGAATGATGTTGAAGATGCTCCTGATTTCATGGCCGATTTTGAGAAAGGTGCTTAAACTTTAAACCTTAATCTCACTTTGGGGAAGAAATTGCGTATTTCCAAATAAGAGGATAGGTTGAGATATTTTAAAGAAAAATCTCATGTTATGCCGTTAAAAGTTGATGAAAATCATAAATAGGGAGGTAAAATAATGTATTTTATTAGTTTTAAGGGTGTAAAAATTAAATATCAAGTTTTTGGGGATAGAAAGGAATTTACTATGTTTTAGAGGGGCTACAGATAAAAATACCCTAAAAATAATGGGTATAATTTTCCAGTGAAATGAATAACTAATAAATCTATTTTACAAATTATAAACATAAGTTAATCATGATCAATTTCTTAAAATTTAAGGGGTGAAGATATTGCCAGACCTTTATTTGATAAATCCACATCAAAACTCGTTTGTGTGGATAAAATTAACTCCAACTATATCAGCATTTAATTCCCTCCCCCGTCGATGAGCACTAACTCAGTTGGTATGTGCACTTCCCTTCTTGGGAAGAATACGGGATTCGAACCCCAGGAACCTGAAGTGGCCACAAATTAACGTTTTCGGGGAAAATTTATGGGTCCCTGGGTGCGTATGTGTGCGTTGTGTGCGTGGGTGTGTTGTGTGGTGAGTGTTTAGGGCTTACGGACCAGTGTAAAAATAAAAAATAAAAATCCCCTCCTTGAAATCGCATCCTATCACCCCTGCTCCGGTTGTGACCCCTTACCTGCCGTATCGTCGCACTCGACCTCTCCTCCTCCAACCTCACTGGCCCCGGTCCCTTCCCTTCCTATCTCCTTCCTCTCTCACCTCCGCCTCTTCAACCTCAACCCCCGCCCTTTCCTCCGACCCAATCTTCTCGTTCAAGCGTTTTTTGATCTTAATGGACCTGCAAGTCAAGATCGACAGCGTGTTCAGAGACGAGTTCGGAGGCTTCAAATATCAGCCCCCCGATGAGGATCTCGACGTCCTCATTTCGATCTCGTTGCAGAAGGATCTCAGCAATTCGATCACGTTGCCAACGAGCCAGCGAGGCTGCATGTCACGCCCCGCTTCCCAAAATACGGAAAACGAGGGATGAGTAGGCCAGCCATACTCCTACGGTCAAGAAATAATCCCGCCGTAGTCATACTTCGGCTTCTAACACTACATGGTAATCAGTAAACAAAGTACAGAAGTAAAGGAAATACATCACTAAAATATTACATCAAAGTTCATGTTCATAATTTACAAATAAGCAAGAAAAGAACTACTAACCAAGTTCGAATACACAATCTCTTTAGGAAAAGCAGAAAAGAAGAAAGATGTACTCTCAACTAGATCTCCGCTAGCTCGAAGGGTAAATCCGACTCCCGTGCTGGTTCTTCCTCGAGATCTGAGCATGCATACTCAGGTCGTCAGAGCGACGCAATAGCAATATTATAATAATGACATGAAACAGGCAAATAAGGTAATAACAGTGGAAGTAAAATGCAGATAATCACTATGTCTCTAAATGATGCAAAGTATGATCTGTGTCCCTATCAGTCTCTTAGTCATGTTTAAAATCGAATTGTGGAAAGGAGGATCATGTTTAACGAGGGTCTCGTACATACCCGAGACAACGGCCCATACGCCCGGGACATAACCCTGTCAGTCGGATCGCTAGATCCTACCTAATATATATATATATATAAGAGTCGCTGTTCGAATGATCATCCTCTAAATCACGGTCCTCGCTAAATACGATGCTCTTTCCACTTCGATTTCCCCTTTTTCTCCAGGTTTACACTATTGACGAGTATGGTCTAGTCGTGTACAAGTATGCACCAATAACACGGTTTTGCCACTGTTCACTGTATTAATCACTGTCATGAATCATTCACTTTTTCCATTGGCGTACTCGACACTTCTAAACCAATACCGTTCACGCACGATAATGCAGTGTACACTGAATAATAACGCGCATTATCACTAGGTATATGGCTGTTCCCCTCCGAACGGCGGCCAGGACATGGATGTTTTGCCTGAGATTCGGGGCAGATGCTAACTGGTGCTATCCGTCCACCTCTCCGAAGATGCCAAGTTGATTTATGGCACCATGTATCGAAGGTTTAAACGGATGCGTCCGATGTAGCAGACTTCGTCAGATTCCCCCTCGCTTGAGGGGTTTTTGATTGTAGGGACGCTCTTCCCTGCAGGCGCAAGGCCCTGCAGTTAATTACGCTACCGCATCGCGGTAACAACTTTCTCCTTCTCCAGAATTTCACTTCATGTCGTGGGTGTTTGTTTTGTTTGTGGTCGCCCGTGGATTGTATACGGAGATTAATTTATATCGTCGCCCGTAGGACATGGATTAGTCCAAATCCGTATTTTCTTAGATTTGGGTTTGGTGTTTTGGTTTAAGGATACGTTAGCCCTATTTAAGGCTAAGATCAACTTAAACGTTTGTTAAGGATACGTTAGTCCAATTTGAGACTAAGATCAACTTAACAGGATCGTTTAGATCCGACAAAAGAGCATTTAGGCTCTAATGTTCCGGTTTAGGGACATAGTGGTCCATTGCCAGTTTAGGGACATGGTGGTCCATTGAACGTATGGCCATCGGGACCCGTCACCTCTCTGACGACGTTGAAGGATTACAACGACAGATATCAGAGGAGTTCAGAGATGTACTCTTGGACCAAAGTTGGTTGGGAGATCTATAGTCCAATTTGGGACTAAAGTCTGTTTTGAAGGTTTAAGGATACGTTAGCCATATTTGAGGCTAAGATCAACTTAAACGGGATCGTTTAGATCCGACAAAAGAGTATTTGGGGGCTCTATTGTTCCAGTTTAGGGACATGGTGGTCCATTGCCAGTTTAGGGACATGGTGGTCCATTGTTCCCATTTTGGGGACGAATACTGGTTTAAGGACGCATTAGTCCATGAGTTTAAGGACGCATTAGTCCATTTTGTTGGTTTAAAGACGCATTAGTCCATGAGTTTAAGGACCCCACAGTCCGTATCGATGTGTGGTTGTCGGGACCCGTCACCTCTCTGACGACGTTGAAAGATTACAACGACAAATATCAGAGGAGTTCAGAGATGTACCCTTGAACCAATGAGTTGGTTGAAAGAGCAAATGTGCTCAGTTCAAGATGATTTGAGAACTTATGGCCAGTTTGGGCTAAGTCCAATTATATTTGAAATATTGGCCTTTTGGGCCATTAGACATTTGTCTGGGTTCAGCCCCTCATCATTCAGCAGTGCTAAATAGAGGTTTGGGGGCTCTGACAACATTTTGTCTTTGATTTCCTCAATTTTGAGATTCATTTGGGGGAGGGACTTTTGCCTCTAGAAAATTAGCCAATTTGGCTAAAAGTAGTGTTAAACACTAGAGAACAATAGTGTTAAACACTGGAGGTAGAACTCTCAAATTAGTGTTAAACACTAAAAGACAATCAGTGTTAAACACTGGAAATATAATCTTCAATTTAGTGTTGAACACTAGAAATAATCAGTGTTAAACACTGGAAATATAATCCCCGAATTAGTGTTAAACACTAAAGAAAGAGGGGTCACGTGTGGACACGTGAGAGCGCCCAAAGGTGGGACCAGATCCCTTTTCTTCGTTTTGCAATTAAGTGTTAAACACTTTTTTATTATTTTTATTTTGAGCATCACGTGTTGACACGTGATGGGGATTTATGTCCCGACTATTAAAGCGTTTGCCAAGGGGTCACGTGGGAGCACGTGAGAGCGCCCAAAACCTTCATTTCTTTTGCTTTTTCTTTTTACGTTTTGGGAGTCACGTGGGAACGCGTGAGGCATTACCTCAAAGCTTCTTTTCTTCAGGGATCTTTTCAAGGGTCACGTGGGGGCACGTGACCTTAATTCTTTTCATGAACATAGATCTTTTAAGTTTCCTTATTTTAATAATTGAATTCTTTATAGGGTTAAACCCTAATTATGATTTTAGAGGAATTAAATTCCTATTGTGCAAGAATTAAATTCTTATATAGGGTTAAACCCTAATTTCCTTTTAGGGGAATTAAATTCCCATACATGTAAAAGAATTAAATTCTTGATTAGGGTTAAACCCTAGTTCTGTCTTGAAGGAATTAAATTCCTATGATTTTGGAAGAATTGAATTCTCATATAGGGTTGAACCCTAGTTTTGTTTTAGGAGAATTAAATTCTCAAAACTCAATTTCCCTTCTAAGTTTAGGATCTGCATGGCAGGATCTCGACCCGATGAGAATTAAATTCTCAACTTATGGGGAGATGTGCTCTGTGCAGATCTTCAACCAGAAGAAGAACTAAGTTCTTTTTTGTATAAGAGTTAAACTCGGGATTGAGAATTAAATTCTCTTTATTGAAGTTTTGATCTTTTTCCCTTTTCTCACTTAGGGTTTTCTTTGTTGAGAATTAAATTCTCCCTTCTTTTCTCTCTGCAATTTCAAGATCCCAGAATTCTCTCCAAAGTTTTTCTCTCTCCAAATTCTATATCCCCTTCTCTTCTCTTGGCTCCTATTTATAGGAGGAGGAAGAGAATCAATTTGTTTAGCAAATCTCTAATTGAAAGATTTGATTTGTTTTCATATTTAATATGATCCTTTAGATCATTCAGTGAATTTTATTCACCGTTGGATTTTAAATCCAAACATATTATGTTTGTTATTTCTGGTGAGATTTTAGGAAAATCTTTCCTTGTATCAAATCTTTCCATAAATTGGTGATCTTTAATCACCATTGGATTTTTAATCCAACGGTCCCCATAATCCTTTTCCATTTGGAAAGATTTAGAAAGATTTAGAGAAATTTAGAATTTTAATTCTATCTGGAAAGATTTAGAGAAATTTAGAATTTTAATTCCATTAAACTGTAAGGTTTTCAAAGCCTGTCACGTGCTGGCACGTGACCCTTGGTCACGTGTGAGCACGTGACTCCCAATTGGTTCTTTTCTCAGCGTTTATTTATGCTTCAATTTTAACCATCACGTGTCACCCGTGACCATTGGTCACGTGTGAGCACGTGATACCTCATTGAGGTATTTCTTTCAGCCATTTGTTTTTTATTTCTGTTTTAACTATCACGTGTTAACACGTGACCATTGGTCACGTGTGAGCACGTGAGCTCAATTGGGTCCTTCTTCAGCCGTTTGTTTTTATTTCTGTTTTAACTATCACGTGTCAACACGTGACCATTGATCACGTGCGAGCACGTGCTTTCTCATTGAGGTAATTCCTGATTTTTAATCAAGAAACAGTGCATAACATATTTGCTCATAACTTTTGATTCCGGATGAATTATGATGCTCATAATATATCAAATCGAAGGGTTTTTCGAGGTGCTTCCAATCGTATCAGAATTTAGCTGTTTCTCATTCGGGAGTTTGTCAAAAAATCAGCCCGGAAGATTCTGGTTCGCATTTTCTTAAGCGTATCACTGCCATTTGATACCTTGGGCTCTTTTGCGCAGAAATTTTTGGCGGGAACAATGGCAATTGGGTAAGGTATGTACATTTATGCAGTTAACAAGTCATGTGTAATATGAACTAGTATGCACCTCATGAGCTTATAAAAATTACAGTAAATCATACGTTCAGAATTTAGCGAAACGATACAAAGACGGTAACAAGTAGACTTAGTCGTCAGTTCAGAAAAATTTGTTTCAGTGCAAACGGATTTCTGATATTCAAGTTACAGCCATTTCAATTTAAGTGCTCGGTGCATGAAATTCAGTTTCTGAACTGAACGTCCGTTTCGCGGCATAACTTTCACCCAGTTGGGATCAGAATTTTAGCGACGCTACAGTTGAATGAAATTTAGGGTTTTCAATAGGGTTTCCAACGCACCAGACGGATTCTCAATAGCGTCTCTACATCAGAAGTTATACACTGTTCAAAACTAAGGTATCAATTCTGTTTCTGTTTGGGACTGTTATACGTCCTGTTCTTTTAAATTGCAGTTTAAATAGTAAACGTCGATAAAAATGGGTGAAATCACTTGCGTTATTTAGATAACAGATTCATCTTCAATAAAGTGTAGGGTTACGCAACATACAAGTTCAGGCAGCGAAGTAGTAAGCATTACGAGATAGAAATCAACAGCCAGAGCTGCTCTGGACTGCAGTCCAGAGTCGCTCTCCGAACCGGTTTCTGTCGTGTTTTCAGTATAGAAATAATTTAAATCTTGTATGTGGTTCCAGGTCGTCGAGTTGGCTTCGATTTGAGCCCTCGAACGCATCATTTCAATGTGTACACAATTAATTATGATTTTAACAAGTTTCAGACGCGGGAAAATATTCAGTTTAACGGGTGTAATTGGGGGTGATCGTTTAAGCCAGTAACAATCATATTTTTCAGTCAAATTTCTACACAATGTTCATTATCACATGGGCCAGATTATACGATCAATTTCCGTCAGTTTAAAGGAAGGTTTTTGTTTGAGTTTTACATCAAGCACCTGTGTCATATAAGTTTTCACGAGTTTTAAACACGGAATTAATAGGTTTTAAAAATGTAACAGTAATAATTAGCATGTAGCAAGTAGGGTACTTTCCTGGAGACGCTTTGGCGATGCACGGAAGCAGCAACGGCACAAACGCGCGACGAACGGCACGGTTCGGATTCACGGCCTCGGCTCGCGTTCAGGTTCGTTGTCGGAGTTGACCGGGGATGTCTCGCGATCACTAGAAGCGGAGTGGGGTGCTGTGAAGTTCCTGGGGACGTGCTGGGGTCGGTGGCGGTCGGCGGTGGTCGCTCCGGCGGTGGGCACGGCGAGGGTTCGAAGCTCGTGGCGAGGAGTTTGGTGTGGGTTTTGGAGTGAGGGAGTGAGGTAGTGGGGCTCGGGTTTGGTGGTAATGGTGATGATGCTGAGGATGTAGAGGTCGACGGGGCAGTAGGGAGCTCGTCGGTGAGAAGGGTGCAGGTGGTGGCCGAGGTGGTGCAGTGAGGGCTCGGCGGTGAGTTGAGAGTGGTGAGGAGGGGTTAGGCAGTATAGGGGGCTTGAGTTCTATAGAGGGAAGCGAGGGAGTCGTCGAGGTGACAGTCGTCGGCGTCGGCGTCGTCGTGGGTGAGGCTCGAAGTTGGGAGTTTTGGAGAGAGGTGAAGAGGAGACTCGGTTCTTGCTGGGTGAGAGGGTTAGAGGGAAGAGGGTGAGTTTAAGGAGGGTGCGCGGTCGTGGTCGGGGTCGTGGGGCATGCAGTCGAGGCGTCGGCGACGTGGGCACGATGTGGGAAGCTCGGGGACGTGGGTTCGCACAGAGGAAAAGGGAAAGAAGCGGGAAAATTTGTGGGGAAGAGGAAAGGTTTGGTAACGGGTCGGGTAGGGTTTGTTGGGTGTTTGGGTTAGGGATTGGGCCGGTGGGTTTATTATTTGTTTTAATTCATTTCGTTTTGGGCTGGGGTTGTGGAAAACGGGCTTTGGCGGATTTTATATTAGTCTGATTTTTATTTTTATTTTGGTTTGGGCCGGGGATTTATATATAGTTTTGGTTTTAGGCTTTGATTCTAAAAAGGGTTAGAAAAAATAAATACTAAGTTTTAAGCAACCAATTACCTACAAATATATGAGGAAAAATAGGACATTCGGGGACTTGGAAAAAATAGAAAAATTCTATAGATGGGAACGGGGATTTACATCATACCCCCCTTACAAAAATTTCGTCCTCGAAATTTAAGAAGGATACAAAGAAACAAAAGTACTAAACAAAGAGATGTGGAAAACGTGCACGGATATCTTCCTCCAGCTCCCAGGTAGATTCTCCTGGGGAACGACCGTCCCAAGACACTCGGACTAACGGAATGACCTTATTCTTCAGCACTTTCTCCCTGCGGTCGAGGATGGTGGTGGGCTGCTCCTCGTAAGATAGATCGGTACCCAAAGCTAACTCCGAATAGTCCAGAACATGGCTTTCATCCCGAACATAACGCCGCAACTGAGACACGTGGAAGGTATTGTGCACACCAGCTAGCGATGGAGTCAAGGCAAGTCGATAGGCCACCTCTCCTACTCGCTCTAGCACCTCAAAAGGTCTGATGAAACGGGGACTGAGCTTCCCGCGACCTCCAAACCTGATAACTCTGCGGGTAGGGGAAATCTTCAGGAATACGTGATCTCCGACTTCAAATTCTACCGCTCTCCTGCTGGTATCTGTCCAACTCTTCTGTCGATCCTGAGCCGTCTTAAAGCGCTGCCTGATTATTTGGACCTTGTCGACCGTCTGAACAATGAGCTCGGGACCCAGTAGTCTTCGTTCTCGCACATCATCCCAACAAACTGGGGATCGACACTTCCGCCCGTAAAGTGCTTCGAAAGGAGCCATCTGAATGCTAGCCTGATAACTGTTGTTATAGGAAAACTTGACTAGATGCAGATGGACTTCTCAGGAACCCTGAAAATCCATCATGCAGGCCCTCAACATATCCTCGAGCGTCTGAATCGTACGCTCGGACTGTCCGTCCGTCTGCGGGTGATAAGCTGTACTGAACTTGAGACGGGTACCCAAACTCTCTTGTAAGCTCCTCCAGAAGTGCGACACGAATCTGGTGTCTCGATCTGACACAATGCTGACCGGAACCCCGTGAAGTCGTACTATCTCCTGCATGTATCTCTCCGCCAGTGACTCTGTCGACTGTCCCACTCGGAAAGGTAAAAAGTGTGTAGCTTTCGTGAGGCAGTCGACGATAACCCAAATGGCGTTGTTGCCCCTAGGGCTCCGTGGCAAGGCTGTCACGAAATCCATAGCAATGTGCTCCTACTTCCATTCTGGTATCGGAAGCAGTTGTAACAATCCTGCCGTCCTCTGATGTTCCGCCTTCACCTGCTGGCAAACCAAGCAATTGGATACGAACTGCGCAATTTCTCGCTTCATCCCGTTCCACCAAAAATGCTGCTTTAGATTTCGATACATCTTCATACCTCCCGGATGCACAGAATAAGCTGAACTATGAGCCTCAGTCAGTACCTCTTCTCGAACATCCCCTTTGGGTACGCAGAGTCTGCTACCGAATCTCAGAGAACCGTCTTCATGTATGATTAAGTCTGTTCTCAGGCCGGCTTCTACTTGCGCTCTGAACTTTTGCAATCGAGGATCATCCGCTTGTGCAGCCTTGATGTGATCCACAAGGGAAGACTACACCTGCAGTTGCCAAAATTGACTGAGTGCGCTCGGTGTGACGACCTCAAGCTCGAGTCTGTGAAAATCCTCAATGATGCTCCTCCGACTGGTCAACATCATGACCGCTGGCTTGCGACTGAGTGCATCTGGTACAACATTTACTTTCCCCGGGTGATACTGAAGGTCTAAGTCGTAATCCGCCATCAGTTCTAGCCATCGGCGCTGCCTCATGTTTAGTTCCTTCTGAGTGAAGACGTACTTCAGACTTTTATGATCCGTGTACACCTCCACCTTCTCGCCCAACAGATAGTGCCTCCAGATCTTCAATGCAAAAACCACTGCAGCTAACTCCAAGTCATGCGTAGGATAGTTCCTTTCGTGAGTTCTCAGCTGTCGAAAGGCGTAAGAAACCACCCGACCGTGCTGCATCAGAACACAGCCTAATCTCTTCCCTGAGGCATCACTATGTATCACCAAACCACCTGAATCATCTGGTACTGTAAGAATGGGCGCCGTAGTTAACTTCTGCTTCAGTGTGTCAAATGCCTGAGTGCACTCCTCTGTCCACGCAAACGGTACATCCTTCCGTGTCAGCCTCGTCAGCGGTTCAGCGATCCTTGAAAAGTCTTGGACGAACCGCCGATAATATCCTGCCAATCCCAGAAAGCTTCTGATCTCGGCCACTGACTTCGGCGTTGGCCAATCTCTGACAGATTCTATCTTTGCCGGGTCCACCGAGATGCCTTCGCCCGAAACAATGTGTCCCAAGAACTGAACCTTGTCGAGCCAGAATTCACACTTGCTCAATTTCGCATACAACTTCTCTTCCCGAAGAATTTGTAGAACCGTGCGCAAATGCTCAACATGCTCCTCTCGGGTCTTCGAGTAGACTAGTATGTCGTCGATAAATACAACGACAAACGTGTCCAAGTATTTCGCAAACACCCTGTTCATCAAATCCATGAATATCGCTGGAGCATTGGTAACACCGAACGGCATCACAAGGAACTCATAATGTCCGTATCGGGTCCTGAAAGCCGTCTTGCATATATCTTCGGCTGCTACTCTGATTTGATGATAGCCAGAACGGAGATCCAACTTCGAAAATACCTTGGCCCCACTTAACTGATCGAATAAGTCGTCGATGCGCGGAATTGGGTACTTGTTCTTTATTGTGACTTTGTTCAGCTCCCGATAGTCTATACACATCCGCAGCGATCCATCTTTCTTCTTCACCAACAGAACTGGTGACGCTCGACCGGATAAATCCCTTCTCCAGGAGTTCTTCAATTTGCTTCTTTAATTCTGCCAACTCAACCGGTGCCATTCTGTACGGGGCCTTGGAAACTGGTGCTGTACCTGGAGTCAAATCGATCGAGAATTCCAAGACGCGTGGAGGTGGTAGACCTGGTAAATCTTCAGGGAACACGTCCAGAAAGTCCCGAACAATCTCTGGGGCTGGGCTCTCATCAATCTCCATAACCGTCAACTCTTTTGGCTTGGCTCTATACTTGGCTGGCTCCAAAGATTCGCTCTCGCCTTCAAAAATAAACTCCGGGTGATTGAGAATGCGGAAGATCACATTCCTTGCTCGGCAATCAATAACTGCATGGAAGGTACTCATCCAATCCATCCCGAGAATTGCGTCATAGCTGCCTGTCCTGATCAAAAGGAAATTCGCATAGAATTCCCTGCCACACACTACAACTGGACATGATCTACATTCTCGACTAGATATTATAACGCCATTACCCGTATGTATTTCCCAGCCATTGGTTAAAGATTCATATGGTATAGAGTGTGTATCAACGAAATGCTCAGATATGAAATAGTGCGATACTCCAGAATCAAATAGTACTCTAGCTGGCAAGGAATATACGAGTAGAATACCTGTGACAACTTCTCCTGAAGCCTCTGCCTGCTCGGCGGTCAAGGTGAAAGCCCGTCCCTGACCGCGGCCTGCGTAGGGTTGCCTCTGCTCCTGTGGTCTCTGCTGCTGCAGTCCAGAACCTTCCTGTAACTCTGTCCGCTCGGGGCAACCGCTAACTCTGTACTGACTGGATCCGCAAATCAAACACTGTCCCTTGGCGCGGCGACAGTCCTTCTGGGTGTGCCCATCTCTGTTGTAGTAGCCGCAAACTACGTTCTTGCTCTGGGGGCGATGCTGGGGCACGAACGGACGCTTCATCTGTGTCGTTCCAGGCCTGTGAACTGGTATGACTCCTCGAGAAGGTGCGTGAGTGCGTGCTGGAACAACTGGGGGCTTCCTGAACTTGTCGATCAGTTTCTCCTGAATTCTCGCCGCGTTGAGTACCTGTGCAAAAGTCTGCAACTCGAGTGATGCGATCAACTGCTGCAGCTCGAAATCAAGTCCCTGCAAGAAGCGTCTGGCCCTGGTGGCCTCTGAAGCAACCATGTATGGAGCAAATCGGCTCAGACGGTTGAACTCTGCCGCGTATACGTCCACGGGACGTCTATTCTGCTTCAGTAGGATGAATCTTTCTTCCATCTCAGCCTTGGCGGTGGAAGGGAAATAGTGGTCTAAGAACCACTTCTTGAATTTGCTCCATTCGATTAGCTTGTCTAGTCTGGTTTCTTCCACTGTTTACCATGTACGGGCATCATCTTCCAACTGGATCTTTATCACGTTCACTTTATCTTCCTCTGGTACCCTGGCGACCGTCAGTAAGTTCTCCATATTCACCAGCCATTGCTCGGCCTCGAGTGGATCGGCTAGCCCTATAAATGCAGCTGGATGCAACCTCCGGAAATCTGATACAGTGCCAGCCCCAGCAGAAAAAACTGGTGGAGCAGTGCCCTCGGGGGCGGTAATGAGTGCGGAGGGTCCCCCTGCAGTGGTAATAGCCCTGAGTCCCTTGGCGAGTAGGTCCGTTTTTCTCTCCTGAGCTTCTGCGAGAGACGTCAGTGCACTAAGTATCCTCTCCGTACGGTTCTTAGAACTTGAGTCCGAGGAGTGGTCGTTCGGGGACGTCATATCGCTGGAAGATATTCAAAAGGATATGATTAGATACAAGGATGAAAATCAGGAATAGTGAAACGAAAATAATGTAATACATTATAGTTAATGTTATCCCTTGCTACTAAACCTGGCTCTGATACCAACAAAACCATGTCACGCCCCACTTCCCAAAATACGGAAAACGAGGGATGACTAGGCCAGCCATGCTCCTACGGTCAAGGAATAATCCCGCCGTAGTCACATTTCGGCTTCTAGGATTACATGGTAATCAGTAAACAAAGCACAGAAGTAAAGGAAATACATCACTAAAATATTACATCAAAGTTCATGTTCACAATTTACAAATAAGTAAGAAAAGAACTACTAACCAAGTTCGAATACACGATCTCTTTAAGGAAAGCAGAAAAGAAGAAAGAGGTACTCTCAACTTGTCGGGACCCGGTTCTTGCTCACGGAACAAAGTGCAAACGGAATATCGAAACGTTATAAAATTAAACATGGGGTACTAGATTTAAACTATAGGTATGGTATTTATTTAAATATGTATAAAATGAATTATATAGCATGTAGCAAGATTAACTTGCCTAGACGGAACAAGAACGGATGTGTACGGAACGTCCTTCGTCGGCGAAATGTCGCGACGCGCGCACGGTACACAGAACGGTTCCAAACAACGCACGAGGGTGATCACGCAAGTTAGGTACGTTCACTGGATCACTCAAATCTTCAGCGACGAGTACGGCTTTGGCGGTAATCACCGGAATTAAGAAACAAGATCAAGAAAAAGAAAGAAGAAAGAAGAAGAAGAAGAAGAAGAGGCTGTGTATTAAATAAGGAAAGAAAATAAATAAATAAAATATATAACTAAGCAATATGTGATATTAACACTCCATGTTTAATAAATTGCATCCTAATTAATATTGGAACTATAAATGTAACCCTAATCGATAACTGTGCATCTATATCCTTGAAATTATATCTATTTGCATACCATATCATATTATTCCATTTTGTTGTTATATTAGTACCTCATACTTGTTTTGTGTACCCATACTGATTATAGTTTGATTATGAGCACCCACGTGATACTTGTGCACCCTGACATGACTTGCTACACTTATTACTTGACCCGACATGGTACCGTACAACTCTTGACATGACATGATACCTATATACATTATTTGACTTGACCTGATGTACCATGGCTTTACCTGTTACCTGATCTTGTGTCTAATGCCAACAAACCTGACCTGTAGTCCTTACGGACCGTTTCTGTTGTCTATCCAGAAAAACCTGCACCTACCTGATCCTGAGTTGGCGTTAGTTCTTGATTACTTAAATACCTGACTTGAACACATATAACTTGGGGGTATGGAGAAATCAATGATGAAACCTGACTTGTAACTCGACAGTTTGATACCTGTTCTGATCAGTTTTACGGGCTAGGCCAGCCCCGGGGTGATGATACTGACATCACTCATCCGTACATGCTACCTTTTACTGCCTAGCGGCACGTCTCGGATTCAGCCCGAGAATCTTGACCATGGTCTCGGGCACGCACGGGATACTATTGAGTTACATCGATGATTAATCAAATTGATTTCAAAGACTTGAGAGTATTTAACCCAATAGATCAGTTTAGATTACTCACTGCACACTACCTGTCACTGCCCTGATTTATATTACTGTTACAATTACTTTACCTTTTATGATTATACTTGCATGTCTTGCTACCCTGTTTATAGATTATTGCTTGATATTATGACGCGCTGACGTCTGGGTTTTGCATGGCCCAGATCCTCTACCTTTGTTGCAGACTGATCAGGAGTATTGCCGCTGTTAGACCGAGCGGTGAAGATCCTATCGGTATGCAGTTTTACTTTCCAGGTGGTTCACTTATTGTATCTTTTGCTTCCGCATATTATCATTTCTTGACTCATTTGTTCTGTCTCATGGACATGTACTAGATAGTTTAGTTTACTTCCTGTTCTTGATATCTCTATAGCCATAATATGACCGTGGAAGGATTTTTCCTATCCACAGGTAGCATGGTTGGCTATGTCACGTGCCCATCTTAGCGTACTCTGGGAAGCGGGGCGTGACACAACTAGATCTCCGCTAGCTCGAAGGGTAAATCCGACTCCTGCGCTGGTTCTTCCTCGAGGTCTGAGCATGCATACTCAGGTCATCAGAGCGACGTAATAGCAATATTATAATAATGACATGAAACAGGCAAATAAGATAATAACAGTGGAAGTAAAATGTAGATAATCACTATGTCTCTAAATGATGCAAAGTATGATCTGTGTCCCTATCGGTCTTTAAGTCATGTTTGAAATCGAATTGTGGAAAGGAGGATCATGTTTAACGAGGGTCTCGTACATACCTGAGACAACGGTCCACACGACCGGGACATAACCCTGTCAGCCGGATCGCTAGATCCTACCTAATATATATATAAGAGTCACTGTTCGAATGATCATCCTCTAAATCACGGTCCTCCCTAATACGATGCTCTTTCTACTTCGATTTCCCCTTTTTCCCCAGGTTTACACTATTGACGAGTATGGTCTAGTCGTGTACAAGTATGCACCAATAACACGGTTTTGTCACTGTTCACTGTATTAATCACTGTCACGAATCATTCATTTTTTCCATTGGCGTACTCGACACTCCTAAACCAATACCGTTCATGCACGATAATGCATTGTACACTGAATAATAACGCGTACTATCACTAGGTATATGGCAATTGGGTAAGGTATGTACATTTATGCAGTTAACAAGTCATGTGTAATATGAACCAGTATGCACCTCATGAGCTTATAAAAATTGCAGTAAATCATACGTTCAGAATTTAGACGGTAACAAGTAGACTTAGTCGTCAGTTCAGAAAAATTTGTTTCAGTGCAAACGGATTTCTGGTATTCAAGTTACAGCCATTTCAATTTAAGTGCTCGCTGCATGAAATTCAGTTTCTGAACTGAACGTCCGTTTCGCGGCACAACTTTCACCCAGTTGGGATCAGAATTTAGCAACGCTACAGTTGAATGAAATTTAGGGTTTTCAATAGGGTTTCCAACGCACCAGAAGGATTCTCAATCACGTCTCTACGTCAGAAGTTATACACTGTTCAACACTAAGGTATCAGTTCTATTTCTGTTTGGGACTGCTATACGTCCTGTTCTTTTAAATTGCAGTTTAAATAGTAAACGTCGATAAAAAGGGGTGAAATCACTTGCGTTATTTAGCTAACAGATTCATCTTCAATAAAGTGTAGGGTTCCGCAATATACAAGTTCAGGCAGCGAAGTAGTAAGCATTACGAGATAGAAATCAACAGCCAGAGCTGCTCTGGACTGCAGTCCAGAGTCGCTCTCCGAACTGGTTTCTGTCGTGTTTTCAGTATAGAAATAATTTAAATCTTGTATGTGGTTCCAGGTCGTCAATTCGGCTTCGATTTGAGCCTTCGAACGCATCATTTCAATATGTACACAATTAATTATGATTTTAATAAGTTTCAGACGCGGGAAAATATTCAGTTTGAACGGGTGTAATTGGGGGTGATCGTTTAAGCCAGTAACAATCATATTTTTCAGTCAAATTTCTACACATTGTTCATTATCATATGGGCCAGATTATACGATCAATTTCCGTCAGTTTAAAGGAAGGTTTTTGTTCGAGTTTTACATCAAGCACTTGTGTCGTATAAGTTTTCACGAGTTTTAAACACGGAATTAATAGATTTTAGAAATGTAACAGTAATAACTTGCATGTAGCAAGTAGGGTACTTTCCTGGAGATGCTTTGGCGACGCACGGCAGCAGCAACGGCACAAACGCGCGATGAACAGCACGGTTTGGATTCACGGCCTCGGCTCGCGTTCGGGTGCGTCGTCGGAGTTGCCCGGGGATGTCTCGCGATCACTGGAAGCGGAGTGGGGTGCTGTGAAGTTTCTGGGGACGTGCTGGGGTCGGTGGCGGTCGGCAGTGGTCGCTCCGGCGGTGGGCAAAGCGAGGGTTCGGAGCTCGTGGCGAGGAGTTTGGTGTGGGTTTTGGAGTGAGGGAGTGAGGTAGTGGGGCTCGGGTTTGGTGGTAATGGTGATGATGCTGAGGATGTAGAGGTCGACGGGGCAGTGGGGAGCTCGTCGGCGAGAAGGGTGCAGGTGGTGGCCGAGGTGGTGCAGTGAGGGCTCGGCGGTGAGTTGAGAGTGGTGAGGAGGGGTTAGGCAGTATAGGGGGCTTGAGTTCTGGAGAGGGAAGCGAGGGAGTCGCCGAGGTGACAGTCGTCGTCGGCGGCGTCGTCGTGGATGAGGCTCGAAGTTGGGAGTTTTGGAGAGAGGTGAAGAGGAGACTCGGTTCTTGCTGGGTGAGAGGGTTAGAGGGATGAGGGTGAGTTTAAGGAGGGTGCGCGGTCGTGGTCAGGGTCGTGGGGCACGCAGTCGAGGCGTCAGCGACGTGGGCACGACGTGGGAAGCTCGGGGACGTGGGTTCGCGCAAAGGAAAAGGGAAAGAAGCGGGAAAATTTGTGGGGAAGAGGAAAGGTTTGGCAACGGGTCGGGTAGGGTTTGTTGGGTGTTTGGGTTAGGGATTGGGCCCGTGGGTTTATTATTTGTTTTAATTCATTTCGTTTTGGGCTGGGGTTGTGGAAAACAGGCTTTGGGGGATTTTTTATTAGTCTGATTTTTATTTTTATTTTGGTTTAGGCCGGGGATTTATATATAATTTTGGTTTTAGGCTTTGATTCTAAAAAGGGTTAGAAAAAAATAAATACTAAGTCTTAAGCAACCAATTACCTACAAATATATAAGGAAAAATTGGACATTCGGAAACTTGGGAAAATTAGAAAAATTCTATAGATGGAAACGGGGATTTACACTGCAGATCTTCGTGATCTTGCTAACTACGACTATGCAGTGAGTAACATAAGACAATGCTACATTGACGTCATGAATAGGACCCGGATCAGGATGAAGAGGAATTACAACACAAAATGACAAAAATTAAAGACTGATGTAGTTTGAGTTAATTATTTCTACACACAAGTTTTGGTATGATTTATCTAATAAAGATTTGCTAATATCGCCATCCAAATTGAATTGTTCCGGTCTATTGAGCAAATCCCCATATCTCAATAGAAAGGTTATTATTTTTTTGTCTTTTTTCACGGAAACCGTCTTGAAATTTGGGTAATATTCAGAAATTCCCCTATAGTTATGCCGTTAGACGAAAACCCTCTAAAGTTGATAATCATTACTCTAAAGTTGATAATCATTACCCCATTGCCACTGAACCATTTAATCCCACTTATTAGCGGCCATGCGACCTCACACGACCAATTAAATTTTTTTAAATCCCAATATTACCTTTCTTCTTCGTTATAACAGCAAGCCCCCTCTACCCTCCCCAAGCACTGCCTCCTCCACCACCGAATTCATCTGCCGCCGCAAAGGCGACCTGGACCACGCCCTCCTACCTCCTCGTGCCCGCTTCCTTTTCTCTCTCTATGAAAAAAAGCCAGCTCAGCCCCAGCACCCCCACCTTCACCATTTACTCTTCCTTCACAAATGATCCAAAGAGCAAGACCCGTCTCTTAAAAATCTCATCTTTGGCCTCCCTCATTGCTTAGAGCCATAAATCGAAGGAGCCCAATAAGAAAAGAACAATCGTTGACAATTTCCTTGGTAGCAAATTCTCTAAGAAATGGTAAAAATCTTATCTGTTTTAAAGAAATTTTCATTTCGTTGCTGTTTGATTCGAAAAGAATGAGCGGGGATGATGTCGATGGGTTCTTTCTTTATTTTTTTGCAGCAAATATTGTGTGAAGAGTAGAGAAATGCCCATTAGCTGTTCGACTAAATGTGCATAAGAAATCATCTTAGTTACTTATGGAACCAAGAACAGAGAGAACAAGCGATCAAGATAGGACAAGCCAACGTGGAAGGCCTCAAGATCTCATCATCGGATCTGACGTAGAACTCGACAAGAAATCGACAAGCGATGCATCGATCGTTCAATTCAAACCAACATAAGGGAGTTGCTCTCAAGTCAGGTGTTGATTCAAACTGTTGCATAAGAGAATTGCTTTCAAGTTGGGTGCTGAGTATGTGTGGTATTTTGATTATATGGTTAAATGCAAACTGTTGTGTTAAAGGGATGTGTGTTAGGCTTCAATGTATGTTTTTTATTTTACTGCATTTGGATAAGCCTCAATTCAAATTGTTGCTAAGGAAATCTAAATTTTTCTTTATGTTTGTTAAATTGTACTGATACGTTCAATTCCATTTTTTATGCCGTGCATGTCAAATTTCAATGCGAGGGAATTAACGTTGATCAAAAATAGGTTTTATGTTTGTTGTTTGTTATTTTCATTCAGGCAATTGCACAAATATTTTATTTAATGTAAAATCGGTGCTCACGGAGAATTTTTTGCATTGGCATTTACGCAAACATCTTATTCTAATGAAGTACTAATATTGTGCATACATGATCATTTGAGTATTTACGCGAACAATTTCAAAAAACCATCATTCAAGCAATTGCACAAAAATATTCTAAACACGGTCATTTTAATATTTATACAAACACTTTGCAAACATAAATATTTAAACAATTTCACCAAGATATTCCAAATATGATCATTCGGAAATTTACACGAACACCTTCCAAACACAGTCATTAGTCAACGATATTCCAACCACTGTCATTCAAACATTTACATGCACATTCTAATCACCATCATTAATCAAACATAGATTTGCCAAAAAAAAACATAATTACTTTCACACATAGAAATATTTATTCAATATATATTACATCTTAACCAAATTTACTGACCCTCACAAACGTATGAACAAACACCAAAGTAGCAACCAATAATAGGAACATCCTGACACGTGAGTGAGTGTAAAGCGTTTTCCTGGATAGTTGAGAAATTTCCTGGCTCTTCTGAAATCTGCGGAGTTAGTATGGACGCTTGTTTCTAACTCTTCTGAAATCTATGGAGTTAGTGTGGACGCTTGCTTCTGGCTAATTCTGAAATCTGCGGAGTTAGTGTGGGATGCTTGCATTGGCATTCCATCAAACACTTTCTGGAAAAGGATACATGAGAGGGAAATGATGTCTAAATAGGAATTACACCAACCCAATAATTTTGCTCCAAAGAAGGAAAGCACAAAAATTAACAATTATAACTGATCTTTCTATATGGAATGAAATTAACAAAATTGGTAACTCATCCTTATTCAATTCCAATCAATACCCATTATCAACAAAATTGGCAAGCATAACGAACATGAATCCATCATAAAAACACAATCCTTTTGCAAACAAACCCATAAATGATCATAAAAAGTTGTAAGGATCAGAAGGAAGCTTACCAGTGAGATCGCCGGTGATGAGGGCGGGGGGTTGAAAACACTGAAGTGGAGATCTGAGAGCTACACCACCAAAACCACTGACTGAGGCCCACCCTCCACGTCGATCACACTCCTCGTCCTCTCCTTGCCGCTGATGTTGCTGTTGGTGGATTCGGCGGCAGTGATCGATGAGAGCAGCAGTAGCGATGCGATGATAGCCCATTTGAGGATCGCCATTTTTTGCTCGATTTCTTTTAATTTCTTACACGCAGAGACATGAGAGAGAGAGAGAACGTGAGAGAGAACTCCCCCAAGATTCCATCAACTCCAGCGACGGTAAGAGCGACGAAGGAGGCAGCAAGGGGGTCGCGGAGTACTTGCGGTATCCGGAGAGAAAAAGGCAGAGGGAGTGGCGATGGAGGAAAGCGAGATGGAGGAGAGGATGAGAGAGAGATGGGGTTGAGGAAATGAAGCAGAGAATAGAGGAATGGAAGTAAGAGATAGTTATTGTAATTTGAGAAAGATAAGAACGGTATTTCAGTCATTTCACGTAAAATTTAACGGCAGGAGAGCAATGAGGTAATGATTGTGAAATTTAGGGGGTTTTCGTCTAACGGCGGAAGTATATGGGGTTTCTGGATATTACTCCAAATTTCGAGAGGGTTTATGTGAAATAAGTCTTTTTTTTGGAACTCAATGGAATGTTCTTAATGCACTAATACATGGTGTGGGAGAACTGAAAAACTGCTCAATGTGCATATGCCAGATGTAATACTCTCGAGTACAAAATAGATAAAGATAAAATTATTTGTTTGTAGAGTGTTTTTCGTCATCCTATTGAAATGGGAATGTACGCGCTTGTCAGACATGTACAATTTCCCCTGCCTGGGGTAGGCAGGGGTTTATTGATTGTGGGGATCTGAATCTCCGGCAGCCGCAGACTAAGCTGCCGTTAATTACCCCTCGTTTTTGGAGCGAGAGAATCTCCGATTGACGGGTCAACTGGTCATGCGAACTCAATATGAGGTGTTCGTGTGTTGTGTTTTGAAGGTGTTTTGAACGTATCGGGGGCCTCGCAGAGTTTTTATGAGTGTATGTTTGATATGTATGCCCTAGAGGCCTGTATTGTATAGGATGTTAGGGATATGTATGTACAGAACAATCTTGCTCAGTTGTATAGTATACTATTTGAGTTGTCTTTATCCGAACATGTGTACTTGTTTTTCTTGCTGCTTTATATTGCTTATACACATTGATAAAGACTCGTTACAGTAGTATACTATTTTAGTTTGTCTTTATCTTAACATATGCATATGTTATACTCGATATCATATATAACTGATCCATGTTGATAAAGCTCGTAGGATTTTGCCTGACTACCAGCGTTATGATAACGATCATACTTATGGGGGCTGGGTAGTCTATAAGCACATACTTAAATGTCCCAAGTCGTAGAAGTATCGAGACCGGGTATCGATATTCCAGAGTAGACTTGTGTATACGTTTCTAGACCCCGACGAGGGGTGGTGGTTAGTCCCACAGCCATTGGTGTGATCACCTAAAATTGTATACAGGTGCTCACTGGTGGTGAGTACACTGGATGGACTCGCCGAGAACCTCTAGATGGTATTATACCTATCGTCAGATAGCGGTTCTCAGGTGACATGAGTATATGTTAGTCTTTAGACCTGAGATTGTCATTTTTCTCGTATGAGTTCCCACTGTACTTAGATCACTACCCCACCACAGCTCTATTGAGTTATGTAAACATGTTTTGGTTGGGTACAGTCCCGAGCCACATGGAGGCAGTGAGCGATTGTTAGGAATTCGTCTCTCCCGGTACTGGGAGTCGATATCGCACTATATCCGGTTGGCCAGAACCAAAAGACCTTGGCCAAGGCAGTTGAGATTTACTGATGGTTAGATCAATAGTTTTTCAGATCGGTCCTGAGCCATATCGGCACGACTTATCGGGTCAGTAGGGGTCTGACGTTTACCACCCTCTTAGACCCGGTATGCGATACTCTTAGACGTAGAGACCGGACTGTACGAAGATTGTCATAGATAGGCTCAGTAGGGGTTCGGATGAGTTTGCTCATTGGCCTTCCTTTTCGACAGGTACCTGAGTAGCCATTACGTACAGCTAGTGCCGCTGATGTGCTTATGGTTATGGATTTATCCAGTAACTCACTGCCGGCGAACTGTTGAGTCTTTAGAGTTCCACACAGAGAGTTTCTCTGGTTCAAGTGAAATGATATAGTAGCCATATTTTGATACGTACAGGGTTCCGATCGAATGATTGTGTTAGCTACCTAAACTTTCGATCGGACGATTAATAATACTAGCCGGCTTAGGATTGAGCTGAATTATTAAATCATGTATTGACTTAATAATTTACATATGCATATTTCGATATATATATTCTAGTATTATGTTCTTTCTGTTATTCTATCTCTTTGAGTATTCGTATTTTGATACGAATACGTGTATGTATATACGGTAGAGTGTATTTCGTATTTATACGGAAAACATTCTAAAAGGAGGACACCTCATTTCCTTGGTGTTTCTTTTCTAGAAATTACAAATAAGGTAGAGGGTGAGGTGGCAAGAGAATGGTGTTAAGCATGGTTGAATATGATAGACAAATGAATTTATAATTCATTTGTCTACACTATTCAAGTATGGTTAGTTTTTTATATTGCAAATATCATTTGAAAAAACCACGCTTGCTTGATTATTGTTATGAGATTTTCTCTTTCTTGAGCTCCTCCTTCATCTTTCTCTCTACTCTCTCATGAGTTGAGAATCAAGGATGGAAGAGAAATAGAAAACACTAGAACAACTCACTACATCACTAGATACTCTAGATTAGCAACCTAGAGCCTTTAGTTGCTCCACTAGATTTTTAGTGTGAAGTTAGAGCCATGAACTGCATCTATCGGGTGGATCATCTTTGACAGAGGAAGACCGACGGTTAAGCTTGATCAAAGAGACCTTAAGGAGCTAAGGAAAAGGGTAGAAGACCGAAGGACACGGATCATTTGGTATAGCCCTCTTTACAGAGTAGTTAGAACTTATCTAGATTACTAGTTTAATATTTGGTTTTGATTCTAGGTAGTTGTTTCTAGCGCCAAGGTTTTTAAAAGTTAAAGTTTTTCGTTCCGCAACGGCTGCGGTTAGCGGCTAGGGTGCTAGGAACCCCAACAGTGTATACATGTCAAGTGCGCACTTTATAAAGTGAGCACGTGGTAAGGGGCGTATGTGACAAGTGCGCACCTGCTGAGGCGCACACCTACCAAGACGCACATTTGGTAAGATGCGAGGGAGTGAAGAGGGCTAAATGGTCCCGAATGGGCCAAAAGGTTCAGTAAGGTGCGCACCTAGCAAGGTAAGCACCTAGGTAAGCACCTGGGCCGGTGCGCACTTGGCCCGATGTGCACTCAACGGGGTGTGCACCTAGCCAAATGGGCACTTAACATAGTGTGCACCTAGCACGGTGTAAGTAGGGTCAAAACCTAATGAAGCAACAGTCAAAAAATACAAAGATTTTGACTTTTGACGATCAAAAGGGGCTCTTTTTCCCTTTTTCGAAACCTCCTGACGTGCGCACTTAAAAAAAAAGGAAAACGTATATACCGTTACACAACGTACCAAACCCAATCAACACTTGATTTAGGAAAATGTTCATAACATTTTCCTCTAATACAAAGTTATATCCTTCTTTATATAATAAAGAAACTGATATAATATTGCACATCATTTTTGGTACGAAATAACAGTCGTTCAGAATCAATGTATTACCATTTGGTAATATTAGGTGATATTCACCAACTGTTTTGGCTGAAACAATTGCACAATTCCCTATTTTGAGAGACATATCACTTTTTCACAGTTCTCTACCATTCCTTAACCCATGTAACAAATTACAAACGTGGGATCCTGATCTGGTATCCAATACCCTGGACATAGAGCATACTGAGAAACAGTTCTCGGTAACGAATACACCCGAAGAAGATATATCGGCATTCTCTTTCTTCGTTCAGGTTGCGTGGGAATTCTGGTATTCCCCTATTCCATGCCTAGACTTATGACAGTCATAAGATAGAGCGAAACCAACGTTCCCCAGCTCAGTATAAAAAGCGGATTCGGTCAATACATTCATATTATTATCTTGATTAAGGCATGTCATGGTTGCTACCTAGAGAGAGAGAAGAATAACACTTTAGCGTGCGCTCTTTGCAAGATTAGATTGGTTATTATCTTATCTAATCAGGATGACTCCTACTGTTTTTATTAAATCTTCCTTCAAACCCTAAAAGGTAAGAAGCCGGGATTAATTACACCCTACAAGTTCGCCAATCGGTCAGCCAGACAGGTATTGGTACTTCGAGGGAGTCTCCCCATGCTTTCGCATGGAACTAATTAAATAATCTCGTTTCCGCAGGGGCATAACCTTGTTAACACCTTTCTTAGACACCCACTGGATTAGCTAATTGTAAAGTGTAAAACTCTCCCAGAAGTAACACTTACTTGCAGTGGGTATCGGGATCCAATTATCTCATAGAAGGTATGCAATCTCATTGCAAATTTCAACACTTGAAATTCCCAATAACTGTTTTTACCCCTAACGACCTATGACCTTGACGGAGCTCAACAAACCATAGACCGCTAGTCAAGTTCACCTCGTCATTTCTTGATTGAATTAAACCCACCCGTACGACCCTTGACGGAGGCCAACAAGTTTGTACGACTACCCTAATTCAATCGCATCATATGATGCAGATAAACACTAATCAGTTACCGTACACTATGCCTTGATGAAGGCGAACAAACGCAGCACGAATACTAAAATGGTCCTTATCTGAAATGATGGAGAGCTACGACTGGTTTTGAAGAAAACTTTTAGCGTAATGAACTTGATATCGTTGTAGAATCTAGTGATTTGAAAAAGGAGTGGTTTAAGCTCCGCTTTTAAAATCGAGTAGTTTTCAAAACAAACCGAGTGGGTTGTAGAATTTGCTAGTTTTGTTAAAGAGGTCACTCCCGGTGAAGGGATCTAGGCTCTTTCCTCATCGAATGGGGTGATGGATATTCATAAAGGAATATCGCCATGCAAAGCAAGAACTAGAGCTACCTTTTTGAAAAATTTGATTCTACAACATGTTTATGTTTCTTTTCTTTTCATTAATCTAATTAATGACTTCCTATCATTTATGTTTCCTAAATATCACAAAAGAAACGAAAATAGAACGTACGCTTATATCATCCGCATTCGCCACGGGGCCCCGTCATGCACCGTCAGGTTACTTAACTAACGGCAGAGCGGGGGCTAGACTAGCACGGGTGCAAAACATAAGCAACGTTTATATATATATATATATATATATATATAATTCGTCTCACGCAGTTATATGATCGCATCACAAAACTCAAGCAACAGAAGCAAACATATGAAATATAGGATATACCAGGAGGTCCGTGTTTTAAATTTAGCCAGTAATGAAAAACACAGATTCCACGATCGTGATGAATAGCCAAACCCATATCCTTAGACCCCTACGAGAGTGGCAAGCAACCCTCCTAATTCTAGAGTTAGGAGACCCGGTCTCGACTCCTCGAGATGGTCTCCCACTGGACTCTAGAACCTGATTACTTGTGCTCCCCGTCTTAGGTCTATCCTAATGCGGAAAAGTAAATAATATACATCAATGGTGACAACAACCTCAATCCGGAAGTGTCCCAATAAAAGAATATTACATACATCTTTTACATGAATGAAAATTGAAAAACTCTCATCTCACGCAAAAATCCCCGGCTATTCATTCACGATAATCCAATATAACATATTACAAGCAACACTATAACATCACATATCATCAACGTAAGTAAATATGCGTATTCTGAATGTCATTGACACATAGCAACGAGATCGGGGATACATCGCATATTACACTTACGGTCGCAGAAAAGAAATGAAAACTACAATAATTAGAATCCGCATATTCCTTAGACATTATAAACCCGGAATATCATATATTCCGGATTTCATGCCTAACCCTATAAACCTTGCATTTGAGTCTCGAGTTCAAAACACTTTTCAATTACAATTCGGGTAATTCAACAAGATTCCCGATTAAATGATCGAATGCTTGTCGGGAACTCTAGTAGATTGCCGCACCCCCGATACCGTTGACGAAGTGCACTTAGGAGGAACACCGTGGCCGCGAGCACCCGAGTGAATGCTTTTAGCAATGGTGTTCTCCTATAGTCACTTGGTCGGGGCTATGGGGCATGGCTATCTAGTAATGTTACCCGGCTAGTGTTCGCGTACGATACACGATTGTGATGGAGTTTTGATCCGAATCGAAACTCTATGGCAATCAATCAAATGAGACTAAAACACTAGATTTACAAATTGCAAACTAGTTTTCACAAAACTAATTAATGTGGTTTCCAAATATTGTATCACATTTAAAAACTTAAACCCGTAAACAATGTTAAAACCGCGACTTCGAAACACTCTGAATTGCCCCAACACAAAGATAACATCACATGCAATCTGGGAAAAAACAAACATAACCTGAAACCCTAAATCCAACACACCAGAACACCAAACAAAACACGAGCCAAAACTATTTAAGGGGATCGGCCAGGCCGGGAACATAGCATGTTTGGCCGGCCAAAATTTAACATTTGGGGCTCGTTTTTCTATGGTGTTCTAGTTACATCACATGTAGCATTCTGCACTTATTTAAAAATTTTTCAGAAGCCATTTAAAAATCGATAGAAAGTTGGATTTAGTTTCGTCTGTTTCGGAGTCGTTTCGGTTTCGTAATTCTAATTATATTGTCTAATGCTCTAGCCTGGGTCTGATACCATGAAAGTATGTCTTAACACCACCACTAGCTTAATACAACTATCAAGTATGCAATTTAAAAAATCTAATGTGCTAAGCTATACGAACCGAGAATCTAACTAGAGTATTAGGGTTTTTAGCAAGCTAATAAGTTCTACAACTAAGTTAAGAAGGTTACAACCTTTGTAGACTAAGTCCTTCACTTCTATAGCTCCAAGTAGTAGTCCCTAGAACTCCTCTTGGCTCCACTTGAAGAAAGAATCAAGTTTACTTTGCGATCTTCGAAGTCGAAGATGATCCACCTTGAAGTCTCTTTAACCCAAACTACCTCTTCACTAATCAAGTATTAGTGAAGGAAATAACCTAATCTAAAGGGCTAATTTAGAGTAGGTGATGAAGTAGGAGTTTTGGTTCACTTAAAAATCTCTTTCTCTTTTAAATTTCCAACTCAAGAAAAACTAGAGGAGGAAGAAGATGAACATGGGAGTGTGTGTGGAAATGAGCTAGGGTTGTGAGCAAGTGAAGAATGACTCATCTCTTTTTTCTCACTTATTGAAGTATGGATTATTATCACAATAATAAATCTAACCATACTTCAATAGTGAAAGCAAACACATAAAATAATATATAAGCCATGCTTCACCCATGTCTAAAACATCTCTCCAATTTCCACCTCTTTAATTTATTTATCAAAATAGATTATTTCATGTTCCATATATCATCAACCATGATACAATACATTATATATATATATATCATTATATATATAATTATATATAAAAAGAAGAGAAGAAAATAATTAGTGAGCAATAATATTAGTTAATATATATAAATATATCAAATATAAACATATATCATATTATTAAATCAACACTTGATTCAATAATCCGGTTATATCATATATAACCGACTAATATCATTTATCTGTATATCATATTATCAAATCAACACTTAATTCAATAATCCGGTCATATCACATATAACCTAACCGATATCAAATATCACCAGATTAGAATATGGTATTACATACTCGTATTTAATCAGGTTCCCGCACATATAGCATATGTGCCCTACTTCGTTTCGCTTGAGCTATGAAACCTTTGTGTGGAACTCTAAACACTCGTCAATACGCCAGCAGTAGGTAATGATCATATCAGTTACCCACAAGCCGTCTGCGGTACTAGCTGGACGTAACGGCTATCCAGGTATTGAGCGACTAGAAGATTAATAAGCAAACTTGTCCAAACTCCCTTGAAGCCTATAAGCAACACTTACCGTACAGTCCGGTCTCTTTGTCTGATATGTCGCATATCGAGTTTAGGGGTGGAATCGTCAGACCCCAGCAACTTGATAAGTTATGCCGATGTGTGGCCTATAATGGTTCGAGAAACTACAAATAACACTTACCAGTAAATCTCATCAGCCATGGCCAGGGACTTGCTGTTATAGCAAATCGAGCATAGCGCAACATCAACTCCCTATACCGGGAGAGACGGAACCCCTCCTATCGCTCACTGCCTCCATGTGACTCGGGACTGTATCCAAAATCCACCTGTTTGCACGACTCCTTTGAGCCGTAGTAGGGAGGAAATCAAAACACAGTGGGAACCACACAAGACACTACGACGATTTCGGGTGTACAGACTAATCTGTACCAGTGTCACCAGAAAACTGCTATCTGAAGATATGTATGGTACCATCTAGGAGTTCTCGGCGAGTCCTGTTCGGTGTACCCATTCTCTAATGAGCACCTGTGTACAATCTTTGATGTCAAACACCAATGATTGTGGGATCAACCATCGCCCCATATGGGTCAAGAAACGTATACACTAGTCTACTCTGAAATATCGATGCCCTATCTCGATATCCTCTCGATTATGAACTATTAAAGGATGTGCTTGTGGATTATCCAGGCCCCACTAGTATGATCTGCATCATAGTCCTGGTAGTCAAGTCCATATTCTAAGGGTTTTATCAACATGTATCAGAGAGTCAGTATAATAATACAAGTGTACATGTTAAGATAAAGAGCAACCAGATAATATACTATCATGTCGAGCAAGAAAGTCCTTTATATATATGTCTAAGCACCCACTATATACAATAATGGCCTCTAGGGTATACATATTCCGAAAACTTAGTGTGCCTGCCATGTAGATAGTGTGGACCACATATCTAACCATCTTTTTATCACTGTCAGCTGATTTCACGGACTACCGTCGTGGCCCTTCTGGTTCGGGAAAGGCAAATCGATTGAAGATGGCCGGCCAGACCGGGCTCTTGAGTGGCGCTGACGCTTCTTTTCTGGCTATGCCCTGCTGCTTTCGCACGACACATAGCGCCTGATAGACTCTTGAAGAGATGGTGTCATGCTTTTTATGTTGGGGCTTGGACACATCTCTTTGTAGCATCGTTCAGATCGCTGTCTTCTTGATTTTAGTGGTCATGGCATTTTTCTGAACTTATTTCAGGGCTTCGAAGGAATTGTTGACTTTCACAGCCAACTCAGCTGTCGTCGCGGGGTAACCCTATTCTTGGAACATCACAAAATTCCACTTGGCCAGAGTCCTGGTCCTCTTCTTGGCTCTATATCTGAGCCGTTTCTGTCTCAACTTTTCTTTTTTGAGCACTTGGCAGGCTTCGGCTCTTCGGAAAGCTGCCGTAGGCTGAGCAATGGAGAGCTTTGGAGATATGCCTAATTGTGCACTTGTCTGAGGCGTCGCCTGGGCTTGTCCGCGACATTAGATGATGCCCTTTGTCTTGGAAGTCTTGCCCTCAGCTGGAGCACCAGAGAGTCGTTCAGACACTGTCTTACGTTTGGGTTGTGGTGCCTTAGCGACCACAACGTTCGGCCTCTTGCCCCTTGAGACCGGCTTGGCAACATGGTTTGCCGGGATTTCCGCCAGATGAGCGCTTCAGGAGGGGTAGATGACGACAGAACCAAATTGGCGGGCGGTTTCTCCTACTGCCGACTGAGGCTTGCGGGTAGAACCACGTGAGCATTGATCTTGACCACGTACGGGATCAGGATTGCGTCGGAAGCTGAATTCATCTTGGAAGACATCATCCTTAGTTGTTGAAAGTTGATTGCTGCATGAAAAAACATTATTTCAGTACAAACATCGGTATATATGTTAAATGAGTTCGTATGAACGCTTGACCCGAGATATGGAAGGAGAGAAAGGTCCCATCGGGCGTGCCAGAATCTGTTGAGTGCTTTTCGTTACTCTATTGAGATGGGAATGTGCACGCTTGTTAGGCATGTACAGATTCCCCCTGCCTGGGGTAGGTAGAGATTTATTGATTGTCGTGATCTGAATCTCCGGCTGCCGCGTACTAAGCTGCCGTTAATTACCTCTCACTTTTGAAGCGAGCGAACCTCCGATTGACGGGTCAACCGGTCATGCGAACTCAATATGAGGTGTTCGTGTGTTGTATTTTGAAGGTGTTTTGGATGTATTGGGGGCCTCGCCGGATAGCAGGCTGGAGGTTAAGGGGGCAAGCAGCCTCCTTACGGAGTGCGGGACAGCGTCTCGTTAGAAATTTTTTTCTAACGGAAGAGATGATGAGTGTATACATGTCAAGTGCGCACTTTGCAAAGTGAGCACGTGGTAAGGGACGCACGTGACAAGTGCGCACCTGCCGAAACGCTCACCTAGCAAGGTGTGTACTCGATAAGGGGCGCACACGACAAGTGCGCACCTGCCGAGGTGCGCACCTGGTAAGGTGCGAGAGAGTGAAGGGGGCCAAAGGATCTCGAATGGAACAAAAAGTCTAGTAAGATGCACACTTAGGGAAGTACGTACTTAGCAAGGTGCGTATCTGGGCCGGTATGCACTTGGCTCGATGTGTATCCACACCTAACCAAATCGGCATCTAGCACGGTGTACAACTAAAACGGTGCAAGTAGAGTCGAAACCCAATGATGCAACAGTCCAAAAATACAAAGATTTTGACTTTTGAAAATCAAAAGGAGCTATTTTTCCTTTTTTCGAAGCCTCCTGACGATCGCACTTGAAAAAAAGAAAGGAAGAGTGAAAAAGAGACTTGCACACTAAAGAATAGCGCAAAACTCAAGATTTTTGATTTTGAGGTATCAAGATTAGCTCTTTTTTTTCCAAATCATCATGGAGAACTTTTATAGGCGTATATCTTTTCATTTAGCTTCATGGCTTGTAAAAAAATTGATATTTTGCCCATCTTTTGCCCATGTGCTTATTTCTTTTTACACATGAGCCATGCGCTTTACAAAATTTGGTTTTTTGCCCGTTTATTTTACATTTATTCATGAAAATTACATCTAACTTATTTATTGCTTGATGATTACTCCTTTGGAATGGAGCCGGTCTGTGCTTGGACTTGTGTTCAGGTGTGGGCTCGGCTGCTTTGGTTTGAGCCTTCAAGCAACATTGAATTTATTTGTTGTCTTCATCTCTCTGCCGCATTATGTCAAATGTGATGAAAAGAAAACAGATTCAATGACGATATATTTAAAAAAAAATTTAAGGTTCTTCTTTTCTTTTTCTATGTCACATTATTTCAAATTAAGAAAACATAGTTAACTTCGGATTTTGTCAAAATCTTCAAGCAGACTCAGAAATATTCTCCTACCATGCTACACCTAGTACTATTCAACTCTTTCAAATCAACATCAACAATCTAAAAAATAAAATCAATTTACATATCAATCGATCAAACAAACAAAATAGAATAATAACACATCAATCCACGCCAGTTCCCCAAAATAAAGGCATAAATACAAGACGATTTAAACGTCCTAACAAAAGAAGAATCCAACTACGAAGGCAGAGAAATATAGTTGCAACTGCGCTTGATGTAGGACTCGGTGCCGGTGCTTCAGCGGCAGCCGCCTTATCAACCATCGAAACAACCATAACAATGGCGATCATCACTAAGGCGAAGATCCTTAACTTTTGAGCAGCCACCGTTGTTAAATTGAGTGAAATAAGCTAAACGCAATGAATATTTTATTTTCCTTTCCTCTCTTCTAATTGATTGTTATGAAATAGGTGAGGGAGGGGGTGGAAATTTATACATGGGAGGGAATGAGTTCGGGCAGGCTGCCCGGGGCAGAGACATGAGACTGGATTTCATTGGGCTTTATTTATGCTGGTATTTAGCATGTGCGATACATGTTTGTATATTTTATGTTGTGTATGTCTCTCATTCGATTCCTATTTGATTTCCCTGTTGTTTCGGCATTATCTTAGAGTTGATGAAGTTTCAAGCTTATATATAAGAAAGGGTACAAAAGTCTGGAGCTACAGCTTCAAAAGAGCTACAGCTTCAAAAGTCTGTCAGCGCTCTGTATGTTCGCATATATTGGGCAGACGTCTAAATTGAACTCATCAGACGTCTGCGAGCGCTCTGTACTTTTGAAACCTCAAGACCAGATGTCCGAAGCTATTTCTTCAGACGTCTGAGAATGCTCTGTTAATTTGTAGACTCTTTGGCAGACGTTTGTACTTTCCTTATTCAGACGTTTGCCGTGTCTGCGCTAGATATTTTGTTTTAGTTAGGAAATTCGTTATTTGTTAAAATCTTTTGTATGCTATATATATTGAAATATGTAGCAACCCTAAATCCGATAGTCTTTGAGATAGTTTTTGTGATATTTGAGAGAACCCTTTTATTATTTTGAGAGAGGTAGGGTTTTGTATTCGTCCACCGGTTTTGTACTTCTCCACTTTTGAATATTAATAAAGCTCCACCTTCGCCAATTGGTTAGTACTCGTATTTCTTATTTACTTGTGATTTGATTATTTCTCTATATCGTCTGTGTTATTGCTTCGTGATCGTCTTGTCTCAACAAATCGGTCAACAGAGCATTGTTGCGTTTAGGGATTTTTTGGGTTGAACCGTTAGGTCTTTGATTTTGCGATATAGGATAACGGTGGGTGACAAAACTTGTGTTCTCTTCCCCACTTTCTTAGATCATGATTTTGATGTTTTAGGGTTCGTTAGTAAAAGTGCGCGAGGTAACCCTAGAGGTAGGTGAATTGGGTTTTACAAAATTTTTACTCTAACTTACTAGCAATAACAATATATTGAGCAATTTTAAGCACAGTTAAAACTAACATCAATCGTAACACTAATATATAAGCAATACGATAAAGTCAAGAGATAAGGAAATGCAAACCGTGACGAGATCGATTTTAGAGTGGTTCGGCGCCCTCCGCCCAGTCCACTACCTAAGGCCCCGTCCTTGGGACTTTTCCCTTTCATTATAACCCTCCTTCAAACAGGCGGAGAAACCCTTACAAACACCTCGTTTCCCGGGTAGTGAAATACCCTTGCATTGTTTCGATTCTTCTCTCTAAACATGTGAGAGACAATGAAACACGTACAAATCTTCTAAAGGGTATTGAAAGTGATGAGCTTGAGAGTTTCTTTTGAAATGATTTGAGCAAGTTAGTTATTAACTTTTTCACTTTTGATATGAAAATGAAGTGTCACTGTTTTTTAGAAAAATTAGTAGTATTTATAAATGAATTCATAGAGAAGATGAAAATATATATGAAAATATTTTTTCTCAAAACATTAGCTAAATTCCTAATTAGATATAACAACTATATTATTCAAAAGCTTGTTAAGTAAATATTAATTAGCCGTTACAAATGCTAATGGTTCTATTCTAAATTCAAAAACTTGTGCAAATCAATTAACCACAGGTTGCAGCTAATTGAAATAGTTTATCCTAAATGCATAAAGTAGCCGTTTGGGATCAAATCTCAGAAAGCATGTGGGTTTAAATTTCATGAGCCAAATAATTAGAACCAATCAAAATAGCCTAAATATGTATTTGCAGCCAATAAGGAATATCTAGAACATGCATAATAATAAAATAATATATTTTAGCACGTATGTTTAAATGGGTAAAATAACTATCAAAAATACTTCAGAAAATATAATAAATATATTTAGTTCCATAATGATATTAAGAATCTATTGACTCTAATTTTAATATAAAAGAGTAAATAATTTATAGCACCATTTTTAATCATATAAGAATATCTTTTAATATAAATTTTATGAAAAATACTTTGTCTCGAAAAGATATTCTGTTAACATATTAAGCAATATGAAAATTAAATATGTGTGTGTGTTTTTCTCAAGCTCGTTAGAATCTAACCCTCTTACATTAAGGTCATTAAAAGAATGAATAGATAAATAAAGAGAATAAAAATAAAAACAAAACCCAAAAACCTAACTACACCTTAGCCGATTTTTGAGTCTTATTTTTCATGTTGGCTTCAAATTTGATCATAAAAACATTGGTTAGTGAAGTCGCAATATTTGACTCCATCCTCCATTTGGATATGACATTTGCAGTATAGTTCTCCGACCTCCATTCATTTTTCCATGGTATATAATAGTTCTACAAATGGTTAGTTCAAAATATGGAATAAGTTGTTTGGCAATAATCAAAACTATACTGGGGTGAGTCCAACAATCTCCCACCTTTTGATTAGTGACAAATTATTAATATGATACATGTTAAATGGATATAAAAACTAAAAACAACATATATATCATCAATTTCTCTCCTCCTTTGGCAAAAATCAAAATGGAGGTGCAATCAAAATAAAGGAAAGCCAACGCTCCCCTATCAACATGCATATATCAATCAAGAAAAACTAATTATAGATGCATGAAAAATAATATGCTTTTCTCAAAAAATATCTTTGATTTAGAAATTCAATCGCCGTTATGAAAATAAACCATCAAAGAAAATAGACAATTCTCAACCAATTTATAATCATTGTAATATTTTCCAAAAAAATTACTAGTCATGTGTATAAGATCCAATTTTAGAAATAAGACTAATTCAAGCAAATAAGAATAAACTAAATAGTCAATCATACATTTATAATGAGTAAAAGTTTACATTCAAAAAAATATATATTATAAAAAAATGTTAACCATTACTCTAAACATTATTCATAATAATAACATTTAAGGCAAAATATCTAAAAAGTAAAGGATATAGATCCCCTTAAATATAGTATCTTTATTTTCATGAGATTCTCCAACTTAATATAGAAAACAAAAGTTGCACAAGATAAATCAAGTATAGTATGATATCAAAGAAACACCTTTTCAAAATTATAATTAAAATTACATGGCAAATTATTGCTAAGGAAATATATTTCCAAAAGGCAAATTCCATAAACATTTATTAATATAGATCAAAACCATAAAAATATATTTAGAAAGATGTGACCTAAATTAATATGGTGACTTTTCAAAAACATAGTAATAAGGTCATGAAATTTACAATAATTTAAGCATGATAATAAATTTCATTCTCAAATAGTTTCCAAATGAATATGTGAAATGCACGATCAAATTAAAAATCGTATAAAATATCATGAATACATATGTCCAATGAAAATTAAAATAAAATCTCATAAATTCCAACTGAACATCAATGAATTAAATCACAAGATGAAAAATAATAAATGAAAATTTCATTATAAATCCATAAGAAATTGAGTCAAGTATTTTCTTACTATATGATTATTCACTCAAGTCATTCGATAGGATTGCTCAAAAAGATTTTCCAATTAGTATTTTGCAATAGCTATCATGGAACCTTATCTTTATTTTGTTGAATCCGGCACACCTACAAAAAAGAATGTGTGCATTTTAGTATCCAAATTTTCTTAGGTCCTTACAAATTAGTGTTTGGAATCCATTTCATGTTAGCACTTAAATCACTATTATTTTTATAATAACATGAGTAAGACATATGTCCAAATATTCCACAATATTTACAAATAAGCTTAGAAGTTTGTAGAAAATTACAAGCATGCAAATGGTATGTACTTTGGGAACAATGTGTATGTAAAGAGCATGTAAATCTAGAATTAGAATTATGCAAAATCTCAGTGCAAGATTTACTCGATGAATGAAAACATGAACAATTCATATTATCTCTCAATATAGCATACATAGAATGTTTTGGTCTCAAACTAGATTTATACATATAAGCATATTTCGGCCTTTTAGAATTAGCACTAATCTTGCCCTTATTAAATTTAGAATTAAAAGGACATAATGAAATATTATAAGTGTGGCCATTCAAAAAATCTGATTTTGAACAATTTTCTTTTTCATTCGAAAGTTTTGAAAGAGTATATACAAAATCATCATTTTTCTTTTTTCAAACATGACAACTCATTTTTTAAAAACTCATGAGAAGAAAATAAATATTTACTACTAGAAATAAAATTTTCTTTCTCTACATACAAAGTATTCAAATCATTTTGCAAAGAAGTATATGAGGACATCAAATTCTCATTTTTCAAAATCAAATCCTTATTTTTACTTTTTAAAGACTCATATTCAAAAGCCAACTATTAGGAATATGTATGCCCTAGATATCATTATTGTATGATATAGTGGATGCTTGGACATATATACAGGGGACTTTCTTGCTCGACATGATAGTATACTATCTGGTTGCTCTTTATCTTAACATGTGCAGTTGTTTTAGTTTACTGTCTCTCTGATACATGTTGATAAAGCCCTTAGAATGTAGGCTTGATTACCAGGACTATGATGCAGATCATATTAGTGGGGCTTGTATAGTCCGCAACCACATCTTTTAACAGTTCCTAGTCGAGAGAGTATCGAGACAGGGCATCGATATTCCAGAGTAGACTAGTGTGTATGTTTCTTGACCCTGTATGAGGCGATGGTTGATCTCATAACCATTGGTGTTTGATATCAAAGATGGTACACATGCGCTCATTAGAGAATGGGTATACCGAACAGGTCTCGCCGAGAACTCCTAGATGGTACCATACCTATCGTCAGATAGCAGTTCTCTGGTGACGCTTGTACATATTAGTCTGTAGACCTGAGATCGTCATAGTATCTTTGGTGGTTCCCACTGTGCTTTGATTTCCTCCCTACCACGGCTCAAAGAAGTCGTGCAAACAGGTGGATTTTGGGTACAGTCCCGAGTCACATGGAAGCAGTGAGCGATAGGAGGGGTTTCGTCTCTCCCGGTATTGGGAGTTGATATTGCGCTATGCTCGATTGACTATAACAGTAAGTCCCTGACCAGGGATGATGAGATTTACTGATAAGTGTTATCAGTAGTTTCTCGAAAGGTTATATGCCACACATCGTCATGACTTATCAAGTTAGTGGGGTCTGACAATTCCACCCCCCAGACTTGATATGCGATATATCAGACGAAGAGACGGACTGTACGGTAAGTGTTGCTTATAGGCTCTACGGAAGTTTGGACAAGTTTGCTTATTGATCTTCTATTCATTCAATACCTGGGTAGCCGTTACGTCCAGCTAGTACCGCTAACGGCTTGTGGGTATCTGATGTGATCATTACCTACTGCTGGCGTATTGATGAGTCTTTAGAGTCCCACACAGAGGTTTCTTAGCCCAAGCGAAACGAAATAGGGCACATATGGAGATATATGCAGGAGCTTGATTAAATACGAGTATATATGATACCATATTCTAATCTAGCGATATTTGATATCAGCCAGGTTATATGTGATATAACCGGATTATTGAATTAAGTGTTGATTCAATAATTTGATTTATATGTATATGTTAATATATATTTGATATTGGCCGGTTATATATGATATGACCGGATTATTGAATCAAGTATTGATTTAATATCTTATATTGAATATTAGCCGGTTATATGTGATATAACCGGATAATTGAATCAAGTATTGATTTAATAGTTTGATATACATATATATATGATATTAGTCAGTTATATATGATATAACCGGATTATTGAATCAAGTGTTGATTTAATAATTTAATATATATTTATATATTTGATATATACATATATATTAACTAATATTAAGCTCACTTAAAATTTTCTTTTATTTATATACATCTATATATGTGTGTGTGTGTGTGTGTGTGTGTGTGATATATTTATATATGTGTGTTTGATATTGTATCATGGTTGATGATACAAGGGACATGGATGCATGAGAATCACACATGAGGAAAATGAGAAAAGATAATGATAAATATTTTGGAATTAAAAGAAATAGAAAATGAGTCATGGCTTGAGAAGCTTTGAGAAGCCATGACTTATCTTCATTTCTTGTTTTATTCTAAGATATTTATCATACATGATCTAATCTCATTTAAAACCTCATCTTATCCTCACATGGTTCACTCTCTCATCCAAGTTCATCCCCATCTTCTTCTTCATCTCCTCATTAGGTTTTTCTAAAGTGAGAAAAGAAAAGAGGAAAAAAAACTTGTGAGCAAAATTCCTACTTCATCAACCTACACTAATCTAGCCCAGTAGTTTAGGTTGTTTGCTTCACGAACACCTTGATTAGTGAAGAGTGAGCTTGAGTGAAAGAGACTTCAAAGTGGATCATCTTCGGTATCGAAGACTACAAGCAAGCTCGATCCTTTCTTCAAGTGGAGTCAAAGAAGAGTTTTAGGGACTACCACTTAGAGCTTTAGAAGTGAAGGACCGGTCTACAAAGATTGTAAACTCCCATCACTTAGTTTAGAGCTAGTTTGCTTGCTTAAAAACCCTAATTCTCTAGTTCGATTCTAAGTTAGTATACTTAGCACTCTAAATTTTTTAAAATTGCATACTTGATGCTCCTTGAAACCTAGTAGAGGAGCTAAGACATACTTTCACCAACAAATCACAAGAATTCTTTTGTTCTTCAAGTTTGGAAAACAAATCTTTTTTCTCGTCCACTAATCTTTTAATTCCCATAACATAAGAATCATAAAATTAAACATGCAAATCGCATTTGGAACTTAATTTCGTATTCTCAATTTTCAAATTTTCATACATGGAAATCAACTCATCATTTTTGTTTTCTAACAAAGAATTTTTCTTTTCAACCTCTTAATTTTTAGAAATCACATTTCTAAACTTATCAAATAATTCATGAAGCATATCAAAAGAAACACCACTATGCTCATTATAAATATCATCAGTTGAATCTATATGTAAGATAGATTGTATACCTTTATCAAGAGGAACGTGAGTACATTGATAATTAATTTCCTCATTTTCCTCAATTGAATACTTTCCTTCTTGTGTATCTTTAACAATATTCCAAGCTTGATTAGCACCTGCACAATGAGAAACTTTATTAGTAAGGTTAGTATCAAGGGAAGAAATTAATAAACGTAAAGCAATCTTATGCATTATTAGTTGTCTTTTCTCATAATCACTCCATTCCGATTTTGGTTTGGAGGGAGGAATAAAACCTTCTACCATAATATCTCATAACCCAAAAGATTTTGCATTCATAAAATGCTCTATTCTAATTAGCCACTCTTCATATATGAAGTCATCAAATATGGGTGGAGATGTCGGATCATAAACCCTTTGAAGAAAGTCCATGATCTTTAGCTCTAGGTTATTAGACATAAAAAAATGAGCACAAGGCTCTGATACCAAATGAAAGTGCCCTAGGTAACCTTAGAGGGGGGTGAATAGGGTTTTACAAAATTTTACGCTAACTTACTAACAATAATAATATAATGAGCAATTTTAAGCTCAGTTAAAACTAATATCAATCGTAACACTAATATATAAGCAATACGATAAAGTCAAGAGATAAGCAAATGGAAACTGTGACACGATCGATTTTAGAGTGGTGCGGCGCCCTCCGCCTAGTCTACTACCTAAGGCCCGACCTTAGGACTTTTCCCTTTCACTATAACCCTCCTTTAAATAGGCGGAGAAACCCTTACAAACACCTCGTTTCCTGAGCAGTAGATCACCCTTACAATGTTTCGATTCTTCTCTCTAAACAGGTGGGAGACAATGAAGCACGTACAAATCTTCTATAGGGTATTGAAAGTGATGAGCTTGAGAGTTTCTTTTAAAATGATTTGAGCAAGTTAGTTCTTATCGTTTTCACTTTTGATATGAAAATGAAGTGTCAATGTATTTTAGAAAAGCTAAATAGTATTTATAAATGAATTCATAATGAAGGTGAAAATATATATGAAAATATTTTTTTTCGAAACATTGGTTAAATTCCTAATTAGATATAACAGCTATATTATTCAAAAGGTTGCCAAGTAAATATTAATGAGCCGTTACAAATACTAATGGTTCTATTCTAAATTCAAAAACTTGTGCAAATCAATTAACCACAAGTTACAGCTAATTGAGATAGTTTACCATAAATGCATAAAGTAGCGTTTGGGATCAAATCTTAGAAAGCATGTGGGTTTAAATTTCATAAGCCAAATAATTAGAATCAATCAAAATGGCCTAGATATGTATTTGCAGCCAATAAAGAATATCTAGGACATGCATAATAATAATAAATTTTAGCACATATATTTAAATAGGTAAAATAGGTATCAAAAATACTTCAGAAAATATAATAAAATATATTTAGTTTTATAATGATATCAAGAATCTATAGACTCTAATTTTGATGTAAAAGAGTAAATAATTTATAGCACTATTTTTAATCATATAAGAATATTTTTTAATATAAATTTTATGAAAAATACTTTTAGTCTCGAAAAGATATTTTGTCAACACATTAAGCAATATGAAAATTAAATATGTGTGTTTTTCTCAAGCTCATTAAAATCTAACCCTTTTACATTAAGGTCCTTAAAAAAATGAATAGATAAATAAAGAGAATAAAAATAAAAATATAAACCTAAAAACCTAACTACACATCAGCCGATATTTGAGTCTTATTTTTCATGTTGGCTTCAAATTTTATCATGAAAATATTGGCTAGTGAAGTCGCAACATTTGCCTCCATCCTCCATTTGGATATGACATTTGCAGTATAATCCTCCGACCTCCATTCGTTGTTCTATGATATATAATAGACCTACAAATAGTTAGTTCAAAACATGGAACAAGTTGTTTAGCAATAATCAAAACTATACCGGGGTGAGTCCAACAGTTAACACTCAAGGTGTTTTAGATTGATCCTGTCCCATGTCTCCGACAATCATGAAATTCGATATCGAGAAGTTTGATAAAAAATATGAGTTTCAATTTATGGCAAGTCCGTATGTCATGTCCCGCTTCCCAGAGTGCGCAAACTACGGCACGTGACAGAGCTTCCGTCGACTGACCAACTTGAAACAGTATAAAATGAGCGGCCTTAGTCAATCAATCAACAATCACCCAAACTGTGTTATTACCTTTTGGACTCCACGGTAAAGCTGTCACAAAATCCATGGTTATATGTTCCTACTTTCATTGAGGAATCGAAAGTGGTTGCAATAAACCAGCTACCCTTTGATGTTCAGCCTTGACTTACTGGCATACCAAGCACTTCGATACGTAGCGAGCAATCTCCTTTTTTATGCCTTCCCACCAGAAATGCTGCCGTAGATCTCGGTACATCTTTGTACCTCCCGGATATACAGAATACGCGGAACTATAAGCCTCCTTCATGACTTCTTCACGAACATCTCCTTTAGGCACACATAAACGGCTCCCATATCATAACAAACCGTCTTCATGAATTAGCAAGTCTGTTCGAAGTCCCGCTTCTACCTGTTCTCGAAACTTCTACAATCTTGGATCGTGCGACTGCGCTGCTTTAATATTATCCATCAAGGACGACTGTACTTGCATCAACTGTCCCGAAGAATACGGTAGTACAATCTCCAACTCGAGTCTTTGAATATCACCGATAATCTCCTTCTGTGCAGTCAACATCCATATCGCTGGCAACCGATTTAAAACATCTGGCACAACATTAACTTTCCCCGGATGATATTTTAGATCAAGATTATAGTCAGCCATCAGCTCCAACCATCTACGATGTCTCATGTTGAGCTCTTTCTGTGTGAACACATACTTTAAACTTTTGTGATCAGTAAATACTTCTACCCTTTCGCCCAATAAGTAGTGTCTCCAAATCGTCAAAGCAAAAATCACTGCTGCTAGCTCCAAAACATGAGTTGGGTAGTTCTTCTTGTGAGTCTTCAATTGTCTTGAGGCATAAGCTATAACCTTCTTATTCTGCATTAGAACACATCCCAAGTCTTTCCCAGATGCGTCGCTGTAAATAACCAGCCATCTGGAACCGTATGGCACTGTCAGAATAGGAGCGGTGATCAATCTTTGCTTCAACGTTTCAAAAGCAGACGCACATTTTTCCGTCTATACGAACGGTACCTCTTTTCGTGTTAGCTTGGTCAATGGTTCAGCTAATCGAGCGAAGTTCTTCACAAATCTTCTATAATATCCGGCAAGCCCAAGAAAACTTCTGATCTCCGCTACATTCTTTGGAATCGACCAATCATAAACTACTGCAATCTTTTTGGGGTCAATGGCAATCCATCTCCAGATACGACATGACCCAAAAATTTCACTTCTTCGAGCCAAAATTCGCACTTGCTCATCTTAGCATGTAGCCTTTCTAGACTCAACGTTTGCAGTGCGATTCTCAAGTGTTCTGCATGCTCTTCTTGGCTCCTCGAGTAGACCAGAATATCATCAATAAACACCACTACGAACTGGTCCAAATACGGTGAAAAGATTCAGTTCATCAAGTCCATAAATATTGCCAATGCGTTCGTGACTCCGAATGGCATCACTAAGTACTTGTAATGCCCATATCGAGTTCGGAACGTTGTCTTGCAAATGTCTTCTGATTTCACCCGAACTTGACGATATCCGGATCACAAATCCAACTTCGAGAATACCCTCGCACCACTGAGTTGATTGAATAATTCGCCGATGCAAGGGATCGGATACTTGTTCTTAATAGTCACCCGGTTTAATTCCCGATAGTTGATGCACATCCTCCGCGTGCCATCATTCTTCTTGACTAAAAGAACTGGAGCTCCCCAGAGTGAATTGCTGCTGTGAATCCAACCCTGCTCTAGCAATTCGTTAACTTGTTTCTTTATCTCTTCCAATTCCACCGGCGCCATCGGATAATACGCCTTTGAAATCAGCGCTGGTCCAGGAACAAGATCGATCGCGAACTCCACATCTCCTTTTGGCGGTAAACCCGAGATGTCTTCGAACATATCCATAAACTCTCGAACTACTCTTGGCGCTTCCTCCTTATCTACTTCCATCAATGAATGAACGACATTTGTCGGTCTAGCCCTAAATTCGACTGGCCCGACAAATCTGCTACCTCCTGAAAATATAAACTCCGGATGTCCGGAAATCTAGAAAATCACTTTCTTTGCCCTACAATCGATGTGAGTATGGAAAGTGCCGAGAAAATCCATTCCCAAGACAACATCATAGCTGCCAATATCGATCACCAAGAAATCTGCGAATAGTTCTCGTCCGTATATAACAATCGAACAATCCTTGCCCTCACTACTAGATATAATTTTCGCATTCCCAGTATGTATGTCCCAGCAACTAGACAGGGCCGCGTGTGGAATCGAGTGTGCACTAATAAACTTGGACGACATAAAGTAATGGGATGCACTTGAATCGAATAATGCTAATACGGGAAAATTATAAACGAGTAGGATACCTGAAACAACTTCGTCTAAAGCCTTGGCCTCATCGCCCATCAAAGTAAAGGCCCGTGCTGATTAGGCCCATGAGTAATCTTCTTTTGCTCATGAATCTGCTTTTGCCGTGGCTTCTGAATATCGCCCCTCAATCGTAGCATTGAAGGGCAAGCATCGATGGTATGGTCAGCTGATCCGCAAATAAGACAGAGTCTAAGCCTCCTTCGACATTCTCTCCGGAAATGACCCGGTCATTGGCAGTAGTCACAAAACACACTTCCTTTCTGATCGGATACCGCGGACTTCTTCATAGGCACAATGCCTCGCCTGTTCACCAGAATGCCTCTGCGTATAGGAGCTCAGTTTGGCATAAACGCCGGTTTCCGCATTACGATGGCTTGCTGTTGCGTACTCTTCGCTTTCTCCGATAAACTCTGCTGCTCCCTAACTGCCTTGAGAACTTAGGAGAAGGTGGTCAATCCTAGAGATATAACGTGTCTCTGAATCTCCACATCCAAGCTTCGCATAAACCTTCGTGCTCTATCTGCATCGTTGGCAACTAAAGGCCCCGCAAATCGACTGAGTCGAGTCCACTCAGCCGCATGCGCATCAACGGATCCGCCATTCTGCTTCAGGTTAATAAACTTTTCTTCCATTTCTTCTCGAGCAGATTGCGGAAAGAACTTCTCCAAGAAACTTCACGAAAACGCTGTCCAGCTGATCGGCTTGGGCAAACGGGTCTCCTCTACTGGCCACCACTCGCGAGCATAATCTACCAGTTGGATACGTACTACATCCACCCTTTTCTCATCTGGAATCTGCACGGTGACGAGCAGATTCTCTGTGTCAACTAGCCACTGCTCCGTTGGCAACAGCTCCTTCAATCCTGTAAAAGTGGACGAACCCAGCCTTCTGAAGTCCGCTACGGTGCCCTCACGCTGTGCTGGCCCAGGTGCTTCTGCAACTACGGACTGCTGGACTGTCTGCAGGCCCTCCTAGAAAGCCTCGGCCTGCCGCTAATTCAGCTCAGTTTGCCGCTTCTGGTTTTTCAGCATTCCACGTATAACTCCAAGCAATGTGACGTCATCAACATGCCTCTGGTACGATCGTAAATCTTTATCCGCCCCTATTCTGAAGTCAAGACACTGAAGAAGATTCGAACTGGTAAACATGATTCAATAAACAAGATAGCTATAGATTCAAGACTGGCAAGATAGTAATGTGGCAGGACATGTTTCTAATTCCGGGTTTCTTGATTAATGTATTAGGTTCAATACCCAACTACAAAAGAACCAAACCTGACTAATCCTAAATCCTATGGCTCTGATACCAAACAAACCCTGTCACGCCCCGCTTCCTAGAATGCGCAAATTGTGGCACGTGACAGAGCTAACCATGCTACCTGTGGCTAGAAAATATCCTTCCACAGTCACATTACGGTTGTTTATAGGATATCAAGAACAGAAAATATATAAAACTATCTAGTACATGTCCATTTGCCACAGTAAAAAGAGTCAAGAAAATGCATAAGCGGAAACCAATTAAATCCAATAAACAACATCTGAAACTTGTCCCAATATGGGCTCACATCAAGGAAATAAAACTGCGGAAACAAATAACTAAACTGAACATCTCTAAATAACACATGTTCAATTCCTCACTGCTCGGCTTGATGGCTAAAGTACTCCTGTCCAGTCTGCGATAAAGATAGAGGAACTGGGCCATACAAAACCCAGACGTCAGTGCGTTATAATATCAAAAAAATAGTGATAACCAGGATGTAACGATATAAGTAAGCATGAATATAAATAGATAACACAGATATGAAATAGTGGGGTATGTGTGTATGTGATGTGTGATGTGTAACCTAAAATTGTGCTTCTAGATTATCTATTCTAAAAGTCTTCGAAATCAATTAATATAATCCTCATCGTAATCCAACGGTCCATACCCCGTTCATTCCTCACGGGACCACGGTAACCGGATTTATTCCGTAACGCCCGGAAAAATGGCAAACGGGATTATTCCGTAACGCCCGGAAAAACGACAAACATGTAATTATTCCGTAACGCCTGGAAAAACGGCAAACAGGATTATTCTGTAACGCTCGAAAAAATGGCAAACATGTAATAATAGCCTTTTGAGTTACGTTTCGGTTACATTCTTGATTTCCCCTTTACCCCCAGATTTGTGTTCAAGTCAGGTATTGCCAATATAGATCTAATGCTAACACGGATCAAGCAGGTACATGTTTTATCTATGCAGACAATAAGTTACGTCCATCAGGACAATGTTCCCGCCAAAAATTTCTGCGCAAAAGAGCCCAAAGCATCAAATGGCAGCGATACGCTTAAGAAAATGTGAACCAGTATTTTCCGGGCTGTATTTTCACAAACTCCCGAATGAGAAACAGCTAAATTCTAATGGTATTGAAAGCATCTCGAAAAAACCTTCGATTTGATATATTATGGGCCTCATAATTCATCCGGGATCAAAAGTTATGAGCAAATGTGCTATGCACATGTGATCTAAGGAAGAAGATGCGAACCAGTATTTTCCGAGCTGTATTTTGACAAACTCCGGAATGAGAAACAGCTAAATTCTGATGGAATCGAAAGTATCTCGAAAAATCCTTCGATTTAATATATTATGGGCCTCATAATTCATCCGGGACCAAAAGTTATGAGCAAATGTGCTATGCACGTGTAATCTAAAGTAATGCTCTACTACATGGGGAATGCATTTTTAGTCCCATATTGGGAAAATGAGAGATCGCTTCTCTACCACTCCCATATAAATAAGGATACCTCTTAGAAAGGGAAGAGTTCAATCCTCAAAGGATTCAATTCTCAAAGGAGCTTAGTTCTCTGTTCCCCTCCGAACGGCGGCCGAGACGTGAGACGTCTCACCTGAGGTTCGGGGCAGATGCTAATTGGTGCTATCCGTCCACCTCTCCGAAGATGCCAAGTTGATTTATGGCACCATGTATCGAAGGTCTGAACGGATGCGTCCGATGTAGCAGACTTCGTCAGATTCCCCCTCGCTTGAGGGTTTTTTTTTATTGTGGGGACGCTCTTCCCTGCAGGCGCAAGCCCCTGCAGTTAATTACGCTACCGCGTCGCGGTAACAACTTTCTCCTTCTCCAGATGGTCACTTCGTATCGTGTGTGTTTATTTTATGTTTTGTTGCCCATGGATTGTTTACGGAGACCGAGTTATGTCGTCGTCCGTAGGGCGTGGACTAGTCCAAATCCGTATTATCTTAGATTTGGGTTTGGGGGTTTGGTTTGAGGATACGTTAGCCATATTTGAGGCCAAGATCAACTCAAACGTTTGTTAAGGATACGTTAGTCTAACCTGAGACTAAGATCAACTTAACGGGATCGTTTAGATCCGACAAAAGAGCATTTGGGCTCCATTGTTCCAGTTTAGGGACATAGTGGTCCATTTAATGTATGGCCGTCGGGACCCGTCACCTCTCTGACGACGTTGAAGGATTACAACGACAGATGTCAGAGGAGTTCAGAGATATACCCTTGAACCAGAGTTAATTAGGGGGATCTATAGTCCAGTTTGGGACTAAAGTCTGTTTGAAAGGTTTAAGGATACGTTAGCCATATTTAAGGCTAAGATCAACTTAAACGGGATCGTTTAGATCCAACAAAAGAGCGTTTGGGCTCTAACGTTCCAGTTTAGGGATATAGTGGTCCATCGCTAGTTTAAGGACATTGCGGTCCATGGGTAGTTTAAGGACATTGCGGTCCATTGTTAGTTTTAAGACATCTCGGTCAAGGTTAAGGACGTCGTAGTCCATGGGTTTAAGGACCCCACAGTCCATTGTTAGTTTTAAGACATCTCGGTCAAGGTTAAGGACGTCGTAGTCCATGGGTTTAAGGACCCCACAGTCCATTGTTAGTTTTAAGACATCTCGGTCAAGGTTAAGGACATCGTAGTCCATGGGTTTAAGGACCCCACAGTCCATATCAATGTGTGGTCATCGGGACCCGTCACCTCTTTGAAGACGTTGAGGGATTACAACGCCAAGTATCAAAGGAATGAAGAGATGTACCCTGGAACCGGAGTGGATTAAATAGTCTTTGGCCCAATTTGGGATCAAGACCAATTAATTATGTTATGAGCCCATTAGCCCAGTTAATTACGAATTGAGGACTTATGGCCAGCTTGGGCTAAGTCCAATCATGTCTGGGACATCGGCCCTCCTGTTGGTCCCTTGAAGGAGAGGCATTGCCTCTGGCCATTTAGCCAATTGGGCCAATGCCTAGTGTTAAACACTAAAGACCAATCAGTGTTGAACACTGAGAATGAGATTGATAAGTCAGTGTTTAACACTAGAAGATAGTTGGTGTCAACACCAGCAACAAGGCCTTCAAATTAGTGTTAAACACTAAAACAGACCAGTGTTAAACACTGACAACAGAAATCCCAAATTAGTGTTGAACACTAAGGTAATCAGTGTTGAACACTGCAAATAAAGTTCTTTGCTTAGTGTTGAACACTAAGGCCAAACAACGTTTTAACACTGAATTCAGGGGTTCCAATTTAGCGTTAGACGCTGAGGCAAGAGGGGTGACGTGGTAGCACATGAGGGCGCCCTCCCTTCGTTTGTTCTGCTGAGAAGATCGCATCTTTTGGAGCATCACGTGTCATCACGTGACGGGTGTTTGAATGGAGTATGTTAAAGCCTCTGCCAAGGGTCGCGTGGGTCACGTGAGGCACTGCCTCAAAGGGCTTTCTGTAGATCTTTTGGGGGGGTCACGTGGTGACACGTGACCCTGCTTTTCTGTAGTTGTTTAGAAGATCTGTTAATCCCTTTCAGGAATTAAATTCCTCGCAGGGTTGAATCCTGACAATAATTTCAGAGGAATTAAATTCCTAATTCCTTTTGAAGAGTTGAACTCTGAATTTTCTGTAGGAATTAAATTCCTCATATATGTGAAGAACTGAATAGGGTTAAACCCTAATAAAAGCTTTAAGGAATTAAACCCCCACTCTCTGTTAGAGAATTATTCTGGGGAATAAGATTAAGGGAATTAAATTCTTGTTGTTTTAATAGAACTAAGTTCTTAACTAGGGTTAAACCCTGATTCTTTTCATTCTGAAGGAATTAAATTCCCATAACACAGGGTCAAACCCTAATTTTATTTTGAAGGAATTAAATTCCTATAGTTCTGTGAGAATTAAATTCTCGTGCTTCCATTCCCTCTCTATGCTTTGGATCTGCATAGCAGGATCTCAACCCATTGAGAATTAAATTCTCAACTCAAGGGGAGATATGCACTTTACAGATCCTCCATCAAAGAGAGAAGAAATATGTCCTTCTGTTTTATATCAGAGTTAAACTCTGTTGAGAATTAAATTCTCTTTTCTTTCCATGAAACCTTCCCTTTCTTACCTAGGGTTTTCTTTTGCAGAAGATCCAAATTCCTCTAAAGTATCAAGGCTCTCTCTCTTTTCTTCCCTCTGCATATATCTCCCTTTTGTGTGTCTCTTGGCTCCTATTTATAGGAGAAGCAGCCGAGTCAATTAGTTTTTGATGAATCTTTCATTGAGAGATTTGATTTGTATCCATCATTCGTTTTGGACCTTTGGATTATTAGGTGAATTTTATTCACCATTGGATTTTAAGTCCAGAGATTCTCCTTTGTTATTTCGGTTAGATTTTACGGGAAAATCTTTCCAAATTCGAGATTTTCCCATAGATAGATGATATTTAATCACCTTTAAATCTTTAATTCAATCGGTTGCTTTTGGAAAGATTTGAGAGGTCTTTTCTCAGAATTTAATTCTGTTAACAAATGGGCTTTGAAGTCGGTCACGTGTGGCCACGTGACCCTTGGTCACGTGTGTGCACGTGACCCCCCTTGGAACGAGCCCTCTTCTTTCTTTTTGCGCTCTGCTTTCTGGTCGCTGCTTAACCGTCACGTGCCACCACGTGACCCCTGGTCACGTGTGAGCACGTGACCCTCGTCTGGAGCCTTTTTCTTGGTTTAACCGGAGAACAAATCTGCTGCTTTTGATTATCACGTGCTAACACGTGACCCTGGTCACGTGGGAGCACGTGACCTCTTCTGAAGCCTTTTCCTTGATTTGATCAGGGAACCGGTTTGCCTTTGAAGCCGTTTTTAATTGTCACGTGCCAACACGTGACCCAGGTCACGTGGGAGCACGTGACCCTTTCTGAAGCCCTTTTCTTTGATGTAGTTGGGAAACTGAATTTGCCTTGCCGATACTTTTAGGTGTCACGCGCCAATACGTGACTGCTGGTCACGTGTAAGCACGTGACCCTTTTCTGAAGCCTCTTCCGTGGGCTTTCCTGATTTTAAATCAGGAAACATTCTCCATAGGAGCTTAGTTCTCCAAGATAGGAGCTTAGTTCTCCATAAGAGCTTAGTTCTCCCCATAATGCGCATATGCGCAAGCGCCATGTGCGCTACGTGCAATGCACGTGTGCCCGCCATCCGTGCACCACGTACAACGCACGTGCGCACCACAGAAGAACATTTAATAATATTAAAAGTAGCTTAGTTCTCCATAGGAGCTTAGTTCTCCAAGATAGGAGCCTGCTCCTCCCCATAATACGCAAGTGTCACGTGGGCTACGTGCAACGCGCGTATGCCCGCCATGCGCGCACCACGTGCAACGCACGTGCGCACTACATGAGAACATTTAATAATATTAAAAGGAGATACGTTCTCCATAGGAGCTTGCTCCCCCCATAATGCGCATATGCGCAAGCTCCATGTGCGCTACGTGCAAATATGTGCGTCCAACACGTGCGACGCATGTGCGCGAACGCAAAGAAACCTTTTTCAGCAGCGAGAAGCTTAAGCTCCAGCCTGTTCTTTCCCCCTAATGAGTGGGACATGGTTCAAAGGGTACATCCCTCCACACCTTCGATATATGGCGCTGTAATCTCTCAGTGTCGTCGGAGATCTGGTGGGTCCCAACGACCAATGATACTTCTTTTCAATAAAAAAAAGAAAGAAAAGAAACAGATATACAGAAGCAAATAGAGAAAAAACTCCTGCAAACTTTGAGAAAACTCAAAGAGAAAGAAAGGTAGGCCTTTAGCGAAAGAAGATCATTTTCTTCAAGGTAAAGAACATGATTCTTGAACACAGAGATGAAATCTCATAAAAGAAGAATTATCTTCTAAAAAAGATCATAGATCTACAAATGACCAAGGTCTTTGATAAAAAAGAGATCAGAGATCTTATTATAAAAACTAAAATGAAGTATTCACTTCATTCACAGATTCTCGATCTACAAAGGCAGTGCCCTTTTTATAAATAAGAACTTTTTGTTCTTGAATCTTGAGGCAAAGCCTCCTGTAAAAAGAACATAAACTTGTTCTCTGATCAGAAATTTGATCAAGTGCGCTCTGCGCTATTGAAAAGTGCCATGCACACATAAACTGCGCTTTTGCGCTCCTTGGACCGACGCTCAGCGCCAAGCACGCCACGTGTCACTCACTGGCGCGCCCCTAAACCAGCGCAAAGCGCTCATAAATTGAAAGCGCAACGCGCTAATAAACTTGCGCTTAGCGCTAAGCGCGACACGTGTCCTTTTCGTGTGCGCTACTCGACAGAAGCGCAATGGGCTCTCTAATTGGCGCAAAGCGCCTGGCGCGTCACGTGGCGCATTGTCAGAACACACTTTGTTCTGATGAATACTATGCATTCAGTACAAGACAAAAAATGTCAGGATCTAATGCTTAGCATCATTAAAAGGGCCAAGCCCAAATAAATGCTCAATAGCCAGAACAATAAAATGTTAAACATTTTAATTGGACTTAGCCCAAGATTGGCCGTAAGTCCTCAACTCATATCAACTGAGCCCATATGCTCATAAAGCTTTTTAACAGACTTTAGTCCCAAATTGGACTATAGATCTCCCAACCAAAATTGGTTCAAGGGTACATCTCTGAACTCCTCTGATATTTGTCGTTGTAATCCTTCAACGTCTTCAGAGAGGTGAAGGGCCCCGACAGCCATACATTCCACAGACTATGATGTCTTTAAACTACGGACTGTGGGGTCCTTAAACTCATGGACTACGATGTCCTTAACCTGGACTGTGGGGTCCTTAAACCCATGGACTACGATGTCCTTAACCTTGGATTGTGGGGTCCCTTTAAGCCCACGGACTATGATGTCCTTAACCTTGGACCGTAATGTCCTTAAACTAATCGACCGTAATGTTCCTAAATTAAACAATAAAGCCCAAATGCTCTCTTGTTAGATCTAAATGATCCCGTTAAGTTGATCTTAGTCTAAAAATTAGACTAACGCATCCTTAACAAATGTTTAAGTTGATCTTAGTCTCAAATGAGGCTAACGTATCCTTAAACCCAAACCAAAACCCAAATCTAAGAAATATACGGATTTGGACTAATCCACGCCCTACGGGCGACAACATACATTAGTCTCCGTATACAATCCACGGGCAACCAAAAACAAAACAAACACACACGATACGAAGTGACCATCTGGAGAAAGAGAAAGTGGTTACCACGATGCGGTAGCGTAATTAACTGCAGGGGCTTGCGCCTGCAGGGAAGAGCGTCCCTACAATCAAAAACCCCTCAAACGAGGGGGAATCTGACGAAGTCTGCTATATCGGCCGCATCCGTTTAAACCTTCGATACATGGTGCCATAAATCAACTTGGCATCTTCGGAGAGGTGGACGGATAGCACCAATTAGTATCTGCCCCGAAATTCAGACAAGACGAACCTACGCGGTCGCGTCTCTGTATTCGGAGAGGAACAGACAACAAGTCAGGATTGTTGGCATTAGTAACTAGATCCAAGTAATGAGTCAAGTAGTGTGTCATGAACATGTGATGTGATGCATATGTATCAAGTAGATACCAAATGTGAAACTGTAACGAATATCTGAACACGGTAAGCACGACGGATATTAGGATGCATATGTATCCATCTGTAATAATATGTTATACGTCTATGACTATATACAATGCAAACTAGATGGCATGTTATACTAATATAATATTATAATGATATCAGGATGTTCCGGCGTGCAACTAGATATGCGATTATCAGTATGGATACGAACGGATACTGTAAAACGGTAAAACTATAATATTTGCTGCATAATGAAACACATGTACTATTTTTATTCATATATAAATAGATATGTTAACATAGCATGTTGCAAGTTAAACTTGCCTGATCGGATCTCACGACGGGGTATGTACGTCACGTTCGACATCGGATAAATATCGTGATGCAAACTCACGCGCGTGTAGTTCTGGACCTGGCTGATCAACAACGTGACTACGCTGGACGACGACGACGATGACTGGATCATCCGGATCGTCGGCGACATGTGCGATTCCGGTGAGGCGGCCGGAAAACCAAGAAATCAAGAAAAGAGAAAAGAAAGAAAGAAAGAAAGAAAAAGAGGAAGAAGAGGAATGGGCTGTGGTATTGGCTCTAGGCTGGGGATAGAGGACACGAGGAGGTGACGATGGTGACGATGGGCAGCCGTCGACGGAAAGTTTAACGGCGAGAGGCAGTGGGTTTCTTGGGTTCTGTTGTGGTCGTCGGGGCTGTCGTTTAGGGTCGGGGATGTAGGGTTGATGGTGGTGGTGGTGGTGTCGGGAGTTGGAGAAAGAGGTGAGGAGACGGCGACGAGGGTTTTGGTGATCGGCGGTGAGGGTTTCTTGGGTTGCAGGAGATCATGGTCGGGGTTGTGAAGGGTTAGTTGTTGTTGGTGGTCAGGGTGCTCGGGGAGTGGAGAGGGAAACGAGGTGAAGGCTGGGGTTAGGGTGGTGGCGACGGTGAAGTCTCCGGTGATGGGTTCTTAGGTTCTCGGGTGTTGGGGCCGGTTGCTGGGTGCTCGGGAGTTGTGGGGATATCGTCGGGAATGAAGGAGGAGAGGAGGAAGTGGAGGTGGTGTTGAAGAGGTCGAGGTGAGGTTGACGAGGTCGTGGGGAGGTCGGTGGCGAAGACGAGGGATGAGGCTAGGGTTTGGGTTTACTTTTGTCACAAGAAAACAGAGAAAGAAAGGAGGAGGAGAGAGAGGTGTTGTATATATATTATATTAGGGTATATAATATATATAGGGGAGGGAGAGGGAAACAGAGGGTAGAGAGTGAGAGTGCGAGAGGAAATATTAATTAGTTTATATATATATATATATATATATATATATATATATAAACTGATAATATATAAAAATATTATAATATATATTCTAGGATTATATAGCAAATACCACAATACTCCGAAAAATGCACGGATCTCTTCTAAAAATCTAGTTTTAAAATATGGATAATATACGTATCAGCCAAAACCATAATGTGATGTCCGGTTAACTAAAATGCATACTTCCAAGAACGGATACACGTAAATACACGTAGCGATCCAAACGAGTCTGTTTTATCAGTCTGGGCATGAACATGATGCATGGATGCAAACATATGACATGGGGTATAATAACATGTCACGCTAGATATTTAAAAATATTATCTGGCTATTATTTGTATTATCTAAACGATATGTGGATGCTAAATAGATCATACATGTATATAGAACCTAGATATGCACAGATCCTCTGTACTAGTAAAGATATGGCGTAATTTTGAATCATAATGGGTTTCAAGCATGCGGGTCGGGTTGGATACTATCCACAGATACCAAATGCATTATCCGCATCCAAAAACAAATATGAACTAGAAGTTGTCACAAGATTTGAAATGCCCCAAATAAAATATCGTATACATGCACTAGGTTGTTACACCGTATGATTGCCCTGTTGACTCAAAATAATTTGAGAAAGGCAATTCTTTAAAAGGATGCAAAGCTTTCCACTATGACGAAGGAAGCTTGAGAGGAGTTGGTTGAAAAGATCCTCATGGCTATTCAGTTGTGTTTGACGAATGAAGTTTTATAAGAAGTTGTGATAGAAAAAATAGCGGCTAGTTTGTGGCAAAAATTAAAGGAGTTATATTTAAGGAAATCTCTCATGAATCGACTCCTGTTGAAACGACATCTCTACACACTTCGTATGTCAGCAAGCTCTCCAATCAAATCTCACGTCGGTGATGTCATGCCCCGCTTCCCAGTAGACAAAAACGGTGATATGGCAAGCCCGGAACATATTTATTCAGAGAAGATCATTCCCAAAATAAATATGCTAAGCGTATTGAAACAAAAATACACAATACAAAAATAAAAGGAGACTGAATTTTTTCAACAAACTTCTTTATTTACATTTAAACTTGAAACATTTACAATACACGAGTTCAACTGAAAAGGAAATATAAGAACAGAAATGCCTAAGCAGATAGCATATATAAACTGAAGAAAAGATAAGCTAAACTAAGCTTGAGTAGTAATTTAGTTGTAATTCTCTTCCGTGATGTCCACTTCCTCCGTCTCAATTGTATCTGACGAACATTCCAAGAAAACAAAGATGGGTGGAATGTCCGTCAGGTTTACTCATTCTCAGTAAGTCATGTGAAAAATGATAGGTATAATATAAAATGAAGTATTGTAAATGACGAGTAAAAGTGTGTGGAAGTGAACATGAGTATATGTCCTATAGGTCTTTAAATGGTAACTATGTTAATGTTAAGTCTAAGTGTGAATGTCAATGCAACCGTAGAAGTATTCACGAGCTCAAGAGTGGGGCCTCAGGAGAAAGAAAACACGGGCTCATTTGATGTGTTGGTATCGGGACTCCAAACTATGGAGGAGTCAACCCGACTGAGATTCGAGTAAATAGAATTCGAGTAGGTTAATACAGGACACCTGAAGTTTCGTTGGATGCACACTTATAACTATCCAAAGCACCCGAATATAATAGATTCTAACTGTTAGATTGACTTAGTTGATTCGATTGGTTGATTATAATATGTCTTGATCGAAACTATAAATTGCAAAAGGTGAAGAATGAAGTCGAGTAATTCAAGTAGAATGCAAGTAATGTCAGTTGCAATTCTGGATCGAGTCAAGTTAGTTTGAGTAGATTGAGTTCGGGTTTAAGTTCAAGTTGAGCTTGTATTCAGATTCTAGGCACATCATATTACTAGATTTAATTTTGTGAATTTCTTGAGTTTGAAAAATATCGACAATCGCTGCACATGAACGGTATTATTTGTGTTTTTTTCAAACATGATTACCATTGATAGTTCCTTTAATGTTATCTAGGCTAGATACGCAAGCACCCACTTTCTCCGACTTTCGAGGCCTAGAGAATTGGTACCGCTTAAACGCATTATTAATCTAAAGTCCTTAAAAATTTATAAATTTGTTTATTGTATGTTTTTACATGTTTGCACATCTCAAGAGGGTTTATGTAAAATTATTGTAATTAGATTGTCAAAGGTTTTTATTAAAAATTATATTTAGATTTTTATGAAATTTTAGTGATAAAAACTTATCTTTTAGAATATTAAGGTGTTTTAGTGAAAAACTTAAGTTTAGGGTATTTTAGCAAAAAATCTAGCTTTTGAAAACTTAAGGTATTTTAATAAAAAAAACCTATCTTAAACCTTATTTTCTTTTAACTGATTAGAGATTATAAATATTTGTAATATCACAAAATAATATAACTTGTTTACTTTTCTTTATTTTAATTTTTGTAGAAATAGTTTTTTTTCCTTTCTAAAAACCACTTTTCCTTTTGAGAATGCGCTCTGTACGAAGAGCTTGGATCTCACTCACTAAACCCAAAATGTGCAATAATCTGCACTATCTTCAACAAGACTCCCCTAAAAAAGGTTGTGAGGCGAAAATACGCAAAAAATAAGTAAGGACTAAATTCCGTATTTTAAACTTAAGCGTATTTTATTGAAAGAAATTCTAATTTGAGAACCTCGTTTTTTTTCTATATATACTTTACTATATGATAATATATACTATCGTATAAATACTTTGTATTGTTGCTTTATTTGTGTTGATTAAAAACTTGTGTCATTAACTGATATGTTATGTTTTGTAATACCATATCTATATTATCAAAATTCTACTTCACCACACTTAAAACATATTACAACTCTTTCACAGCCAACCACTATAATATAACTAACCTCACCATACACTACTATACTGATAAAATGTAAATACCATAACATATCTTCATCAAACTGGCATTTGTTAATATTAATTATCGTAACTAACATGTGACTATTTACCTTACTTTATCCTGCATTTGTGCTTACTTTTAATGTGTATATACTGTAATGATGTCAATATGTATACATTAGCACATGGTCATAAATTGTAAAAGACGGGAGTATAAAAACATGAGTTTCATATAATATCAGTATCAATAGTAGATTCATAATTATATACGTTATACGTAATAATTAAAAGGTTGTTAGAGCAGTGCATATGTAGTTAGTTGTGATTATTAAAGAAGTGTATAGTAAGAGGTATACAAGGGCTGTAAAAAGATATGGGATAATGTAAGTTTCGAGATAATTACAGAGTGTAAGGAATAATGCTATAATTGAAATGCATCATTAATTTGATATTGATTAACATATAATGTTAACTGTGTAGATAAGTATCAATAGCAACGTAAGCATAGTGTATAAATATATGCTGACTAACTTCTATTAGCACAACAAGTAAACGAGCATACAAGGGGGAGAGAGAGAGAGAGCGTACAAGGGACTTACTCGAGGTTAGAGCGAAGGAATTGACAGAAATTCTCTTTGGGACATTTCGTCAAACACCTTCAGGCCCAAATTTGAGTATCGAAGATCCTGAGGCATGGAAATGATCGATACGCTCATGCAGTTTCGAGCCTATCCATGGAACCTCGTTTCACAGCTCGAGTCGCGTCGTACGGGTTGTTGAAGGTCGAGAGTGCGTTGCTAAGTTTGTTGATGCGGCTGCTTCTGTTCTCATTGTCGACGGCGACGGTGGCCGGGTCGGTGTTTCCATGATGGAGAGGATGAGGTTGGTGGTGAAGGGAGTTAGGTTTGGCCATGGTTGAAGAGAGGAAAAGGTTTTAGAGAAGAAGAAGGTGAGGTTGTGTGTGTGTGTGTGTGTGAAAGGAGAGGGATATGAAAAGACAGAGAGGGGAAGAGAGAGGATGAGAGAGTGGTGCTTGGTGTTTAATGGAGGAAGGGTTCGGTTACGAGAGGGGAGGGGAGGGGAGGGGAAAGGGGAGTTGTCAGTTTCGGAAGTAAGGAAGAAGAAGAAGGCATGCTGAGAGTGAGGGTTAAAAAGGGAAATCTTGTGCTGGGGCTTCTTGAAAAAATAATAAAGTTAGATGGTAAAAGAAAAAGGAATTTTTTTTGAAAATGGAATTTGGGCTTTAGATTTTAGTTTTGTTTAAATGGGTATGGGTTGTTGGGTAAAAAAAATAGAGAAAGAATCTTTGTTATTTGATTTGGGTTTTTTATTTTAAATGGGCTAAGTTTTAGTTAAAAACAAAAAGAAATGGGTTTTTGGAAAATAATAAGATGGGAAAATAGATGGAGGAATTAAATAGAAATATAATAATATAATATATTTAACGAAATGCACGTAAAATACCAAAAACAAATAAGTACAGTATAAAGAAAAATAATATAAAGATATAGGCATTTTGAGTCGTTACACGTGAGTTTAATTCGATCATTGGGATCTGAGTAAGATCGACATTAAAATTGATGATGAAGAACAGACTCTTCTTTTGTTATGTTCGTTACCACTCTCATATAAGCACTTTTGTGACACCATGGTTTATGGACGAGATACAATCTCGATCAAGAATGTCAAAGAGAACTTGATGAACAAAGAGAGGATCGACAAGGAGTTGACTTCTAACGAAGTTGGTGGTTCATCTTCCGACTTATTTGTTCGAGGGCGAATGGAGAAGAGAGATACGGAAGGTAATAGCAAGAAGAAGTAAAGGTCGAAATCCAAAAATAAAAAGAACTTGACCTGCAACTATTGTAAGAAGCCAGGGCGCTTTAAGGCCGATTGTTTCAAATTGTAGAACAAGTAGAAGTTGGAAGACAAATCGAAGAAAGAGTCTTCAGTCGAAGCCAATATAGCGGAAGGAGAAGGAGATCTTCTTATGGTTCTTGACAACACATATCGATCCAAACACAAGTGGATTATGGATTCGGATTGTTTCTACCACATGTGTCCCAATAAGGATTTGTTCACCACCTATGAGTTTATTGGTGGCGGAATGGTTTTGATGGGTAACAATAGTTCGTGTCGAGCTATTGGCAAGGGGATGATTCAAATCAAGATATTTGACGATATTGTGAGGACATTGGCGAAAGTCAAACACGTACCTGATTTGAAGAAGAATCTCATCTCTCTGGGAGCACTCGATGACAAGGGTTACAAGTTTTTACTGAATGTAGAGTTTTGAAGGTAACCAAAAGTGCTCTATGTAATAAAGGGCTTGAAGAAAGGGTCCTTATAGTCATTGCAGGGTTCAACGACTTCTGGTTCGGCGGCTATTTCATCATCCAAATTTATGACAGATTCAGACACTACCAGATTATGGCACATGCGGATCGGGTATTTGAGTGAGAAAGGTATGACCGAGTTGTCGAAATAGGGTCTATTAGGTGGACATAATATCTCATAAATGGAATTTTGTGAATATTGCGTTTTTGGAAAGCAGAAACGAGTCAGGTTCAGTTCGGCGATGCACAAGACAAAAGTACTCTTGATTATATTCATTCGGATCTTTGTGGGTCCTCTCAAGTTGTTTCTAAACGAAGCGGTGCTAACTATCTGCTTCTTTTATCGATGATTTTTTGAGAAAAGTTTAGATTTACTTCTTGAAGCCCAAAAGCAATGTGTTTCTTACGTTCAAGCAGTGGAAAACGCTGGCCGAGAAGCGGACATGAAAGCAAATCAAGAGACTAAGAATAGACAACAGGTTCGAATTTTGCGGTTGAAATTTCATTGATTTCTGTAAAAACAAAGGGATTGTTCGACATCATACCGTTGTCTACACACTATAGCAAAACAGATTCGCGGAGCGTATAAACCAGACTCTTATGAAAAAAAGCTCGGTGCATGTTGTCTAATGCAGCGTTCAGCAAGGTATTTTGGGCAAAGGCGGTGAACAAGGTATATTTCATTGTGAATCGGTCACCTTATACATCATTAGGCAGTAAAACACCAGAGCAGGTATGATCTGGGAAGCGCACTGATTATTCTACATTTTGAGTGTTTGGTTATCCCGCATATGCACATTGTCGTGAAAGCAACCCTAGATCCGATAGCCTTTGAGACAGTTTTTATAATATTTGAGAAAACCATTTTGTTATTTTGAGAGAGTTAGGGTTTTGAGGGATTTTGTATTCGTCCATCGGTTTTGTACTCCTCCATTTTTGAATATTAATAAAGCTTCATCGTCGTCTATTAGTTAGTACTTGTATTTCTTATTTACCTGTTATTTGATTACTTCTCTATATCGTTTGTGTTATTACTTCGTGATCGTCTGGTCGCAACATTTTAACATGACAAAGATTTGAGAATTAGTTAAAATAATATAGATTATAAAGTTTTTTCACTGGATTCTTACTTTTAAAAATTTAATAAGTTACCAATTTTAAATAATTTTTAAAAATCGTTATTATCTTAAAGAAAAGTATTTAAGATAGTTCTTAAACAAAAAATTAAAGTGATTTAAACTAAAAACTAACAAATCTTTTTTTTATATCTTATTGATTTAATTATGTGCATTGCACGTGCCATATTAAACTGACACATCATAGCTGCTTAAGTGGCAACAAATTAAAATAGATTTTTTACAAGTCCTCCGTACACCCGTCCTCTGACATTAATATAGGCGATAGTATAAGATATTTGAGGTTTGGGAGAAAATATAAGATTGGGGTTTGACGCGTGCCGTATCGCGTCAAGATGTTACCTTCCGTTGATCTGCTGTTGGCGATGATGGACGGCTGAGATTTGAGTTGGAGGTTGACTCCTGAAGCGTGTGGATCTCAATAGGCTAAAGTTTTGAGGTTGAGCCGAGCTACCTGCAAGGAAGTCCCGGGGTGTTTGTACCACCGAGGACCCTCCGGCGATCAAGTTAGTGGTGCAAGTCGAGCAGAGTAACGGCTTAGTGAGGAAGGATGTGCTTACTTGAGTCGCCTGAAAGAGAGGTTTATGTAGCGGTGGCAACAAACAGGCAGGTGCGAGAATCACGCCGACCGTTACGCCCCCGACGTCACGCCCGCGTGATAGGCGGGATCTCCCATTAATGGCGAAGCAGGCTCGTTGTAACACCCAGTCCTTTTGTATATCAATATCCGTATTTTTGTTACTCTTAAATTTACTTATTTTATAATTATTATTTGTTTATTATTTTAAAAACCCTAAACCCAGCCAACTCCTTTCCCAATTCTTCAAATTCTTTTCCTAACCTTTTTCCCTTTCATATTTCTTTTCTTAAACCCTTTATAACCCTAAACCCTTTTCCCTTTCATTTTTCTTTTCCTCTTATTAGCCGGCCCACTTCCTCATATCCCTTTCTATTTGTATTTAAACTCCTAACCCAAACCCAAACCTTATTTCTTTTTATTTTCTAAACCCCAGCCCAACAGAGAAAAACAAATGAATTACCCAAGTAATTCCCCAAGCCGGCCCAGCCCATTCCCCTAAAAGCCTACCTAAATACCCACGACTACAAACCCGACCCGGCCCGTGCCCTAACCCTCCTCTTCCCCACTTCATTCAGTTTCCCGCTCTTTTCTCTCAAGAACCTACGTCCCCACGTCGCCGACGCCTCGCCTTCGCAGCCCCCACGAACCCACGACCCACGTTCGCTCGTGCTCCTCAAACCTCTCCTCGTTTCTAACACCCTTCTCCTCACACTCTCGATCTCTTCCTGACTCCTCTCCTCTCTCCAAACCCACTACCATCATCCCCACCGCCGCCGCCGCCGCCGGCGAGGACGACCACCTAAACCACGAATATACCCTCGTCTTTCCTCCCTCGCTCTTCTCCCCAAAACTCAAACCCTTACACTGCCTCACCCCCTCGCCTGCACACTGAACCCATCGCCGAGCTCGAGCCCCCTGCACGCCTTCTCGTTGCCGACGACCCCCGGCGTCCCCGACTCCATTCCCTCCAACCACCTTCACCTCTCTCTACCAACTACCCAGAACCCCTCCTCCAATGCCACACCCCTTCACCTGCACGCCGGGACCCATCGAGCCCCAAGCTCCTCCTTCTACTGCCGACGAGCTCCTTGACGTCGTCACCACCAAGCAACATCTCTCTCTCCCTCAGCAACTTGAGCCCAACCACATCTCTCATCTCTCCCCCTCAGCTACATCCTCTACCCCTACCACATCAACATCTCCCCCCTCGCTCTCTCTCTCTCTCTCTCTTTCTCTCTACCCCAGCAGCATCACTCTCTGTCTCTCTCTGTGCCACAACAACATCACCATCTCTCTCTCTCGGCTCTTCTTCGAAAAGGCCCCAAAACCGAACCAAACCCAATCCCTAGCCGCCGTAGTCGAGCCCCCGGCATTTCGTCGAACACCTACGTTGATCGCTGTTGCCGCTATTCGGGTCACCGACGCCGCCATCAAATATGTGGCCTCGACCCCTTAAGCCATCATCGTCATTAACACGCCGTTCGTCGCAACGCCAGCGCACGCCGTCGCACCACCGAGCCATCGAGTCCAAGAAGCAAGATCCGACAAAGCTGAACCTGAGTTGCGTTTGTGACGCGTTCGTACCGTTGCCGCTGCCGTACCATCATCGACACGTCTTCAGGCAAGTTTAATACTCGCTTCATGCTACTTTTACATATTACAATTCATGTTACCAACCATTTCCGCATATAATTTCATGTGAATCGTTATAATTCAAGCGTTCGATGCACGGTCCGAATGGAAAATCCCGTTAATTTGACGACAACAAATAACCTGCGATGGCCCGAGTTATAATGAATACCCCTTAAGATTTTGGTTACAAAATAAGGTCGTTTGCCCACGTAAAATGGCGTCCTAATTTCTGTCATAAAACCTGAAAACCTTCGTACATGCCAAACTATAAAATTTGTTATAAATTATGTACAAACCGGATTTTTAGCGTTCGATGGCTCGTATCGAAGCTAACAGTTTAACCTACAGTATATTATGGTTGGTATCAGAATTCTAACTAATCATGTTTGAGATAATTGCGGAGGATTACGATTCTGGACTGCAGTCCAGAACGGAAATCCCAGTTAACCCCTGTTTATAAACCCCTGTATTTTCCTGTTCAATTATGAGAATGTGCGGAACCCTATATCGTTACGTATATAATTGAATTATCTTTCTTCCTCAACTAGTCTTACCAGATTCCTCAACCGTTTGATATTTTTAATTCATTTTACAATGTCGATACGTCTTGCTGAATTCTGCAGAAGCAGATTTTACATATCGAATATAACCTGTCCATAACTCCCTGTTGCCATAATATATTACTAATCCGCCAATTGCGGTGGAAACCTGACTGATAATATTAAATATAGTTCAACTATAGCGTCGCCTAATTACGATCCCAACTGGGATTGAAATGCGTTAAGAAACGGACTTCCGATTCTGAAACCGGATTTCCATCAGTGAATGCTTAAAATGAAATGGCCATATCTAGTGATCCTGAAACCCGATTAACGTGAAACCAATTTTTATGGTTAGATAGTTAAACATACTGCTTACCCCCTGTCCATTGTTTCGCTAAATTTTGCATGTATGATTTATGATAAATTATGCAAGTGGTAGGACACCGACTGATGAGATCTTAATCATGCCTTAGTTATTGTATTCTCATCACATTATATATATATCATTACATTGGTAACCTAGTGATCATGTGCATTACCCAGTGTTAGGTTTTAGTGTTTGATTGTGGCAAGTACGTTAGTGTTTAAGCATGAATGGATAAGTGAAAGTGACACGTACTTGTACACAATCAGTGGACCCTATTGATTTATTGCATTGTCGACGTCTGTGGGACGTGTATAAGTGTGACTATAATTGGTATGGGACAATTATGGAAGCACTTGTATGTGTGTCACAGGTAAGGCACCAAACACTGTTCATTTATCTTGGGTATCAGTTGGAACATGCTTGATGGGGATCTTGTCTCCAGTTCTCGTACAGACTTGTCATGGAACGACCGGTATTTGAGTTTATGGTTGGCGTTTGATGTAGACCACGGGGTGTGGGGTAGTTTGAGTATGAGTTCAACAGAATCTCGGGAGTCCCATGCCGGCACATATGGAGATATATAAGGATATTACGGATTATTATCGTGCGTGTTTCGGGCCTGTGTTCCCTTGCCCTTGGGTCCTACCCTTAGGTGGGGGATACTCCTGCGTGGTTGACTCTCACACTTGGACTGACGATAGGCTTAGTGACCTATACAGTGAGACTTAGAGACTGATAGGGTTAGTGACATTGACATGTATTGCTTACTGATTCAACCTACCTGCCATACTGTTTACTGCTTTACTGTTGGCCTGTTCTATTGGATACCTGCATTGACTACTTCACGTTCCCGTCATTATCCCTTGATTACTGTTTCATGTTCACTATTATTGCACGAGTTCGTATTTGTATCTTTATTTATGTTGCTATCGTGTCGCTCTGACGACCTGAGTTTGCATGCTCAGAGTGAGAAGTGGATCTAGCCTGGACCCGGACCTGACGTACCTCGAGGATATCGCGGACATCTTGATCAGCGACTCATAGCTATACTCCATTGATCTCCACCTGGTTAGTTCCTTTGATTTAGTTACTGCATTTCTCATTACCTGTGCATTGTTTATTGATTACCACGTAAAACTAGAAGCCGAAGTGTGACTACGGCAGGATTTTTCCTTGACCGTAGGAGCATGGCTGGCCTTGTCAACCCCTCGTATTCCGTATTTTGGGAAGCGGTGCGTGACATGGTTTTGTTGGTATCAGAGCCAGGTTTTGCTTCGTTTGGGATTGCAGTTTCCGTGTAAGTGCTTGACAATCTCAGACATCCTTCGGTCTAGATTGTAAACTTGTTATTCATGATCCTGATTCACGCAGGGTGTTCCGCTATACATTTTTGATCCATCCGCTAGGGCTCTGGGTGTCTGAGTAGGGATACGTGGTTGTAATTGTGAACTGCAGCATAGTTACAATACTGTATTCTGTTGAGTGACTTGGAGTTCTACAGTTGATTTCCACTTGTTTGAACTTCACCGCACCCGATATTTTTGATTCCTGGCCTAATCCATATTGTATTTTAATTCTTATAGCTTGTGCTTTATATTGTACTCAAAATTATTGTTTCAGGACCATGTCTTCCAACGACTCTTCTTCTATCTCAACTCCCCAGGATCAGACCGTCGAGATTTTGAATGTACTGTAAGGTCTGAAGGAAGCCCAGGAGCAAACGAACGACCTGTTAGCTGAAGGATTAAGGAGGCAGATGACTCAGGCACCAGCGGAAGCCTCCAATCGTAAGGGAATCCCCGTTAAACAAGGAAAAGATGTGAAGATGAAGCGCCCACTTGTTCCCCAGCCCCGGAAGCAGCGGAAGGCTCAACGTTGTGGATACTGTAAGAAGCCAGGACACCTTCAGAGAGATTGTCGCAGCGCTAAAGGGCAATGCCTGATTTGCGGATCCAGCGAACACCTTATCAATGGCTGCCCTAAAAGGAAGAAGCTACAAGGAGGAGGTTCGTCCACACTCTCCACTCCTGCTAAGTGATGGTTATTTCATAGTTCGAGCTTCGAGGAATAGTACGGACCCAGCCCAGGATTCAACTCGCGTGACGAGAATGCAGCGGTCTAGAAATCAAAGGAAGAGTTATCACGTTTTCTGCTTTTAATAAAAATGTTACTTCTTTGTAAATATTTTCTTTTCGTTTGAGATTTTGTATCCGTTGAACTTTTAGTTGAATGTAATAAAATTCTGAGTTGTGATGTATGTATCGTCCCTTTCCCACTCACTTTACTTATACTATTCATTGCATCAATATTCTAAATTTTGTTTTTCCGTCCTTGCCTACCGCATATTTTCCTTGTGCTCCGTATCCTTAATTATTTTCTTGGTGTGTGTTCCACTGTCTGATCATAACTCTTTCTTTTCAGGCCATGGCCCACCCTGGAGCAGCGCCGCCTCTGGATGAGGACACACGGTCGTGCGTTTCCTCGGACCACATGCTGGTAAGATCAGATGACGAGATCAACGGCCCCCAGGTTATTTTCGAAAACAGCGATTCCGAGGACGAGGGAGCCGCAGCCCCAGAAGTTGACATGATCGGTGATTCCGACGAGGAGGAAGGAGACCTTGAAGAAGACCCAATAGAGGAAGATTCCGAGGAGGACCCGATAGAAGAAAATCCAGGAGAGCAAAACCTTGGGGAGAATCCAGTAGAAGAAAATCTTATGGAAGAGGATCCAGAAGAAGAGAATCACGTAGAATCATAGCTCGATGAAGAAGCTCCAGCCAAGGAAGAAGGGCCAGAAGAAGAAGACCCCATGGCAGAAGAACCTCCAGTGGCGATCCCTGCGAGGCGATATGGGAATGGACGCCCCTATCTGAGCGCGCGAGCCTACCGTAACCTGCTGAACCTCCACAACCGCGACCGACGTGATTTAGCTTTTGTCTCCTCTGGCCAAATAAATCTATGTATAGTTTAGGGCCATCTCTTACTTTTCGAAAATGCCTTGTTTAGAATTTTCTGGAATGAAATAAAATTTCTGAGTTCGCTACTCTTTTGATTTTTGGACCACATGATGCTTTGACTGTTTCCCTATACATTTCTTTTCCTCCTGAGATTCATTACTGTCCTTCACTCCTGCACCTTGTATGTTTTGACCCTCGCTTAGATCAAAAAGTGCCGCACCCCGATCTTTTGAATGGGCCTTACTCTATTGTAACCCCTACCCTGGCTAGCCCTTATACATCAGTAGTGCTTCCTTTTATTACATTTAGGGGCATCATCATTCGAAAAATTTAGTTTTCATTATTTCGTATTTATCGATAAATTGTGTTATTGACTATTTCCGTTTTACCCATTTTAGAGGCTCTACTATTCTTCATATTTTCAATAGAGCAATCATATATCGCGCAGTTTTACTTTGCTCTATGTCGCTTAGTATCACCATGTGGATTTCTAAGTTATTTTAAAATCGTTTGACCGATACAGTTATTCTAAAATACTTTGGCCTATCGACAGATCCTTCACTATTTTATTACTGTTACTTTATTTTCCCGGGTATTGTGCTTATAGTTTGCTATTATAAATGGTTATGTCTGATGCCATTATTTTTAGCTGCGCAACTTTGATATACGTATGTATGCATATTTAGGATTTTGATTTTATCTAGCATGCCTCGAATGTTAATGTTTGTTATTGCTATTTTTATTCTCTTGTATATATAGTTTGCCCTTATAGTTGATTCTGCCTTGTGCTCACTTAGACCTTCGATTTTTCTTTCCTGTTTAACTGCTTTGAGTAAACCACTATATGTGAGTGTTCGAGGTCGTGGCTTTTCGCGTGTTATTTTATATAGTTTATCGCTTTTTTTAAAATTTCGAGGACGAAATTTTTGTAGGGGTGGTATGATGTAACACCCAGTCCTTTTGTATATCAATATCCGTATTTTTGTTACTCTTAAATTTACTTATTTTATAATTATTATTTTAAAAACCCTAAACCCAGCCCACCCCTTTCCCAATTCTTCAAATTCTTTTCCTAACATTTTTCCCTTTCATATTTTCTTTTCCTTAACCCTTTATAACCCTAAACCTTTTTCCCATTCATTTTTCTTTTCCTCTTATTAGCCGGCCCACTTCCTCATATCCTTTTCTATTTGTATTTAAACTCCTAACCCAAACCTAAACCTTATTTCTTTTTATTTTCTAAACCCCAGCCCAACAGAGAAAAACAAATGAATTACCCAAGTAATTCCCCAAGCCAGCCGAGCCCATTCCCGTAAAAGCCTACCCAAATACCCGCGACTACAAACCCGACCCGGCCCGTGCCCTAATCCTCCTCTTCCCCACTTCATTCAGTTTCCCGCTCCCTTCTCTCACGTACCCACGCCCCCACGTCGCCGACGCCTCGCCTTCGCAGCCCCCATGAACCCACGACCCACGTTCGCGCGCGCTCCTCAAACCCCTCCTCGTCTCTAACACCCTTCTCCTCACACTCTCGATCTCTCCCTAACTCCTCTCCTCTCTCCAAACCCACTGCCATCATCTCTACCCCCGCCGCCGCCGCCGACGAGGACGACCACCTAAACCACGACAATCTCCTCGTCTTTCCTCCCTCGCTTATCTCCCCAAAACTCAAACCCTCACACTGCCTCACCCCCTCGCCTGCACAACGAACCCATCGCCGAGCTCGAGCCCCCTGCACGCCTTCTCATTGCCGACGACCCCCGGCGTCCCCGACTCCATTCCCTCCAACTACCTTCACCCCTCTCTATCAACTAACCAGAATCCCTCCTCCAGCGCCATACCCCTTCACCTGCACGCCGGGACCCATCGAGCCCCGAGCTCCTCCTTCTACCGCCGACGAACTCCTTGACGTCGTCACCACCAAGCAACATCTCTCTCTCTCCCTCAGCAACCCGAGCCCAACCACATCTCTCATCTCTCTCCCTCAGCTACATCCCCCTACCCCTACCACAACAACATCTCCCCCCCTCTCTCTCTCTTTCTACCCCAGCAGCATCACTCTCTCACTCTCTCTCTCTCTGCCACAACAACATCACCATCTCTCTCTCTCTGCCACAACAACATCACCATCTCTCTCTCTCGGCTCTTCTTCAAAAAGGCCCCAAAACCAAACCTAACCCAATCCCTAGCCGCCGCGGTCGAGCCCCCGGCATTTCGTCGAACACCTACGTTGATCGCTGTTGCCACTATTCGGGTCACCAACGCCGCCATCAAATCTGTGGCCTCGACCCCTTAAGCCGTCATCGTCATTAACACGCCAATCGTCGCAACGCCAGCGCACGCCGTCGCACCACCGAGCCATCGAGTCCAAGAAGCAAGATCCGAAAAAGCTGAACCTGAGTTGCGTTCGTGACGTGATCGTACCATTGCCGCTACCGTACCATCATCGACACGTCTTCAGGCAAGTTTAATACTTGCTTCATGCTACTTTTACATATTACAATTCATGTTACCAACCATTTCTGCATATAATTTCATGTGAATCGTTATAATTCAATCGTTCGATGCACGGTCCGAATGGAAAATCCCGTTAATTTGATGACAACAAATAACCTGCGATGGCCCGAGTTATAATGAATACCCCTTAAGATTTTGGTTACAAAATAAGGTCGTTTGCCCACGTAAAATGGCGTCCTAATTTCTGTCGTAAAACCTGAAAACCTTCGTACATGCCAAACTATAAAATTTATTATAAATTATGTAGAAACCGGATTTTTAGCGTTCGATGGCTCGTATCGAAGCTAACAGTTTAACCTACAGTATATTATGGTTGGTATCTGAATTCTAACTAATCATGTTTGAGATAATTGCGGAGGATTACGATTCTGGACTGCAGTCCAGAACGGAAATCCCAGTTAACCCCTATTTATAAACCCCTGTATTTTCCTGTTCAGTTATGAGAATGCGCGGAACTCTATATCTTTACGTAGAGAATTGAATTATATTTCTTCCTCCACTAGTCTTACCAAATTCCTCAACCGTTTGATATTTTTAATTCATTTTACAATGTCGATACGTCTTGCTGAATTCTGCAGAAGCAGATTTTACACATCGAATATAACCTGTCCATAACTCCCTGTCGCCATAATATATTACTAATCCGCCAATTGTAGTGAACCTGACTGATAATCCTAAATATAGTTCAACTATAGCGTTGCCTAATTACGATCCCAACTGGGATTGAAATGCGTTAAGAAACGGACTTCCGATTCTGGAACCCGATTTCCATCAGTGAATGCTTAAAATGAAATGGCCATATCTAGTGATCCTGAAACCCGATTAACGTGAAACGAATTTTGATGGTTAGATAATTAAACATACTACTTACCCCCTGTTCATTGTTTCGCTAAATTTTGCATGTATTATTTATGATAAATTATGCAAGTGGTAGGACACCGACTGATGAGATCTTAATCATGCCTTAGTTATTGTATTCTCATCACATTATATATATGTCATTGCATTGGTAACCTAGTGATCATGTGAATTACCCAGTGTTAGGTTTTACTGTTTGATTGTGGCAAGTACGTTAGTGTTTAAGCATGAATGGATAAGTGAAAGTGACACGTACTTGTACACAATCAGTGGACCCTATTGATTTATTGCATTGTCGACGTTTGTGGGACGTGTATAAGTGTGACTATAATTAGTATGGGACAATTATAGAAGCACTTGTATGGATGTTACAGGTAAGGCACCAAACACTGTCCATTTATCTTGGGTATCAGTCGGGACATGCTTGATGGGGATCCTGTCTCCAGTTCTCGCGCAGACTTGTTATGGAACGACTGGTATTTGAGTTTATGGTTGGCGTTTGATGTAGACTACGGGGTGTGGGATAGTTTGAGTGTGAGTTCAACAGAATCTCGGGAGTCCCATGCTGGCACATATGGAGATATATAGGGATATTACGGATTATTATCGTTCGTATTTCGAGCCCGTGTTCCCTTGCCCTTGGGTCCTACCTTTGGGTGGGGGATACTCCTGCGTGGTTGACTCTCACACTTGGACTGACGATAGGCTTAGTGACCTATACAGTGAGACTTAGAGACTGATAGGGTTAGTGACATTGACATGTATTGCTTACTGATTCAACCTACCTGCCATACTGTTTACTGCTTTACTGTTGGCCTGTTCTATTGGATACCTGCATTGACTACTTCACGTTCTCGTCATTATCCCTTGATTACCGTTTCATGTTCACTATTATTGCACGAGTTCGTATTTGTATCTTTATTTATGTTGCTATCGTGTCTCTCTGACGAACTGAGTTTGCATGCTCAGAGTGAGAAGTGGATCTAGCCTGGACCCGGACCTGACGTACCTCGAGAATATCGCGGACATCTTGATCAGTGACTCAGAGCTATACTCCGTTGATCTCCACCTGGTTAGTTCCTTTGATTTAGTTACTGCTTTTCTCATTATATGTGCATTGTTTACTGATTACCACGTAAAGCTAGAAGCCGAAGTGTGACTACGGCAGGATTTTTCCTTGACCGTAGGAGCATGGCTGGCCTTATCAACCCCTCGTATTCTTTATTTTGGGAAGCGGGGCGTGACACTCGTTAATGGGGATCGCGATAGCGTGGAATGCGGGATCATGGCCGGCGGATATCTCGCGCATGGCGAGATTCATGGAGGCAAGGCGGATGCACCTGCGATCGATGTCGTTGATCGGTCGAAGGACCGAGGAATATGAGCTCGGCAGGAGGCTCGGAACTGTGCGGAAGGCCGAGCTATCTTAGTTCTGTGGTAGCTCGGAGGCGGGCTGAGAGGGCCGAGGAGGCTAATTGTGCAGGGGGCTCGGAGGTGAGCCAGCGGTTGTTTGTAGGACGGGCATAGGAGTGGTCTGGTCGGCCACTACAGGTCCTTTCTTTCAAGCTTCGGGCCACGTCATCTTCCACGTGTCAAGATCTGGGAGATCACCGATATCGAGCATCATCATTAGCCCCCCACTCTCGTCCCGACCTGCTCACGAGTCGGGTCGAGAGTGGTCTGCCGGGTCACTCGAGGTGAGCTCCTTGTCGTAGATATCGGGAGTATGCATTCCCGGGCATCCAACTGTATCTTCTTGGAGACGTTAGCAGATCAGGGGTCAGATCCCGCATTAAAGAGGATGCGCCGGATTGTGCGTACGTTCACTGAAGCGACAGCCCACATGTCGGGCGCTGGTTGGCTGACGCGACGGGTCGCAGATTTCTGGCATCTGATGGGATATGTCCAATGCGCGCACGACAGGTGGAGCGATCATGGCCGTTGAATGCAATGAGTCGTTTTGGAGGGAGAGGGCTGTCGCCATAGGATGTGTACGCCGGCAGCCATAAATAGAGGTAGGGTCCTTATCATGGCCCGTACCACTTCATGTTTTCCTCGCCTTGGGTCTCGTTAGCTCGGCGCTCTCTTTTTAGGTCGGATCTCTAGTTTCCCCTTCCGAGGACCCATCCTCTCAATCAGGTTAGATGTCTTCTTCTGAAGAGTTTGTAGAAATAGATCAGGTAGGGTCTAGGGAGCCCACCGTAGATTCTTCTTCTTTTTCTTCCATTGAGTCGGAGTCTTCCCAGGAAGTTAGGGTTAAATCCTCTTCTCGGGGTCGCGAGATAGGGGCGGTTCCCACAGTGGATATCGTGGATGCCCCTGGTGTGTCATCCATGGTGAGGTATGAGAATGAGCTCGCCACCGCTCGGGCTCGCTTCTACATTCCTTCTGGCTATACGCTACGTTTGACCGAGGAAGGGGAGAGGGCGATCAGGTATGGGGTAAGGAGATTGCTCTGTACCTGGAAACTTTTTGGGACGGAATGCGCTTGCCCTTCTCTCCCGAGGTTGTTAGAGTGCTGATTCATTTTAGGTTAGCCCGGGCCAGTTAGTGCCGAACTCCTGGAGGATTCTCCTTGGGTTCCTGGTTTGTTTGAAGTTGCGCGCGATGCCCTACTCGCTGAGCACCCTCGCCTCCTCTCTCTGTTACAAAAGTCATCCCGGAACTCGTGCGAGCGAGCTGAGGTGGGTATACATCTTCTTTAGGAAACAGCGGGGAAGTGCTCCCGGATCGAGGATCGTCGTCATGCCTTCTTCCATCCACGATTGGAAGTAGAAGTTTTTCTTTGTCGGGCCACCCGAGGGTGAGGACTGGCCCGTGCCCACCCAGTGGTCTAGGGATAGGTGTCGGCGAGAGAGTCAGTCGAGTGATCCCGACACGCTGAAAGTGGTGGAGTGGAAACCCATTCCTCGGGCTGACGTGCTACTTTTTGAGCAGGCCCTTAGTTGGGCTGGGCTCAGTCCTACCCAATTCGCGGGTAAGTTAGGACTTGCGTTCACGGGCGATCTGTTAGACTTGCGATTATTTTACTTTTACTTGCGTTGCTGACTCCATTATACCTTGTCTTGTGCAGAAACCATGGACGTGGGAAAATTCCGAGCAGCCCTGCTCGAGCAGAAGAAGGGATCGAGGGTTGGAGGTGCCAGCTCCTCTCATCCGACGTCGGCCCTCGTTCCCCCGGCGGCCGCTCCACCCAGGCGTTCGAGTACGGCCCGTGCCCCGGAGTCCAGCTAAGCGCCAAGCCGGAAACGGGTTCGGGAACAGGAGGCCCGGGCTGCGGAGGTAGAGACGGGCTCCCCAGTGTCGTCGCTCAAGAGGTTTCACCGGTGGGTCCCGCGCACCCCAGCCTCCCCAATCCCGGTGGATGAAGGGGATCTCCGCTTCGAGGTGCCCTCGGGGCTCTCCGTTGCCGACAGCCTGTTGGCAGAGATGGAGAGGTCGGCCGGGGGCAAAGTCCCTTTGGATACTCTCAGGGCGCAAATGGCGGCCATCGCCCAAGAGGCCGTGCAGGTTAGTACTTGCCCCTCCCTTAGTTTTCCACGCAGCGTCTCGTTATTCGTGAGGTTTGGTGCCTCCCTCTTCCTTCTGACGCTTCTCTGAGTTCTTCAGGTCCTCCAGCATGTCGCCCTTGTCGTCCAAATGGAGGACGAGGAGATTGCCCCGGCGATGCGAGCCGCGGGCAAGTTCTCCTCGCTGGAGGAAAGCTCCAAGTTGGAGCTGGAGGCGGTGATGGCGAGGGTTGCTGTCCTTGAGGAGGAGGTTGCGGCCTGGAAACAGGAGGTGGCGGGCGGGAAGCATGAGGTTGCCAAGCTCTGTAAGGTTGCCCGGGCCACCGAGGCCAAGCTCCAGGACTCCAAGGTGCTTGTCGGCATCCTGAAGAAGTCGGCAAGCTCCCTCCGGAAGGAGCTGGAGGCAGCGGTAGAAGGGACAAAGCGAGCCGAGTTCAGGGCGTCTAAGGCGGTGGAGAACTACAAGAAGTTGGACCTCTTATACACCGACCTAGCCGCAGCCTCTACTCTCGTTTGGCATGATGCCCTCGACGTCGTTAAGGCTCGGATGCCGGAGTTCCCTGATGAGGAGCTCCGGACCCAGTATACTCACGGGAATGACGCGCAGGGTGATGTCCCTGGAAGCGCCGCCGGGGAGGAGGCACCCAGCGAGGGCGGCGCTGAGGCTCCTGCGATGGGCGCCAACCCTCCGGACGCAGCCCCGGTCGTGGTGGATGCGGTGCTCCTTGGGGTTGCCCCCGGCCCTGAGGCCTAAACCCCATTGTCTTCTCTATATATATTTTTCTTGTTTTGGGAATCTTGTAAGCCTTCGAGCACTATTGTTAGGCTGGGGAGCCTATAATACCTTTGTAGAGACTTTTGAATTTTGTGAATAAAAATCTTACTTTGCAGTTTCTTTGCGTGCACATTATCCTTTTGTTTGTGGGGAACATTCGTATTTGCACGGTTCAGCCTTCATGTCAGATCGGTTCTTCGTCTAGCGATCACACGTCGAGTTGAATTCGACCATTTGACAAGTGTGCAGAGATCGGTGAAGGGTCGGTATCTCTATGGCCCCGAAGTCGAGGTGGTGATCGTTCACTTGAACAGTTTGAAGGAACCTTTGTTGCAAGAAGGTTGGTGCTTTCTAAAGAATTGGCCGAGTGTTGTCGCTACTCGGGGCCTCTTGGCTAGGGCTTTGACCCTTAGGTCGGGAGGGGCTGTATGAGGCCTGCTAAGGACGGGCCGAGCAGCGTTACTGCCCGGTGCCTCTTGGCGAGGGCTTTGATCCCTGGCGTTGTGCGGTTAGGAACTACCGGCCAGGGATAACCGAGCAAGGGCGGGCCCGGTTGCATCTTGGTGAGGGCTTTGATCCTTAGCGCGGGAGGGGCCATAAGAGGCCTACTAAGGACGGGCCGAGCAGGATTACTGCACGGTGCCTCTTGGCGAGGGCTTTGATCCTTAAGGATGGGCCGAGCAGGGTTACTGCCCGGTGCCTCTTGGCAAGGGTTTTCATCCCTGGCGTTGTGCGGTAGGGAACTACCAGTCAGGGATAACCGAGCAAGGGCGGGCCCGGTTGCCTCTTGGTGAGGGCTTTGATCGTTAGCGCGGGAGGGGCCGTAAGAGGCCTACTAAGAACGGGCCAAGCAGGGTTACTGCCTGGTGCCTCTTGGTGAGGGCTTTGATCCTTAAGGACGGGCCGAGCAGGGTTACTGCCCGGTACCTCTTGGCGAGGGCTTTGATCCCTGGCGTTGTACGGTAGGGAACTACCAGCCAGGGATAACCGAGCAAGGGCAGGCCCGGTTGCTTCTTGGTGAGGGCTTTGATCCTTAGCGCGGGAGGGGCCGTAAGTGGCCTATTAAGGACGGGCCGAGCAGGGTTACTGCCCGGTGCCTCTTGGCCAGGGCTTTGATCCTTAAGGACGGGCCGAGCAGGGTTGCTGCCCGGTGCATCTTAGCGAGGGCTTTCATCCTTGGCGTTGTGGGGTAGGGAACTACCAGCCAGGGATAGCCGAGCAGGGTAGCCGCTCGGCTGCCTCTTGGTGAGGGTTTTGATCTCTGGCGTTGTGGGTAAGGAGTTACCAGCCAGGGATAGCCGAGCAGGGTAGCCGTTCGGCTGCCTCTTGGTGAGGGCTTTGATCTCTGGCACTGTGGGTAAGGAGTTACCGGCCAGGGATAACCGAGTAGGGTAGCTGCTCGGTCGCCTCTTGGTGAGGGCTTTGATGCCTGGCGTCGTGGGGTAGGGAACTACCAGCCAAGGATAGCCGAGCAGGATAGCCGCTCGGCCGCCTCTTGGCGAAGGCTTCAATCCTCAGCGCTGGAAGGGCCGAAAGATGCCTGCTAAGGATGGACCGAGCAGTAGAGCCGCCCAGTCAATTCGGGAGGTTTTGTCCGACCTTCTCGGTGTAAGTATGGGGAATAGGGACATTCGCGGGCAACACGTGTATCGAACGCGTGGGGTAGGTGAAGCGCCAGAGCCACATCGTTTAGATTTCGCCATGAAAGGCTCGAGGTCTGCCGTGTGGCGGCACAGTTGTGGGTGAAACGGGTGACTGTTGGATTTTCGAGGGCATAGCGGGCTATATAGCAGAGGGACCGTTGATCACTCCTTTCTTCACATCCAAAACGTAAGAATGGAGGACTTCACTTTTACGATCCCTGAAATCGTACATTTTGAGGACGTGTACCTCTATGACCGGTACTGTACCAAGGACATGGTGCAGCTAGTGGTTGGCCGCATTGAGGATCATTTCGGCCGACTGCTTCCCCCTGCTCTAGCTGCTTATGTACTCCATCTGGAGGGCGTTGCCGGGGATCTATAACCCCTTGTCTGAACAGTCGAGGGACGAGGCGGTTGGTAAGCTAAGGTCCTTTCGGCGCTTCGGCCTGATCTCCATGGATCGGTGGGATCGCTCGGCGGCGCTCATCCTTGAGTGCTGTCAATTGAGGCACCACGCCGACATTCGTGGGTGGCATCAGAGGCAAAGGGCTGAAGCGGCGAGGGCTCGGCTGGTGGAAATATGCTCGGAGTACCACGAGCAGTGTTTCCTGCACCCCCTTATCCGGTATTGTAATTTTTCTTTTTCGGTGTACGGTTGAGGAGCCTATAGTACCCTTTGAGTAAAAAAACTCTTCTTTTTGCAATATTTTTTTGATCCCTCCTTATTATATAAACAGAAAGATCTTGAGAAAAGTTTACATTGCCTTAGTAAAAGAAGTACAAGCTAGTAGATATTCTTTTCATTGGCACGGTTTGAGCTCCTCGGATGTCTGTTGGCCTCCGCGTATGGCGTGGGGTGTTGAGCCTCATAGGTATCCGATGTACCCCCGCCGACATGACCATGATCTGACCGATTGTTAACTCGCTGGGAGGGGAACGTTGCTCTTGCTCACGGTCAGCTTGCCGCTTGTCCCGTAACTACGCTGCCAGGTGTCCCGAACGGATGAGCTCCTCGATGTAGTCTCGGGACACCTGGCAGCTCTGAGACTACATTGAGGAGCTCATCCATTCGGGACACCTGGCAGCATACTTATGGGACAAGCGGCAAGCTGACTGCAAGCAAGAGCAACATCCCCCTCCCGGCGAGTTAACAATCGGCCAGATCATGGTCATGTGGGCAGGGGGTACGTCGGATACCTACGAGGCTCAGCACCCCATGCCGTACGCGGAGGCCAACAGACATCCGAGGAGCTCAAACCGTGTCAATGAAAAGAACATCTACTAGCTTGTACTTTTTTACTAAGGCAATGTAAACTTTTCTCAAGATCTTTCTGTTTATATAATAAGGAGGGAACAATAAAACATTGCAAAAAGAAGATTTTGTTTATTCAAAGGGTACTATAGGCTCCTCAGCCGTACAACGAAAAGGAAAAATTACAATAGCGGAGGAAGGGGGTGCAGGAAACACTGCTCGTTGTACTCCGAGCATATTTCCGCCAGCCGAGCCTTCGCCGCTTTAGCCCTTTGCCTCTGATGCCGCCTACGAATGTCGGCGTGGTGCCTCAATTGATAGCACTCAAGAATGCGCGCCACCTGAGCGATCCCGCTGACCCGCGGAGATCAGGCCGAAGCGCCGTAAGGACCTTAGCTTACCAACCGCCTCGTCCCTCAGATGTTCGAACAAGGGGTTGTAGAGCCCCGGCGACGCCCTCCAGATGGAGTACATCAGCAGCTGGAGAAGGGGGAGCGCCGGGGAAGTAGTCGGCCGAAATGATCCTCAATGCGGCCAACCAATAGCTGCACCGTGTCCTCGGTCCAGTACTGGTCATAGAGGTACACATCCTCAAAATTTATGATGTCGGGGATCGTTAAAGGGAAGTCCTCCATTCTTACGTTTTGGGTGCGAAGAAAGGAGTGATCAACACTCCCTCCGCTTTATAACCCGCTAAGCCCTCGAAAATCCAACAGTCGCCCGTTTCACCAACAACTGTGCCACCACGCAGCAGACCTCGAGCCTTTCTTGGCGAAATCAAAACGACGTGGCTCTGGCGCTTCACCTCCCCCACGCGTTCGATACATGTGTTGCCCGCGACTGTCCCTATTCCCCATACTTACATCGGGAAGGTCAGACTGAACCTCCCGAATCGAATGGGCGGCTCCACTGCTCGGTCCGTCCTTAGCAGTCCTTTTCCGGCCTTTCCAGCGCTAAGGATCGAAGCCCTCGCCAAGAGGCGGCCGAGCGGCTACCCTACTCGGCTATCCTTAGCTGGTAGTTCCCTACCCCACGACGCCAGGGATCAAGGCCCTCACCAAGAGACGACCGAGCAGCTACCCTGCTCAGTTATCCCTGGCTAGTAACTCCTTACCCCACGACACCAGGGATCAAAGCCCTCACCAAGAGGCGACCGAGCAGCTATCCTGCTCGGTTATCCCTGGCTGGTAACTCCTTACCCACAACGCCAGAGATCAAAACCTTCACCAAGAGGCAGCCGGGCGGCTACCCTGCTCGGCTATCCCTGGCTGGTAGTTCCCTACCCCACAACGCCAGGGATCAAAGCCCTCGCCAAGAGGCACCGTACAGCAACCCTGCTCGGCCCGTCCTTAAGGATCAAAGCCCTCGCCAAGAGGCACCGGGCAGTAACCCTGCTCGGCCCGTCCGTAGTAGGCCTCTTACGGCCCCTCCCGCGCTAAGGATCAAAGCCCTCACCAAGAGGCAACCGGGCCCGCCCTTGCTCGGTTATCCCTGGCTGGTAGTTCCCTACCGTACAATGCCAGGGATCAAAGCCCTCGCCAAGAGGCACCGGGCAGTAACCCTGCTCGGCCCGTCCTTAAGGATCAAAGCCCTCACCAAGAGGCACCGGACAGTAACCCTTCTCGGCATGTTCTTAGTAGGCCTCTTACGACCCTTCCCACTCTAAGGATCAAAACCCTCACCAAGAGGTAACTGGGCCCACCCTTGCTCGGTTATCCATGGCTGGTAGTTCCCTACCACACAATGCCATGGATCAAAGCCCTCGCCAAGAGGCACCGGGCAGTAACCCTTCTCGGCCCGTCCTTAAGAATCAAAGCCCTCGCCAAGAGGCACCAGGCAGTAACCTTGCTCAGCCCGTCCTTAGTAGGCCTCTTATGGCCCCTCCCGCGCTAAGGATCAAAGCCCTCACTAAGGGGCAACCGGGCCCGCCCTTGCTCGGTTATCCCTGGCTGGTAGTTCCCAACCGCACAACGCCAGGGATCAAAGCCCTCGCTAAGAGGCACCGAGCAGTAACCCTGCTCGGCTTGTCCTTAGCAGGTCTCATACGGCCCCTCCTGACCTAAGGGTCAAAGCCCTCGCCAAGAGTCCCCGAGCAGTGACAACGCTCGGCCAATTCTTTAGAAAGCACCAACCTTCTTGCAACAAAGGTTCCCTCAAACTGTTCAAGTGAACGATCACCACCTCGACTTCGGGGCCATGGAGATACCAACCCTTCACCGATCTCTGCACACTTGGCAAATGGTCGAATTAAACTCGACGTGTGATCGCCAGACGAAGAACCGACTTGACATGAAGGCTGAACCGTGCAAATACGAATGTTCCCCATAAACAAAAGGATAATGTGCACGCAAAGAAACTGCAAAGTATGATTTTTATTCACAAAAATCAAAAGTCTCTACAAAGGTATTATGAGCTCCCCAGCCTAACATCAGTGCCCGGAGGCTTACAAGATTCCCAAAACAATAAAAATATATATAAAGAAGATAAGGGGTTTCAGGCCTCAGGGCCGGGGGCAACCCTAAGGAACATCGTATCCACCACGATCGGGGCTGCGTCTGGAGGGTCGATGCCCATCGCAGGAGCCTTGGCACCGCCCTCGCCTGGGGCTTCCTCCCCGGCGGCGCTTCCAGGGGCATCGGCCTGCGCGTCCCGCGAGGATACTCGTTCCGGAGCTCCTCATCAGGGAACTCGGGTATCCGAGCCTTAACGGCGTCGAAGGCATCATGCCAAACGAGGGTAGAGGCTGCGGCTAGGTCAATGTAGAAGTGGTCCGACTTCTTGTAGTTCTCCTCCGCCTTAGACGCCCTGAGCTTGACTCACTTTGTCCCCTCTACCGCCGCCTCTAGCTCTTTCCGGAAGGAGTTCGCCAACTTCTTCATGGTGCCAACAAGCACCTTGGAGTCCTGGAGCTTGGCCTCAGCGGCCCGGGTAGCCTCACGGTGCATGGAGACCTCCTGCTTCCTGGCTGCCACCTCCTGTTTCCAGGCCGCAACCTCCTCCTCAAGGACAACAACCCTCGCCATCGCCGCCTCCAGCTCCAACTTGGAGCTTTCCTCCAGCGAGGAGAACTCGCCCGCAGCTCGCATCGCCAGGGCAATCTCCTTGTCTTTCATTTGGACGACAAGGGCGACGTGCTGGAGGACCTGAAGAAATCAGAGAAGCGTCAGAAGGAAGAGGGAGGCACCAAACCTCACGATTAACGAGACGCTACGTGGAAAACCAAGGGAGGGGCGAGTACTAACCTGCACGGTCTCTTGGGCGATGGCCGCCATTTGCGCCTTGAGAGTATCCGGAGGGACATTGCCCCGGGCCGACCTCTCCATCTCTGCCAACAAGCTGTCGGCAATGGAGAGCCCCGAGGGCACCTCGAAGCGGAGATCCCCCTCATCCACCGGGATTGGGGAGGACAAGGTGCGCGGGACCCTCCGGTGAAACCTCTTGAGAGACGGCGCCGGGAAGCCCGTCTCTACCTCCGCGGCCTGGGCCTCCTGTTCCCGAACCTGTTTCCGGCTTGGCGCCTGGCTGGACTCCGGGGCACGGGCCGCACTCGAATGCCTGGATGGAGTGGCCGCCGGGGGAACGGGGGCCGACGTCGGACGAGAGGTGCTGGCACCTCCAACCCTCGATCCCTTCTTCTGCTCGAGCAGGGCTGCTCGGAATTTTCCCACGTCCATGGTTTCTGCACAAGACAAGGTATAATAGAGTCAGCAACGCAAGTAAAAGTAAAATAATCGCAAGTCTAACAGATCGCCCATGAACGCAAGTCCTAACTTACCCGCGTATTGGGTGGGACTGAGCCCAGCCCAACTAAGGGCCTGCTCAAAAAGTAGCACGTCGGCCTGAGGAATGGGTTCCCACTCCACCATTTTCAGCGCGTCGGGATCGCTCGACTGACTCTCTCGCCGACACCTATCCCTAGACCACTGGGTGGGCACGGGCCAGTCCTCACCCTCGGGTGGCCCAACAAAGAAAAACTTCTTCTTCCAATCGTGGATAGAAGAAGGTACGACGACGATCCCCGATCCGGGAGCACTTCCCCGCTGTTTCCTAAAGAAGATGTATACCCACCTCAGCTCGCCCGCGCGAGTGCCGGGGTGACTTTTGTAACAGAGAGAGGAGGCGGGGTGTTCAGCGAGAAGGGGATTGGGCGCAACTTCAAACGAACCAGGAACCCAAGGAGAATCCTCCAGGAGTTCGGCACTAACTGGCCCGGGCTAACCCAAAATGAATCAGCGCTCTAACAACCTCGGGAGAGAAGGGCAAGCGCATTCCAGCCCAAAAAGCTTCCAGGTACAGGGCAATCTCCTTACCCCGTACCTGATCTGCCCTTTCCCCTTCCTCAGTCAAACGTAGCGTATAGCCGGGAGGAATGTGGAACCGAGCCCGAACGGTGGCGAGCTCATCCTCATACCTCACCATGGATGACACACCAGGGGCATCCGCGACATCCGCTCTGGGAACCGCCCCCATCTCGCACCCCCGAGAAGAGGATCTAACCCTAACTTCCCGGGAAGATTCCGACTCAGTGGAATAAGAAGCAGAAGAAGAGAAGAAGAAGAAGAAGAAGAAGAAGAAGAATCTACAGTGGGCTCCCTAGACCCTACCCGATCTATTTCTACAAACTCTTCAGAAGAAGACATCTAACCTGATTGAGAGGATGGGTCCTCGGAAGGGGAAACATAGAGATCCGACCTAAAAAGAGAGCGACGAGCTAACGAGACACAAGGCGAGGAAAATATGAAGTGGTACGGGCCATGATAGGGACCCACATCTATTTATGGCTGCTGGCGTACATATCCTATGGCAACAGCCCTCTCCCGCCGAAACGACTCATTGCATTCAACGGCCACGATCGCTCCACCTGTCGTGCGCGCATTGGTCGTATCCCATCAGACCCCAGAAATCTACGGCCCGTCGCGTCAGCCAACCAGCACTCGACACGTGGGCTGTCGCTTCGGTGAATGTACGCACGATCCGGCGCATCCTCTTTAATGCAGGATCTGACCCCTGATCCACTGACGTCTCCAAGAAGATACAGTTGGATGCCCGGGAATGCATACTCCCGATATCTACGACAAGGAGCCCACATCAAGTGACCCGGCATACCACTCTCGATCCGACCCGTGAGTAGGTCGGGACGATAGTAGGGGGCTAATGATGATGCTTGATATCGATGATTTTCCAGATCATGACATGAGGCAGATGACGTGTCCCGAAGCTTCAAGAAAGGACCTGCAGTGGCCGACCAGACCACTCCTATGCCCGTCCTACAAACAACCGCTGGCTCACCTCCGAGCCCCCTGCACAATTAGCCTCCTCGGCCCTCTCAACCCGCTTCCGGGCTACCACAGAACCAAGATAGCTCGGCCTTCCGCTCGGTTCCGAGCCTCCTGCTGAGCTCACATTCCTCGGTCCCATCGATCGACCAACGACATCGACCGCAGGTGCATCCGCCTCGCTTCCGCGAATCTCTCCATGCGCGAGATATCCGCCGGCCACGATCCCGCGTTCCACGCCATCACGATCCCCATTAACGAGCCTGCCTCACCGTTAATGGGAGATCCCGTCTATCACGTGGGCGTGACGTCGGGGGCGTAACGGCCGGCGTGATTCTCGCACCTGCCTGCCTGTTGCCACCGCTACATAAACCTCTCTTTCAGGCGACTCAAATAAGCAATTCCTTTTACTCACTAAGCCGTTACTCTGCTCGACTTACACCACTAACTTGATCGTCGGAAGGTCCTCGGTGGTACAACCATCCCGGGACTTCCTTGCAGATAGCTCGGCTCAACCTCAAAACCACAGCCCATTGAGATCCACACGCTTCTGGAGTCAACCTCCAACTCAAATCTCAGCCGTGCATTATCGCCAACAGCAGATCAACGGAAGGTAATATCTTGACGCGATACGGCACGCGTCAGAAGTTGAAATAATTTGTTGGGTTTAGGATTTTAAATGCTAAAAATGATAGAATTTTGTTTGTTTTGAATGTTAAGAATAAAAATTTGGGAGTACTATAGGGTTTTGAATATAGAAAATGATAGAATTTGAAGAATAATTACAGGATTTAGCTTTATATATGGATGTGGAATTTGAGAAATTAAAGTTGAAAATTTAGGATTTAGGGTGGTTTTGGAGATTGAAGATGATATTCGGATGAAGAATAATACTTAAAAATGCATGCATGAGATAAAAGTTTACATTAATCCACACTTAAGCTAGCTAGTTCTTCAAAATTGGATATTCAATGGAATGCATCTTTACTTGGGCCTTTTAGGTGATGATTGTGGTGGGTTTTGATATATTAGAGAAAGATTTGCGAGAGAGCTTATTACCGGTATGCATGAGAGGAAGAAGGCTGTTTCCTCCCTTCCTTTCCTTCTTAAAGATACAAGTGTACGTGTCCCTTAAGCTTGCTGATGACAAATGGTGTCACAAATTGTGACTCACTCCCAAGTCTGAACTCCTCAGGGATCATCATACAGAAAAGCTTAGTATAATAATATTTCTTGTGATGATGAAAGTTCTCCATTTTTGTTTGGAGACCCCTGCTATGTTTGAAGTTCTTATTTATCCTTTTTAATTATAAGAAAGGTACCAATGAGCACTAGCTCACTTGGTATGGACACTTACGATCTTGAGGAAGGGCGTGGGGTTCAAGCCCCTTGGAACCCCAAGAGGGGAAGTGGTCACAAATTAACACTTTCTGGGCAAATTCATAGCTTCAATGGGTGCATGTGTGTGTTGTGTGTTTGTATATGGTGTGCGTGGATGTGTTGTGTGTTTAGATTACGCTCTGTGTTGTGTGCTTGTGTCGTGGTGGGTGTGGATGTGTTGTGTCCAATTAATGCACTATTTTTAAACGAATAAAATGAATATACAAAATGAAAAAAATTCCTCAAGTAAATTCTTTTATTTTATGTTATCCACATCATCAAATTTTCAAAAAACATCTCTCTCTTCAGAGACAGAGAGAGAGAGAGAGAGAGAATAACGGTGATGGAGATCTGGATCTCTTTCAGATGTTGTCTTTCGTTGATCTGTCGCGAGCGTTGATGAATGGCTGAAATTGGATTTGAGGGTTGCCTCCTGAAGCGTGTGGATCTCAGTGGGCTTGGTTTGGAGTGAGGCCGAGCCCAAGAGGAGAAGTGGTCACAAATTAACACTTTCTGGGAAGATTCATAGCTTCAATGGGTGCATGTGTGTGTGTTGTGTGTTTATATATGGTGTGCGTGGATGTGTTGTGTGTTTAGATTACGCTTTGTGTTGTGTGCTTGTGTCGTGGTGGGTGTGGATGTGTTGTGTCCAATTAATGCACTATTTTTAAACGAATAAAATGAATATACAAAATGAAAAAAATTCCTCAAGTAAATTCTTTTATTTTATGTTATCCACATCATCAAATTTTCAAAAAACATCTCTCTCTTCAGAGAGAGAGAGAGAGAGAGGAGAGAGAGAGAAGGAGAGAGAATAACGGTGATGGAGGTCTGGATCTCTTTCAGATGTTGTCTTTCGTTGATCTGTCGCGAGCGTTGATGAATGGCTGAAATTGGATTTGAGGGTTGCCTCCTGAAGCGTGTAGATCTCAGTGGGCTTGGTTTGGAGTGAGGCCGAGCTACATGCAAGGAAATACCGGGGTGGTTGTACGACCGTGGACCCTCCGGCGATCAAGTTAGTCAAGCGATATGGGCAGAGTAGCGGCCTATTCAGATAGAATTGCCTTCCCTGAATCGTCTGAGAGAGGGGTTTATATAGGGGTCACGTAGAGCGAGCCAGCGTGAGATCTCCGCCGTAAGTTACACCCGTACGTTACTCCCTCGTTAATGGCGGGATTCGCTCATTAATGGGGGGAACGAGCCTGCGTGGGACGTGGGACGTAGGGCAGCGGATATCTCGCTTTGGCGAGATACGCGGAACCGTTGTGGAAGCGCTAAGGCCTTGCGTTCTCGGTTGATCGGGAGAGCTGCAGGAAGCTTAGCTCGGCGTGAGGCTCGGAGACGAGCCGGGAGGCCGAGAAAGCTCAGCTCCGTAATAGCTCGAAGACAAGCACAGGAGAATGGGCGCCAGTTCAGCGGCTAGGTCGCTCTTGGGTAAGAGGCGGAGTGTTAGCTAGGGGATAAGCTGAGGAAGGTCATCAATGCTCCGCACTGATTTTACCTCGGTAGCCCCCCAGGAGTCCAGTAAGCTGTCGCGGGTGGCATGTCATTCGCCACGTGTTGTGATCTGAGGAATTCCACCTCTGAGCACCATCATTAGCCCCCTGCACTCGTTCTGACCCATTCATGGGTCGGATCGAGAGTGGAATACACGGAGAATCTTCTGCTCAGTTTAGCACCGAGAATCATGATGTTGATTGAGCCATGTTAGGAGCTTGCCTTCTTCGGGCGCTTGCGCAGGGCAGAGGCTTGCCAGCTGGTTCAATGTGAGGCTCAGGGATCCACCGTTGAGACTGAGCAGGAAGATGTCTGGCGGTTTCGCGACGAGGGCTTTGATCCATCACTTTGTAGGGCAGGAAGCTTCCTGGAGTGGATGGATCGAGCAGGAGAATGCCCAGCAGCCTCGTGATGAGGGCTTTTAATCCGCATTGTTGTGAGGCAGAAAGTTGCCCGGTGTTGATGAACCGAGCAAGGAAGCTGCCCAGTCGCCTCATGATGAGGGCTTTCGATCCTTGGCGTCGAGGGGCAGGAAGGTGCCCGCCAGGATGAACCAAGCATGAGGATGGTCGGTCGCCTCGGGAGGAGGGCTTTCGATCCTTGGCATCGTGGGGAATGAAGCTGCCCACCAGGATGAACCTAGCATGAGGATGCCCGGTAGCCTCATGATGAGGGTTTCAATCCTTGGCGTCGTGGGGCAGGAAGCTGCCCGCCAGGATGAACCGAGCATGAGGATACTCGATCGCCTTATGATGGGGGCTTCGATCCTTGGCGTCGTGGAGCAGGAAGCTGCCCGCCAGGATAAACCGAGTATGAGGGTGCCCAGTCGCCTCTTGAGGAGGGCTTTCGATCCTTGGCGTCATGGGGCAGGAAGCTGCCCGTCAGGATGAACCGAGCATGAGGGTGCCCGGTCGCATCGTGATGAGGGCTTTGGATCCTTAGCGTCGTGGGGCAGGAAATTGCCTGCCAGGATGAACCGAGCATGAGGGTGCCCGGTCGCCTTGCGATGAGGGCTTTGGATCCTTAGTGTCGTGGGGCAGGAAGCTGTCCGCCAGGATGAACCGAGCATGAGGGTGCCCAGTCGCCTCTTGAAGGGGGATTTCGATCCGCGGCATTGTGGGGTAGGAAGCTACCGGCTGCGGTTGCACCGGGCAGAGTAGCTGCGCGGTGGCCTCGAGATGAGGGCTTCGATCTGTAGCGTAGATGGGTAGGAATCTAACCGCTAGGGATTAACCGGGTAAGGAAGCTGCTCGGTGGCCTCGAGACGAGGGCTTCAATCCGCAGCGTTATGGGATAGGAAGCTACCAGCTGCGGATGGACCGGGCAAAGTAGCTGCGCGGTGGCCTCGAGATGAAGGCTTTGATCTTTGGCGTAGATGGGTAGGAATCTACCCGCCGGGGATTGACCGGGCAAGGAAGCTGCTCGGTGGCCTTGAGATGAGGGCTTCGATCCGCAGTGTTGTGGAGTAGGAAGCTACCAGTTGTGGATGGACCGGGCAGAGTAGCTGCGCGGTGGCCTCGAGATGAAGGGTTCGATCCTTGGTGTAGATGGGTAGGATTCTACCCGCCAGGGATTGACCGGGCAGGGAAGCTGCTCGGTAGCTTTGAGATGAGGGCTTCGATCTGCAGCATTGTGGGGTAGGAAGCTACCAGCTGCGGATGGACCAGGCAGAGTAGCTGCGTAGTGGCCTCGAGATGAGGGCTTCGATCCTTGGCGTAGATGGGTAGGAATCTACCCGCCAGGGATTGACCGGGCAGGGAAGCTTCTCGGTGGCCTCGAGATAAGGGCTTCGATCCGCAGCATTGTGGGGGTAGGAAGCTACCAGCTGCGGATGGACCGGGTAGAGTAGTTGCGCGGTGGCCTCAAGATTAGGGCTTCAATCCTTAACGTAGATGGGTGGGAATCTACCCGCCAGGGATTGACCGGACAGGGAAACTGCTCGGTGGCCTCGAGATGAGGGCTTCGATCCGCAGCGTTGGGGGGTAGGAAGTTACCAGTTGCGAATGGACCTGGCAGGGAAAGTGCTCGGTGGCCTCGTAATGAGGGATTTTGAACCACATCGTTTGTCGGGCAGAAATCTACCTGCTGCGAATGAGCAGAAGACATTCGTCTGTTTTGCACGGAGTTTCAGCATGGAAACAAAAGGAAGCAGTTCAGATCACAGAGAAGCAAGAATATTTATTATTAAACAAAATAAAATTATATAATTTAGTTTAGATTCTCCTGTATCGAGTGACCGAGACGGCAGGTCCTTATTGCTCGGACTTGGGTCAGTCGGCGATGACCATGATTTGTCCGATCGTCAGCTCTACGTCATTAATTTGATCGACTTGCATCCGATCTGTTTGACGTTTGTCCCGTAGGTACTTTGCTAGGTGACCCGAGCGGATCAACTCCTTGATGTAGTCGCGGAGTTGTTTGCAGTTCTCGGTCTGGTGCCCTTACGTCCTATGGAAGGCGCAGTAAGGACCGCAGAGACGCTTTTCCTTCCTTAGGGCGATTGGCGGGAGCTTAAAGAAACTCTCGCTCTTTGCTTCCTCCAACAGCTCGGCTTGGGAGATATTCAGAGGAGTGTACTCCTGGAATTTAGGGGCGTAAGGTTCTGGTCGGTCGACCCTCCTTTTCTCTTCTCTGCCCCTCTTCTTTTGGTCGGCTTGGTCGCCCCGTGGCAGGTTGGCGTTCACCTCTGACTCGAGTTGGACCTCTCGTTCGGTCCAAGCTTTCACCTCGGCCATGGTCTTAGGTTGCGCTAATGCAAAAGAGCGGAGCCACTCTTTGTGCCTAAGACCAGATCTTAGTGCGGTGATGACGGTTTCATCTCGGTGCTCGGGGACCTTGAGGAGAGCGTTGTAGAAACGGATGACGTATCCCTCAGTGGATTCCTTGTCCCCGCTCTTTATGGTGAATAGGTAATCGACAGTCCTCTTCCGTCGTCTGTTTCCGACGAAATGACCGAGGAACTGGGTGGCCAGCTCATCAAAGATAGAGATGGAGCGTGGCGTGAGTCCTCGAAACCAGTCCCGTCCAGCCTAGATGAGGATGGCGGGAAAAAAAAGCTCGGCACTGGGCCGCGTTGGAATTATCCTGGAAGCTCATTCCCGCTGTGAACGCATCTAGATGATCCTTTGGGTCGGACTTCCCGTCAAAGAGAGCCACCTTAGGCGGCTTTTTCTTGGAGGAAACTCATTCGGCCAGCAATTCCTCGGTGAAGGGCTTTGTGAGAGAATCCGCGGAATATTTAGCCCCTTCGCCTGATGGAGGGCCGTCTCATCGTATGCCTTCGAGCTTCTTTTCGAGGGCTTCGAGACGGTTGTGATACCCAGAGGATTCGGCACAATCGGAGTGGTGGTCATTTCCACCCCTAGTCTGCACGGCAGTGCGGCTTCGATTCCGCTCTATCAAATTTCTCAGATCTTCATGCGATGTTCTTCTGGAGTAGCCTTGACGCGAGCTGTGTGCATGGTCCCGGTGAGGGAGAGGCCGTCGGTCGCGCCTGGAAGCTGGCGAGCTGACCGACACCTTCTCGGGTGGCACAAGAGCACGATGGGCGTCGTGGCGATGGTCTCTTTCCCGCGACCGCGGCGTAGATCCGTGCGGTCATGGAATTAGTCGCTTCATAGGAGCTACAGTTGCTGGAGTCGGCACGCTGGTGTTCGGTGGCGTTGAGGGGAGCAATGTTATTCGCTCTTCTGCCGATGCTGTGATCCCTGGGAGGGGGAACTGCGATCTGGTGATCAGGGCCCGCCGTATGAACACGGACGAGGGCGTACACCATTGATGTGAGTCTGTCGATCCGCGCCGATAGGGCGTTGAGGATGTTTGGATGGGGAGCAGAACCGACCGTGCCTCCGTAGTGGGGGAGGCGATGGCTTGTACTGGGACCGTCACAGTTCTCGCTCGCTATTAGGTCGAAGGCGGAAGAGCAACTTTTGTTGGTGGAACAAAATAAGTCTTTCGTTCCCACAGACGGCGCCAACTGATGGGGGTCTGGATTTCCTTCAGATGTTGTCTTGCGTTGATCTGTCGCGAGCGTTGATGAGTGGATGAGATTGGATTTGAGGGTTGCCTCCTGAAGCATGTGGATCTCAGTGGGTTTGGTTTGGAGTGAGGCCGGGCTACCTGCAAGGAAGTCCCAGGGTGGTTGTACCACCGTGGACGCTCCGACGATCAAGTTAGTCAAGGGATTTGGGCAGAGTAGCGGCCTATTCAGATAGAATATCCTTCTCTGAGTCGTCTGAGAGAGGGGTTTATATAGGGGTCGTGTGGAGCGAGCCGGTGCGAGATCTCCGCCTTCAGTTACGCCCGTACATTACGCCCGTGTTAATGGCGAGATCTGCTCATTAATAGGGGAACGAGCTTGCGTGGGACGCGGGACGTAGGGCGGCGGATATCTCACTTTGGCGAGATACGCGAAATCGTTGCGGAAGCGCTAAGGCTTTGCGTTCTCGGTTGATCGAGACAGCTGGGGGAGGCTTAGCTCGGCATGAGGCTCGGAGACGAGCCGGGAGTGTCACGACCCGAAAGTACGGAACATGACCGGTACTTAAACTACGAACGTCTCGAGGCGTACGTAATCTAAGTAAACCGAAAACCCAGAAATCCAAACCAAGAAAATAGTAGAGTGAAGGAAAACCAATTTAAAACAAGTAGTTTTAATAGCATAAGCCGAATTATGCGGTTTTTAAGAACATCAAAATTTTACTGAAAATTTCGGCAGAGTCTCCTTTGTAAATACTGGCCTCCAAACGGGATACAACATGAATAGTATACGAAATCAAGAAAAAGGCATCCCCAAGCGGGAGCTAGCTCTTCGTCAATCGACGGTCACAACCACACAAGCAAAATAATATACAACGCCAACAGCGAGGATCAAAACTCAAAAGGAAACTCAAAACCACCAGAAATCCACAGAAATAACACGCGCGACTCTAAGGTCGAAAGAATAACCTCACGGGTCTCTATCTCAAAAATAAATACATGTTTGGTTGATGGAATTTACTAGATACAACGGAATAATATTATACAAGGTAATATGATGGATACGATACAAGAAAAACCCACATACTAGCAAGTCACCCGAATGAAACTGAGCCCGTAAAGCCGTAATGAAACCTGTACGGCAAACCTGCAAGAAACTGGGGCACAACGGGGGTGAGTTGCCAACTCGTGAATAGAAAAATATCTACGCACAGAAATCGCATAAATAACGCAACCTAGGTCAATGATCATAATATGTCCTCAATTATATGAATAACACGTAGCCTATAATAAGGCTAGGGTAAATATCTAACCCGAGTGTAATCTCATGTGCCCGTGTCAGTGCCTCAGGTAGCAATATATCATATGAATGAGGTATGAATGCATGAAAACAGAATACATGTAAATGAAGAAACAATTTTCATAAATTAGTGAGATTTCTTTCGTATTTTTAAACTGAGGTATCATAATGAAATCAGTATCAACAGTGTCTAGCATCGACACAAAACATAAATCTCACTGTCTCGAAATATCAATGTCTCAATCTCAATATCTAGGGCGTCGTCAGTCTAGACCGGCCCCTACCATCCATCTCAAGACCACGACGGTATCCTCCGGATATCCGACGCGTCGAGTAATATCACCGGTAGGTAATCTGTCCCCTGCCAGGCTCAACGTCAACACCACATTCATCTTGCCCCGGGGTACCATACCGGGCCCACCATGTACCCGTGACGGTTCCTCCACTCCTCGACACGGATCTCGAAAACCACAGCAAACTCATGGTGGACGACACTTACATCACTAGAAAACCGCAATTTACATATTTTAAAAGGTTAATAAGTTTAGAAATTTTGCGGCTTTCCCCCGAAATCCAGAAATATCATAAATCTCAAGAAGTCATCACAAGTGCATATGTCAATGCTAATGAATGTATATGGTGTCAATAACCAAGTTGCAATGTATGATTAATAACTAGGCATGAACAATGGAATAACAGTATGGATGAAGTGACAAGTAATAACTACAATGTCTAAACTGGCATATAACCCAGGTACACTAATATCGTATCAACTACTAACTAACAAGCTAAGCCAAGCAATAGTATTTTCTAAGTGTACGTGACATGCCAATTACCGATGAAGATGTGTGTGAGCCGGCAAGTAAGTGTATGTGGTACATACGCATCATCGGTAATGGTGCTGGTGTCCTAACAGCATGATATCAATAATGGAGTATGCAGCAAAATAAGTTTGCGGGGCAGAGCGAACAGCAATAATGTGCGGAAGCAGAATACTAGACACAACGATAACTAATCAGTATTAAACTAATATAAGTCCTACAAATGGTGCCTTTTGAAATAACACGAATCATGGGGTTTTGAAAATAGGGGCTACGGTGTTTTTATGAAAAGATACGTCTCTTGAAATATCCGTAGGATCCCTTGGGCTGTCTTTAAGAATGCCCACGATTCGTTGGTTTTTGAAATAGGTAAGAAGTCTAATCTAATCTAATAACTACACTAAACTATACAGCTGAACTAACAAGCTGAACTACAGGTAAGGGAACCGCCTATCATCTGAGTCGATACATATACATACCTGTATATGTATAGTCGGTGATCCCGCCTCAATAATATCATATCCGATACCATATCTATAATCAGGCATCCCAAGTCAAGAGTGCGGATCAATCATCAATATAGCTCATACGTAAATCCGTCGTACGGCATCCCAATCTGGGTACGGGTCAATACCACATTCATCATACTATTCACCTGGTATCCTCTTTATCAATTATCATGATCGGGGTACTGATCTACGTCTAGTACCATACTGATACCGCCTACGTATGCATGGACGTGTGTGAAACACTACGTCAAGGACCCGCTACAACGTCATGTCGTATCTCAAATACGAACCCTGCTATATCACCGATCTCACGGCCTCAAATCAAATCTCATCGACTCAGCTCAATCCCAAGTATCATCCTCAAATCCGTATGTGAACACATAGTCCCATACCCATGTGAACCCATAACTAAAAAGAATCCCATGAGCACATATCAATAGGGATGTATGCAAGTATGTATGTGTGTATGTGTAGTGCAACACTACCCTAGGGTTCGCAACACTAAAGTAATCCAACAACAATATCCATCCTAAGCAACGTTATTAATCCCAAATAACATCTAATAAATGTTGGTGTGTATACGCATCCGTATACACCACCACGGACTGCGGGGGTGCTATACGCCATCCATCCGACTTCTCCCCGTAGATATAAATCTACTCACCTGGTCCTTGCTAGCCGGTGCCGACGTCGCCACGCGCTTGCTTGTCGTCTCGAAGTCCGCATGGAGTACCTACATATCATAACGCACCGTATCGCATTAAAACTAAATTCGAAATCGAAACGGCATACGAAAATCAAACCGGCACGCGTATCACGCATAAGTCCAAACCTATCGCCTACGCATGTAAGAATAGTCAAACCAACCTTCGATGTCGATGTACAAACGTTAAATCATCAAGAAAAATCCAATCACACTCATTTGCACATTCACGAACACTAATTTTAATATAAAATAGGTTAAAACTCACAAAAACCCCAACTTTACTTAAAAAGTCACTTTTCCGAAAATCTAGCAAGCACAATTCGCCATTTTTGTACAAAACAGGATGTTTAAATAAATGTAGCGGCCAATATATTTATTAAATATCTTAAATAAGTCATAGAAACAATTTCCGGAATTTAATCTCATTAAATTCCAAAAACCCTAATATTCTAGTTTACAAAATACCTTTTTTTTTTTACAATTTCATAGCAAAAATGCACAACTACAATTTAGGTTGGATTTCCATGAACTAAAGTGTTAAACTACACTTAATAAAGTTAATAATATGATAAAAACCCTAACCATATTTTTAATCTCACATATAAATGCATTTCACAAAACCCTAGTTTGCACAAAAAAGCTTAATTTGGACATTTTTCAAGTAACAACTTGTAATATGCAACTAGATAAATTTTAACAATTTTTCAAGATATTAGCTCACATCACAAACCATGCACAAATGATCACAACCCAATTTCAAAACAAAACCTTAACTAGAATTCTTTAATCATACAATTGAACCCACATAAAACCAAATTAACACTTAATTAAGCTAATTACAAGCAATTAACAACAATTTAAGCAAAAGGGTTAGAATTTACCCAAACAAATTGAAGATCCCACAAGCACACATAGCCCTCCAAAATGCTCCCTTGTCACCAAAATCCATGCTATACGGGCTAAGCTAAAATGGGTAGGAGTCGGATTTTGATTTGGATTTTTGCTTGATTTTTTTGTGGATTTTTCTTTGATAGAACAAAGAGAGGAGAAGAGGAAAATGGGGCTGTTGGGGGCGTTGCTGGTTTCGGCCAGGTTGTGGGGGGGGGTTGGGTGAGGGAGGAGAGAGAGTGAGGTGGAGAAAATAACAAGTAAGGAAGTCCAAGTCAACACAAAGTCAAAAGTCCAACTCATTTATCCATTTTCTTTTCTTTTCTTTCATTTCTTTTCCTTGAAATCCAAGTGGGGACAAAAGAGGGGGCTGCTGAATTCTTCAAGGGGATAAGTGAATGGGGGTGTGTGGGTGTGGGTACGGGTGTGGGGTGATGAAAAATGATAAATACAATACCCCCAGCATCCATTTACGCTAAAAAAAAGCCTTTTTTCTTCAATAATTTCTAAACCGTTTTGGCAAATGATTTCGTTCCAAAAACCACATGATAAAATTTTATTTAATGTTTTATGATGCACAAAATTTGTTTCAACTCATTCCAATTTGTAATTTTCCCTAATTAAATGTATTAGTGACGGCTTAAAATAATAATAAAATAATATTTTTTCAGAAAATTTGAAATTTCACCAGCGGCTCAATAAACACCAAATAATAGCAATTACATAGCTAGAATATGTATATTTAATTTTTATAATAAGATATTTGTATTTTGACTTTTTACAGAAACCCCCTTATTTTACCGATTTTTCGAAATTTCACCGAAACGATTTTCAAAACGTTACAATCTTCCCCCCTTAAAGAAATTCGATCCCCGAATTTAAATTCAAACTCCCCCAAATACTAAAACATCTAAGAAAACCCATCAAGTCGTAGGGGCTCTGAAATTGTAAATATATAAAACAAATCATAGTGCAGCGCATGCGCTTGAAAAATGAGCATATAACTCAAATCGAAACTCCGTCAAGCATCCCGCAATCATCGGAGTCATGGAGAAGACATCAATGCCAAATCCAAATCAAAACCAATATGACATAACTCGAAACTATACATGTAAATATCGAATCTATATATGTAAGTATCTGAAGGAAATGCGTGCCAAATCTCTTTAAGTCGCTGTGCACGCATATAACACTGCACAATGGCGGACGTCTATCATAAGGAAATAACTATATACATATATACCTTTGTTTGAAATGTACGTTCCGCCGTTTTGGAAACAACTTAGAAGGGTCTCCTTGTTTTAAACATTTCGTGTCATATCAGACACGTAGGTAAATACTGAGGCTATAGCTCGCCTTTTGGAAATCCCTTCAATAATTATCAATGCATGCAAAATATATTCAGGTACTGTCCTCTGACTAGTCCTGCTCAGTACGAAAACACATAGCAATATCATAAAAACGTACTGCTCTATACGAAATAAATCCCAAAATATGCACATGAATGCTACGTGCGTCTGGTGCGCACGGAAATCAAAATCCATGAATGTGCCATACATGCGCACAGAAACAACATCTAAGTGCATCGGGTGTGCACGAAACATCTGTCGTAGGCAACGTGTGTGTCTGACAGCAAAATCAGGTGCATCTGACATGCACGAAAAATCTCGAATTAGTGCATCTGGTGTGCACCAAATCGCATCTCGTAACAGGCGCCCAACAGGCGCTAAAAATCCAATCCGGTGCATAAAATGCACAAAACAAATGTCGAGCATCACCCTCGAATTCGAAATCCAGTGTATCCAAGTACACAAAATACATGTCACTGCACTGCCAGCATATATAAACTATACAGAGTGCAGGAACCAAATCGCGTGCGTGCATACGCACAAAATCAACTCAACTGTTTAAAACCGTAAAATCACAAACATGTGAAACTAAAGCACGAAAACGATATCAAGTGCAACTCTGTGCAAAGATCGTAAATCCTCAATTATCGAAATCAAATCATACGAATAAATCACCCCAAAACATCGAAATCAATAATGGCGGAACAGTACCGCTCAAGCGCATCCTCTAAGAATCTCGGCCAACTGTCACGGTCCCTAGTGGGACGTCTCGTCGATAATCATGAACTCTGTCCTGCTGATGTGCATAACCATGGCCACTCCTGGGTCAAGGTCTTCACTGTGAATTACCAATCTTTCGGTCCATCGGCTCATCGGCCCTGTTGGGTGTGCTAACGGGGACGATTCCGTTCTGGCACTTCTCTGGTCATCTCTTGGTCAATCATCGCGACCACTAGTAAGACAGCATATCACTGGCGTCGGCCTCTGGCTCTCTGAATGTACGTGACACATCTGATCCTGGGTGCAAGTATCATTGCAGCAGTGTCTTGGAAGGAATCCTGCTCACGGTCTCTTCCATGTCTCGTCTCTGCCAACTGTCCGGAAGTCATTGTCCTTTTCTATATCTGCATCTTGCTCTGGAACGACTGCATACTCATCGCGACTCCTTCTGGAAGGTAAGTCCAAGTACCATGCCTCGGCATGCGCATCGCCTCTCTGATGTCGGCAGAGTGGAACGTCATCTCATCTAGATCTGGTGCGAACCTCTTACTCCACTTTTCTCTAATGTCGTCTGCTTTGGACTCGTCTCGTCGCGGCTGCATGGACTGAGCTCCAACGGCTATCCTCGTATCTGGAGTCTCCCAAGAATGCATCTCACCACCTAGCATCCGAATTAAGTCGAGCCATCCGATCGAGTCGTCAAAACCTCATAATCCCCCAAGAGCTCAACATCTTGGGCACAGTTTAATAGTATCGTGTACATACCACAGTATTGGTGGTCCAGCCGTAGAAGGGCAAACCCAAGCCTCACCAATGGCGCCGTAGAACTGCCGCAAACCCGAAGGTTCAAAGGCTTTCACATGGTCATTAAGTCGAGTTAGGGTTTCATTCTTCTAGAGGGACCATAGAATTGCCTGCATGTCTTTCCGACTACTTTAAACTTGGAATAATAGGTTTCTGACATTCGATCGTCTCTGTCGACTCCCAACGTCTCCGCGTGAAGTCGTCTCTAGCTGGAATCAATCTATCTGATGACCTCGCATCGGGGTAAGCGAACGAACCACCTGTCCCAGTCATTCATCATCGGGTGACTAGCGACCTTCTATCATCTCTTAGTACAACTTATACTGCAATAGCTCCAACATCTGGGGCGATATCTCGTCGTTCGTAGCAATAACTGGCTTACTCGTCTGCATGCTGAACCGTGCCTCAATCATCAGGAGTAAGCAACACACCAACGGTCATCAAAATCTGGCTGGCCTCCATCATTGGCTCAATTCTCTAGTGTCGATCAGCACCTCCGAGTAACCTCATACAGCGATCCATCCAACACTCGTGGTGCAAAACCACAATCCAAAAGACACTTCTCTACAATCGTGTGTCGCCCGAATCACGCCATGGTCAGTCCTCGTTCGTAACGAGCTCATGCTGACCACAACTCTAACCGTAGCTCTCCCTGCCGTAACCGTAGCAGCAAAACCAAACTGGTACCGATAAGGCTAGATCAGGAAGGAATATAATACTGAACAAGGAAATGTACATCCTAAGGCTTCATAAGTGGAGTGGCGTGTCGTAAATATGCCGCGGAACATATCAACGGTACGTCACTCTACTTTAGTCATCTATTCCATCAACCAAGGGTCATCCTACGCTCCGAAGGTTAAAACCTAACGCTCTGATACCAACTTTGTCACGACCCGAAAGTACGGAACATGACCGGCACTTAAACTACGAATGTCTCGAGGCGTACGTAATCTAAGTAAACCGAAAACCCAGAAATCCAAACCAAGAAAATAGTAGAGTGAAGGAAAACCAATTTAAAACAAGTAGTTTTAATAGCATAAGCCGAATTATGCGGTTTTTAAGAACATCAAAATTTTACTGAAAATTTCGGCAGAGTCTCCTTTGTAAATACTGGCCCCCAAACGGGATACAACATGAATAGTATACGAAATCAAGAAAAAGGCATCCCCAAGCGGGAGCTAGCTCTTCGTCAATCGACGGTCACAACCACACAAGCAAAATAATATACAACGCCAACGGCGAGGATCAAAACTCAAAAGGAAACTCAAAACCACCAGAAATCCACAGAAATAACACGCGCAACTCTAAGGTCGAAAGAATAACCTCACGGGTCTCTATCTCAAAAATAAATACATGTTTGGTTGATGGAATTTACTAGATACAACGGAATAATATTATACAAGGTAATATGATGGGTACGATACAAGAAAAACCCACCTACTAGCAAGTCACCCGAATGAAACTGAGCCCGCAAAGCCGTAATGAAACCTGTACGGCAAACCTGCAAGAAACTGGGGCACAACGGGGGTGAGTTGCCAACTCGTGAATAGAAAAATATCTACGCACAGAAATCGCATAAATAACGCAACCTAGGTCAATGATCATAATATGTCCTCAATTATATGAATAACACGTAGCCTATAACAAGGCTAGGGTAAATATCTAACCCGAGTGTAATCTCATGTGCCCGTGTCAGTGCCTCAGGTAGCAATATATCATATGAATGAGGTATGAATGCATGAAAACAGAATACATGTAAATGAAGAAACTGTTTTCATAAATTAGTGAGATTTCTTTCGTATTTTTAAACTGAGGTATCATAATGAAATCAGTATCAACAGTGTCTAGCATCGACACAAAACATAAATCTCACTGTCTTGAAATATCAATGTCTCAATCTCAATATCTAGGGCGCCGTCAGTCCAGACCGGCCCCTACCATCCATCTCAAGACCACGACGGTATCCTCCGGATATCCAACGCGTCGGGTAATATCACCGGTAGGTAATCTGTCCCCTGCCAGGCTCAACGTCAACACCACATTCATCTTGCCCCGGGGTACCATACCGGGCCCACCATGTACCCGTGACGGTTCCTCCACTCCTTGACACGGATCTCGAAAACCACAGCAAACTCATGGTGGACGACACTTACATCACTAGAAAACCGCAATTTACATATTTTAAAAGGTTAATAAGTTTAGAAATTTTGCGGCTTTCCCCCGAAATCCAGAAATATCATAAATCTCAAGAAGTCATCACAAGTGCATATGTCAATGCTAATGAATGTATATGGTGTCAATAACCAAGTTGCAATGTATGATTAATAACTAGGCATGAACAATGGAATAACAGTATGCATGAAGTGACAAGTAATAACTACAATGTCTAAACTGGCATATAACCCAGGTACACTAATATCGTATCAACTACTAACTAACAAGCTAAGCCAAGCAATAGTATTTTCTAAGTGTACGTGACATGGCAATTACCGATGAAGATGTGTGTGAGCCGGCAAGTAAGTGTATGTGGTACATACGCATCATTGGTAATGGTGCTGGTGTCCTAACAGCATGATATCAATAATGGAGTATGCAGCAAAATAAGTATGCGGGGCAGAGCGAACAGCAATAATGTGCGGAAGCAGAATACTAGACACAACGATAACTAATCAGTATTAAACTAATATAAGTCCTACAAATGGTGCCTTTTGAAATAACACGAATCATGGGGTTTTGAAAATAGGGGCTACGGTGTTTTTATGAAAAGATACGTCTCTTGAAATATCCGTAGGATCCCTTGGGCTGTCTTTAAGAATGCCCACGATTCGTTGGTTTTTGAAATAGGTAAGAAGTCTAATCTAATCTAACAACTACACTAAACTATACAGCTGAACTAAAAAGCTGAACTACAGGTAAGGGAACCGCCTATCATCTGAGTCGATACATATACATACCTGTATATGTATAGTCGGTGATCCCGCCTCAATAATATCATATCCGATACTATATCTATAATCAGGCATCCCAAGTCAAGAGTGCGGATCAATCATCAATATAACTCGTACGTAAATCCGTCGTACGGCATCCCAATCTGGGTACGGGTCAATATCACATTTATCATACTATTCACCTGGTATCCTCTTTATCAATTATCATGATCGGGGTACTGATCTACGTCTAGTACCATACTGATACCGCCTACGTATGCATGGACGTGTGTGAAACACTACGTCAAGGACCCGCTACAACGTCATGTCGTATCTCAAATACGAACCCTGCTATATCACCGATCTCACGGCCTCAAATCAAATCTCATCGACTCAGCTCAATCCCAAGTATCATCCTCAAATCCGTATGTGAACATATAGTCCCATACCCATGTGAACCCATAACTAAAAAGAATCCCATGAGCACATATCAATAGGGATGTATGCAAGTATGTATGTGTGTATGTGTAGTGCAACACTACCCTAGGGTTCACAATACTAAAGTAATCCTACACACCAATATCCATCCTAAGCAACGTTATTAATCCCAAATAACATATAATAAATGCTGGTGTGTATACGCATCCGTATACACCACCACGGACTGCGGGGGTGCTATACGCCATCCACCCGACTTCTCCCCGTAGATATAAATCTACTCATCTGGTCCTCGCTAGCCGGTGCCGACGTCGCCACGCGCTTGCTTGTCGTCTCGAAGTCCGCATGGGGTACCTACATATCATAACGCACCGTATCGCATTAAAACTAAATTCGAAATCGAAACGGCATACGAAAATCAAATCGGCACGCGTATCACGCATAGGTCCAAACCTATCGCCTACGCATGCAAGAATAGTCAAACCAACCCTCGATGTCGATGTACAAACGTTAAACCATCGAGAAAAATCCAATCACACTCATTTGCACATTCACGAACACTAATTTTAATATAAACTAGGTTAAAACTCACAAAAACCCCAACTTTACTTAAAAAGTCACTTTTTCGAAAATCTAGCAAGCACAATTCGCCGTTTTTGTACAAAACAGGATGTTTAAATGAATGTAGCGGCCAATATATTTATTAAATATCTTAAATAAGTCATAGAAACAATTTCCGGAATTTAATCTCATTAAATTCCAAAAACCCTAATATTCTAGTTTACAAAATACCCTTTTTTTTTACAATTTCATAGCAAAAATGCACAACTACAATTTAGGTTGGATTTTCATGAACTAAAGTGTTAAACTACACTTAATAAAGTTAATAATATGATAAAAACCCTAACCATATTTTTAATCTCACATATAAATGCATTTCACAAAACCCTAGTTTGCACAAAAAAGCTTAATTTGGACATTTTTCAAGTAACAACTTGTAATATGCAACTAGATAAATTTTAACAATTTTTCAAGATGTTAGCTCACATCACAAACCAAGCACAAGTGATCACAACCCAATTTCAAAACAAAACCTTAACTAGAATTCCTTAATCATACAATTGAACCCACATAAAACCAAATTAACACTTAATTAAGCTAACTACAAGCAATTAACAACAATTTAAGCAAAAGGGTTAGAATTTACCCAAACAAATTGAAGATCCCACAAGCACACATAGCCCTCCAAAATGCTCCCTTGTGACCAAAATCCATGTTATACAGGCTAAGTTAAAATGGGTAGGAGTCGGATTTTGATTTGGATTTTTGCTTGATTTTTTTGTGGATTTTTCTTTGATGGAACAAAGAGAGGAGAAGAGGAAAATGGGGCTGTTGGGGGCGTTGCTGGTTTCGTCCAGGTTGTGGGGGAGGGGGGTTGGGTGAGGGAGGAGAGAGAGTGAGGTGGAGAAAATAACAAGTAAGGAAGTCCAAGTCAACACAAAGTCAAAAGTCCAACTCATTTATCCATTTTCTTTTCTTTTCTTTCATTTCTTTTCCTTGAAATCCAAGTGGGGACAAAAGAGGGGGCTGCTGAATTCTTCAAGGGGATAAGTGAATGGGGGTGTGTGGGTGTGGGTACGGGTGTGGGGTGATGAAAAATGATAAATACAATACCCCAAGCATCCATTTACGCTAAAAAAAGCCTTTTTTCTTCAATAATTTCTAAACCGTTTTGGCAAATGATTTCGTTCCAAAAACCATATGATAAAATTTTATTTAATGTTTTATGATGCACAAAATTTGTTTCAACTCATTCCAATTTGTAATTTTCCCTAATTAAATGTATTAGTGACGGCTTAAAATAATAATAAAATAATATTTTTTCAGAAAATTTGAAATTTCACCAGCGGCTCAATAAACACCAAATAATAGCAATTACATAGCTAGAATATGTATATTTAATTTTTATAATAAGATATTTGTATTTTGACTTTTTACAGAAAACCCCCTTATTTTACCGATTTTTCGAAATTTCACCGAAACGATTTTCAAAACGTTACAGGGAGGCCGAGGAAGCTCAGCTCTGTAATAGCTCGGAGACAAGCACAGGAAAATGGGCGCCAGTTCGGCGGCTAGGTCGCTCTTGGGTAAGAGGCGGAGTGTTAGCTCGGGGATAAGTTGAGGAAGGTCATTAATGCTCCCTACTGATTTTGCCTCGGTAGCCCCTCAGGAGTCCAGTGAGCTGTCGCAGGTGGCACGTCATTCGCCGCGTGTTGTGATTTGAGGAATTCCACTTCTGAGCACCATCAAGTGGATTCTGGATTTTGGCTTATGAGGACACAAAAAGATTCCAAGATTCATTAAAAACACCAATTAAATACCATATATAAGCAACTCATAAAACAAATTTTAGAGCGGGCCATAATAATTTTTAATTACATAAAACACAGATAAAAATAATATTGACTACAGTAATATTTGATGCTTCATATTAAGGGCCATTTCATGATATCTTTATTGTCGATCGTATCAAATACGAACTTTTTGACGTGTATTACCAAGCAATCATATTAACATTTTCCAATTTTGAATATAAACCTTAAAAACATGAAAAATTCAAATCCCTGTATCTAACTTTCCTTAAACTTAACAAATATATTTCTTCAAAAAAATAAAAACACAACAAATAACCTAAAATATCCATTATTCTCCTATAGATTGGGAATTCGAATTCGAATGCTATGGCCTTTCGCGAGAGAGCTGGTGATGGACGACGGAGATTACGGAAATTGAGCCCGCGCGCGCAGTGGATTCACAACCCCTCCCTGCCCTATCATAATCTAAAGCCCCTATTTTGCATTCTCTAATTTTTCTTTTGGGTGTTGGAAGAATAATAAAATCGCGCATCTGATGGTTTTAAATGATGAAGCTCAACATTTCAAATCATCATTTCTCTTGCATGTCATGGATCAAACTAAGAAGTACCAATTTGATTTGAATTCACTAGTAGTATTGCGGAATCCACTTGAGCTTCTATGGGTTTAAGTTTTGAATTTTCTGATTGCTTGAATTGCTACCATCTGTGGTCTGAGCCTTTTCGCATCAAAATGGGTTCAGTTATGAAGCAAACCTTCGGTAAGGATCTGACAAAGTTTTACGACCATTTGTCGACTTGACGTTGAGACTTTCCAAATAAGTAACAAATTCCTGGTTCATAAAACTATGAAAAGAAAGGGCTTTTTTAGTTGTCAAAACATAAGACATTCTCATAGGCCATGAAGAAGTCTAAAAGAAAAAGAAAAGATAATATATTTGCTATATGAAATTATGTTTAATTCTAAAGCATAAATATAGACAAGAGCGAAAAGAAACATGTTCCATATACATGAAATGATAAAAATAAGGAAAATGGAAAAAATACTCTGCTGAAATACAAAAGCCCATGAACTGCTAAGAGTCCAAAGGCCTGTATTTGTCAAGTTTTGGCCCATATTCCAAACAAAACATTTTATGTATTTCGTTACGCAAGTCATTTTATGTATTTCTTACCTTCTCTCTATCATCAATCTATACTATAAATAACGTATGGGTGGATATCTGTATGTATGTAGGTGTGTGTGAATATATATCTACTCTTATAACCATAAAACTTAAGGGTTTCCAAATTGATTTTAATTTGACGGTCTAACATAGCCTCAAATAGCCCCACATTAGCAATAAAAAATAAAACGCAAAATTTTCTTTAACAAATATTTAATAAATACAATCATTAACTGAATCGGTTATAACTATACAATAATTTATACCGATCTTAAATAACTACTAGAATCATTGTGAATCATTTTGAAAACAAATTATAACCTTTTGGAATTCAAATTAAAAAATTAAACATATTTTTTATTTGAACACGTGCATCGCACGTGCAATATATTAGTATATATAACTACCATTCTTAAGGTAGTTGCAGTTAGAATTTCTCAAATTGGACTAACATGCAACATATGGATGCCATATGGAATTTTTATATAATTTGAAAACAAAAAAAATTAGAAAACATACAAACAAAAAATTAAAATGGAATTAGCAACCACCTAGATTATGCACAGTAGCATCAAAACAAAAAATGGAGAAATAAGTTGAAAAGATTAATAAAGATATTTAAAATAATATATTCGTTAAAGACTTTTAGTTAAGATAATGAGAAGAGCTAAGGGGTACTACGCAACTCCCCTAAGCAATTTCCTACGCAACTTAGAGAAGGGGTGCTGGCCACTCAAGGGGTAAGCTTATCTCTTTTTAGTCACGTTGTGTAGTAAGTTGTTTAGGAACAGTTATTTAGGAACTCTTTTCTCTAATGAGAATATCCATATAAAATCTTATTTTACTATACACGTGCATCACACGTGCAACATGCTAGTTTCTACTATATTAATGCCAAAGAAGAGGTGTACGGAACACGTGCAAAAGACACCACTCTAATTTTCTGCAACGTTAGCAATGCCAACGTGTCAAAAATCAGTAATTTTGATTTATATTATACTTAAAATAAAAAATAAAATATAAATTTTTTGGGTTGTTAGTATTTAACGATAACAAACTCCCCAAACCTGAAAGATTTTAGGCTCCTATAATCCATCTCTACAACTCTCCTCATTCTCACGTTCACATCTCTTCAACTAATTCTTTAAAAATCTATCCAAATCTTTGTGATGTCAAAATATAGAAACGTGTATCGCACGTGCAATATACTAGTATATCTCTACTCTTATAATGTAAAAAGAAAGGGTGCTACGTGGCATTCTCACGTTTATTTGGAATTAATACTTAATTCTTAGATGGTTCACATCATCTATTTTTTGCACGAGTGAAACACGTGATACAAACTAACATTAAACAGCCAAGATTTAAAACGATTTGCACGTGTGACGCGCATTGATATATATTCGCATTAAACAACAAATTAAGATTTAAAAAGATTTTTAATACTTTTAGTTAAGATAATAGATAATTTAAATTTTTTTAAAATAGATAAAATATCCACATCAAACGGAGTAAAGATTTTAGGCATGCTTTTAATATATATATATATATATATATATATATATATATATATGTGTGTGTGTGTGTGTGTGTGTGTGTGTGTGTGTGTGTGTGTTGTTCAAAATATACATACGTGTATCGCATATACAAAATATTAGTTCTATATTAATGCCAAAGAAGGGTTGTACAGAGCACGTGCAAAAAAACCCTTCTAATTTTCTGCCATGTCAGCATTGATGACATGTCAAAAATTGGTAATTTTGATTTAAATTAAACTTCAAATAAAAAGGTAAAATATGAAGATATTGGGGTTATTGTTTCTATTCACCGATAACAAACTCTCTATAACTAATGGTTATGCATTAAGAGAGAGTGTGTATAATGATCCAGTGAGACACTTTCTTATGTGAGACAAAATGAGACGCACTCTATAACACCATACCTCCGTATATTTCACCGATCCAGACCATTCACCGTAATCTGCATGTCACGCATACCCCACGTATCAATTTTCATGAGATTTGTACATCTCTAGCACTCACATAAGAAAATTCCTACGTATCAATTTATAAGATTTTAGATTTATAAATTTATAGATTGAATCTTGTATAATTTTATCTTTTAATATAAAATATAACCATATGATTTTTTATATAGCATATAGTAAATACATAAATAAAACCATATTCAAACTAAAATTCTTAATAAACTAACTATTATTTTAAATTTTATCTTTAATCTTTAATATAACAATATCCAAACTAAATATTCGACAAAAACTGTTTGTATTTATAGCTCAATTGATTTCCAAAAATAAAAATAAATTCATATATTTAGATCAAATTCTGAAATTTTAAATACATAAATGACCTAATTCTAATATATATATATAATCATGTATAAATCTAGCAAATATATAAATTAAATACTATTCAATCTAAAATTCTCACTAAACTAACTATTATTTTAAACTTTATTTTTAACCTAACAATATCCAAATTAATTGTGGTTGTGTTTACAAATCAACCTTTAGAAGAAATATGATTTTGCACGTACGATCCACATAGGTGATATATATATATATATATATATATATATATATATATATATATATATTAAATAAAGTCTTTAAGACATCTCTATAAATTAAAAGTGATGATTTATATAATGGTATCTAAATTATTTTGTAGGGCAGGTAGAGATTTGAATTTTCAATCAAAAAACATTTTAAAAAGTTAATACTGATGATGTGGATATCTTGATGAGAGAATAGATTTGTAGATTTTTCTTATTTTTTGAATTATTTATGTAAAATGATAGGTGATCAACTGTAACGACCGCTATTTCTATAATACTATTTTTGTACAGTTATTTTTGTATTTAGTAGTATTCTATAAAACATAAGGATTCTCGATATAAAAACACTCTTTCAAAGATATATGTTTCAATAATAGATTAGAAAAGAGGATTTTGGGTTGGTTTCAACACAAGAGTTTCAAACTTGTGATCACGTGTTCGAATTCTGAATGAAATATTTTAGTTTTATTTTAAATCCCCAATTTTTAAAATAATATCATATTTTTTTATAGCCAAATATTTTAAGAGAAGTGATAGAGGTCCTTTTCGGGTCTCCATCAGATGTTGTCTTCCGTCGATCTCCTGGTGGATTATGGAGGTGATCTCTTGTTGCGTGTGGGTTTCAATGGTTTTTGAGGAGATTGGTGTTTTGAGGAGCTTAGCGCCGAGTACCTGCAAAGAAGTCCCGGGGTGGTTTGGTACCACCGAGGACCCTCCGACGATCAAGATAGTACGAGATCCGAGCAGTGTAACGGCTAAGTGGAGTAAAAAATGGCTTACTTGACCCCTCTGTGATGGGGGGAGTGAGAATCTCGCCGGCAGTTACGCTCCCGACGTCATGCCCGCGTAAAGAGTGTAAGTCCACGTTGCCCACCTCGGTGCTTGCGGGGAGGCGGAAAACGGGATAAAAATCGGATTTTTATCATGCTAGGCAACATGGACTAACAAAAGAAGGATCTTTGCTAAACAAAAACTAACTAAAGCTAACTAGAAATTAGCTACATGGAAGAAAGGTTATACCTTGGGCTTTATGTCCTTCTCTCCTTGCTCCTTGTAGTGAACGGAAGTGATCTCCTTGTCGTCTTCTTGAGTCGAAGAAGGATCCACCCGAGAGCCTCAACCTTTGGCTTCAACTCCAAGCTAGAAGCAACTAAAGTGCTAGAAGTGCTAATCCTAGTACCTTAGATGAGAGTAGAGATTATCAAGAAGAGGTTTTTCTCAAGCTCAAGTGTTTCTCAACACATGAGAGGGGAGAGCTTGAGGGAGAGGAAGAACAAGAGAGAGAAAGTAAATGATAGAATGGGAGAATAATGAAGCATTCTCACATATATGTGTGAATTATTGTAAATTGAAAATTAGTGAGATAATTGTCATGGCTTAATCAAGACATGACCATTATCATTTCATTTTTAATGCAAATTGCAAGGATCAAAGAGCATCTTTCAAATGAAATGATGATGGTCAAATTGTCAACTTAGGTCAACAAGTCAAGAATGTCAAATGGTCAACAACCCTAACCATGCACAATTATATTAAACTAATTTCAATTAACCATAATACACACATAAGTATTAGGGTTAGCAAAATGACAATGGTCATTAACCCTAATCAAAGTCCTCTCTCTCTGTCTCAATCAACTGTGCATACGCACCCGTATTCGTGATCCGAGGAACACGAATACAAAGAGATAAAACCAATCCCAAATCATATACTAGGATCTGGCTTAAACCAAAGCCCGCCAGTATAAGCTGTCCGGACAGCAAACGTGCACAAGTGCGCGGATGTGAACGAACCCTGTCGCAAAACCATGTGACCTCTACTCATTTTGCCTAAAGGCGAATAGCTCTCTGTGTGGGACTCTAAAGACTCGATACTACGCTGGCAGTGGGTTTAACCACAGACCGCAAGCGGCACTAGCTGTACGTAACGGTCCCCAGGTAGATGCCGATAAGAAGACTGACGAGGTGACCCCATCTGAACTCCTACTGAGCCTGTATGTGACAGTCTCCGTACAGTCCGGTCTATTCGTCTGATACATCGCATGGCGGGCCTAGGGGGCGGTGAACGTCAGTCCCCTAATAGCGGTACAAGTCATGTCGGAGTGTAGCCCAGAACACCCTGAGATAACACTGGAAACCTATCAGTATATCTCGCTTGCCCTGGCCAGGGACTACTCGTGTAATGGCTCTCCTAGACACAGCACGATGTCAACCCCCAATACCGGAAGAGACGAATCCTGTCTAACCGTCACTGCCTCCAAGTGCTTCGGGACTGCACCCAACTACTACCTGTTTGCACGACTCCTTTGAGCCGTGGTAGGGTAGTAATCAAAGTACAGTGGGAACACACTCGAGGCGAAGTGACAGTGTCAAGTCAGCGGACTAAGCTGTACTCATGTCACCTGGGAACTGATAACCGACGATAGGTATAATACCAACCAACAGTTCCCGACGAGTCATGTCCAGTGTATTCGTAACCTAACGAGCACCCGCATACTATCTCAAGTACGACGTACTGACGGCTGTGGGATAGACCGTCTCCCATGCTGGGATGAGAAGCGCATACGCTAGTCTACTCCGGAGTATCGATGTCATGTCTCGATAGTCCAACGACTAGGGACCTGTATAAGGACGTGCTTATGGATTACCCAGCCCCACGAGTGTGAGCGCCATCACAACGCTGGTAATCAAGCAAATATCCTAAGGGCTCTACTAATATGTATATAAGCGATATGCTAAAAGAAACACATGCACATATTAAAGCAGAGACAAACCAAGTAGCATACTACCATTTCGAGCAAGATTGTATATACAATTGTGAATATCCCAAGCTTCCATCAAGTAGAATACATACTAGTATGATATAGTAATGGCCTCTAAAGCATATACACTAATAATCTCCCACTTGCACTAAGGCCATGTACTGGCGTATCGAAGACCTATCATCTCGATCAGCCGCTCGAACTGAGTCTGGGGTAAGGCCTTCGTGAATGGATCTGCAGTGTTATCTTCTGAAGCAACCCTCCGAACCTCAATCTCCTGGCGATCCACGATCTCCCTGATCAGGTGATACCGCCTCAAGATGTGTCTGGATTTCTGATGGGACCTGGGTTCCTTTGCTAAAGCTATAGCCCCGTTGTTGTCGCAATACAGAGGTATTGGATCAACAATGGATGGAACCACCTGAAGTTCTTTCAAGAACTTCCTCATCCAGACAGCTTCTTTTACGGCATTAGATGCAGCGATGTATTCCGCTTCCATAGTCGAGTCAGCAACGGTTTCTTGTTTGGAGCTCTTCCAACACACCGCCCCTCCATTGAGGGTAAAGACAAAACCCGACATGGACTTGGAATCATCCTTGTCACTCTGGAAGCTGGAGTTAGCAAAGGCCTCAATCTGGAGGTCTTTTCCGCCATACACCAAGAACATCTCCTTAGTCCTTCTCAGGTACTTGAGAATGTTTTTACTGCTATCCAATGTTTCTCCTCAGGGTTTGACTGATACCTGCTTACCACACTCAGTGCATAAGCCATATCTGGTCTGGTACACAACATCGCATACATTATAGAGCCTACCGCAGAAGCGTAGGGTATAATAGACATGCGATCCCTCTCCAAATCAGTCTTGGGAGACATCTCTTTGGAGAGGGTGATCCTGTAACAAACTGGTAGATTACCGTGCTTGGAATCTTCCATACTGAATCTTTTCAGTATGGTGTCGATGTACCTGGACCGTGAAAGTCCTAAAATTCTCTTGGATCTGTCACGGTAGATCCGGATCCCCAGAATGTATGAGGCATCACCCAGGTCTTTCATGGAGAACCTGTGTGACAAGAACCCCTTGACAGATTGTAGCATAGGAATGTCATTTCCTATTAAGAGAATTGTTCCCCTCCGAAGGACGGCGCACAGGACCGCGATGGCCTGACGCTGAGATTCGGGGCAGATGCTATTTGGTTTTATCCGTCCACCTCTCCGAAGATGCCAAGTTGATTTATGGCACCGTGTATCGAAGGTTTAGACGGATGCGGTCGATGTAGCAGACTTTGTCAGATTCCCCCTCGCTAGAGGGGTTTTTGATTGTGGGGACGCTCTTCCCTGTAGGCGCAAGCCCATGCAGTTAATTACGCTACCGCTTCGCGGTAACAACTTTCTCCTTCTCCAGAATTTCACTTCGTGTCGTGGGTGTTTGTTTTGTTTGTGGTTGACCGTGGACTGTATACGGAGACTGAGTAATACCGTCGCCCGTAGGACGTGGATTAGTCCAAATCCGTATTTACTTAGATTTGGGTTTGGTGTTTTTAGTTTAAGGATGCCTTAGTCGCGTTGCGGCTAAGATCGACTTAAACGTTCGTCAAGGATACGTTAGTCCTGTTTGAGACTAAGATCAACTTAACGGGATCGTTTAGATCCGACAAAAGAGCATTTGGGCTCTATTGTTCCAGTTTAGGGACATAGTGGTCCATTGCATGTATGGTCGTCGGGACCCGTTACCTCTCTGACGACGTTGAAGAATTACAACGACAAATGTCAGAGGAGTTCAGAGATGTATCCTTGAGCCAAAGTTGATTGGGGGAATTTATAGTCCAATTTGGGACTAAAGTCTGTTTGAAGGTTTAAGGATGCGTTAGCCATATTTGAGGCTAAGATCAACTTAAACGGTTGTTATGGATACGTTAGTCCAGTTTGGGACTAAGGTCCACTTAACGGGATCGTTTAGATCCGACAAAAGAGCATTTGGGCTCTATTGTGCCAGTTTAGGGACATGGTGGTCCAATACCAGTTTAAGGACATAGTGGTCCACCGTTAGTTTAAGGACGTTTCGGTCCGATATTAGTTTAAAGGCGTTTCGGTCCACGAGTTTAAGGACCCCACAGTCCATATTGATGTATGGTCGTTGGGACCCGTCACCTCTCTGACGTCGTTGAAGGAATACAACGATGGGTGTCAGAGGAGTTCGGAGATGTACCCTCGAACCGGATATAAATTAATTTAAGAGAACAGCTGTGCTCAGTCAATTTAATTTGAGGACTTACGGCCAAAATTGGGCTAAGTCCAGTTGAAAATGTTCAACACCCTATTTATTTTTGGTCTATTAGACCTGTGCTAGGGCTTTGCCCACACTTAAATAATGCATTGCATTACTTCTATTTTCTTTGTTTGGGCTCTGCCCATAAAAGACGCAGATCATCAATTTCACTTAGGCTCTGCCCCCCTTTTTATTGCTTTGCAATTTATTTTGGCCTGCTAGGCCTTTTTTATTTGGGCCTGGCCTTTTAAGAAATGCCTTGCATTTGTTAGGCGCTTTGCGCCACTCACTGAGCACAAGCGCTTGTGGTGAAGACACGTGTCATGCTCTGGTGAGCGCAAGCGCAACAGTGCAGTGCGCTGCGCGTGTGCGCTGCGCTGTTGCGCTGCTGACACATGGCGCGCTCTGGTGAGCGCAAGTGCAACAGTGCAGTGCGCTGTGCTAGTGCGCTGCGCTGTTGCGCTGCTGACACGTGGCGCGCTCTGGTGAGTTGCGCCAACTCCAGAGAGCAAAGCTCTTATTTCAAGAGCGCATAGCGCAAGTGGTTTAGATACTGACACGTGGCGCTCTCCCAAGAGCGCAACAGCGCAGTTTGCAAGTGCAAAGCACCAAGAATCTTTTAGATTCAAGAACAGAAGTGCAAAGCACTATTTGATTTCTTGATCTAATTTAGATCAAAGAAAAATAAGTTTTTTCTTGTTTTTCTCATCTCAGAGAACCAAAGGTTCATGAAAAGTGCAAAGCACTATTTTTGTTTTATTTTATTTTTATTAAAGATCATTGATCTTATTTTTAGATCTATGATCTATTCATAAGAGAACTTTCTCTTTTTTCTAAAGGTTTTTACCTTTTTTATTCTTGAGGAGTTTCTCAGAGTTCTTTTCTCTCCTTTTTTTTAGAAAGATTTTGATCCTTTTTAATTGAGGCCTAGGGTCCTTTTTATAGTGCCCATAAATTAGTTAAATTTGTTAAAGAGATCTTTCTCTGAGTGATTTGGGGAATTTTCCCCACCGTTGGATCTTTGATCCAAGGGCTTCTGCTTTGCAGAAGAAAATCTTCTTGTTTTAACAAGAACAGAAAATATTTCTTGGAAATTTAATTCTGTTTGGCGCAGATGCCCCAGCGCGTGACACGTGTCGCGCAGTGCAGAGCGCAGCGCAACTGCGCTAGCGCATCTGTGCTGACACGTGTCGTGCAGCGCAGAGCGCAGCGCAACGGCGCTAGCGCATCTGCGCTGACACGTGTCGCGCAGCGCAGAGCGCAGCGCAACCGCGCTAGCGCGTCTGCGCTGACACGTGTCGCGCAGCGCAGAGCGCAGCGCAACCGCGCTAGCGCGTCTGCGCTGACACGTGTCGCGCAGCGCAGTGCTTGCGCAGCTGAAGCGTTGCTTCATAAAAATAGAGCTTTGCTCTGATTGGGCGCGCCTTCTTGGGCGCTGCGCTGACGTATCATCGCCTGTCATGTGGCGCGTTGCGCCCGAGACTTGAAGCGTTGCTTCAGAATTTTTGAATTTTGAATTTCGACAGAGCTTTGCTCTGATTGGGCGAAACAAGAATGTCATCCACGTATAAAACGAGGAATACTACAGTTCTCGCTACAAATCTACAATAGATGCATGGTTCATCTGGATTTTTGATAAAGCCAAATTCCTTGACCGTCTCATTACAACAGATGTTCCAACTCCGCGATGCCTGCTTCAGTCCATAAATGGACTTAAGCAACTTGCACACCTTTCCGCTGCTCCCACTCTGATTGAAACCCTCTGGCTGGTCCATATGGACACACTCCTCTAAATGTCCATTTAGAAAAGCGGTCTTTACGTCCATCTGCCAAATTTCATAATCGTGGAAGGCAGCAATGGCAAGAAGGATCCGAATGGATTTCAGCATAGCTACTGGAGAAAAGGTTTCATCATGGTCCAAACCAGGTCGCTGACAAAAACCCTTTGCAACCAGTCTAGCTTTATAGGTCTCAACCTGTCCATCTACACCAATCTTCCTTTTGAAGATCCACTTGCATTCTACGGGTTTTACCCCATCTGGAGCAATGTCTAACGTCCATACCTTGTTGGTGTACATGGACTCCATTTCGGTCCGCATTGCATCCAGCCATTTTACCGAGTCAACGCTCTGAATGGCTTGCTGGAAGCTAGTAGGCTCATCACAATCTATGATGCAATCCTCTCTATCCCCGTCAATGAGAAAACCGTAGTATCTCTCGGGCGGATGAGACTGCCTACTACTCCTGCGGAGTGGCGTGGGAATGTCCTAATCTTTTGAACCCTCTGGTTCTACTAAGCTTTCAGCAATAGCTTGTGGTTCTGGAATTTCTTCCAGTTCTATTGCGCTCCCACTTATTTCTTTTTCTAAGAACTGATATTCCAGAAAATGGGCATTACGAGAAACAAGGACTTTTTGTTCCTCTGCGTAATAGAAAAGATACCCCCTGGAGTTCTTTGGGTATCCCACAAACTTGCACAGTACTGAGCGTGCCTCTAGTTTGTCCGTATGCTGCTTTTTGACATAAGCTGGACATCCCCAAATCTTCAGGTATTGAAGATAGGGTTTCTTCCCATTCCATAACTCATATGGTGTGGTAGGCACAGTCTTAGTGGGAATTCGGTTCAAAAGGTATGCAGCTGATTCTAGCGCATATCCCCAGAACGATCGCGGTAACTCAGCGTTACTCATCATGGACCGTACCATATCCAATAGGGTTCGGTTTCGTCTCTCCGATACACCGTTATGTTGCGGAGTGTATGGAGGAGTAAGCTGAGAGAGAATTCCATTCTCTTTTAAGTAACTCAGGAACTCGGCACTCAAGTATTCTCCACCTCGATCAGATCTTAGTGTCTTGATACTTTTGCCTGTTTGTTTTTCTACTTCATTCTTGTATTCCTGGAATTTCTCAAAAGCTTCGGATTTATGCTTCATTAAGAAGACATGTCCGAATCTTGAAAAATCATCCGTAAAAGTAATGAAGTAAGAATAACCGCTTCGTGCATGTGTAGACATTGGACCGCACACGTCGCTGTGTACGAGTCCCAAGAGCTCACTTGCTCTTACTCCGTGTCCAGTGAACGGAGTCTTTGTCATCTTTCCTTTGAGACAAGATTGACAAGTTGCATACGATTGATATTCAAACGGATCCAAATATCCTTCTGCATGTAACTTAGTCAACCTTCTCTCATTGATATGACCCAGTCTACAATGCCATAAGAAAGTTTTATTGATTTTTGGAGACTTTCTTTTGTGTGTATTCTGGACATTGAAAATCTGTGGTTGGTTTAATACGTATATACCGTTGTTTAATGTACCTGACCCAATCAAAACTTGATTAAGGTGAATGTTCACTACATTACTTACAAATGCAAATTCATAACCTTCTTTAGATAATAAAGATACAGAAATGATATTACAGGTTGCTTTTGGTACAAAATAACAACTACGCAAAACCAAAAAGTGTCCATCTGACAATCTTAGGTGATAGTCCCCACGGCCTCAGCATCCACGCTAGCTCCGTTTGCAACTCTGAGGGTCATGTCACCTGCCTTCAAAACTCTACGCTTTCTCAACGCCTGCAAAGAATTACAGATATGGGATCCTGATCTGGTATCCAATACCCAGGATGTAGAGTTTATTGATAGACAGTTTTCAATAACATACACACCTGAAGTTGAAGCCGCAACTTGCTTCAGATCCTGGGTTCTGGCCTTCCAAGCCTTGCAATCCTGTTTCCAGTGTCCACTTTTGTGACAGTAGAAGCATTCTTCCTTCCCCACCAGCTTTCCTGCTACCTTTGTTGCCTTTCTTTTTCCCTTCGTATTCACTTTACTGACACCGCCTCTTGGTTTGGCGGGGGCTTTCTTCTTCTTGCCCTTGGCTTTCGCCCTCGACCTAGAAGAGGAAGATCCTCCTACAAACAAAGTGGATGTCTGCCTACCTTTCTGTAGGGTGCCCTCTGCACTCCTCAGCATGTTGAGGAGCTCTGAAAGTTCAACTTCCTTTTCCTGTAAGTTGAAGTTCAGGATGAACTGGGCGTAAGTGGAAGGAAGGGACTGGAGAATCAAGTCCGTATAGAGCTCATTTTCCAACGTGGTCCCAAGTTCCGCGAGCTCCTTTATGTAGCCAATCATCTTAAGCACGTGTTCCGCTATCGATGATCCGACGGCTAACCTTGCCGAAAACAACTTCTTCGACACTTCGTATCTGGCGATACGAGACTGCTCTCCATACAGTTCTTTTGTATGAAGAAATATGGACTCTAGGTCCATATTCTCGTGCCTCTTCTGATGTTCGTTGTCCATCGAGGCAAGTACGAGGCATTTGGCCTTCACGCAATCTATTTCCCAGGTCTTACGGATTTCCCTATCCGCGACACTGGTTTTGGGACCTGGGACATGGGGAGCTTTGGTGGTAAGGAGATACCCCAACTTGTCGTAAGTGATTGCCATCTTGACATTCCTGAGCCAATATTTGTAGTTTGGCCCTGTCAGTATGTTTTTATCTAGTAATAACTTAAGTCCGGTCATCTTGAATGGTCGCTGCAATTAGGAGAGAGAAAAGAAACACTTTAGCATGATGCTCTTGCAAGTTTAGAGTGGTTTTTAGTTTGTCTAAACAGGATGGCTCCCACTGTCTCTCGAATCCCTTCTCAAACCATAAAGAAAGAATCAGTCAGGATCAATCTCACCGTACAATACTTGCTTAACCGTTCAGCCAGGCCAGTGTCGGTACTTCGAGGGAGGTTTTCCAACGCTTTCGCGAAGTTCCTTAATTAAGTAAGCTCTTTTCCCTGTGGGCGTAGCCCCGCTAACACCTTTCTAGACACCTATTAGGTTTATAGCATTGATCGTTAAGTGAGAGTTTTCCCGAGGAGTAGCATATACTCACAGTAGGATCGGGATCCAAATATCATCGCGTGATAAAACCGAAGGAATCCTACCAGAATCATCACACTCCAAATGGTATGCAGCGCTAGCAAGTTTCAGTAGTTATGAAACTCCCGATGTGGATTTTTGCCCCATGCTCTTATGACCTTGTCGTGAGGTCAAAATGTCATAAGTCACATGTCAAGTTCTTCCCATCATTATCCCGGTTAATTTGAACCCACCCGTACCTACCCTTGACGTAGGCCAAAATGGCAGTACGACTGTCTCAAACCAACGCATTCTATCTATGTAACAGATAAATATCCGGCAGCTACCAATCACTATGCCTTGGCGTGAGGTCAAAATACATAGCTTGAATACTACCGAACATTTAACTGAAATGATGGAGGGCTACGAATGGTTTTGGCGAAACCGTGAACGTAATGAACTTGATATAATCGATAGAACGAGATAGCTTTTAAAAGGAGTGGTTCAAGCTCCGCGTTTAAAAGTTTAGTTTTGAAAAGAACCGAGTGGTTTTCAAAGTGTTCTAATCGACTTTTACTTGGTTTATTTTCTTGCATTAGTTCTTTTAATGTGTCCCATCATTTAAGCCTACCATTGCAGAAAACAACCAAAATATGACGTACGCTTATGCCATTCGCATTCGCCATGGGGCCCCGTCATCACCCGTTAGGTTACTTAACTAACGACAGAGCGGGGGCTGGGCTAGCACGGCTGTAAAACATAAGCAACGCTTAAATAGTTATAGTATATAGATATATAGCAATGATAGACATTACAGATCACAGATGAATAAATTGGATATACTAGGAATCCGCAATCCGTTCGAGCCTGCAACGAAAAGCGGATTACACGGTCGCGGTGAATAGCCAATACCTCACCCAAGACCCCTACGGGTGCGGCAAACTATCCACCAAGTACCCGAAACGAAGCAACCTCTCTCAACACCGTGAGTAGGCCACTCGGCACTTCGAGATACCCGGTAGTTTGTGCACCCCCTCCATGGGTCTATCCTAGGAGCAAAAACAGTAAAAAGAATTATACAATGACGGCTACAACCCCGACCCGGTTGTGCGGCCATACAAATAATAATACATCAATTTACATATTACATGAATGAAAGAAAAAGAAACACTCATCTCACATCCACCCCGGCTATTCACCCGCGACAATCCAACGCATTCATATACACATTCCATCAATAAACACAGATCACGGATATGTATAACCCCCACTAATCGACGTATAGCGATTAACGGACGTTCAATACATATATATATCACAGATATAACCCTTTAGTCAAAGTGTAGTGAAGTTCGATCAAAAATACGGATTTATAGGCCCCCCAAAACAAATTTCTTTTCTGGAAAACCTGGGAACAAATAAACCATCTTAAAAATCCCAAACCCATGCCTGAAGAACACTGCACCAAACACGATCCAGAACAGACTCAAAACGGCCGCGGTTCCGCGGCAAAAGGCATGCTTTTGCCGCGGAACTGCCGCGCTTTGAGCGATTCACTGGATCGTTTTTGGTGGCTTTCTTCACAAAACCCTGAGATGATTTTTGACGTATGATTTTTTATTTTTAGAGCAGAAAAAATTTCAACAGAAACTTAGGGTTTTGATGTTTTGGTTTTGCGATTTTCCGATCAAACTTCCATACACTTTACTACCTAACTAGTTTATGTTTAGTTAGGCTCTGATACCACTGTAAGTCCACGTTGCCCACCCCGTTGGTTGCGGGAAGGCGGAAAACGGGATAAAAATCGGATTTTTATCATGCTAGGCAACATGGACTAACAAAAGAAGGATCTTTGCTAAACAAAAACTAACTAAAGCTAACTAGAAATTAGCTACATGGAAGAAAGGTTATACCTTGGGCTTTATGTCCTTCTCTCCTTGCTCCTTATAGTGAACGGAAGTGATCTCCTTGTCGTCTTCTTGAGTCGAAGAAGGATCCACCCGAGAGCCTCAACCCTTGGCTTCAACTCCAAGCTAGAAGCAACTAAAGTGCTAGAAGTGCTAATCCTAGTACCTTAGATGAGAGTAGAGATTATCAAGAAGAGGTTTTTCTCAAACTCAAGTGTTTCTCAACACATGAGAGGGGAGAGCTTGAGGGAGAGGAAGAACAAGAGAGAGAAAGTAAATGATAGAATGAGATAATAATGAAGCATTCTCACATATATGTGTGAATTATTGTAAATTGAAAATTAGTGAGATAATTGTCATGGCTTAATCAAGACATGACCATTATCATTTCATTTTTAATGCAAATTGCAAGGATCAAAGAGTATCTTTCAAATGAAATGATGATGGTCAAATTGTCGACCTAGGTCAACAAGTCAAGAATGTCAAATGGTCAACAACCCTAACCATGCACAATTATATTAAACTAATTTCAATTAACCATAATACACACATAAGCATTAGAGTTAGCAAAATGACAATGGTCATTAACCCTAATCAAAGTTCTCTCCCTCTGTCTCAATCAACTGTGCATACGCACCCGTATTCGTGATCCGAGGAACACGAATACAAAGAGATAAAACCAATCCCAAATCATATACTAGGATCTGGCTTAAACCAAAGCCCGCCAGTATAAGCTGTCCGGACAGCAAACGTGCATAAGTGCGTGGATGTGAACGAACCCTATCGCAAAACCATGCGACCTCTACTCATTTTGCCTAAAGGCGAATAGCTCTCTGTGTGGGACTCTAAAGACTCGACACTACGCTGGCAGTGGGTTTAACCACAGACCGCAAGCGGCACTAGCTGTACGTAACGGTCCCCAGGTAGATGCCGATAAGAAGACTGACGAGGTGACCTCATCTGAACTCTTACTGAGCCTGTATGTGACAGTCTCCGTACAGTCCGGTCTGTTCGTCTGATACATCGCATGGCGGGCCTAGGGGGCGGTGAACGTCAGTCCCCTAATAGCGGTACAAGTCGTGTCGGAGTGTAGCCCAGAACACCCTGAGATAACACTGGAAACCTACCAGTATATCTCGCTTGCCCTGGCCAAGGACTACTCGTGTAATGGCTCTCCTAGACACAGCGCGATGTCAACCCTCAATACCGGGAGAGACGAATCCTGTCTAACCGTCACTGCCTCCAAGTGTTTCGGGACTGCACCCAACCACTACCTGTTTGCACGACTCCTTTGAGCCATGGTAGGGTAGTAATCAAAGTACAGTGGGAACACACTCGAGGCGAAGTGACAGTGTCAAGTCAGCGGACTAAGCTGTACTCATGTCACATGGGAACTGATAACTGACGATAGGTATAATACCAACCAACAGTTCCCGACGAGTCCTGTCCAGTGTACTCGTAACCTAACGAGCACCCGCATACTATCTCAAGTACGACGTACTGACGGCTGTGGGATAGACCGTCTCCCACTCTGGGATGAGAAGCGCATATGCTAGTCTACTCCGGAGTATCGATGCCATGTCTCGATAGTCCAACGACTAGGGACCTGTATAAGGATGTGCTTATGGATTACCCAGCCCCACGAGTGTGAGCGCCATCACAACGCTGGTAATCAAGCAAAGATCCTAAGGGCTCTACTAATATGTATATAAGCGATATGCTAAAAGAAACACATGCACATATTAAAGCAGAGACAAACCAAGTAGCATACTACCATTTCGAGCAAGATTGTATATACAACTGTGAATATCCCAAGCTTCCATCAAGTAATATACATACTAGTATGATACAGTAATGGCCTCTAGGGCATATACACTAACAAAGAGCGGATCGCCCATTAATGGGGATCGTGATGGCGTGGAACGTGGGATGTTGCTGGCGGAGAATCTGCGCGTGGCGAGATTTGCGGAGCGGCGGTTACGCCTGTGAGTGGTAGAATTGGTCGGTCGGCGGACCGAGGAAGATGGCCTCGGCTGGGGGGCTCAGGAACGAGCGAGAAGGCCGAGGAGTCTTGGTCCTGAGGCAGCTCAGGGTGAGCTGAGAGGCCGAGGAGGCCAAATTTTAGGGGGCTCTGAGGTGAGCCAGCTTGTGCTTGCAGGTCGGGTACAGGGGAGGCCTGGTCGGCCCCTGTGTCCCTTTCTTCTGAGTTCTGGGACACGTCATCTGCCACGTGTCCTGATCTTGGAGACCGCCAATATTGTGCATCATCATCATCCCCCCACTCTTGTCCCGACCAGCTAGCGGGTCGGGTCAGGAGTGGATTTCCGGGCCGCCCGGGGTGAGCTCCCTCCTAAGGTTTCGTCGGGACGCGTCCCCGGGCTGTCAGCTGTCTTTTCTGCCAGCGAATCAGAGCGAGATCTCTACATTTAAGGAAGGTGCGCCGGTTCGTGCATCCTTCCACTGAAGCGATGGTCCACATGTCGAGCGTCGGTTGGCCGACACGACGTGTGTAGACCTGCGGCGTCTGACGGGGCGCGGTCCAGTATGGGAACGACAAGTGGAGCAATCGAAGCCGTCGGACGCGAGGAGGCGTTTTGGCGGGAGATGAAAGGCGCCGTTGGATGAGGTTACTTGCGGTGATAAATAGGGGTGGGGCCCGTTCCGGGGCCCCTACTCCTTCATACTTCCCCGTTCAAAGTCCTGGTTGCTCGGCTCTCGTCTTCTCTCTTCCGCTTTCGTTTCCCGAGGATCCTTCTTCTCAAGGTTAGATGTCTTCCTTTGCAGAGTCAGTAGATATCGTAGGAGTAGGTTCTAGGGACCCTTTAGTTGAGCCTGAGTCCTCCCGGGGAGTAGGGGTCGGATCCTCTCCCCGGGATCATGCGGCGGGGGCAGCCTCCAGGGAGGAGGCGGTAGATGCTGCCCCCGGCACCTCGTGTTGGGTGGGGCATGAGGACGAGCTCACCAATGCTCGAGCTCGCTTCCACATCCCCTCACATTATACGCTTCGTCTGGCCAAGGAGGGAGAGAGGGCAGACCAAGTACGGGGCAGGGAGATCGCCCTGTATTTGGAAGCTTTTTGGGGTGGAATGTGCCTGCCCTTCTCTCCCGAGGTCGTCGAAGCGCTGAACTTTTTCGGGTTAGCCTCTGGCCAGTTAGTGCCGAACTCGTAGAGGATTCTCCTTGGGTTCCTGATCCGCCTGAAGTTATAGTGCCGAACCCTTCAGCCTCTCCCTCCTTGATTCTTCCCTCGTCTTCAAAAATCACCCTGGTGGTCGAGCGGGCGAACCGAGGTGGGTCTACCTTTCTTTTAGAAAGCGACAGGGGGCCCCGTCGGGACTGGGGTTGTGGCCCTGCCTTCTTCCATTCACGACTGGAAAAAGAAGTTCTTCTTCGTTTCCCTCCCGAGGGCGAGGACTGGCCCGTGCCTACAAAGTGGTCGAGGGAGAAATGCTTGTCGGGGAACCAGTCCAGTGACCCCGTCACGGTGAGAGTGGCGTCGTGGGAGCCCATCTACCGTTTCGACGTGCTGCTTTCTGAGAGGGTCCTGAGTTGGGTCGGGCTCAGCCCCATTGTGTTCTTCGGTAAGTTTAGGCTTGCTTTTTGGCTTGTATATTTCCTGTGTCGCTGACTTCTTTGCATTTGGTTTTGTGTAGGACCCATGGACATGGACTCGCTCCGGTCTTCCATGCGCCATCCGAGGAAGGTCGCGAAGGCTGGGGGCTCCAGCTCTTCTCACTCAAAGCCCGCCCCGGCTCCTTCTCCTTCGGTGGTCGCGTCCCGTAAGCATTCGGGGGTGGATCCCGCCCCGGGGCCTAGCAGAGTGTCGGGCCGGAAGCGGGCTCGGATTCTGGAGGAGCCGGCCTCTGAGGAGGAGATTGGCTCTCCCTCAGAGCCGCTCAAGAGAAGTTCCCAGAGATCTTCCCGGGGCCCGTCTTCGCCGATCGTGGTGGAGGAAGGGGTCCTCCAGTTCGCAGTGCCTTCGGGGCTATCCGTCGCGGATAGCCTGCTGCATGAAATAGAGACATCGGCCGGGGGTAGAGTCCCCGGGGGGACTTTCAGGGCTCAGCTGGCGTCCATCGTCCAGGAGTCCGTGCAGGTGAGTGTTTTGGTTTTTGGTGAGATTTGGTGCCTTCTTCGTCTTTCTGATATCTTTCCTGTCTTTCAGGTTCTCCAGCACGTTGCCCCCGCCTTACGCATGGAGGCCAAGGTGATAGCCCCGGCGATGAAGGCTGCGGGCCAGCTCACCTCGCTGGAAGAGAGCTCCAAGCGGGAGCTGGAGGCGGTGATGGCGAGGGTCGCCGCCCTGGAGGGCGAGGTGGTGGCCGGGAAGTGGGAGGTCGCCCGGTACTGCGAGGCCACCGCGGCTGCCGAGGCCAAGCTCGAGGACGCTCAGGTGCTTGCCGGCAACCTAAAGAAGACGGTGAAAACCCTCCGGAAGGAGCTGGGGGCGGCGGCCGAGTCGGCGAAGTTGGCCGACCTCTCGGTGGCGAAGGCAGTGGAGGGCTACAAGAAGTCGAAAGACTTCTATGATGACCTAGCCGTTGCCATGACTCTCATCTGGCACGAGGCCCTCGACGCCGTTAAGGCCCGGATGCTGGGGTTCGCCGACGAAGAGCTCCGGGCTGAATACCCCCTCGCGGACGCCGATGAGCACGGGAAGGAGATTCCTAGCGAGGAAGTCGTCGAGGACCCAGCTTGTCCCGTGGTGGATGTCGAGGGCCCCGAGGTCGCTCCTGACCCCGAGGCCTAAAGCCCCCGTCTTCCTCCTCCTTTTATTTTGTTGCTTTTGGGATTTTGTAAGCCTCCTGGCATTTTGTATGGCTGAGAGCCCAAAATTCCCTTTGTAAAGACTTTGCCTTTTAGTAATAAAACTTTTTCTTTGGTTTCATCGGTTTGCACTTTGTCTTCTGTTCATGAAGAATGCTTGTAAAATATCTCTGCATGCACTGTTGGGCTTCTGTGTTAGGTCGGCCATCTGTCTAGCGATCATTCGTCGAGTTGATTTCGATCACTTGCCAAGCGTGCTAAGCGCTGCCGAGAAGGAGGTGTCTCCATGGCCCCGAAGTCGAGGGGGGATCGCTCAAACTCGGATAGACTTGATGCCCCCTGTTGGGGCCTCAGATTCTTTCCATGTGACGGGCAGAGGGTTGGCCATCGTGTTTGTGCCGAGTATGAAAGGGAAGTTGCTCGGTTGTGCCTTGGCGAGGGCCTTTCACTTCTGGCGTTGCGAGCAACGACCCCTAGCTGGGGTTGGTCGAGCGAGGGTCGGGCTCGACTGCCTCTGGGAGGACTTTGGGTCCTTAGCGTTGGAGGGGTTGTAAGAAGCCCACTAAGGGTGACCGAGCAGTGAAGCTGCGCGGTTGCCTCTTGGTGAGGGCTTTGATCTCTGGCGTCGTGGGTAGGCAACTACCATCCTGGGACGAATGAGCGGGGTAGCCGCTCGGGTGCCTCTTGTGAGGGATTCGATCCCTGGCGTCATGGGTAGGGACCTACCAGCCGGAGATGATCGAGCAGGGTAGCTGCTCGGTTGCCTCTTAGCGAGGGCTTTGATCTCTGGCGTCGTGGGTAGGCAACTATTGGCCTGGGATGAATGAGCGGGGTAGCCGCTCGGGTGCCTCTTGTGAGGGTTTCGATCCCTGGCGTGATGGGTAGGAAGCTACCAGCCGGAGATGTCCGAGCAGGGTAGCTGCTCGGTTGCCTCTTGCGAGGGCTTTGATCCTTCAGGATGGGGACCGAGCAGGGTTACTGCCCAGTGCCTCTTGGCGAGGACTTTGATCCCTGTCGGAGCAAGGACTCGACTGCCTCTGGGAGGACTTTGGTCCTTAGTGCAGAAGGGGCTGTAAGAAGCCTACTAAGGACCCTTGGCCGGGCAGGGTTACTGCCCGGTGCCTCTTGGCGAGGGCTTTTGTCCTGAAGGATAGCCGAGCGAGGGATCCTCGGGCTCGACTACCTCTGGGAGGGCTTTTGATCCCTGTCGGTCGGGGTGGGAAGCTACCAGCCGGGGATAGCCGAGCAGGGTAGTTGCTGAGCTACCTCTAAGGAGGACTTGGATCCTTAGCATTGGAGGGGCCGTAGCAAGTCTGCTAAGGATAACCGAGCAATGAAGTTGCGCGGTCGCCTCTTGGCGAGGGCTTTGATCCCTGGCGTTGCGAGTAGGGAAGCTACCAGCCAGGGATAGCCGAGCAGGGTAGCTGCTGAGCTGCCTCTAAGGAGGACTTGGATCCTTAGCGTTGGAAGGGCTGTAAGAAGCCCACTAAGGATGACCAGGCAGTGAAGCTGCACGGTTGCCTCTTGGCGAGGGCTTAGTTCTCTGGCATCGTGGGTAGGAAACTACCAGCCTGGGATGAATGAGCGGGGTAGCTGCTCGGGTGCCTCTTGTGGGGGATTCGATCCCTAGCGTCATGGGTAGGGAGCTACCAGCCGGAGATGACCGAGTAGGGTAGCTGCTCGGTTGCCTCTTGCAAGGGCTTTGATCCCTCAGGACGGGGACCGAGCATGGTTACTGCCCAGTGCCTCTTGGCGCGGACTTTGATCCCTGTCGGTTGTGGTAAGAAGCTACCAGCCGGGGATAGCCGAGCAATGACTCGACTGTCTCTGGGAGGACATTGGTCCTTAACGCGGGAGGGGCTGTAAGAAGCCTACCAAGGACCCTTGCCGGGTAGGGTTACTGCCCGGTGCTTCTTGGTGAGGGCTTTTGTCCTGAAGGATTGCCGAGCGAGGGATCCTCGGGCTCGACTGCCTCAGGGAGGGCTTTTGATCCCTGTCGGTCATGGTAGGAAGCTACCAGCCGGGAATAGCCGAGCAGGGTAGCTGCTGAGCTGCCTTTAATGAGGACTTGGATCCTTAGTATTAGAGGGGCCGTGGGAGGCCTGCTAAGGATAACCGGGCAGTGAAGCTGCGCGGCTGCTTCTTGGCGAGGGCTTTGATCCCTGGCGTTGCAAGTAGGGAAGCTACCGGCCATGGATAGCCGAGCAGGGTAGCTGCTGAGCTGCCTCTAAGGAGGACTTGGATCCTTAGCGTTGGAGGGGCCGTAGGAGGCCTGCTAAGGATAACTGGGCAGTGAAGTTGCGCGGTTGCCTCTTGGCGAGGGCTTTGATCCCTGGCATTGCGAGTAGGGAAGCTACCGTCCTGGTATAGCCGAGCAGGGTAGACGATTGGCTAATTCTTCATGAGGTTTAGCCCGACCATCCGGTTGTAGGCATGGGGAACAGGAACGTTCGCGGTGACTGTGCGCGTAGCATGTGCATTGAATGTGGGGGGAGGCGAAGCGCCAGGGTCGCGTCGTTTCGATTCCGCCAGGGAAGGCTCGATGATCGCCGCGTGGCAGAGACTTCTTGGGTGAAAGCGGACGACCGTTGAGCTTCGTTGGGGCGCAGTGGGCTATATAAGGCTGAAGGAGCACTGGTCCTTCCTTCCTTCATAAACAGATCGTCGAGAATGCAAGACTTCCCATTTACCATCCCCGAGATCATCCACTTCGAAGATGCATACCTTTATGACCAGAACTGCACCGAGGACACGGTGCAGTTGGTCTATGGGATCATCGAGGACCACTTCAGTCGGCTTCTCCCCCGACGCTCCTCCCTGCTGCAGTTGCTGATGTACTCCATCTGGAGGGCGTCGTCGGGGCTTTACAACCCCCTGTCCGAACAGCTCTATGATGAGGCTGTGGGCAAGCTGCGGTCTTTGAGGCGCTTCGGCCTGATTTCCGTGAACCGGCTGGCTCGTTCAGAGGCGTACGTCCGCGTATGCTATAAGCTGAGGCTCGGGGTCAACGCGTGCGGGGGGAGCCAAGGGCAGAGGTCGGATCTCGCGAGGCCTCGGCTGGCGGAGATCTTTACCGAGTATCATGAGCAGTGCTCTCTGCACCCCCTTTCCCCGCTGTTGTAATTTTCTTTTTCTTTTTGTATGTAAGGCTGAGGAGCCCTGTTCATACCATAATATTGCATTATTATATTCCCCATTCTTATTCGTTTTATAAATAAACAGGTGCTTTTGACGCATGTCTGCTACATATTACAGGTTACAGGTTCTTGGACAGAAAACAGTGAAAATGATGAAAAGACGATGCAAAAGTGGACTTTGACCAACAAACAGAAGACTCTTGATCAAGCCTGCATCGAAGGACAGTTCACAATTAACAAGGCAACGCAAGGTCCAAAATTACAAAGCGAACGGTTAAAATTCCATTGCAAATTGTTCACTGAAGATCTGGAACCAATGTAGAAGCCCAATTGATAAAAGAACCAAGAAATCAGAAGCCCCAAAAGACCCAGAACAAGACATGAAATTTTAAGCAGTCCAGCCTACCAATGGGCCGCGGAACCGCGGCCCAAGCCTACCATTGCGGCGGTTCCACGGCCATCATGTGCCCGGGCTTTGCGAATTTTTTTACAGAAACTCGATACGGCGCTGAATAGTTGACTAGGTCTTTTCTTAGGGGTATTTTCGTAAAAGAAGATATGCGAATCAAATGTAACCTAGGGTTTCCTATCCTCTATAAATAGGAACTCTAAAGATTGTATTAGGTTATGCCTCCTTTTAATAATAAATTTCAGAATTATTTATGGAGAGCATCGGTGCCTCTTTTCAATTCATGAATTCAGATCTGACAACCCGCGTTGATGTTTGGAGAGAGCCATCTGTAAGTAGATTTATTTAATTTCTCTAGTTTAGATTTAAATTCTTTGCTCTAGATAGATTTAATTCATTACCATAGATAATTGTTTAGAGTTAGTTTTGGGGAAGGTTTTTGAGAAATGAGATCTCTCATCCCTTTCTTACCCATTATATATTTACAATAGGACTCCATGCATACACGCACACACCGCGCCCTACGGCACCCTACCCCTCGAGGTAGCGGTGATACCGTAGTATAAAGGCCCGGTTGCGCGCATTTTCCATGGAGGTTAGGGTAAGGATCTCTAAAAGAAGGACAAGAACCTAGAGGAAGGAACACCTTCCCGAATGGATCTAATCCCCTTTATTGATAATTACCATAACTCCTCATAGATCTTCATTTGGGTATAGAAAGCGTTGAGATTTACTTGCATTTCCAAACCATCCCTAAACCTAACCCTAACAAGACTAGATCTAGATAATCGTAGTATAGAATAATTAGGTTTTTAGATTTAATAATCAATCCGAACACCCTTCGGAATTAACTCGTAAGCGTGATTAGGAGATTCACAGCATCCATGTGGACCGACCCGTACTCACCGGCTAGCTACCAAGCGACGCCGTTCTTGATTGCGGTTATTAGATATTTTTGACATACGAATCAAATGGCGCCGTTGCCGGGGATGACGTAGAAATTTCCTTTTTGCAATTTCGGGTTAATCTTAAATTAAAAAATCATAAAAATCTAAAAAATCCAAAAATTATAAAAATATATCAATTGTTATTTTTTGGAAAGGGTACTTTGTTGTGTGAATCTTGCAGGAACAAATTCGGATCTGGAAATATTCAGAAGGCGAAACAGAAAACATCTAATCTGAACAGCAGGGGATTAATCCAATAGAACAACAGAAGAAAAAAGAAGGGCCAATTCAACAAGAAGACCGCGGATCCGCCGCGGTAACCAAGCTTAAACCGCGGAAACGCGGTTCTTTGGAGGAATCAGAAGCCCCGAATTTTTCTTGGGTTCTGAGCCGACTTCCCCACCGCGGAACCGCGGTGGGAACTTCCTTTTGGCCGCGGAAGGGCGGTAATCTCGCGGCATCATCTGGCAAAATTTTTTCTGTAAGCTCCGCTCTTTCTCTTCTGCAAATATTTTTATATCCTCTGTAGATTTGCCTGCAGGATTTTTTTGTGGTTTAAAAATATATTCCCTTACAAATAACGATCTTGTGCAGGATTTTAGGGGCCCGCTTCAAATAAAAATTGATTGCAAGTAATATTTTTCTGTTGCATATCTTTTATCAACAATCTTTTTGCAACAATTTCCAAATAAAGAAAAAAGGAAAAAGGACAAATCTTTTATAGAAACTTGCAAATTTTTGCCGCAAACAAATCCTTGCACCACCCAACCTTCTTTCTTTTCCCTTTTCTTCTGACATGGGTACCCCACATAATAAATCACTTGCCGAACTTTGGTATCCCGAACCAAATTTTGCGTCGTACGTCAATTTGTTCGGTCAATTTAAAGACGATCCTTTCTTGCCTAAAATATCTTTGAAAGATCAAATAGAGGCGTCTAAGAGAAACAGTTCGACTTTTCAACCCACTTTGTGTCAACCAAGTCAACCTTTACCACCTCCATATGTTGATACCACTTTTTCAAGTCCTTCTGTCACTCCTAAGACGATGTCCATTGCTGAGCATATTGCTCAATCTCACAGCCGATCTTTCACCCCTCTCCACTCATCTAGTTCTAGGGATCCACACGACTATTCACCTTTTTATCCACATGTTGACCCTACCCCTGTCCAACCACCCACTTCCTACCAGTCCTACCCGACTTTCCCACCTTCACTAGACCTTGTTTCTACACAGCCATTAGGGAGTTTCACGTATCCAAACAATTTCGAATCTTTTACCGAAACCCCCTTACCACCAAAGTCTAGTTTGGAAGAGTCGTTGGAAGCTTAGTATTGCTGCAACAAACAAAATGGTTAGGAATGTGGAAGCGTCCATGGTCGCCCTTATGCAACCTGCTGAACCAGTAGCTAGTTTCCCGCTAGCTCCAAATTTTTCAATGTATGAAGAGGCGGTTGGACAGAATGAGAATTTGAGAGGATTTCCAAATCAAACCTACCCTTACCCAATTGAAGCCCACAACTCCAATTTTCCATCGAATGTCCTAAATGATTCACAATTTCAAAATAAAAACGAGTTGTGTGATTTTGTAGTGTTTGATTTGCTAAATTGTGAAGAACCCCTTTCGAGTGAAACCGCACATAATCCGTTTGACCTTTACACCTCTAATCTAGAACCTAAATCGATAAATATCCATGCTTTTGATGAGGTGTCAGAAAAAATTGATTTTCACTTGATTGAGGATATAGACGCCGGGAAAATTTCGGATGATGAACCTGTCGATTTGATTGAACTTTTATGTCCAATTCATCATCCCGAACCCTTAAATGTTTCTCCCAAACTTCATATGCGTCTTGATATTGATGATAATGGCATAGATGAGTTAAATTTTGAGGAGAATTATAAGGATAGTATTGAGGAGAGTTTTGAGGATCATATTGAGGTTGAACCATTTTTGTTTGATATGTCGGATTTTCCAATTCAGCCTCCTGAACCTTTAACTGCTATATCACCCTCCCTCCTTTCCGTCGTTCTGACCACGCACAAGATCACGCTTGAAGACTGTGGGCTTGAAAAATTTTCCTTTGAATCTGACACAGTTCTCACAGACGATGACACTTACGTGTGTTTCACTTTTTCGAACGATGTTGATGACTCACCGCCCGAGTTTGAGTCCTTTGAATTTTCAGATGAGTTAGTTGAACCATCAGACTCGGTTGCTTACAGTAGTTTCGAACCATTGATGGAATCTTTTAAGTTCGAAACAGTTTACTACGGTGAGAATGAGACTATCCCTAATTCACTCCCTTTCGTCCTTCCTATCGTTCCGACCGTACAAGAGACCGTTACGCTTTCATCTCCAATACCAAGTTCGGCGTACCCATGTTTTCTTGCGAATCTCTTTCTCCTTTCCGCCATTCTTCTCCTCCACCGAGACCATATTCTACCTTTTTTCCCACACGGTCTCGTGTGCTTCTCATTTTTTTTCTTTCCACTCCATTCTTTCACCAACTAGATCAGTATCACGATAAGATTTTTGAATGGTTGGTGCTAAGCTTTGGCTTGTGTAAGGTCAAGCTTAAGTTTGGGGGGAACCTTTGTATATATGTATATATATATTTTTTTTCTTTTTCTATAAAAAAATAAATTTTAAGTTTGGGGGAGTGCCGACATTCTCAAAACATTAAAAAAATATAAATTTTTTTATAAATAAATAAACAGGGGAGTGCCGACATTCTCAACCCTCTTGGTGTGGCATGACAGTGAGGACACTGTCAAGTTTAAGTTTGGGGGTATGCTCGGTACGTTTTCTTCCTTCGCATTTATATGTACATTTTGCATTTGCATACTTATTTGAAAACCCATAAAAATTTGAAAATTTTAAAAATTATAAAAATTATTGTATTCAATTTTGGCTTATTTGACTAGAGTTTGACAGATAGGTTAACTAGCTAGGAACAACTAGATTTTAGACGTAGTAAATTACAAACCCTAAAAATAACCTTCCTTAAAGTTTAACGGTAGAAAGTATATGTCTTTGTAGTTTATTTAGAAATAGGCAAATTTTGGGTTCACTTTTTGGGCTAAGTCGAAACGAAGGAAAAATATTGATACTTTTATTAGAATATAAGTTTGAAAAATAATTCCTAGCTTAAATCTAGATTCTGAAAATGTATACCCTACAAATTGCACCAACACGTACCTTGAAACTTGGAATAGTAGAAGAGACCTTGAAATGCTCTTGTTTAAAGTCCTTAGTACGAAGAAAATAAAAGAAAAAAAAGTGAATAAAAAAAAATGAACACTGGTTTTTGTGATTACTTAAGGCTTAAAAATAGAAAAATACTTAGCGAGGGTGTTTCATCATCTAGTGCCTTAGACCAACTGGTATGGGAGTCACTGCTAAAAGCCTTGGGTGTTGCAAGACTAGGAATTACGCTTTAAAGTGCAAACATATCTTCTAATCGGTTGTTGGTACCTCAAGAAGTATTAACGGTCGCATGAAGGATGTGTAAGCAAAATTCAATTAAAAATTCACCTACTAATAAGTACTTTGGACAACGGACAAGGGTATGATTGCTTGATTTGAATTTCCAAGTGTAGGGGTGACTTATACACACATGTGGGGATATGTGATTGGAGTTTAGATGAGAGAAAGGAGTGAAGAATAGAACTTGTATTTTTAGTAGAGTTGATAGAAATTCCTAAGTGGAGATGGAACCCTAGAAAGAAAACTTAAGAGATGCCGAAAACTAAGTAAGTCTATAGAACATATATAATCTTAAGTTAAATAATGAGGAAGTGTGAAGAATATGAGTGGATAATTTACGGGTCAAAGATAATAGAATTCCTTGTTAGAAAACCTAATTGGAGAATAAAAGTTAATGGGCCTAATTGATAGGACTTTGTGGGTAGTATCCGCTGAAAACCCTCAGGAGACAACACTCCTCCTATTAGGGACACCTAGAAGTTTAACGGCTTGTTGCACGTGCTCAGTGCAATCGCGTTTCCCTGCGAAAGTGCGGTTAGGTTTTTGTAGTGAATAAAAAAAATAAGTTTGCTCGAGGACGAGCAAAAGATAAGTTTGGGGGTATTTGTTCATACCATAATATTGCATTATTATATTCCCCATTTTTATTCGTTTTATAAATAAACAGGTGCTTTTGACGCATGTCTGCTCCATATTACAGGTTACAGGTTCTTGGACAGAAAACAGTGAAAATGATGAAAAGACGATGCAAAAGTGGACTTTGACCAACAAACAGAAGACTCTTGATCAAGCCTACATCGAAGGACGGTTCACAATTAACAAGGCAACGTAAGGTCCAAAATTACAAAGCGAACGGTTAAAAATCCATTGCAAATTGTTCACTGAAGATCTGGAACCAATGTAGAAGCCCAATTGATAAAAGAACCAAGGAATCAGAAGCCCAAAAAGACCCAGAACAAGACATGAAATTTTAAGCAGTCCAGCCTACCAATGGGCCGCGGAACCGTGGCCCAAGCTTACCATTGCCGCGGTTCCGCGGCCATCATGTGCCCGGGCTTCGCGATTTTTTTACAGAAACTCGATACGGCGCTGAATAGTTGACTAGGTCTTTTCTTAGGGGTATTTTCGTAAAAGCAGATATGCGAATCAAATGTAACCTAGGGTTTCCTATCCTCAATAAATAGGAACTCTAAAGATTGTATTAGGTTATGCCTCCTTTAAATAATAAATTTCAGAATTCTTTATGGAGAGAATCGGTGCCTCTTTTCAATTCATGAATTCAGATCTGACAACCTGCGTTGATGTTTGGAGAGAGCCATCTGTAAGTAGATTTATTTAATTGCTCTAGTTTAGATTTAAATTCTTTTCCCTAGGTAGATTTAATTCATTGCCGTAGATAATTGTTTAGAGTTAGCTTTGGGGAAGGTTTTTGAGAAATGAGATCTCTCATCCCTTTCTTACCTATTATATATTTACAATAGGACTCCATGCATATACGCACACACCGCGCCCTACGGCACCCTACCCCTCGAGGTAGCGGTGATACCGTAGTATAAAGGCCCGGTTGCGCGCGTTTTCCATGGAGGTTAGGGTAAGGATCTCTAAAGGAAGGACAAGAACCTAGAGGAAGGAACACCTTTCCGAATGGATCTAATCCCCTTTATTGATAATTACCATAACTCTTCATAGATTTTTATTTGAGTATAGAAAGCGTTGAGATTTACTTGCATTTCCAAACCATCCCTAAACCTAACCCTAACAAGACTAGATCTAGATAATCGTAGTATAGAATAATTAGGTTTTTAGATTTAATAATCAATCCGAACACCCTTCGGAATTAACTCGTAAGCGCGATTAGGAGATTCACAACATCCCTGTGGACCGACCTGTACTCATCGGCTAGCTACCAAGCGACGCCGTTCTTGATTGCGGTTATTAGATATTTTTGACATACGAATCAAGCCCATAGTGCCCTTTTATTTTTGAATAAATAAGATCTTTCCTTGTTTTTGCTTGTTCTAATGATCTTTATTAAATTAACAATAGACTCTAGAAGAGTTTACATTGCCTTGACAGAAAAGTTCATGCTAATAGATGACCTTATTAGCGCGGCCCGAGCTCTCCGGAGGCCTGTTGGTCTCCGTGCTCGGCACCGGGCATGGGGCTCCCTGTGCGCTGGATGATCATCATTCGAAACGAGCATGATCTGACCGATGGTCAGCTCGGCGGGAGGAGGACGCTGCTCCTGCTCACGGTCGGCCTGCCGTTTGTCCCTCAGGTAAGCGGCAAGGTGCCCTGATCGGATGAGCTCCTCGATGTAGTCCCGGAGTTGCTTACAATCCTCCGTGGCGTGGCCCAGTGTACGGTGGAAGGCGCAGTAAGGGCCCCGGGTTAGCTTCGAGGCCTGACGCGGGATTGGAGGGAACTTGAAGAACCCCTCGCCCTGGGCCTCCTCTAGTAATACTGCGAGGGAAACGTTAAGTGGGGTGTACTCCTGGAACTTCGGATGATAGGGCTGCTGATGCTCCGGCCTCTCTTCCCGAGCCCTCTTCTTCTGGTTGGTCCGTTCTGCTCGGGCGAGGTTTGTGTTCACCTCGGACTCCAGCTGAACCTCGCGCTCGGTCCACGCCTTGACCTCGGCTATGGTCTTAGACTGTGCCAACGCAAAAGAGCGTAACCACTCCTTGTGCCTAAGCCCAGATCTGAGTGCCGTGATGACGGTCTCGTCCCGGTGCTCGGGGATCTCGAGGAGGGCATTGTAGAAGCGGGTGATGTAAGCTTTGAACGTCTCCTTGTCCTCGCTCTTTATTGTGAAGAGGTAGTCGACCGTACGCTTCTGCCGACGGTTCCTAACAAAGTGGCCGAGGAACTGAGTAGCCAGCTCGTCGAAGGTCGAGATTGAGCGAGGCTCGAGCCTTCGGAATCAGTCCCGACCTGCGCGGATGAGGGTGGCTGGGAAGGCCCTGCACTGGGCGGCGTCGGAATGGTCTTGGAAGCTCATCCCCATGGTGAAAACATCCAAATGGTCTTTCGGGTCGGTTTTCCCATCGAGCAGAGAGACCTTCGGGGGCTTGTTGCGCAGGAGACATGGACGGCGAGCAGTCCCTCAGTGAACGGCTTGGTGAGCGAGTCGGCGGCGTACTTAGCCCCGTCGCCCGAGAGGTGACCTTCCCGACGCATGCCCTCGATTTTCTTCTCGAGGGCGTCGAGTCGGCCGTGGTACTCCGAGGATTCGACGCCTTATGATCCCTGGCCTCATCTGTAGGAGACCTGCGTCCGGGCGTGACCCCGGTCCCTCTCGATGAGGTTCCTCAGATCCCCGGGCGAGATGGCTCTCGAGCCGTCATGGCGAGCCCTTCTGTGCGACCCCGTCGAGGGAGGGGGTGTCGGTCATACCTGTGGACAGGCGAGGTGATCGACATCTCCTCAGGGGGGTAAGGGTCGCGAGGAGGCTCTAGGCGAGGCGCTCCGGCGGCGGTCTTTGGTGTGGAGCCATGGGGCGCCTAACAGGCCTCAGGGAGTATCGGCCCGTGAGATCTGTTGTCAAGAGTCGTAGCCTGCCGGTGGTCAGCCATGCCAACAGGGGTAGAGCATTCTGGAGGCGGAGGAGGAGCGACGATCTGGGGCTCATGCCCGGCCGTTTGGACGCGGACGAGCGCCTCTACAAGGGACTGTAGCCGATCTATTCAGCTGGCGAGGACGTTGATGATGGTCGCGGTAGGAGGTTCATTTGGCCTCCGGTGAGGGGGAGGCGTCGGCTGATACCCGGATCTTCAGGATGGTTGCTTGCCATGCGGACGTAGATCGGAAGGCCAACTTTGTTTTTGTGGAGTTTGCTTTCCCACAGATGGTGCCAACTGATGGAGGTCCTTTTCGGGTCTCCGTCAGATGTTGACTTCCGTCGATCTCCCGGTGGATTTTGAAGGTGATCTCTTGTTGCGTGTGGGTCTTAATGGGTTTTGAGGAGATTGGTGTTTTGAGGAGCTTAGCGCCGAGTACCTGCAAAGAAGTCCTGGGGTGGTTTGGTACCACCGAGGACCCTCCGGCGATCAAGTTAGTACGAGATCCAAGCTGCGTAACGGCTAAGTGGAGTAAAAAATGGCTTACTTGACCCCTCTGTGATAGGGTTTATATAGGGGCGGCAGCACGCAGCAGTAGGCGCGAGAATCTCGCCGGCAGTTACGCTCCCGACATCATGCCCGCGTAAAGAGCGGATCGCCCATTAATGGGGATCGTAATGGCGTGGAACGTGGGATGTTGCTGGCGGAGAATCTGCGCGTGGCGATATTTGCGGTGCGGCGATTACGCCTGTGAGTGGTGGAATTGGTCGGTCGGCGGATCGAGGAAGATGGCCTCGGCTGGGGGGCTCGGGAACGAGCGAGAGGGCCGAGGAGTCTCGGTCCTGAGGCAGCGCTCAGGGTGAGCTGAGAGGCCGAGGAGGCCAAATTTCAGGGGCTGTGAGGTGAGCCAGCTTGTGCTTGCAGGTCGGGTACAGGAGCGGCCTGGTCGGCCCCTGTGGCCCTTTCTTCTAAGTTCTGGGACACGTCATCTGCCACGTGTCCTGATCTTGGAGACCGCCAATATTGTGCATCATCAAGAAGAGAAAAGATTTTCTTTTAATTAAAATTAAAATTTATTTGTTTGTTATTTGGATAAATTTGTTTTGGCTGTTCTTTTTATTGTTTTGATTTTGGAGGATTGATAGGATTTTAATAAATTTTAACTCAACTTTTTTTCGTTGCTGCCGTAACTCAAAAGGTAAAAAAAACACACCATGGCTTCAAAAATTCTTCTCTTCTTCTGTCTCTGTCATCTTTGATTTGAAGGCCGACGACGAGAGAATTAAACGAAGGGTGACGAATACTCACCCCCTTGCCTCGATCTAATCGAGGCATGTTTCGTCTGTTAACTAACGATCTTAAATCGTCTCTTTATTGTAAGTCACTTTTTCTTCTCTCACGTCACATGATCTCTCGAAAACCATTATCATGCACCATACAGAGAGGGCTTTTAATTAAGAGAGATTATTTTTAAAGGAAAAAAGATATTTTTTTATAACTTATGATCAATATTATATACGCTAAATTCAGCATTTTTATACATTTTACATTAGAAATACTTATTTAGCCAACTATTCTTTTGCTGTATGTTAGTTATGTGTATGTACAGATATACTCACATTTTGATATTAGTTGAGTCTTGTGCTACCAGTATTGTTTTATGGCAGTACGAGAATATTAAACATTTGAAGACTATATTAATTTATTTATGTCTAGAAAATTTACACACATGAATATTCCAGCTATAGAATGCATAAACATTATATATCAGGTCTTTTATGATGTAATAAGTATATATAGGTACCATTGATGTTAAGATTTTGGTTAATAATGAGTTGCATTAATTTTTTTAAGCAACGGTACCTGCAACACTATATTGAGCAACCAACAGCGGAATTTGGGATAACAGATAATTATAATGAGCACACTCGCGAACTAAGGAGCAAAACAACTACTATGCCATCAAATAATAGAAGGCATCAAATAATAGAAGGCATCAGATAAAGAAATAATTTCTGGTTGAGCACAAGTGATTTGTATTAATGCAACCATAAAATAAGAATAAAATTGACCGTCAAAATTAAATATTACTGTATAAGTTAAAATTAAAAAAATATAAAAAGATAATGTAGAAGTAACTGTAATTAAATGTACGTATGCACTAAAAAATACCAAGATACGGATAATGAATTTTTATATTAGTTTGTACAGTAAGGTAATTACATTGTTACTTAAGTAAGTTAATCTTCAGAGCAAATTTATTTTTGGCACACAGTGGTTTACATCACATATGATTTACAATTATTCTAGAATGATATTTTGGTACTATTTAATCATGTAGACTAGATATAATCAATTACTACTGCTATTTTGAATTCGGCGGCTGCATTTCATATTGTTTGACATAAACCTAACATAAACCAGTTGAATACATGAATCCATTAACCTGATATAAACCACTTAAATACTTGAAACTCTTGAATCTCGTGAACATGACATGTATAATAGACACTAGTGTTGCGCGCGCACACACACAGGGATGGGGTAGCTCGAAGAATGGAGGTATTTTTGTGTAACAGAGAATCATACTTATTTCTTGTGGTACCGGAGAATACGGTATATTGCATTACATATAAATCTTGAATCTCGTGAATCTCGTGAATATCCTAGTTATATAATAAAACTTTCACAAATCGAGCTTATACTTATAGTTAATAACATTGAAATATCGAATATCGTGGTACTCTAGTTATCTCGCACTGATTAACATATGTTACTTATTTGACATGCACATTACCGCTTACTGTTCACAATTATTCTCATGCCTAATATTATGTATACCATATTTTATTTCAAATACCGTATTTTATAAAATAAAGGCTTACCCAACTTTAGTTCGCTGACGGTATTCTTGTTTTTTGTTTTCTTTTCTGGAGAATTTCGTTAGACGACAATGGAGCAGGAGAAGAGGCTGGGTACGAGGTGGAACCAACTGAGGAGGATTTCGATCACTTTTCCACGGAGGCATAACTTTAGGTTGTTGTTTCCTTCAGATTTCCGCATGTTCTAATTTGGACTCTTGTTGTCGAAGTTATAATAAGTACTGTTGAATTCATTTTCAAGGTTGCAATGCTTTAAATTCTTGTACTATAATTTCCCTTTACTGCTTATACAGACGCTTAGCGTATCTATATCGGGAAGGTATACTTCTTGATATAGATACGTTGTGGGCTTCGTCACGTTCTTACTATTTTATTTATTTTGGAAAGTGGGGCGTGACATCAATAGATCATCTCAACAACATTTAATGGAGTTAGCATCACACACACACACACACACTATCTTTCAACTCTTCAATTCTAACTTGATGTCAGGAGGATTTTTTAATAGACAATATATTTCTAAACGTGGAAAATACTATTATTTTATCAAGACATCACGCATAAACATACATGTACATAATATTATAGTATTGTATATGTTTCCCCCAATCAGAGCAAAGCTCTGTTTGAATTTCAAAATTCAAAAATTGAAGCAACACTTCAGATTTCTTGCGCCGTGCGCCACATGTCAAAAGCAGACACGCCAGCGCAAGGAGCGCTGCGCCCAAGGCAGCGCACCCCCAATCAGAGCAAGGCTATGTTTTAAAATTCAAATTTTAAAGTAAATGAAGCAACGCTTTAGATCACTTGCGCTCTGCGCTGCGCGCCACGTGTCAAACAGTGGTGCGCTAGCGCAGTTGCGCTGCGCTCTGCGTTGCGCGCCATGTGTCAAGCACATGTGCGCTAGCGCAGTTGCGCTGCGCTCTGCACTGTGCGACACGTGTCAAGCGCAGGTGCGCTAGCGCCAATTGCACCAGCACTGGAATTTAAATAATAAATTATTAATTAATTAGAATCAAAATTCTAGAAAGATCTTTCCAATCTTATTAAAATAAGAGAATTGTCTTCTGTAAAACAGAGGCCTTAGGATCAAAGATCCAACGGTGGGGAAATATCCCCAGATCAATCAGAGAAAGATCTCTGTAACTAACTTAACAAACCAATTGGCCCTATATAAAGGCCCCTAGAATCCAAGTCTCAGATATACAGACATACAGAAAAGAGAGAACCCTCTGAAAAATTTGAAAGGCAAGCCTTTGAAGAAAGAAGACCATCTTCTTCATCTTTGAAGGTAAAGAATTTGATTCTTAAAGAACAGAGATGAAAATACCTCATTAAAAAAAGAAGAATCTCTTCTAAAAAGATCAAAGATCTAAGAACAAGATCAAGATCTTCAATAAAAAGAAAAAGATTAGAAAGATCTAATCATAAATTTTTTTTTAAAGAAGTATTACTTCACAGATCATTTGATCTATATAAAGGCACAGCCTTTTGATGAGAATAAGAACCATTGGTTCTTGAATCTTGAGGTAGAACCTCTTTTGAGAGAACAAGAAAACTTGTTTTTTTGATCTGAATTGGATCAAGATACGCTCTGCGCTATTGGACAGTGCCTTGCACTTTTGAAATGCGCCTTTGCGCTCCTTGGATTGGCGCACTGCGTCAGAACGCGCCACGTGTCAACCACAGAACAATCTGCGCTTTGCGCTTCTAAAACAGCGCACTGCGCTTTTGGGGTGGCGCACTGCACCAGAGCGCGCCACGTGTCAGCAGTGCACTAGCGCAGTGCACTGCGCTAACGGACTTGCGCTCTGCGCTGCGTGACAAGTGTCACCTTCGCATGCGCTAACGCATTGCGCTGTTTAATTGGCGCAAAGCGCCTGACAAGCCATGTGGCGCACTATCAGACCATTATAAATACTATGCATTATTTAAAAGGGCAGAGCCCAAGTAAAGGTCTAACAGACCAAATATAAATGCTATGCATTTAAATACAGGGCCCAATGCTATGTATTGTAAAAGGGCAGAGCTCAAACAAAAGCTTAATAGGCAAAACATGAATAAAATGTTGAACATTTTCAAATGGACTTAGCCCAATTCTGGCCATAAGTCCTCAATTTAAATTGAACTGAGCACAACCGCTCTCCCAACCAACATTGGTTCAAGGGTACATCTATGAACTCCTCTGACATCTGTCATTGTAATCCTTCAACGTCTTCAGAGAGGTGACGGGTCCCAACAGCCATACATTCTACGGACTACAATGGACCGCTATGTCCTTAAACTGGTAATCGACCGCAATGTCTCTAAACTAAACAATAGAGTCCAAATACTCTTTTGTTGGATTTAAATGATCCTGTTAAGTTGATCTTAATCTGGAAATTAGACTAACGTGTCCTTAACAAATGTTTAAGTTGATCTTAGTCCAAAATGAGACTAACGTATCCTTAAACCAAAACCCCAAACCCAAATCTAAGAAAATACGGATTTGGACTAATCCACGTCCTACGGGCGACAACATAAATAAGTCTCCGTATACAATCTACGGGCAACTACAAACAAAACAAACACCCATGACACGAAGTGACCAGCTGGAGAAGGAGAAAGTTGTTATCGCGATGCGGTAGCGTAATTAACCGCAGGGGCTTGCGTCTGTAGGGAAGAGCGTCCCCACAATCAAAAAACCCCTCAGACGAGGGGGAATCTGACGAAGTCTGCTACATCGGACGCATCCGTATAAACCTTCGATACGTGGTGCCATAAATCAACTTGGCATCTTCGGAGAGGTGGACGGATAGCACCAATTAGCATCTTCCCCCAGATTCAGGCAAGACAGCCAGTCTTCCCGGCTTCCGGCGGTAAACAGATTCTGGCACGCCCGGTGGGACCTTTTCCTCTTTCCACTCCACACTTCGTGTGTCGTATTCGCGAACGAATCGCGGTTTGTTAATGGTTGCCCTTGGGTTTCAAGTTACTAAGATTTGGTCTCTTGCTTGGCACAGAAAGCAAAACAGCGATGGCATTCACCTGCTCGAAGTGCTCCAACTGCAGCTGCAACCCACGCTCCGCCTCACCTGGAGGTGTAGCTTATAGACCTCAAGCGACATCACTGTTCACGATGCCGATAGAACAGGTCGCCCAGGCTACTACTGGATTGTTTTTCGGGACCATGCTCCCGCCAATGAGCTTCACTGCTCCTGTGTCCATACCAGAAGCCCCTAAGAAGTCGGTCTTCGATCGTCTTACAGCTGCTGCGGCCTCTCTCAACGGGTCGTCCAACACTGGTGCCTCGGTTTTTTCCAGGCCGGGCCAAAATTCCTGCGGGCCCACGATGAAGCTTGCGGTCCCAGAGAAGGTTATTCCGAAAAGAGTAACCAAAGCTGCTCCTGAAGTCGTCAAGGCGGCTTCTCCTGCCAAGGGGTCAGTCTTTACAAGGCTGACCGTCCCAACTCCCACTCCCGCTCCTGCTACTCAAAAGACATCGGTCTTTAATCGGCTGACACCGGCAACAGCCCCTCACCTGAACAGGGGGCAAGACGAGCCCATCCCCGTCACCGAGCCAATTCCATCAGCACGGCACGCTCGACGTCGCCACTGGCGCCGAGTGGGGAAGTCAGGAGGCAACTCCCCTTCTGGGCTAACTCCACCAGCCCCGACGGCGAAAATTAATGCCGCTGTTCTAACCGGGAACAGTTTTGAGCTGTTAAATAAGGTACGTAGGAATTCTCCTACCGCTGTACTGAAAAGGTCTCCTCCTCCACTGGAGAAGGTTGCGGAAGCAAAACCAGAGCAGTCCCCTCAGCGGCTGTCCTCCAAGGTTTACAAAGTCTAGCGGCAGGTCCGAGACTTGGTGATCAATCCAAATTTCTCCCGCCAGCATAAGAAGCTGAAGGTCCAACAGGAAGTGAGCCATCCTGCCAAGCCACGAAAAGTTATCTGGGTGCCCACCGCGACGGCCCCCTCAACTTCGACCTCTCATAAAAAGAGAAGGCCGGAGAAGATTCCCGTGTCTGCGACAAATGTCAAAGGCACCGAGCCCAAATGCCCTAAGTCTGGGGGCATGGTGGTCCATACTATTTACATGGCATCCAGGAAGGAGGATAGCCGCGTTTCAACGGGCCACCGACCACTCACCCGATCCATTACAAGAGCCCAGGAACAACAGCAGCAGAAGCTCCGGGAGATGCTGACTGCGATGGCCGCACTTACCGGACCAAAAGAAAGCCCGGAGACGTCATCGGAGCAGCGTCGTGAACACGAGACCGATGCTGAATTCTTTCAGAGAATGCTCAAACAGAAGGACAAGGAGGCTGCGGAACAAGCGGCCAATATAAAGCAAATGGCTCTTCTGTTCCAAGACATGGTGGGTATGATGATCCAGCAGGACCCTCCAGCTGAAGATCCTCCAATTATCCTCTAAGACGACAGAGGAGAAACATCAAATCCACCTCCGGCTCTTTCAACAGCCAAAGAGGAAACAATCTCCAAAGCTGCCCTGGATGACTATATTCCTCAGCAAATAAGAGTTCACCAGGCAAATGAAGCGGCTGGCCAAGTCGTCAAAATTGGGCAACCATATCTAGGCTGGTATGATCAGATAAAATACCCGTCGGGATATACCATCCCTAAGTTTCATGTATATAAAGGAACAGGGAATCCACATCAGCATGTCGCTCAATTCAGGGCTTTATGCGACGACACTGGTGGCGATGATAAGCTCTTCCTTCGCCAATTCATCGGCCGCTTAGCAGAAACGGCCTTTGAATGGTATTCGGAGCTACCTAACGACTCTGTCAAAACATTTGCGGGGATGGAGCTGCTGTTTACACAAAGATTTGCAAGCGCCAGCGAACGCACCCCGATAACGGCACTGATTAATGTCAGGGTGAAGCCAGGCGAGACGTGGGTCTAGTACGCTATCCGATGGTGGAACCTATGGTCGAAATGCGAACAACGGATCGAAGAAGCGCCGACAGTGGGCATGTTCGTGGGCACTCTTGACCCTCAAGCGGCCATCTCCCAGTTTATGATGTTCTTCAAGCCAATTGCTTTCCAGAACTTGATTGACAAGTTGGCCCAAATGGACCAAATGGGACATAAGCCATCTCCTCCAAAGACGGTCTCTCGAAATGAAAAAGGGAAAGGAAAAGCAACTTTCGTCGCCAATACTCAACAACAGCTGAGCAGCTCAAAGCCGGTTGTTCGCCAAAACAACGTGCGTCCACACCCATCCCTCGAGGAGAGACTGGGACGTCCTTACTCGTTTCCTCAGGATAAAACGAGGAGACTGTTCGAGCTGGCAGTGCGCAACAGACTTATCAATCTGCCGAGTCCAAAACGTCCGTTGCAGCCAGGCGATGTCAACGACCTTAATTACTGCCCTTACCACCAAGCGGTAAGCCATCCAATCGAAGATTGCTTCGTCTTTAAGGGATGGATCGAGGATCAGTACCAACAAGGCAAGTTCGCGTTATCCGAAAACTGGAAGGTGAACCCGCCACAGCCTCACACTCCTAAGAAGACAAACACACATGGGGCAACGTGCTCTTTTGTTGAGGAAGCTCCATGGGAGGTGGCTCTTTCGGCCAAGACCAAAAGGATGCTGAATGATCTTCAGACATGCCTGGCGATCAGATGGAAGAACCCGTTGGAACCTGAGATCATCAAGGGGATGCTGAAGCCGCGCCCAACTCCAAATGTTGATGGTGATAGCCAAAGCGTTCACACCCAGCCGATGAAATCTTCGAAAAAGAAGAAGAAATCCAAGAAGCCCGTGAAGCCTGGCGACAAGCACACGGACCTACAAAAGCAAATTAACGCGCTGGAAGAGTATAACCAGAAGACGCGGACTCCAATCATGCTCCAAGAGTTCCTCAGCCACGTTTTTGAGGACGGAGATGATGGAGAAGAATCGTCGGACGAAACTGAGGATTGCGTAGCAAGTTGCCATGTGATCTCTCATTCATCGCTAGATAATGAAGAGGCTCCTTGCACAAAGAAACTGGGGGTAGAGCCTGAATCGGAACTTCTGGGGCCATCAGATGAAGTGATCGACGTATTCCTAAACGAAGCTCTCCTGAGAAGTAAAGCTGATAGGGAGCGTGAGATGGCCATATTTGAAAAGGCCAAACGCCGGCGACTGAACAAAAGGGTCGAAACACTCCCACCAGATCAAAGTACATCCGCCGCAAATGAAAGCAGGATCAAGACAAAGAGACGATTCGCCAAAGCCATATCGATGGGGATGAGGCTGCCCTCTTTCGGAGAAAATTCTCCTGGTAGGATACATCTTGATGAAGCGGACGTACATCCTAACTTCTGCTTATATCATCAGAAGATCACATATCCCACTGAAGATTGCAACTCCTTTAAGTGTTGGTGGCAAGGGTATGTCGTACATAAGCAATACTTCAACAGGACAAAGCGTGAAGCTCGTAGACAACAGAAAAGTGCGACGGATGAGCGTATAAGAATTGCCGACAATTGTCATAGGGCTGATCCCGAGGGACCGCGAGTTCTCATCTTCGGGAGCGACTCCGACGAAAAAGTAGCCCTCAGCCCTCTCTTCAAGGAATCCATCTCTACATCGAAAGAACTGAGAAGTTGCGAGAACATTCAGCCGTGCAATCGCATGCTACCCGGAAAGAATCCCGGACCCGCAAACAAGGGATCAAACAAAAAGGATAAAGGGAAGGAAAAAACGGCCCTCGTCGCCAATGCTCAACAACAATCGAGTGACCCTAAACCGGTTGTTCGCCAAAACAACAAGCGGCAACCCCTCTATGAGAAGTTGAAACGTCCTTACTCATTCCCCCGGGATGAAACAAGGAGACTGTTCGAACTAGCAGTGTGCAACGAGCTTATCACTATACCGGAGCTGAAACATCAACTACAACTGAATGATGTCAACAATCCTAATTACTACCCTTACCACCAAGTATTAGGCCATTCGATCGAAAACTGCTACGTCTTCAAAAACTGGGTTGAAGACCAGTACCAACAGGGCAATTTCGCGTTATCCGAAAACTGAAAGGTGAGCCCGCCACAACCACATGTTCCGAGAAAGATGGATATGCCGGGGGCATTATGCTCATTCATAGGGAAAGCCCCATGGACCGAACAGTCCGTAAACTAAAAAATCCACCTCAAATATGGCAACGGTGGACTGAAACGTTCTTAAACTAACAACGGACCACTATGTCCTAAAACTAGCTGTTGAACGAGATGTCGAGAAACTACGGCGGATCGCAGCATCCCGAAGCTGATAAAATAAATAAATAAAAAAAACGGTATGTCCATAAGCAAAATGGGCACGGATGAAAACCCGAAAGGGCTCCGTGAGTAAAAACAGCAGGGCTACCGGCGAGTGTTTATGAAAACCCAAAAGGGCGCAACCTCGTTTGAACAAAAAAAAAGAAGAATAAAAAAAAAGAGAAAACGGTATGTTTATAAGCAAAATGGGCATGGATGAAAACCCGAAAGGACTTCGTGAGTAAAAACAGCAGGGCTACCGGTGAGTGTTTGTGAAAACCTAAAAGGGCGCAACCTCGTTTGAACAAAAAAAAGAAGAATAAAAAAAAGAGAAAACGGTATGTCCATAAGAAAAACGGGCACGGATGAAAACCCGAAAGGGCTCCGTGAGTAAAAACAGCAGCGCTACTGGCGAGTGTTTGTGAAAACCCGAAAAGGGCGCAACCTCGTTAAAAGACACTTGCAGGGTCCTCTCAGAGAAACCACCCGCGTGAGATCCTTACGACTCACGAGGGAGCAACACACTTAGGGATCCCCACAATTCCTAAGGAGAAATTACACTTGCGAGATCCTCACGACTCGTAAGGAGAACTCTCTTATGGGACCCTTACGGCTCATAAGATTTGAAAGTCTTAAGTTACAGAGGTCTGAACCTGTTCTTAAGCAACCCCCACAACCTCCGATACTGCCCTATAAGTGGCTCAATACTGACCCTTGTATACAATCCACGGGCGCGAATAAACATTTCCCTAACAAAGTCCCATCCGTGACTAGGGATATGTTCGCACGGTGAACAACCCTTATGAGTCCTCTCGACTTATAAGGAGAAAACTCCTTTGTAAGATCCTTACGACTTACGAGAAGCCATACACTTAGGAGTCCTCATGATTCCTAAGGAGAAAACACACCTACGAGATCCTTACGACTTGCAGGGAGGAATACCTTTGTGAGACCCTTACGGCTCATGAAGTCAAAAGCCTTACTCGACAGGATCTTAACCCTGTTTACTAAGCCACCTTTATTCGATATCGATAGAGGCAAATGATGATTCGCTCCTGGAAATACCCAGTTGTAGCGGTGCTGATGCCAAAATCGGTGTCTAATCCCAAGCTTGCGGCGAAAAGCCAGCAAGCCACACATGCGTACGAAATAGCCAAAATAATGTGGCAACTTGCAGACAAAATTAGCAAGTAAAAATGCATGCAAATAGCCGAAATGATTGGGCACCGCGAAAAATAGCCGAAATGATGGGGCAATCGCGACCTTCGTGATATAAAAGCTGAAATGATAGAGTATCGCGGAAAGAAGTAAAATAAAAATAAAAACGAAATTTACGCCCTACAGGTCATATCACAGCAGTCCCTGTATACAATTCAGGGGCGCAAACAAAGAAGGAATCACACTCCTCCCCCCCAAGCTCCATCAGAAAACGGAGCCAAGTCTCGACGGCCATGTCTACAGCCTGGAGACCCACAACAGCGTTCCTCCTCATTCCAGTAGGACTCAGACGCAACATCACCAAACAGAGCCACGACTTAGTCCCTAGTTCCAAACCTCGATGGTTCGCAAACAACCTAGAGATCATCTTGACATGCGTTTCATTACAACAGACGCAACGTCAACAACGGCGTTCCTTCGCAAGTCCACCAGGATGCAGATGCAACGTCAACAAAAGACCTCACGGTCAAAACAAAGCGAGTGACGGCAAAATCCCAGCTCCACCTCGACATTCGTCCCGTTACAATAGACGCAATGTCAACTACGGCGTTCCTTCACAATCTAACAGGATGTAGACGCAGTATCAAAACAAAGCGGAGTGATGGCAAAATCCCAACTCCACCTCAGCATTCTTCTTGATATAACAAGAAGAGATGTTAACAATAGCGTTCCTCCTCATTCCAACAGGACTCAGACGCAATATCACCCAACGGAGCCACGACAAAATCCCTAGTTCCAAACCTCGACGGTTCACCAACAACCTATAGACAACCGCGACATTCGTCTTAATACAGCAGACGCAATGCCAGCAAACGAAGCAAAGGCCAAATTCCTAGCTTCAGGGTCTTGACCACTACTACAAATAAGGGTTGCCCCTACGGATTTATCGGTAGGGGCAACCCACTGCTCCTACGGATATGTACGTAGGGGCGAAAAAAGACCCCGTAGGTGCAAAGGCCGCAGGTGCAAGTTGAGGCCCTGAACTTGCCCCTACGGGCAAATTAGAGCCCCTACGGATATCTCTGTAGGTGTTATAGCCCCTACGGAGTACTCCGTAGGGGTAATCAAATCATATATGTATTTTTTTTTGAATATATTGTATATACCTACGGATAAATCCGTAGGTCCTTATTCTACCCCTACGGATAACTCCGTAGGGGATAGAAAGTGGCCCCTACGGATAAGTCCGTAGGGGCACTCCCAACACCCTGTACTGAGATCAGGGGGAAAAATATCAGGAAACCTGATATTTTGCCCCTACGGATAAATTCGTAGGGGATAAACATTGGCCCCTACGGACATATCCGTAGGGGCACTCCCAACACCCTGCACTGATATCAGGTGGGAAAATATCAGGTTTCCTGATAGTTTGCCCCTACGGATATGCCCGTAGGGGCAACATATATACCTACGGCTTAATCCGTAGGTACATATTGTCTGTATTTTTTTTTTTAAAAATAGGCTGCTAGATTTTTTCCCGCCCTGTGCACAATACTATATACATCAATCAAATCATATATTGCAGTATTCATAATCACATCTCACGCATATATATAATATACAAAAGAAACCCAAAAACTGAATATGATATAAATAGAAACCAATATCAATATCGTTTCAAAATGTAGTACAATGTGATATAAATACATGTTTCAAAAAATAAGAACCAAAAAGCTACCCTAGTTCGGTCCAGCTCCACCTCCGAATAACGTTAGAGTAACGCGCGCCTGCTCCTCGGTCAATACACTCTGCAATGCTACATATAAGGGAGTCTGAGTGGCATGTGGAGCTGGCGATGTGGTCTGCGCAGCCGCCGTCGAGGTAGTCGCTTGCGGAGCCGCGGCTGCGGGAGTCTGAGTGGGCGGTGGACCTACTGGAGCTGTCTGCGGAACCGCAGCCGATGTAGTGGCTTGCGGAGCCGCAGCCGAAGGAGATGCATGTGGAGGCTCGGCCGATCTACCCTGTCGCGTCTGGACATAACGTGTGTAAGAAGCGTGTAAGAACTGTGTATTATTCGAATTCGTTTCATTGTTAAGTTATTTCGAAACCCTGTTTGGATATCTAGTTTGGAAAAGCGTTGTTTATTTTAATTACATATGTATGTATGATTAATCAAACTTAAGTCTAAAACCAAATAAGCTCAAGCTACGTACTAATTATGGATATGTTGATATGTATATAATATGAAATGATATTTTACTATAAAGTAGTATACATACCAGCATCTCCTTCAACTCCTGAACGGTGGCCCTCAAGCTATCCAGTTCCTGATGGACATGCCGGTCACTAGAGACGGAGGAAGTAACCGCCGGGGTGGAGTCCAACCTCATATGGGCCCTGCTAGGGCCCAATCCCCGGCCTCTCTCCCAACCTCCGTGGTGCCCTCCGTGTGCAGCGTCCAGAACTGGGGTCAGCAGCCTCGGATCGTTCTGTCCGGTAAAATCGATCCCCGAGGCCTGGGCCTGCTCAACCACCCGCTCCTACACCCACATTAAGCAGTAAAGTATAAGTATAAAATTTAAACTTGAACCTTCCAAAACTAAAATTTCAAATTTGGGTAGAAAAAATATTAACACTTACGCAGTACTCCTGGGTAGCGACGTCGGGACATCGAAGCTCGCCCGTGGCGGGATCTGTCGAGGTGCCGTGGACGGCAAGATATACGGACGGCACGCTCGGTGTACCACCTGACGCCACGGTCTGAGATGTCTGCAATATTAGAAAGTAACTCTTAATATTAGAAATATTAGAGAATAACTCTTAATATTGCAGAATATTAGAGAATAACTCTTAATTTACCGATAACTCTATGGCTCGAGTAATGTTCCTCGAGCCACCTGTGTAAGTGGGGCGACCCCTCTTCGCCGACTTCCTGTTCTCCGTATTCTGAGCGGCCTGTTTCTGCACAACGCATTAACATTTAGTTTTCTAATTAAGAAACACAAAGAAATAAATTATATCATAAATAATGAATTAAATTTAAAATACATACTTGTTTGCGTTCGGAGTCGAAATAAGCGCACAATAGAGGCCATGTCTCTACGTCGAATCTCGCAAACGCCGGAGTAGATAGGAGGGCCGCTCTCTCTGCCTCGGGGGTCGCTATCCACAGGGAGTAGCAGTCGGCCTTCAGCTCATTCCTGTTGTATCGGACCTTGGCCTGCATGTTCTTCATCAGGCCATTGTACAGAGCATGAAGGTCGAGCACCCTCCCCGGGTGATCAGGGTTGGCTACAGGCTGAAAATCGTAATCCAACTGAAAATACAAAAAAAAAACATTGTTATTAGATTGCAAGTGTTAATAATAAATATATTGGATAGATCAAATGAAAATATATATTAATACATACCCGAGCCTGATCAAAGAAGAGGGCGAATGAGCGCTGGTGCTGCTCGCCCCACTCAACGTGAAGTGGATAGTTCTTCACGATCCGGCTCTCGTCCCCCAAATACCGGCCGAACCTCTCGGCATGAGGACCGGTATAGCGATAGTCAAGGGTAAAAAATAGGGGGAATGCTGCCTCCCCCCTAGCTCTATCAGGCCTCAGCCTATGGGACTGATTCGGGCCTCGAGTCCCCCTCTGGGGATGGAGAGGCCCTGCGTCTGCACGAAATATCAAGACAATCAATAATAAGACAAAGTTGTATTAAGAAATCAAGGTTAAACAAAAATTCAAGTGTGATATATACCTCCGGTGAATAGCGCACGAGCCTGGGCCCGAGCAGCAGCACGAGCGGGACGATAGTTCCTCCGGTGAGGAACAACCGGGGTCCCGGACCCGGACGCATCCCCTCCAACTATAAAATAAACATCGACGCTAAATCTCCATGAAGTTCATATTTATTCTATAGAGCATATGTAAAATAAATAAATATTTTAAAATAAACATCGACGCTAAATCTCCATGAAGTTCATATTTATTCTATGTATGTGTTCCGGCTGTCGGGGGTAGGCTTCTATCCCATTAAGAATGTATAGAGCGAACGCCCATCACTTGTGCTTTCAACCGTTTCGAGTAAATTTCGGCAGCACCTCCCCGCTGTTCTCCGAGTACACTATAATAGAATAGATAATCATTTCAAAGCTGTGAAACAACGTTGAAATGAACATCTAATCTATCTTTGTACACGGAGAACCAGCGGAAAGATACCGACGAAATATCTCAAAACGGATGAAAACACAAGTGAATGAAGGCGTTTGCTTTATACATTCTTAACTTGTCCACACGGGACAAATCTATGGGTTACCATACGATTGAATTTTCTCATCGCGTAGACTATACGACGGTTGTTAGTATCGAGCTATACTGTCCGATATTTAACAACCTTCGTATAGTTCTAGGTCACGACGAGCATCGCACGTATGTTAACCGATAGACGGGGACTAAGTGGCGCTTTTAGTTTCATATATGGGTATCGATGGGAATATGAAGGTTTCATATTATCATTGAGTATCATATATTGGTTTTAACCTGAATATCTCGAGTCGCTCTCTAATTATGCGTTTGTTGTGCATTCGTGTTGTATGTGTAACATGATTTTAAACCATTGAGATCAAGATTGATAGAACTGATCATCCTACATTGCAATAGCATTCATCAATCAAAAACTATTATTGCAATGGTATACATCTATAAAAATCAACAATTAAAACTACAAATATAGGATACTGATATCATAAAGCGTTATGAGACACGTCATCTGCCACGTGTCGTGATCATGGAAATCGCTAATATTGAGCATCATCAAGATTAGATTATGGTTTTGAAGCAAGTTATTGAGCATCTTGGATTGATTGTCAAGTGTTGATTTTTATTTCAACACTTGACAGAATGAAAATCATAAATACAGTTGCAAAATGTGTTCCTCACCCCCATAAAGTGGATCGTAACAATCCAGACAAGACCATCATTGTTCAAATTGCCAAGGTAGACATAATCTCAGCAGTTATTTACGGTTGCTAGCTTGTATTGCTTGTTGCTATTCTTTTTTTTCCTTGTCCTTTCTTTCTTTCTTTTTTTTGGGGGGTGGGGGGTTGTGTTTGAAAAGTTTTAACCAACTCACTGCTATTTCTAGGCAATGCAGGAATATAACTAGTTTTACCCCCCAAAAGAAAGAGCTTTAGGCTTCATGAGTCAAGCGATGTGTACGTATAATTACAGGATTTTCTTGCTAGCGGTTCATTTACAACTATTCTTTAGTCTATATACCTAGCATCTGCTACTAGATATTACATCTTGCATCAACACCCTGCATGTTAAAATCAAAATCGATTATTTTTTTCTTGATCTTTTTCTGATTTTCTACCATCTGTGTCGAGTAAATTATGATTAACATTGTATTTGTCAACTAATCAGAATAGCCATTCAACCAGCCCCACCGTAACCCTAACCCCAGCCCCACTACCGTAACCCTAACCCCAGCCCCACTACCGTAACCCTAACCCCAGCCCCACCGTAACCCTAACCCCAGCCCTACCGTAACCCTAACCCCAGCCCCACCGTAACCCTAACCCCAGCCCCACCCCAGCAGCAGCCGAACCCCAACCTAACCCTACCCCGACCCCGACCCCGACCGCCACCGCGACCCCTGCCCAACCCCAACTCTCGCGCGCGCAACCTAGACCCAGCCATGAACCCTAAGCCCAAAATAATCCAAAAATGCTTTAATTTACCTCGAGATTTATACCTGAACGGCTGCTGGTGGGCTGGAGCGACGACGGTGGTGACTTGGCGACGAAACTGGCGGTGGCGACGACGGTGGCGACGACGGTGGCGACGAAACCGGCGGTGGCGACGACGGAGGCGACGGTGGCGACGACGGAGGCGATTTGGGGTTTTTTCTCGCGCGCGATTGAGAGAGAGAGAGAAAGTGAGCGTAGGCGATCGATCTGGGATTTTGTTAAATAAATATTTACTTGCCCCTACGGATATACCCGTAGGTCCTTTGTTTGCGGCTCCGTAGGGGCAAACACCAAATTAAGAATTAATATTTTTATTCTTGGACGTCTGTGCCCGTAGGGGCAACCTTTTAGCCCTACGGATTAATCCGTAGGGCCAAGTAAAATCTGCCCCAACGGATATTTTCATCCGTAGGGGCAAACCCCTATTTTACTAGTGGACGGCAACTCATATAAAACCTGAAAGACTATCGGGGATCATCCCACACCAATGCGGAGTGGTTATGACTCATCGAGGCTCTCCAAAATGAGCCTAACCTCAAGTAAAAAAGCGGCATGGAAAAATTCTTAACGCTTGCTCTTCCGACGGTCAAACTGCCTAGGAGGATTGCTTGAAGACGTCTTGTCCAGCCGCCGAAGGGATCAGAAACATAACAGTCGCAAGGCTACTCGAACAACAAGGTTGCCTATCGAAGAATACATCAGCCAACGTGACGGTACGACGGACAAAACCCTAGTACCACAGACCCTAACGGACCTCTGTCGTAAAGAGCAGAGGTTAACTGTGACGTTAGGATATTCTTACGAGAAATGCTCGATTCGTCTCGACTCGTGAGGCAAAGCCTTAGGCAACGGGGATTAAAAAACCTGTTTCCTAAGCACTGGGGCCCTATAAGTTAGTCCGAAATGGACTCTTGCATACTATTCATGGGTCACACTCTCCAAAGTCGAATCTCGACAAGGAGGGAAACAACCGTTTACGGGTCCTCTCGACTCATAAGAGGGAAATTTCTCTTATAAGATCCTTACGACTTATAAGGGAAAACACACTTAGGAATCCTCACGATTCTTAAGGAGAAATTACGCCTACGGGACCCTCTCGGCCGGTAGGGAGAAAATTCTTTTTGAGACCCTCACGGCTCATAAAGTTGAAAAGTCTTAGGTGACAGATCCTAACCCTGTTTTCTAAGCCATCGCCACTCTACAAAAAGAATAAGATTGACAGTTATATACTATCTACGGATCGCACTTGCTAAAATCGCATGGCAAACAACACAGCAAGAAAGAAGAAAGCAGAGAAATGACATGAGACATTATGAAGAACGTGTATCTTTTATTCATGAATTCGATTGAGTACAAAATACATCGTGTTAAAGAATAAAAGAAGCAAATACATTTTATTCACAATTACAAATGATACAAAATTTTCATGGAGAAGGAAGCGTCTTTAACAAATCCGCAAGTTGCTCTTGCACTTCCTTCAACGCCTTCTCATAATTGGATGCCGCGGCCAACTCTACTTCCACCTGGGCTCACTGCCGCAAGTAGGATGAAAGTTGTTCTTCGACGGCTCGCCGAGCTGCTTCACGACCTTGGGCATCACGCTCAACGGCATCGAGTTTCTGCTTCAATGTTAACCCATCAGAAATACTTTGCAGAAAGCTCTCGAAGATAACTTTCACCTGGGCAGCGTTCGCGTCGACCTCAGCACGCAGTCGAGCAGACTCGCTTGAGGTTTCTTTGCATTCCCTCCGCTTTAAAGCCGCTTCTTGTTCAAGATGGAGGAAGTAAGAAGCGCTCTGCTTGATCCATGCCGCCCGTTGAGTACTCGTAGCCAAGATCTCGGGGGCAGGACGCATAAGTTCCAGCTGATGCAGGCAGGCCTCGATCTCCCTGCAGTGATTAACCCAAGACTCAACGAAGCCTTCATTATAAAAATTTACAAGCGTCGCCAGCATCGGATTAACCTCGGCAGCGAAATCTATAGCAGATATGGGAGCTTCTGCGTCAAGCTCCTCAACGCATCCGCTCAGCATACTTAGACTCATCGTAGCGCCCTTTGAGGATGGACATCTGGAGAATGGGCCTGTCGGCATCATAATGCAAGACTTGAAAGGGGCCGGAGTTGGAGCGACAGCTGCAAAACAAATCACAATCAGATGACAGATCTAGGAATATAAAAGATTCGTGAACAATGGGATTTACTATACCAGCTGCAGCAGGTGGCAAGGCCGGGAGGACCGGTGGCGCAACTAATCTCTTATCTCCTCCTTCAATATGTAGCACTGCAATCAGGGAAAGGAAGAATCAGAAATAATTTCATTATTGGAAAAAGAAAGAGCATTAATTGAAAATTATATTCACCAGCGCCACTAGATGAAGCAAGCTCTGACGGGAAGGAGAAGTGGGGATGCAGCACCTGGTACAGGTAGTCAAAAAGGACTCCTACAAAGATGCAATAGTACAACGTCAGTACATAAATTATGCAGCCTAAAGATGAAACTGATAAGTCACAAATCCATTCCTTCCAGCATCTGCTACGGTATGAATGAGGGTAGAGAGGTGGCCACCGTCAGGGCGGTAACTGACGGCGCTCCCTCGGGTAAAGTGGCATCAGCACTAGCCGCACCTGCGTTAGAAACGAGATAAGCCCTATTAGGAAGGATTGCAGAATAAAAGAAAGACGGTAATCCAAAATTTACCTGAAGAGTCGCCGGCCAGAGCCCTAACTAGGACATTACTTGATGTAACGGTGGCATCTTCCTCCTCCATTGGGACGGTCTCACCTCGCGTTGCCTCATCGTCCGACTCCACAGGAGCCGTCGTCATGCTTGCGGCGCTGGGAGACGACAAAGAACCGTAAGCAGGGAGAGCGATGATCGGAGCATTGCCCGACTCTTGAGAAAGAGCGGCCATCTCTTGCTCAGCGACCATAGCAGCCGTCTCACCCGCTACCACCTCGGGCTCAGCGGTTGCAGCCGTCTCGTCCATCGCTGCCATAGGCTCGTCCGTAGCAGCCATTTCATCCACGGCTGCCTCAGGCTCAGCCGTAGGAGCTGTCTCACCGGCCGCCACCTCGGGCTAGGCATCGGCAGCCTTCTCGGGCATAGCAGTTCTGACTGTCTCGTCAGCCACTATCTCGGGCCCGGCAACTATGGTTACACCGCTTGCCGTCGCCTTGGGTTCCGCAGCCACCTCCTCCACCTCCCCTCAGGCTCGACGGTCGCCGCCACCCCTTCAGTGAGACTCGGCCCTGCAGGACAAAATATATAAGAACCGACGGTTTTAAAACTTTGATAACAAAGCCTCGAAAGCACATTACCTGAGACGGATTTACCGTTGGCTTCCCGAGCTGCACGTGCCGCCCATCTATGAGCAGTGGACAAGGCGACCGGGGGCTCCTCTGAAGGAGTAGCAGCGGGAGTAACGGCGCTTGAGCCCGCTCCCATGGCTAAAGCAGCGCTACGCTCTTTTGCTGCGCACCTTAGGCGTTTCCTTTCCTCCCGAGCCGTTGCTACAGACCTTTTTGAAGCCTCCTTTAGTAGGGCATCGTCGTCCGCGTTCAGGGTTGCCTCCAGAGCCTTCAAGGCATCCATCATCGGCTTTTTAAGCAGGGCCTCTCGCGGCAACCCTGAAGAGGCCGGGACTTCGGTAGCTGGCCCGGGAAGAATTCCCGCATCGGCTGGCGAAGTAGGTCTTTTGGCCCCTGCAACGAGATAAGCAAAGGTTTAGATTGGCCATAAAAAAAAGGGGAAAACGAAGACTTAATGAGTCGAGACGTACCAACGCCTGATAAAGCGCATTTCCTTTCCTCCTCCTCAAAAGTTTTGAGAGAGGCAGCGATTGCTTCTTCGGTAGAAATGCCTGTTTAAAAAGGAAAAGCGTTAGTCAAAAACAATGATAAAAGTACGATGAAATGACGAAGAATACAACTGGTGATTACCTGATTGTGCGAGTTTAGCCAACCACGCATCGCGCCTTGCCAATCGCTCAGAAGCTGCGATGGCGGCCGCCAGATCGGTGTCTTCTGGCTCTACAAAGAAACCCTCGTTGGTTCCGTACTCGCTTAGACCTTCGGTAAGAGGGGCCTGAGGCTCTAAGCCGAGTACGGCATCAAGAGAAAGAACCGACTTCTTCTTCCTCTTCTGCGCGCGAACCCCGGTCGCACCCAAAATCAGCTTATGCTTCATGGGCACCTTGGGACGGCGGGTCCAGATGTCCGAGCCCACGCCGGATTCAGGCGAAACCACATTCACCGTCTCCACCGGAGCACGGGGCGCTGAGGGTACGTCCACAGAATTACGCGGCAAACCACGCGGAGGGCTTAGCACATGTGGGGGCTCAGCTCCAGCATCTCCTCTTAGTGGAGGAACGACAGGGGTCCTTTGCCTTAGAGGGACTTTGCGATCGCTAGCGGGGGGCGCACCCTTGCGGTCAAGCAGCAGCCGCTTCTCTTCCCGGATAACAGCGCCCATCGCGTGCTGATACCAAGCCCCGTATACGTTGAGGGCCCTTGGAATGCAAGTCGGCTCGCTAATGAAGAAATGGGAGCCCGTATTTAGCCGCATGAAGTGATGTAATGCATTCCGTATCCCCTCTCTGGTGGTCGCAGGCTCTTCCAAAAACGCCTCCAGTGGGATCCCCTGGTTATAACTTAATTGTTGGGCGAAGCAATGGGGATTGTACCTCATAAAAAGCGCCAAATCATTCTTCCTGAACACAAGGAAGCCCAACTGGATGGAGTATAAATGTAGAATCTCCTGAGCTTTCAATACGGAGGCCCCGTCCTTGAAACTATCACGCAATGCCAACACCACTTTGGAGGTCTCCGGGCTGATGGTCCGTGAAAGAAATCCCCGCTCCGACCGTGCGCGGACGAAGAAGCAACCTCCTAGCCTCCCGCGGAGGCGGATTCATAATAGAAGCGCCGACCAGCCGCATAACTCTCGGGAGTCTGCACTTCTAGTAAAACGAGGGTCTCTTATGAATACCGAATACCCCGAGCACATGCATTTCCATCCATGAAGTAAAGTAGTGCATCGGGAAATTGGCAGGTTGCACCCTCGGTTCATTTGCATTCGCCACCACGCTGAGACCATGGTACAGATGGGCCAACCCGGCGATTCCAATTGACAATTGTATGCCAGCCACCATCCGATGCGCTGGGTAGAAGACGGATGGCCTCATATAGCGCGGGTGCATGGGGAGCGCGAACCAGCACAGCCATAACCCCAGAAACCCGAGAAAGAAGGTCTCCTCGTCGATGCCCGGAGCGGCGATTTCCGATAAAGGGGATGATTGCGGCATCGGGGAGGTAAAAGCCTTTTTGATCGTCTTCCAAAGCTGGTCGACGATTTAAGCCAAAACCGAAGGGGTTGTCAAGCTTGGCAAATTTTTCGCTCCGCTGCGATAGAATCTCCGGTCGAAGAAAGCGGGCGATGAAGTCTGCGAAACTAACTCCCCGGCCTCCTGATTCCAAGTAGAGACTTTCATACATATTCAGCACCTTTACCAAGCTCGAAAACTGGTGCTGAATAGCATTCTTCGGCGTTAGGCCCATTACCAGTGGCTTGGTGGCGAAGATATATTCATCCGGAGGAAGTAGCTCCTCATAGTGCTCCCCCCTCACCGGCAGACCGGAAATCTCAGCAAATTCTTCTAGGGGGATGGAGACTTCCCTGTCCACCAGAAGAAAAGTATGGGTGGGGATGTTCCATTGTTCCACAAACGCCTTAACCCACCAGGTCAGAGGAGCAGGGTACTCGAACAGCGAGGCGTAGACTGCAGGATACAGACCGATCTTCAACAAATGCGCCTTCTTCGCTGACAAGATGTACCTGGCCCACTGCAAATACCCGGCCGAATGTCGAGGGGTCAATCCAATGTTATAGGGTTGTCCCCAAGGGCGCGACTCGCCCTGGCATATGCGCCGTCCCAAAATATCCACGGCTGCCGGCGGCTGCACGGGTATGGCAGCAATCGAAGGTTGAAGAAGATCCTCCGAATTCCAATTTACGACCTCCACGGCATAGTTCACCGGGGGTACATCTGCATATGGGATCGATGAGATCGGCTCTGACAGCTTCGCACAAGAGAAGCTTCGGCGACCTTTGATAATTTCGCTGTACCACCTACCCCACAGATGAAGGTTCTTGTACTTCGGGTCGTAATCCTTAATGAGAGCAAGAACCTCCCGGTCCACCGGCTCCTCAGGGAATCCTCCCTCTGAGCGGAAAAACGGGAACGAAAGGTCAGCAGACATGTTGCCTGCAAGAAAAAGTGAAATTCAATTATCAGGATCATAATTTTAAAAGCCTGACGCTTGGTACCTTAAAAAATTTGGACCACACTGCAATGCAGTGGAGAGGGGACCAAAGGGGGACCCACAAAATCCAGATGACAATGCATCAGTTAATAAGACAGCCACATCATTAGATGAAACTGTCAATTAATGAGGAAATCCTCAAAGAATATTCTCATTAAATAAGAAATCCCTTGAGACAAGGAGAAAATCTCCCTTTCAGAGCAAAGCTCTGTCACAGAGTGACACTTGTCAAACTCTGGTCTCAAGGGAATAAAATTTTTTAAAGAGCCTAGCTCTGTAATAATGATGGAAAAATCCATCAAAGGAAAAATTAATTCCTAAAAATTAAAGTTCTGGGATCATAAAGATCCATATAAAAAAAACTCTTAAGAGTTCATCATCAAAAGATCAAAAGATCTATATTTTGTCAATAAGCAAAGCTCTGTTCATGGGTTAAGAAACCCTGAAACAAGATCTTGAGAGCAAAGCTCTGTTTACGAAATCACAAAGGGGTTTTCTTTAGATCAAAAGATCTATGAGAGCAAGGCTCTGTTAATTAGAATTAATTTAAATTTTTACCTAAAATTTTTCTAGAGTTTAACTCTTGAAGTTCTTGAAAATGAGAGCAAGGCTCTGAAAATAAAAATCTTGGGAAGATGATAATCATCTGAGGAGGACCAAGGGTCCTATTTATAGGCGCTGAAGCGCCTCCTCAACTTCTGAGTCGATCTAATGGATCAGATGTTGCCACCGCTGCACTCACGTGTGCGCCACGTGAGCGCAACGGTGGGGGGGCATTTGTTTCCCCCAATCAGAGCAAAGCTCTGTTTGAATTTCAAAATTCAAAAATTGAAGCAACGCTTCAGATTTCTTGCGCTGCGCGCTGTGCGCCACGTGTCAAAAGCAGACACGCTAGCGCAAGGAGCGCTACGCCCAAGGCAGCACACCCCCAATCAGAGCAAGGCTCTGTTTTAAAATTTAAATTTTAAAGTAAATGAAGCAACGTTTCAGATCACTTGCGCTCTGCGCTGCGCGCCACGTGTCAAACAGTGGTGCACTAGCGCAGTTGCGCTGCGCGCACGTGTCAAACAGTGGTGCACTAGCGCAGTTGCGCTGCGCTCTGCGTTGCGCGCCATGTGTCAAGCACATGTGCGCTAGCGCAGTTGCGCTGCGCTCTGCACTGTGCGACACGTGTCAAGCGCAGGTGCGCTAGCGCCAATTGCACCAGCACTGGAATTTAAATAATAAATTATTAATTAATTAGAATCAAAATTCTAGAAAGATCTTTCCAATCTTATTAAAATAAGAGAATTGTCTTCTGTAAAACAGAGGCCTTAGGATCAAAGATCCAACGGTGGGGAAATATCCCCAGATCAATCAGAGAAAGATCTCTGTAACTAACTTAACAAACCAATTGGCCCTATATAAAGGCCCCTAGACTCCAAGTCTCAGATATACAGACATACAGAAAAGAGAGAACCCTCTGAAAAATTTGAAAGGCAAGCCTTTGAAGAAAGAAGACCATCTTCTTCATCTTTGAAGGTAAAGAATTTGATTCTTAAAGAACAGAGATGAAAATACCTCATTAAAAAAAGAAGAATCTCTTCTAAAAAGATCAAAGATCTAAGAACAAGATCAAGATCTTCAATAAAAAGAAAAAGATTAGAAAGATCTAATCATAAATTTTTTTTAAAGAAGTATTACTTCACAGATCATTTGATCTATATAAAGGCACAGCCTTTTGATGAGAATAAGAACCATTGGTTCTTGAATCTTGAGGTAGAACCTCTTTTGAGAGAACAAGAAAACTTGTTTCTTTGATCTGAATTGGATCAAGATGCGCTCTGCGCTATTGGACAGTGCCTTATACTTTTGAAATGCGCCTTTGCGCTCGTTGGATTGGCGCACTGCGCCAGAACGCGCCACGTGTCAACCACAGAACAATCTGCGCTTTGCGCTTCTAAAACAGCGCACTGCGCTCTTGGGGTGGCGCACTGCACCAGAGCGTGCCACGTGTCAGCAGCACACTAGCGTAGCGCACTGGCGCAGCGCACTGCGCTAACAGACTTGCATTCTGCGCTGCGTGATACGTGTCACCTTCGCATGCGCTAGCGCATTGCGCTCTTTAATTGGCGCAAAGCGCCTGATAAGCCACGTGGCGCACTATCAGACCATTATAAATGCTATGCATTATTTAAAAGGGCAGAGCCCAGGTAAAGGTCTAACAGACCAAATATAAATGCTATGCATTTAAATACAGAGCCCAATGCTATGCATTGTAAAAGGGCAGAGCCCAAGCAAAAACCTAATAGGCAAAACATGAATAAAATGTTGAACATTTTCAAATGGACTTAGCCCAATTCTGGCCATAAGTCCTCAATTTAAATTGAACTGAGCACAACCGCTCTCCCAACCAACATTGGTTCAAGGGTACATCTCTGAACTTCTCTGACATCTGTCGTTGTAATCCTTCAACGTCTTCAGAGAGGTGACGAGTCCCAACAGCCATACATTCCACGGACTACAATGGACCACCATGTCCTTAAACTGGTAATCGACCGCAATGTCTCTACACTAAACAATAGAGTCCAAATGCTCTTTTGTTGGATCTAAATTATCCTGTTAAGTTGATCTTAATCTGGAAATTAGACTAACGTGACCTTAACAAACGTTTAAGTTGATCTTAGTCCAAAATGAGACTAACGTATCCTTAAACCAAAACCCCAAACCTAAATCTAAGAAAATACGGATTTGGACTAATTCACGTCCTACGGGCGACAACATAAATTAGTCTCCGTATACAATCCACGGGCAACCATAAACAAAACAAACACCCACGACACGAAGTGACCAGCTGGAGAAGGAGAAAGTTGTTATCGCGATGCGGTAGCGTAATTAACTGCAGGGTCTTGCGCCTGCAGGAAAGAGCGTCCCCACAATCAAAAAACCCCTCAGACGAGGGGGAATCTGACGAAGTCTGCTACATCGAACGCATCCGTTTAAACCTTCGATACGTGGTGCCATAAATCAATTTGGCATCTTCGGAGAGGTGGACGGATAGCACCAATTAACATCTGCCCCCAGATTCAGGCAAGACATCCAGTCTTCCCGGCTTCCGGCGGTAAACAGTATCATAAGCTAAGACTAGTATTATACACATAATTAGATGTATATACACAAACACCAAATAGCACAATGAGCTAGCTAGCTGATTGGCATGCTTCATTTTTGAAATATTTGGCTTCGTCTCTTTCTCAACGGAATACCACCTCCATCTTCTAAATCTGAGCTCTCGTTTATTAACATTGTTGCTGCTTGCTTAAGCATGAGCTCATATGCAAGCTTTCTCTGCCTATGTCGTCTTCACATTTCCTGAATGAAACTGTTGCTAACTTGAGAGGGAGATTAACATCTGTACAATATTCTTCTCTTGTCTTTCGTAGGTAGAAGAGGGGATTTATAAAGAGCAAAACAACACAAGCCATAACGAATATTTGATTCCTTCCTTATTTGATTACATTGAGGATGATTGGACTATAAGGAGCGAATTCTTCTCAACTTTTTCTGACTCGTAGAACTTAACCAAAACCAGTAAAATTCATAATAAATGAAGTAAATCGAGAAAACATGCAAATAAGAATTTCAATTTTATTCTCAGAAAACTTGATAGCACAAATAAAATCTGTGGATTCATCTTGAGCAACAATTTCCTACTCAGATATAGAGGATGACCCCCAAAGGTTATCATGCCCCACTTTCTAAAATATGGTGGTGAGACACGATTCGGTCCGCAACCTAACTATACCGAGAGAGTGACTCAGCTCGATACAGTTATGTTAAGCGTATAAAAAGAATATGCATGTAATGTACTAAAACAGTAAATAAAATCCTAAGCATTTATTACATTAACTTAAAACTTATTACATCACGGCATCGATAAACAATAGTTTCATTACATAGAATTTAGGAAAGCATGCCCTGAACAGGTGGGCGTTAAAGAAAGTAAAGACAACTAGTCCTAGTAATATGTAGTTAGCTCCGTGTAGTCTTCCGTAGTAGCCTCAACTTCTTCGTCTCCGACTCGTTGCTCGTCCACATCTAACGGACATTCCAGAAGAAGATAGGAGAAAATGAATATCCGTCAGCGAGTTAAACTCAATAGGACATCCCGTATAGGTATGGTACTGAAAAGTAATAGGTGTGTGTTCTGCACGTATGTCCTATGTAAAAGGTACGTACGAGTGTCAGGTATTAGTTATGAGTTGGTGGTAATATATATACATTAAGTATGGTCAGGTAAGGGTACCGGGTTCTTGGGAATATTCCGTTTGTATCCACGGAACAACAACAGATGTAAGAGATGTTCCGTTTATGGCTTGGAACCACAACAATTGTACCAGATGACCTGACATTCCTTTTAACCTCTGAAACTAGGGTGAAAAGTACCAGAATTCTGGCATTCCGTTTAACCCCCGAAACTACGGTGAAAGTAGGGGAATCCTGAGACCCTTCATACAACCTTCCTAACACAAACTACCCCACCCCATGTTTGGTTTATTTGTATATACGTATAGGTAGGCATTTAACACGTGGCTCTACTAGGCATGGTAACAATAAGATTTCACTTTCCATATCAATGTCATCCGTAAGGACGGAATCTACACAAAATCACATGCCTAGGTTCGCGTGTTTACCCTAACTGTACCAGATATCATATCAACTAGGGTTCAATATTCATATGTTTAGGTTTCAAAAAAGTTCATGATATTGCTATGAAAACTGGATTTAGAAGATTATGGTAATTTGGTAAAGATCTTCCCTTTTCTAAGTGAATTATATTTTAATGAAAAATCTAACTTTTAAATGGTTAATGGTATTTTAGTGAAAATCCTAACCTTTGAAAGTTTAGGGTATTTTGGTAAGATCCTAACTTTTGGAAGTTGAAGGTGTTTTGGTAAAATCCTAACTTATGGAAGTTAAGAGTATTTTAGTGAAAACCATCAACTTTTAAAAGTTGAGGGTATGTTAATTAAAACTTAACTTTTAAAAGTTGAGAGTATTTTAATAAAAACTTAACTTTTTTAAAGTTAAGGGTATTTTAGTGAAAAATTAACTATGGTAAAAAAAGGTAATGGCGTTTGTTTGAAAATCTAACATTGGAATAATTAGTGATATTTTATTTAAAATATAATTTTGGAAAAGTTAGTAGGGTTTTATAGGAAATTTAACTTTTGAAAGATAAAGTGTAAAATTAACTCGTAGAAAACTTGATAGTATTTTGGTGCAAGAATAACCTCTAGAAATTGCTAACGGAATTTTAGTGGCTTAGGGTCCGAATGTGAGTATGGGGTAGGTCGTTACCCCGTGCATTACAATAATTAAATATTTAGTTATAGGAATTAGCATGCAAAATTTTGGACTTCCGATACCGTCATTTCATAGAGTTTTCCGTAAACAAAAGAATAAGGATTGTTTACATTAGAGCATAATAAGAGATATAACAATGATAGACTTGATGTTAAGAAGGTGACTATGCGAGTAGAGGGAGAGCAGAGGTCCTATAGGTTGAAACGGGTTTTGAAAATTTGGTCGCACTAAAACACAATTTCCTCCCGTTTAGGATTTTCCTTCACGATCGGTTGGCACCGTTGCGAAGGCAATCGAATTACGAATCCAGTGAGTATTTTTGGGAACTGTTCAGAGGAGAAACATGTGAGAAAAAAAGAAAAAGCCCCGATATATATAGGGTTTCGGATCTGTAACCGACCCGGATCCATCGCCCGACACCCGCTCGATCCGCGCTTGACAGCTGCTGTCCGTCATGTCCCTGCTCGTGCCTTCTTTTACCTTGGCCGTTCGATCTTGAATCAAACAGTTTGGGGGGCCTCTCACGTGGGCATGGGTTGCCTGTGTGAGAGCACGCGCCTGCGCATGCAGGCGCGTGGCTCCACCCGTTTGCAGCAACTGCTGTCGTTGGTCCCCCCTTTCATATTTTTTCCTTTTCTTTTTTAAAAAACGTTTTAAAACTGGTTTTTTACTATAAAAAATTATTTTAAAATAGGTAAAAAATTTATAAAAATTTGGAAAAATTATAGAAAATCTATCTTGGTGTTTTCCTTCATTTTGGGAGAAAATTTGGCTCAAAATAATTTATTTTTACCAACACTAAATTATTACATATAACCTTTTTCCTTAAAAATTCAAATAAATATTTAAAAATCACCAAAAATTATTTTAATTAGTTTAAAAAAATTAATACCACCATTTTAAAGTATTTTCAAACCCATGAAAAGTATCAAGAAAATATTTTGATACAAGGAAAATTATATAACGACTCCTATTACGTATTAGAAAAATGCAAACATTATAAAGGCACTTTATTTTCTAGCTTATTACTTTAAGATTCATAATTCTCATTTTAAGGTGTTAACTTTATCGTCAAAAATCAATCAAATCCATGAGGATTTTCAATTACCATAAAGGCAAGAGTCATGTTAAAAGCAATAGCACAAACATATGGTCAAGTAATAAAAAGCTTATACGACCAAATGTTCATCATTAAGATAGTTTAAACATGAAATCAAATTTTTAATGAATTTAGAAAATTGCAAACCGCTAGTGCAATAATTATTAAATTTTAAGTCTAACGACATCTATACTCCTAAAAGATAAAGATCTGATGAGGTTTCGCTCTAATTTCTAAAGCTAGAACATAAATTCTCCTCTTTGCCATGAGATCGAATTCCGATTGAACAAGAATGCTATACAACAAAATCTTACCATAGTTTTTTTAACGCAGATTAAAATTTGAGAACCTAAAGATCATAAATTTATTTAGAGAGTGAAGGGCAAAAAATGTACTTGAGATTTGATCAATTCAATAAATTCTTACCTTTTCCATAAGATTGAACTCCGATCGAACAAGGATAGAAAGCAACAAATTCGTGCCACAAAGTTTGAACATTTTTTCAAAAGCAAAACTAAAATAAGGATATTATGCAACAAATTCCTACCATAAAGTTCGAAAATTTTTAAACCAAAATTAAAATTCAAAAGCCTAAAAATCAGAATTTTAAAGAATAAAGGGTAAAAGAAAGCACCTCTAAAAATAATCGGATAAGGGTTTGATCAATCCAATAAATTCTCACCTTTTCTATGAGACCAAACTCCGGTCGAACTTGGATACTATGCAAAAAAATTCTGCCACAAAGTTCGAACTCTTTTTTAAAAGAAAAATTAAAACAAAGATATTGTGCTACAAATTCCTGCCACAAAGTTTGATTTCTTTTTAAAGAAAAATTTAAATTCGAGAATCTAAAAGATAAAAATTTAAAGGGTAAAGTATGAAAGAAAGTACCTTCGGAGATACTCAAATAGGGGTTTGATCATCCAATAAAATCTCATCTTTTCCATGAGAGCAGACTCCGATCGAACAAGGTTACTATGCATCAAATTCCTGCCAGTTCGAATTTTTTTTGACGCTAAATTAAAATTTGAGAATCTAAAGATCAGAAATTTAGAGAGTAAAAGGAAAAGAAAGTACTTCCAGAAACAATTTAGGATTTTGACGGATTTATGATTCAATTCATATCCAAATTAGATCAACATAACAAATGTCAAGTTCAAATTCCTTTAAACCTAGATAAAAATTTCTGCTTTAGAGACAAATAAACACTAAAAATTAGAAATTAGACAATAAAGAACAAACGAAAGTACCTTCGTAGACAATTACGGTTTTAACAAAATTATGATTCAATTCAAAACCAAATTAGATCAACATAACAAATGACAAGTTTAGATTCCTTCAAACCTAGATAAAATTTGCAGGTTTAAAAAAACACTAAAGATTAGAAATTTAGAGAGTAAAGGTCAATAAAAAAGTACTTCAATAAACAACAAGAGATTTTGAATTCCATACCAAATAAAACCCGAATCATTACAAAGTAAAAAAGGCACCGTCTTGACAATTGCTGCTTCCGTCTTCGAATTATTGATCGCTTGCTCTGAAACCCTCTTAGGATATGGTCGCTCAGCGTGAGAAAGAAAAGGGAGGATCGCTTCCTCCATCTCCTTTTTTCGTTGGGTTTTGTCGAAGCATGAGAAAACAAAGGGGAGATTTGGGAGAATGAAAAGGACTTTTATATTAAAATAGTTGTGAATGAGTTAAAAATTTAAAGATAAATATATAATGTATAAGGATTTTCTATATTATGTTTGTTATTTTAAAATTTTTATTTGAATTTGTTATTATAAGGATATTTTAGATCATACCAAATTCTAACTAAACACACGGACAAAAAAAGTCTCAATTTTGAAAAGTGTCCTAGAGGGGGGAGTGAATAGGAAAAATGGTTAAAAATTAAAACTTTATTGCTCAATACAATAAATGTTGCAAAAAATTAATATAAATAATTAATTACGCAAACAATAGGTGTAAAATAAGATAAGAAAATGCAAACTCAGTAGGATACCATCGATTGGTAACGAAATTCGATACCACGGTATCTAGTCTTTGCCTAGGTCTCCCCCAGGAACATCCACTATTCAACTCTTCTTAACGTGAAGAAACCTTTACAACTGATGGACCACCTCCACCTGGTTTACAACTGTCATGTCCAGCTTCCCCAAAAAAGGTGAAGGGGTAACGTAACATGGTCCGCAACCTAACTGTATTGAAGGTGGTCTATTCAATACAGTTACGTTAAGCGTATGAATATCTATAACATACAGGATATGTACCAAAACAAAATAATTAAAGCGGAAGGCATTTATTTCCATTAACCAAATTTTATTACATCCAAAAAGAATGAGAAAAATAAACTAAATAGTTTAGTTACATCAAAGAAAGAAGCAAACGCCCTAACATGTGGGCAACAAACAAAAATATAACTAGCTAATCTTTTGTCGTCAAGTCCGCATAATCTTCATTAGTAGGCTCCACACCTTGATCCCCATCATAATACTCATCCTCACCTAACGGACATTTCAGAGATAGAGAAAAGGAAGGTTCGTCAGTGAGTTATACTCGACTAGGATTGCCTCATAAGGAAGTAAAGGTACAAAAACGAGCAAATGTATATATGTATGACATGTGTGTGTAGATATGATGTATATGGGTATGAGGATATGAGGTGTATGGAAATAAGGGCATGTTGAATGGGGTATATGTGAATAAGAGTATGTTGTATGAGGGATATGTGAATAAGAGTATGTTGTATGAGGTATCTATTAGGCAAAAGTTTGCATTAGTTTGTTAAACAAGGGTCTGGATACTCGCGATTATTCTGTTATGGCTACGGAACAACAACTGGGGAAGCGAAATGTACCGTTTCACTTCCCGGGATTAATGATCGAGTAGTAGAGGAATCCGAGTTCCGTATCTCCTTGCATAATCAAACTACCCATCCCCGTTCTTTAGTATAAAGGTTTTGACGAATCGGAATTAGTGCGTATATCATCTAAGCATGAAATTTCCACGTTGTATGTCATCAACATATTGGATTATTCGCCCTCAAAGTAAGGTTAGTATTCGCCTGAATATCGGGTTAGTAGTTGTCCACATATTGGATTGCTCATCCTGCCTGCAGGGATTTTAATTTATAAAGTATTCCATACCTAGATTCGCGCATTCTAACACTAACCGTATCATGTGTCAGATATGTCATAAGTTCGTATTCGGATAGTTGATCTCATTTAATATGGTCTTCCACAACCACTCATTTTATTTTGTTATCTTTTAAAGTTTGTAAGGTGTATCATAATATTTTATAGAACTCTTAGTTAATAAAGATCATGACATTTAATGGTAGTTATTGTTTATAAGAAAACCATGATATTTTAGAGTAATTATAATTTTGGGAAACCCATGGTATTTTAATGAAAATATCCTTTTAATGAAAATTTTGGTATTTATTTGAAATTATCTTTTAAGAAAGTTTTTGGTATTCTTTTTGGAAAATATCATTTATAAAGGTTATGGTTTTTGCTGAAAATAGCCTTTTAGTAAAGATCAAGGTATTTAAATGAAATTATATCCTTTTAGGATGGATTAAGATATTTTATTGTAAATAATAATTTTATAATGTTATGGTGTTTATTTGGAGGTAACATTTTAGAAATACGTCCGTGTTGACAACCGCTGCACATGGGCGGCAGGATTTGTGTCCTTTTCAGGGAAGATTGCTTATCAACCACAAGGTATTTACGTAAAATATTATCCTATAAAATTAGGGTATTTTATTAAAAGTGATATTCTACAAAAACAACTCCGCGTTGACAACCGCTACACATGGATAGCAGGATTTGTGTCCTTTTGAGAAACGATTGTCTGGTAACCACGGGATGTTTCATGTAAAATATTACTCTATTGGAATATCTTATTAAACTTTAGTGGTTATAAACTAAAAGTATTAATATAAAAATATTGCCTTAAGTGAAAGGGTATAGATAAAAATACTATATTATAATTAGCTTATGTAACATGGAAAAATATGGTATTTATGCGATCATAGTCTGTTTTGAAATTTTTGGGTATATCTAACATTACGACTTTTCAAAGATTGGGGTATTTTATCGAAACTAAGATTTACCTTATAATAAAAATATATTATATTATTTTCAAACCCCTTTTAATATACTTATCTAAACGGTATATGTTTTCAAACATAAACATTTCATAATATGAGTGCATGTTGTGGAATGACCTATTTTGAGATCGTACAGTATGTGTGACATGTTATCTTAGAAAAATAATAACCAATATGATATTAGAAGGTATGTGTGATGTGCCAACTTAACTGATAAACAATATCATGAATTTTTGATTGTAGGTATGTATGTGAGCATGAGGGATAGGTCGTTATCCTATGAGGTCAATATCAAGTCAAAGATTTTTCATTAAATAATACCGTAACATAATATGCATGAAGGGTTTAACAACGTATTAAAATGGGTTGCCTGAGAAATCCTAATTGAAAAAGGTGATAGATCAAGTGGTGAGAGGTGGATCCTACCTTTATTTTGAGATGAAGATTTAGAAAGCCAAAACGTCTCGTTGCTCTAAAACGCGAATATCTCCACGTTCTGATTTTTTCTCAACAATTAGGTGGAACCACAACGTCAGCGTCGTCGATACGAAGGTCTGAGTATTTTTTTCCAGAATTTTCGGAGTTCTGTAGTGTGAGAAAATAGAGTTTGAAGGTTTCTATTTATAGGGTTTTTCTCCAAACAATAAAATCCCAAATCCGTTTAAAAATCTCAGGTGAATCATAAAAAATCCGTGCAGAAAATCATAAACTAATCACGCCCAATCATTGCCAATCATCACTAAATGATTATGTCGCCGCCGCCTAACCTAGGCCATTGGATCTTGATCCAATGGCCCAAAGGCTACCCTGCCTCGTCACTTGGCAGTGAGTGTGTGGGGCTCACGCGCTTGCTGGCGCTAGCGCGTGGACCCCACCACAAGAGTCTGCCAGCGAGGCCTGGGCCAATGGATCTGAGATCCAACGGTTCAGGTTTCCCCAGAATTTTTTTATATTATTTTTTAAACTAAAACTGTTTTATTAAATCGAATTTGTTTAGAATATTGTTTAAAATATTTTTTAAAATACGGAAAAATATGATAAAAATCCAAAAAATATATTTTGTTGTTATCCTCAGTTTGAAAATGATTTTAGGCTAAAACTAAATAATATTTCCATATCAATGATATTTGTTAGTTATTATAATTAGTTAAAAATCTATATTATCCTTGAAAATATTTTAATTTCGAAATAATCATTTTAATTAATAATAAAAATACATAAATTATTTTAAGACATTATAAGATTCCACTAAAACATTTTAAGCTCAGAAAAATATAAATAACTTTTAGAACATTCTATTAATTATATTTAAATGCTTTTAAAATTTACCAACATCACTTTTAAAAATAAAATCATTAAACTAAAATATTTCCCCATCAACTAAATATGCAAATAAATACTTGGTACTAAATAAAAAAACCTTTTATTGGGTATTAGAAAATACGGTCGTTACAACAACTGATGGAAAACCTTCACCGGGTAATCTTTTTCACAGGTTCAGATCAAACCTTTACAACCCAATATTGATGGACAATCTTTACCGGGTAATCTTTTCAACAGGCTTAGATCATACATTTACAACTCAATTCAATACAAGTAACATAAACAAACTCCTAATCTCGTATAATAGTCAATCACAATTTTAAAACCGGAGAATTAGGGTATTTAATAAAATCAAGTTTAAAACTCTTTTGATCTCAAAAGGATTTATAAAGAATTTAAAATGAAAGATCAAGACTTTGCAAAGGCAAGCGATTCAAACCAGTTTAGAAAATCCTTTGCAAGAATTAGAATGAAAGCTTTCGAAAAACCCAAAATAAAATATCCCTGTTCACCTCCGAAAGACGGCGCGACGTGGGCGTCTCGCCTGAGATTCGGGGCAGATGCTAATTGGTGCTATCCGTCTACCTCTCCGAAGATGCCAAATTGATTTATGGCACCATGTATCGAAGGTTTAGACGGATGCGTCCGATGTAGCAGACTTCGTCAGATTCCCCCTCGTTTGAGGGGTTTTTGATTGTGGGGACGCTCTTCCCTGCAGGCGCAAGCCCCTGCAGTTAATTACGCTACCGCATTGCGGTAACAACTTTCTCCTTCTCCAGATGGTCACTTCGTGTCGTGGGTGTTTGTTTTGTATTTTGTTGCCCGTGGATTGTTTACGGAGACTGAGTTATGTCGTCGCCCGTAGGGCGTGGATTAGTCCAAATCCGTATTTTCTTAGATTTGGGTTTGGGGTTTGGTTTGAGGATACGTCAGCCATGCTTGAGGCTAAGATCAACTCAAACGTTTGTTAAGGATACGTTAGTCTAACTTTGAGACTAAGATCAACTTAACGGGATCGTTTAGATCCGACAAAAGAGCATGCGGGCTCTATTGTTCCAGTTTAGGGACATAGTGGTCCATCGTATGTATGGCCATCGGGACCCGTCACCTCTCTGACGACGCTGAAGGATTACAACGACGGATGTCAGAGGAGTTCAGAGATGTACCCTCGAGCCAGAGTTAATTGGGGGGATTCATAGTCCAGTCTGTTTGAAGGTTTAAGGATACGTTAGCCATCTTTGAGGCTATGATCAACTTAAACGGGACCGTTTAGATCCGACAAAAGAGCATGCAGGGGGAGCTCTATTGTTCTAGTTTAAGGACATTGCGGTCCATGGGTAGTTTTAAGGACATTGCGGTCCATGAGTAGTTGAAGAACATTGCGGTCCATTGTTAGTTTTAAGACATCTCGGTCAAGGTTAAGGACGTCGTAGTCCATGGGTTTAAGGACCCCACAGTCCATTGTTAGTTTTAAGACATCTCGGTCAAGGTTAAGGACGTCGTAGTCCATGGGTTTAAGGACCCCACAGTCCATTGTTAGTTTTAAGACATCTCGGTCAAAGTTAAGGACGTCGTAGTCCATGGGTTTAAGGACCCCACAGTCCGGTATGTGCTCTGGATGCTTCACACGGGTTCACTGCCGTGCTTTGCGAGGATCAGGCTCCGCTCTGGACGTTTTCCACGGGGTCAAAGAGTGACATTATCCGCGTTCCACGTAACCAGGAATTTTGCATTAAACACGGGTTTAAGGACCCCACAGTCCGTATCAATGTGTGGTCGTCGGGACCCGTCACCTCTTTGAAGACATTGAGGGATTACAATGCCAAGTATCAAAGGAGTGAAGAGATGTACCCTAGAACCGGAGTGGATTAAATAGTCCTTAGCCCAATTTGGGATCAACACGAATTAATTATGTTATGAGTCCATTGGCCCAGTTAATCATAAATTGAGGACTTATGGCCATCTTGGGCTAAGTCCAATCAGGAGAGGCTTTGCCTCTATCCATTTAGGCCAATTGGGCCAAAGCCTAGTGTTAAACACTACAGAGCAGTCAGTGTTGAACACTGGGAAGGAGGTTGACAAGTTAGTGTTTAACACTAAGAGATAATTGGTGTTAAACACCAGCAACAAGGCTTTTCAAAATAGTGTTAAACACTAAAACAGATCAGTGTTGAACACTGCAAATAAAGCTTTTTAATTAGTGTTGAACACTAAGGCCCAACGGTGTTTTAACACCGGGTTCGAGAGTTTCAATTTAGTGTTCAAACACTAAGGCAAGAGGGGTCACGTGGCAGCACATGAGAGCGCCCTCCCTTTATTTATTATGCTGAGATTTTTGCGTCTTTCAGAGCGTCACGTGCCATCACGTGATAGGCATTCAAATGCTTATATGTTAAAGCTTCTGCCGGCGGTCACGTGGGTCACGTGGGGGACTGCCTCAAAGGGGCTTTCTGTAGATCTCTTGGGGAGGGGTCACGTGATGACACGTGACCCTGCCTCTATGTATGTTATTTAAAGGATCTGTTAACCTTTTCTCAGGAATTAAATTCCTCGTAAGGTTAAACCCTGACAGTAATTTCAGAGGAATTAAATTCCTACTTCCTTTTGAAGGTTTATATTCTGAATAGAGTTGAACTCTGAATTTTCCGTAGGAATGAAATTCCTCATACATGTGGAGAACCAAATAGGGTTAAACCCCTAACAAAAGCTTTTTAGGGAATTTGAACTTCCATCCTCTGTTAAATTATGATTAAAGGAATTAAATTCCCGCGGTTTAGGGTTAAACCCTGTTTCTTTTTGTTCTGAAGGAATTAAATTCCCATGATACAGGGTCAAGCCCTAATTTTATTTTAAAGGAATTAAATTCCTATAGTTCTGTGAGAATTAAATTCTCGTGCCTGCATTCCCTCTCTATGTTTTGGATCTGCATGGCAGGATCTCAATCCATTGAGAATTAAATTCTCAACTTCAAGGGGAGATGTGCACTTTGCAGATCCTCTATCAAAGAGAGAAAAAATATGTTCTTCTGTTTTATGTATCAGAGTTAAACTCTGTTGAGAATTAAATTCTCCTTCTTTTTCAAGGAGCTTTTTCCTTTCTTACCTAGGGTTCTTGCAGAAGATCCAAGTCTTTTCAAAGTATCAAAGCTCTCCTCCTTTTCTTTTTTCTTCTCTGCGTCTGTGTGTATATCTCTCTCTGTGTCTCTTGGCTCTTATTTATAGGAGAAGCAGCCGAATCAATCAGTTTTTGACGAATCTTCATGAAAGATTTGATTTGCATCCATCATTCATTTTGGACCTTTGGATTATCGGGTGAATTTTATTCACCATTGGATTTCAAATCCAGGGGTTCCCCTTTATTATTTCGGTTAGATTTAAAGGGGAAATCTTTCCAAACCCGAGATTTTCCCATAGATAGATGATATTTCATCACCTCTGAATCTTTAATTCGATCGGTTCCAGATAGCTGCTTTCCTTTGGAAAGATTTGATTCTCCTTCAGAATTTAATTCTGTTTGACAAAATAGGCTTTGAAAGCCGGTCACGTGTGACCACGTGACCCCTGGTCATGTGTGGGCACGTGACCCCCTTTGGAATGAGCCTTTTCCTTTCTTTTGCGCTCTGTCTTCTGATCGTTGCTTAAACGTCACGTGCCACCACGTGACCCCTGGTCACGTGTGAGCACGTGACCCTTGTCTGGAGCCTCTTTCCTTGGTTCAACTGGAGAACGAGTCTGCTGCTTTGAACGTCACGTGCCAACACGTGACCCTGGTCACGTGGGAGCACGTGACCTCTTCTGAACCCTTTTCCTTGACTTGATCAGGGAACCGGTTTGCCTTTGACACTTGCATTTAAACGTCACGTGTCGCCACGTGACCCTGGTCACGTGGGAGCACGTGACTCTTTCTGAACCCCCTTTTCTTCAACGTAGTCAGGAAACTGAACTTGCCTTGCTGATGTGCTTAGGTGTCACGTGCCAACACGTGACCGCTAGTCACGTGTAAGTACGTGACCCTCTTCTGAAGTTTTTCCCAGAAGTTTTCCTGATTTTAAATCAGGAAACAAATGCCCCCACAGCGTTGTTCTCACGTGTCTGCACGTGAGTGCAACGCTGTCACCTCTTGTGACCGTTGGATTCCTCTAGGGATCTGGGGAGATGAAACGTTTTCATTGCCTTCTATAAATACCTCTGTCTCTTTATAGGAGCCTTCACTTTGTTCATTTTCTTCTTCTGAGAACTTCTTCCTTGAGAATTCAATTCTCGCTTCCAGAGCTTAGTTCTCTGTCTCTGCAGAGTTTAACTCTGTTCGAAAAGAATCCTTTTCTTCAGGTAATGTTTTTGGACAACGATGGACCTTCACATTCCTCTGGATTTTAAATCCAAAACAAGGGTTTTTACCCTTTTTTTCTTCATATTTTTCCATAAGAACATGAAACCGCTTAACCTTCAAACTGTAGATCTTTTAGGGTTTAGATGATCCTTGGGGAGATGATGATGGTGTTTCAACTCCATGGAATTTAATTCCATCCAAAAATGTTTCTGGGAATTTAATTCTCTTTTCTTAATAAGGAATTTAATTCCAATGAAGAACTTGATTTCTTCACACGGAGGCTTCCTGAGGTCTCTTGGCCCTAGGTTGTTCTTCCTGCAATTAATGTAATGGGGGCTTTGTAATGATGCCTTTTTGTGGGAATTTAATTCCTTTGATTTTATTGGATTCACTGTAGAGCCCGAGACAGATTCTGTTGGGGGGATGTGCATGGTCATCATTCTTTATTAAATGAGGATATTCCCTTTGTTTTATTGTAACTATTTGGCCTCATTATTAATGAGCCGTCATCCGGATTCTGTGGGGCCCATGTGTTTCGTAGCCAATGGTCCCAAGAAACTTTGTTGTTGTTTTCTTCAACTAGTCTTCATGTTCGTGCATGAATATATATTGCTAACTTTTCTTTTAACGGTCTTCCTTTACTGGATTTCAGGTGCAATGGCTTCTGTTCCACGCTTTCCCTTTTCTCGCTCGGAGGCTGCTTTTCCTCAGTCACCATCTGATGAGGAGGCGATGGCGATGATTCGGGCCCATGACCCGAACTGCACCAACCTTCTTCAATGGGGATCTTGGTATAGTCAGATTATTCAGGGTCGTCGGAGTTTTCTCTGCGCGGTGCCAACGGAGCCCACTTTCCCCTTTTTACCGATGGATCCTCCAAGCACAGCTTTTGCTGTGGAAATGCCCAACTGGACTCCAACGGGGAGGTGATCAGTCGAAAATAATGTATTTTTAACATGGCAATTTCCCTATCATTTGCACTCATTTAGAAGTGTTCGGTATTCATATTTCACATATTAGCAAATCAGTCATAAAATATCAGATTGCATGTGTTAGACTTTTAAACCGGCACTTTAAGAGAAATTGACCGCATTTCATGGCATCGCATCATTTCTGTATTTGCGCAACACTTGTCTTGAGTCTGTGCAGGAAATACGGAAGAAAAGCAAAAGAGCTGATCAAAAATATGCCAACTAAATCATTTCAGATCTGGTAGCAATTCAGAAAGAGTTATACAATTCTATATATACAATAAAGGCCCAACAATCATCCCAAGACTATACCAGAAAGATCAAAGCCTAAGGCCCACAAGTAGCCGCGGATCCGCGGCAGGAGCCTGCTTGGGCTGCGGATCCGCGGCGCTTTGGACACATCAGAGCTTAATTTTTGGTGCAGAATCACAATATCTGAGCCCACATTCATTTCTGATATGTTAAATTCCAGAATTCTCTCGAAGCTCCTGCCAGATCAGCAAAGATCATTAAGCAAGGCTAATCCTAATTAAGCTCCTAACTAACCTCTTCTAGAAGCTCCCTCCTAACTAATCACATCTAGAAGTTTCTCCTCTAACTAACTTTTGGAGCGAAATTCAAATTTCCTCAACAAACTTTTGGAGGGAAATTTGAATTTCATCCAACAAACTTTTGGAGGGAAATTCAAATTTCCTCAACAAACTTTTGGAGGGAAATTTGAATTTCATCCAACAAACTTTTGGAGGGAAATTCAAATTTCCTCAACAAACTTTTGGAGGGAAATTTGAATTTCACTCAACTAACTTTTGGAGGGAAATTTGAATTTCATTTAACAAACTTTTGGAGGGAAATTCAAATTTCATCTAACAAACTTTTGGAGGGAAATTCAAATTTCACTCAACTAACTTTTGGAGGGAAATTTGAATTTCATTTAACAAACTTTTGGAGGGAAACTAAAAATTCAAATCCTAGATCTAGGGTTTTGATGGCTATAAATAGGAACCTAGATCTAAGGGATGAGGTTGTTCATTCTACACCATTTTCTTCCACAAGTCTCGTGACAAGGCTTGTGCGAAACCCTAACCCTAATTCCACTCTAACTTCAAGATCTTAAGTACCAAATCAAGCGAGAAGCCTTCAACCTTTTAGGAGCCGAGCCGATCTTCAATCGGGCAAGTGATCCAAGCCGATCCGCGATCCACGGAGACGAGCGAAGCCAAGTCGACGATCGAATTCTTCCTCTTGTAGTTCTTGAGCGAATGTAATGAAATTGTTGATATAAATAAAAGGTGAAATTCTTTAATCTTGCTTTCTTTTAATTCTTGCATCATGATTAGATCTCAATTTGTAATTGTTGTTCTTGTTGTGATGTTTGAGTAAAACTCCGCTCGTAAAGGAGTCGAGACGATTGTAGAATGATGATGTAACAAATCTTAATACGATTTTTAAGTCCTACGAGTTTTGTAAACCCTAGCAAGTTCAAGAATCGATGACCTAGTTTCGTAGCGATGCTTTCTTGATTGTGATCGCTCGAAATTAGGGATCTACGATCATTTCTTGAATTTACTAGAGGCTAGAATATGAATGATATCGACGAAAGAACAAGAGATAAGATGAAACCCTAGTTTCACAAGAAGTCTCTAATTCTCATCGATCATCATCGATCTAGTATCAATTCATCGAAGGATAAAAATACGTAATTGTAAGATTACATCACATCTATAGATCCGATCGATTCCTACGAGCCTCATTTCGATTCTTGAGATTTGGTTTGGAAAAATCAACAAACGATCAATTCTTGATTCTATCTTTTAATGCTTTCTTAGATCTAGATTTTTCTCATTCTTGAACTTCAACTTTAAATCTTGAATTGTTTGTTTTCTTTTCCTTAAAGTTTCAACTCACCTAAATCGAAAGACGAACGATTACACTTTCCCTGTGGACGATCCGCACTCACTAACAATCTACATCCGACACCGTAGTTGATTGCCGTCAAATAATTTTTGGTTGTGATTTCTATATACAATTTTCCAAACCGACACAATCCGAAATCTTTACAATCAGGAGGCTTGAGCCTTCGACGACCGGTATTCCGAACCATCCGATTCCGGCCATAGACATCTTGGGGCGGCGTATCTGCCAGGGTGAGGCCCACCCGTGGGGGAAAATTTATAAGATAGGGCTTACTCCCCGGCATCCTACGGGCTATCTTCTCTGGGCTCGCTACATCCTTTCTGCCCATCGTGCGCGGTTGCAGAAAGTCGGGCTTTATCAGGCCATATACGCGTCACTATTCCATTATAAGTCCCCGCATGCCTGGTGGGTTAAGGCGTTTTTGAACCAATGGAATCTTCCCACCAACACTTTCATTTTAGGGGATCGTGAGGTCTCGATCTCTCTTGCAGAATTTTATGAAATCTCGGGATTGCCAATCAGGGGCGCACTGTATGAGGAGTTGTTGCCTCCTGACGAGTATGTCTTCGAGCCCGAGTCTGCACCGGTTGACGGCCTGTCCGCTGAGAATGCTGTTCGCCATAAGCGCCCCAGTTTAATTAAGGCCCTAGGCATCTTCGACCGATTATTCACTGAGTCCGAGGAGTAGGGTGTCACTTTCAAGAGCTTCATTGCTTGTTTCCTTCGTAAGGACGCCTTATCGAAGACAGCCCCGAAGTTTGCCAACATTGGGGACCCCTTTGGGTTCGGTCCGAAGAGGTTGCCGACCAACGAGTCAGATTTACCTCAATATTACATCCCTATTATATCGCCGATATCTTTTGAATCCATTGCTGTCCCGGGCATGGACGAGGAGACGTTCTTTGTGGGGTTTGTTAGCGTCTGGCTTAGTTGGTTCGTTATCCCCATGCATCGCCGCTTCATGAGAGCCTCGGTCATCTACCTGGCTCATCGTATTGCTGAGGGGATGCGGTTGGCCATCGGCATCCCGGCCTTGGCGCACCTCTATAATGGATTGGGCACCGCAGCTAATACCTCTACTCCTGGTGTGGACGTAGTGAACTTTTCGCTTCATTATTTCACGTCGTGGATCGAAATGCATGTGTTGGGGTCTTTTGCTATGCATCAGAGGCCCGCCTTTTACGACGCCTATCCCTTCCCGCGACTTATGCGACTGGTGGGTGCTTCTGCTGCCGACCCGACTCAATTTGGGGCCATTCGGGTGCTGATTTCTCCTCATGCCACCGCTGGTGGGTTGGTTTTTAATGATCGGGTTTTGTCTACTCCTTCGGGTCCCGTTCAACAACTCTGGGACCAGTCGAAAGACAACGCACCTTCTCTGAAGCCCCGGGAGGCCACGCATTTGTATGCAATTAGACCGGGCTACTTGGTGTTTCGCCAGGACAGTGCGGCTCTTTTTATGCGGTACAATCCGCATCGATTTGCCCGGCAGCTCGGATACGACCAGGGTGTTCCTTTTGAGGCTTTTATTGTCGCCCTGATCCCTTCGCTTGATGCTGTTCGCGGTGCCGCTCATCATTTCATGAGGCTGAATACCGGCTCTCATTTCATGGTCCCTGAAGCCGAGTACATGCCCCGATGTGTAGGTGCATTTACGGGCTGGTATCTTCATCGGATTAGTCCGATTATTCTTGAAGAAAGAAGGGTGCTTCTTGGTCACGACGCCCCTCCTCAGGTTTCGGGGGCTAAGCTACGGCCGAGGGCTCCGGTCCGCTTCCCTTTGAGGGAAATTGGCACCGCGCTCATTCCGGGGGAGTCAGGGGTAGACCTTACTCCAACAGCTGGTATGCCCTTGGGTTCTTGATCACGGGGTAAACAGGCTCCGGTTGTAGCACCCCCGCCGGTGGCGGCACCGCCCCCCGTGGCGTCGACCATGGCGATGTCGTCCTCGGTTGTGGCGCCGAGCGAGAGTAACAGGGATGAGGGCGCTGAGGGCGATGTGGGCCAGCGCCGCCCTAAGGCTTCGCGAGGGAGGAAGCGGTCATCCTCAGCGACCGGCTCTGGGTCTAAACGGCGGAGGAAAGCGGCTACCGCCCCGCTTGATTCAGTGGTGGAGTCTGAGCCTATCCTTGAAGACGAACCATTGGCTCTGCAAGGGTCAAACGCTGGACTTCTCTTTCCGAGTTCGGCTGATGAGGAGGCCGCACAGTTGGCTGAGGCCATACGGCGTTCAAAAGACGCGTCTCATAACGCCAAGGTTCCGAAGAAGTCCTATCCTGCTGTAATTTTTTACGAGGACCCTTCGTGGATTTGGCGACGATTTATCGGTCCTCTGGAGGAATGGGGAGAAAGGGCTTTGAAGCAGTCCGCTTCAGAAGATGCAGCTGACGCACTTTCTTTGTGGACCGGTGGCCATGAGTCCACTCTCGAACCTCGGCGAGCCCACCTCCTTGAGAAGGAGCAGCGGCTTGAAGAAGCCATATTGAGGGCTTCTTTGCGTATAGGTATGTTGTGTTTCTTTTGTAGTTTTTCCGATCATTTATGCCCGTGCATATATATCATTATTCTTATTTGCATCGTGCAGAGTCTTCGACGCTGGGGGAGCTCCCCACGGGCCCATTAAAGCTAAAGCCTGCCAAAATTCTCAATGAGGCCTTGTTGGATGTGGAGGGGACTGACGAGGCTGCTCCTCTCATGGTGGAACTTCCAGCGGCGGTTCTTGATCAGGGAGTGCTTGCCCCTTCGGGGGAGGCTCCTTTGGAGGCCTCCGCCCCAATGACTCTTACTGAGGGCGGCCCAAAGGCTGGGAGCGAGGTAGTCGGGACTACTCTCCCTTTGTTGGAGCCTGAGGTCATGGCGGAGACCGTTGAGGCTGCTATCCCCCCGGCCCAGAATGGGAGGAGTGTTGAAGGTATTCCTCTGCGTTTTAATTTAGCAACCCCTTCATAGTCTGAACTCTTTTATCTTGCCCAGAATTGCGCGGTTTGGCGGCCACGATCGCGGATCTGTCGCCTCGACAGTCATTTCAGCGTTTATTGGAGATGGCAGCTCCGCAGGCGATCTCCCCTTAACGCATTGTCCTCTCGTCTGGGCAAGGTTGGTGTCGTCCATCCCTTCTCATAGCATTGTCGTTATTTTTGCGTACTGACATTGACGTTTTCTACAGTTCTGGAAGCCGATGACGAGGTCGAGATTCTCGAAGGGCCAGGGGAGCCTTCAGCTCCTACTTGCACGACTGTCGGTGAGTGACATTTCACTGCACTCTCACTCGTTCTTTGCTTAAGAATTTTGTTGACGTCTTCCAAATTTGAACAGCTCTGCCAGTCTCCACGGCGTTGGAGTCACGCATCGTGATGCTACCCGGCCCTTATGCCTTGCGGGCTTCAGAACGCTTGGCCCAATTAAGCCTCGTCTCCTTGTCGTCTCTGATCGAGGAGCTTCGTGCTGGCAACGCGACCACGGCTGAAGCATTCGCTGCCGAGGCTAACGGTTCTCTTCCTTTTCTTGCCACCTACCATAGCGAAGAGGTGGTGCGAGTCTGGGTGGAGTTCTGCCGGCGAGTGGAGGCTTGCCTGCACGCTCTTGAATGTTCTCACCTTTCCTCGGAGGCCGTGGCTGCAAAGGCGGGGTTACGAGGGCTGATAGCACGGTGCGCGGCCAACATGACGTCATGTGAGAAGAGGCTCGGTCGCAAGTTCTCGGAAAGGGAGCTAGCCTCCAAGGCGCTGGGCGAGCTCCAAGCCAATCTCACAGCCAAAGCCAACAAAGCGTATGAACTCTGGCGGGTGCTTCAGGAGTCCATCAAAGAGGTGGTGGCTCTCGATAAGGCTGCTACGTTCACTCGTGAGAGGGCCGAGGCTCATAAGGCCACTAAGAAAGAGCTTGAATCCCGGCTCGCTTCGTATCAGGCTCAACAAGCTCAGGCGGAGGCTCGTCTTCTGGAGATCTTGCGTCATGAAGCCGTGGCTCAGCAAAAGCAGGATGAGCTGACCAAGTTGCTGAATCGCCCGCCGGCCTAAAACATTTGTATCTTTTCCTTCCTTTTTGTACATACTCATGGATGAGAGTATTTTCTTTTTGTTTCTTTCATGAATTGTACTTTGCACCCATTTTGGTTTATGAATAAAAGATACATTTTTCTTCTCAATGATGTGTTTCCTTCTCATTGAATGTATTCTGCGAATATTCTATCTTGATCTCCTTGCAGGACAGCAATGGCTCAGGACTCAGGGTTAAGATCTGCTTCCTAAGACTTTTGCATTTTACGAGCCACGAGGGTCTCATAAAGGGTTTTTCTCCCTACAGGTCGAGAGGATCCCATAGGTGTGGGTTCTTCTTAAAGATCGTGAGGATCCTTAAGCGGGTTTTCCCTTGAGAGTCGTAAGGATCTCGCAAGAGAGTTTTTTCTTCCTTACAGGTCGTGAGGGCCTGCAAGTGTTGGATGCGGTCACCCTTGTCCGTGTTTTACGGAGTCGGGGGTTTCTCAAGGTATCGTAGTTTAAAGACGTCACGGTCAAGGTTAAGGACCTCATAGTCCGTGGATTTAAGGGCTCCACGGTCCGCTGTTAGTTTTAAGACATCACGGTCAAGGTTAAGGACCTCATAGTCAGTGGATTTAAGGACTCCACAGTCCGCTGTTAGTTTTAAGACATCACGGTCAAGGTTAAGGACCTCATAGTCCGTGGATTTAGGGACTCCACAGTCCAGTGTTTGGTTGCAGGGACCCGTCACTTCTTTGAAAACGTTGAGGAATTACAACGCCGGGCATCAAAGGAGTGAAGAGATGTACCCTTAAACCGAGGCAAAGTCTGTAGGGAATCGGGGTGGTTGATCGTTAGTTTTAAGACATTACGGTCGAGGTTAAGGACGTCATAGTCCGTGGATTTTAAGGACTCCACAGTCCGGTATTTGCTCTGGATGCTTCACACGGGTTCATTGCCGTGCTTGGCGAGGACCAGGCTCTGCTCTGGACGTTTTCCACGGGGTCAAAGAGTGACATTATCCGCGTTCCACGTAACCAGGAATTTTGCACTAGATGCTCCATACGGGTTCACTGCCGTGCTCGGCGAGGACTAGGCTCCGCTCTGGATGCTTCATACGGGTCCACTGCCGTGCTCTGCGAGGACCAGGATCCGCTCTGGACGTTTTCCACGGGGTTAAAGAGTGACGTTATCCGCGTTCCATGTAACCAGGAATTTTGCACTAGATGCTTCACACGGGTTCACTGCCGCGTTAAGCGAGGACTAGGCTCCGCTCTGGATGCTTCACACGGGTTCACTGCCGTGCTCTGCGAGGACCAGGATCCACTCTGGACGTTTTCCACGGGGTCAAAGAGTGACGTTATCCGCGTTCCACGTAACCAGGAATTTTGCACTAGATGCTTCACACGGGTTCACTGCCGCATTAAGCGAGGACTAGGCTCCGCTCTGGATGCTTCACACGGGTTCACTGCCGTGCTTTGCGAGGACCAGGATCCGCTCTGGACGTTTTCCACGGGGTCAAAGAGTGACGTTATCCGCGTTCCACGTAACCAGGAATTTTGCACTAGATGCTTCACACGGGTTCACTGCCGCGTTAGGCGAAGACTAGGCTCCGTTCTGGATGCTTCGCACGGGTTCACTGCCATGCTCTGCGAGGACCAGGATCCGCTCTGGACGTTTTCCACGGGGTCAAAGAGTGACGTTATCCGCGTTCCACGTAACCAGGAATTTTGCACTAGATGCTTCACACGGGTTCACTGCCGCGTTAGGCGAGGACTAGGCTCCGCTCTGGATGCTTCGCACGGGTTCACTGCCATGCTCTGCGAGGACCAGGATCCGCTCTGGACGTTTTCCACGGGGTCAAAGAGTGACGTTATCCGCGTTCCACGTAACCAGGAATTTTGCACTAGATGCTTCACACGGGTTCACTGCCGCGTTAAGCGAGGACTAGGCTCCGCTCTGGATGCTTCACATGGGTTCATTGCCGTGCTCTGCGAGGACCAGGATCCGCTCTGGACATTTTCCACGGGGTCAAAGAGTGACGTTATCCGCGTTCCACGTAACCAGGAATTTTGCACTAGATGCTTCACACGGGTTCACTGCCGCGTTAAGCGAGGACTAGGCTCCGCTCTGGATGCTTCGCACGGGTTCACTGCCGTGCTCTGCGAGGACCAGGATCCGCTCTGGACGTTTTCCATGGGGTCAAAGAGTGACGTTATCCGCGTTCCACGTAACCAGGAATTTTGCACTAGATGCTTCACACGGGTTCACTGCCGCGTTAGGCGAGGACTAGGCTCTGCTCTGGATGCTTCGCACGGGTTCACTGCCATGCTCTGCGAGGACCAGGATCCGCTCTGGACGTTTTCCACGGGGTCAAAGAGTGACGTTATCCGCGTTCCACGTAACCAGGAATTTTGCACTAGATGCTTCACACGGGTTCACTGCCGCGTTAAGCGAGGACTAGGCTCCGCTCTGGATGCTTCACACGGGTTCACTGTCGTGCTCTGCGAGGACCAGGATCCGCTCTGGACGTTTTCCACGGGGTCAAAGAGTGACGTTATCCGCGTTCCACATAACCAGGAATTTTGCACTAGATGCTTCACACGGGTTCACTGCCGCGTTAAGCGAGGACTAGGCTCCGCTCTGGATGCTTCGCACGGGTTCACTGCCATGCTCTGTGAGGACCAGGATCCGCTCTGGACGTTTTCCACGGGGTCAAAGAGTGACGTTATCCGCGTCCACGTAACCAGGAATTTTGCACTAGATGCTTCACACGGGTTCACTGCCGTTCTTGGTGAGGACTAAGCTCCGCTCTGGATGCTTTACACGGGTTCACTGCCGTGCTCTGCGAGGACCAGGATCCGCTCTGGACGTTTTCCACGGGGTCAAAGAGTGACGTTATCCGCGTTCCACGTAACCAGGAATTTTGCTGAATATATCCGCATTTCACGGAATGGAGGTTTGACTCTTGGTGATATGTATATCGCCGAGCCATGGAACTGGGGGTTGCCGCTGTTCCGTTTCTCTTGAAGTTGTGTTCGTTTTTACGAGACGAGCATTGGGATGATCTCTAGGTCGCCTGTGGCCCGTCGAGATTTAGCTTTTTTCTCTGATGAAACCTGGGGGAGGGCGGTATGTTCCCTTTTTGTTTATGCCATTGGATTGTATACAGGGTGTGATGGAACATCACCTGTAAGGCATAAATTTTATTTTTATTTTATTTCTTTTCCCGCGATGCTCTATCGTTTCAGCTTTTATGTCACGAAGGTCGCGATTGCCCCATCATTTCGGCTATTTTTCGCGGTGCCCAATCATTTCGGCTATTTATTTATTTTCTACTCGCTGCTTTTTATTGCGAGTTGCCCCATCATTTCGGCTATTTTTTATGCCTTCATTCTTACTTGCTGCTTTTTATTGCAAGTTGCCCCATCATTTCGGTTATTTTGTAGGCATGTGTGGCTTGCTAACTTTTTTTGCCGCAAGCTCGGATTTTGGATACCGATTTCAGCATCAGCATCGCTGCAACTGGGATGTTGCCAGGAGCGAATCATCATTTGCCATGAAAGAACTTGGGATTTGATACCGGTTTAGGCATCAGCATCGCTGCAACTGGAATATTGCCAGGAGCGAATCATCATTTGCCTCTGTCGATGTTGAGCAAAGGTGGCTTAGCAAACAAGGTTAAGGTCCTGTCGACTAAGACTTTTGACTTCATGAGCCGTAAGGGTCTCAAAAGGTGTTTCTCCCTACAAGTCGTGAGGATCTTGCAGGTGTATTTTCTCTTTAGGGATCGTGAGGATTCCTAAGTGTATGTTCCTCTGTAAGTCGTAAGGATCCTACAAGAGGGTTTTCACCTTATGGGTCGAGAGGACCTACAAGGGTCGGACTTTGCTGAGGGAATGTTTATTCGCACCCGTGGATTGTATACAAGGGTCAGTATTGAGCCTCTTGTAGGGCAATATCGAAGGTTGTGGAGGATTTGCTTAAGAACAGGTTTAGGTTTCTGTAACTTAAGACTTTCAAATCTCATGAGCCGTGATGGTCCCATAAGAGAATTCTCCTTACGAGACGTGAGGATCTCGTAAGTGTATTTTCTCCTTAGGAATCGTGAAGATCCCTAAGTGTGCTGCTCCTTTGTGAGTCGTAAGGATCTCACGCAGGTGGTTTCTCCTTACAAGGTCGAGAGGACTCTGTAAGTGTCCTTTAACGAGGTTGCGCCCTTTCGGGTTTTCACAAACACTCGCCGGTAGTCCTGCTGTTTTTACTCACGGAGCCCTTTCGGGTTTTCATCCGTGCCCATTTTGCTTATAGACATACCGTTTTTTTTTTCACTTTTTTTTTACAAGGTCGCGCCCTTTCGGGTTTTCACGAACACTTGCCGGCAGCCTTGCTGTTTTTACTCACGGAGCCCTTTCGGGTTTTCATCCGTGTCCACTTTGCTTATGGACATACCGTTTTTTTTTATATCGTATTTTTTTTATCTTCTTCTTTTTTTTTATCTCGTCAGCCTAAAGATGCTGCGGTAGTAGTTTTAGGGACGTTTCGGTCCGTTGTTAGTTTAAGGACGTTTCGGTCCGTCGATAGTTTAAGGACGTTTCGGTCCGTCGTTAGTTTAAGGACGTTTCGGTCCGTCGTTAGTTTAAGGACGTTTCGGTCCGCCGTTAGTTTAAGGACGTTTCGGTCCGCCGTTATGGGAAGCCCGGCTGCTGCTTGTAAAGTCTGAGCCTAGGAAGATAGTGAGCGGACATAGTCGTCGTCACCTATCATTGACCCATACTGCGGCTTATTAAGCATAGTATTTCTTCAAGAAGCGGCCGTTTATTGGCCTGAAAGGCCTTTCACCGTGCATGTCCATGAGTAGGTAGGCTCCACCCTGGTAGACCTTGTCTATGATGTACGGGCCTTCATAGTTTGGCTCAAATTTTCCTCGCTTGGCACGATTGGGGATCATAGGTCTTTTGACCACTAGTACAAGTTTGCCTTGGCGGAATGTCCTCGGCCTGGTCAAACTTTCGTATGAGCGCGTCATCTTTGCTTTGTAGGCCTCTAGATGTTGTTGCGCTATGAGCCGGGTTTCGTCGAGGGCATCAAGCTCCTCAAGCCGAAGGTGAGCATTTTCTTCGTTCGTCAGCTCATGGTAGACTGCTACTCGTAGAGAGGGTAACTCTATCTCGAGGGGGAGCACTGCTTCCGTCCTAAATACCAACGCGTACGGCGTTGTGTTCGTGGCCGTCTTGAACGTAGTTCGATAAGCCCAAAGGGCTTCTTGCAGCCTTTCGTGCCAGTCTCTCTTATTCCTGGAAACGGTCTTTTTTATGATCTTCATCAAGGTCTTAGTGAAGGCCTCGGCTAGCCCGTTAGCTCGTGGATTGTAAACCGAAGAATATCTCCAGTCTATATTGTGCTGCTGTGCGAAGCGGCTAATCTTATGGCTTCGGTAGGCCGGCCCATTATCGGAGATAATCCGCCGTGGGGTCCCAAACCGGTAGATGACGTGCGTCTTGAAGAAATGGAGGATATTCTCCGTCTTCACTTCCCTCAGTGGTACTGCTTCTGCCCATTTGGAGAAGTAATCAGTCGTCGCCAGGATAAAACGGTGTCCCCGGGATGATGCTGGCTCAATGGGGCCTACTATGTCAGTCCCCCACATTTCGAATGGCCAACTAGCCACCGTTGGATGCAGTGGATTCGGATGTTGGTGGATGAAGTCTCCATGAATCTGGCATGAGTGGCATTGCTTCGCATACTCGAGGCAGTCCTGGGTCATCGTGGGCCAATAGTAACCCATCCGTTTGATTTTTAACTTCATCTTTGGGCCTGCTTGGTGAGAACCGCAAAGTCCGTCATGAACTTCCTGAATGACTCTTTCTGCTTCTTCAGGTCCTAAGCATCTCAGCCATAGAGAATCGAACGATCTTTTGTATAGAATATTGTTGACGAAAGCGAAGGATAGAGCTCGTTTCATGAGCTGATGTCTTGAGGACGCTTCTTCGGGCATTCGGTGGGACTTAAAGTAGTCTATGAAGACTTTCCTCCAGTCTTCGGCCTTCTCATGGTCTTTTATTTGTAGGGTCGTCTGCTCAGTTGCTCCCTTTTCTTCGCATGATTCCGGAGATATTTCTGCCGGGGTGAGCACTCAACGGCTTTGTACCACGATTCTGACGTCATCAAGGTTCTCGTCAGCCAGTTCTTTAGCAAGTTTAGCCAACGCGTCTGCTTTGCTGTTTTCCGCGCGCGGTATGTTCTCCAAAGTATAGGAGGGAATTTGGGTCAATAGTTGTTGCACCCTTTCGCCGTACTTCACCAACTCCGGCTTGCACGTTTGGTAGTCACCTTTTACTTGACTAACGACCAGCTGAGAATCCCCGTATATAAGGAGGTCTTCAATTCCCATGTCGATGGCGATCTCGAGGCCTGCTATCAGAGCTTCGTATTCAGCTTCATTGTTTGTCCGCGGCTCCGTTAAGGAGAAGGCGAAGCGCATTATCCCTCCTTGTGGAGTTGTAAAGATGAGGCCTATCCCCGATTTGATCATTGGGATACCTTGTTTCTGCTTCTTTATAGAGGACGCTCCATCGAAATAGAGTTCCCATCGGGTGCTTCCGCCGCTAATCGCATCAAATGCATGCTCGTCCGGCAAATCACAGTTCAGAGGAGAATCGGTCGGTATCGGGTGCTCAGCGAGGAAGTCGGTAATGGCCTGGCCTTTCACTGCCTTGAGAGGTTGATACGTTATCGAGAACTCCATCAAGAGCAGGGCCCACTTAGCGAGTCGCCCCGTCAATATGGCTTTCGACATCAAGTATTTAAGGGGATCTACTTTTGAAATGAGACGGACTTCATGTGCCAACGCATAGTGCCTGAGCTTTGTTATCGCGAAGATTAACGCCAAGCAATGTTTTTCAATGGGAGAGTAGTTGCTTTCTGCCCCCAGTAGAACTCGACTTAAGTAATAGAGCGCCCTCTCTCCCCCCTGATCGTTCTCTTATGCCCATAACGCGCCCAAGGAACCTTCGAGGGCGGTCGTATAAAGAATGAGGGGTTTTCCCTTGACCGGCACGGCCAACACCTTGACATTTGTGATCCCAAGCGAATGGAGTTCCCTTCTTCATCAGGTGGCTGTAAGGACGGCATTTGCCCGAAAGATTAGCGATAAACCGCCGGATGTATGCGAGCTTCCCTTGGAGAGACCGCAACTGCTTGAGGGTTCTTGGTGGAGGCATTTCCATGATCGCCTTAATCTTTGACGGATCTATTTCAATACCTCGGTGTCGAACGATGAATCCCAGAAATTTGCCCGAGGAGACTCCAAACGCGCATTTGAGGGGATTCATTTTCAAATTATATTGCCGAAGGCGTCGAAATACAGTCTCCAGATGTTTTAAATGCTCTTCGTACGACATGCTCTTCACTACAAGGTCATCGATATAGCACTCGACGATGTCATGTATGAGATCGTCGAAAATCTTTGTCATGGCCCTTTGATAGGTAGCGCCAGCGTTCTTTAGACCAAAGGGCATAACCCTATAGCAGAATATACCCAAAGGGGTCCGGAAAGCGGTATGCTTCTGGTCTTCGGGATGCATCTTTATCTGATTGTATCCTGACGAACCATCCATAAAGGAGAAAACCTCGTGAGTGGACGTGTTATCTATCATTAGTTCGGTTACTGGTACTGGGAAATCATCCTTGGGACAGGCTTTATTGAGATCCCTGAAATCCACGCATATGCGTACCGTCCCATTCTTCTTCATTACCGGGACGATATTGGCAATCCAGTCGGGATATTGGACTTCTTGGATAAATCCAGAATCGATCAGCTTCTTGACTTCGGCGTTGATGCTCATTTCAAGCTCGAGTCGCATCCTTCTTGGCGCCTGCTTGACTGGCTTGATATCTGGGGATATTGCTAATCTATGCACAGAAATCTCCGGATCTAATCCTGGCATCTCGGAGTAGTTCCACGCGAAGCAGTCTTTATGCCGTAGAAGCACGTTCTTTAACGCAGCCACCCTCTCTTCGGATAACAGCTCGCTGACAAATGTCGGTCGCGGGTTGTCTGCCGATCCCAACTCAATCTTCTTGAGGTTATCTGCAGTAGTATGTATACCATCTTCCAGTTCTTTCGGAGCGGGCGGAAATTCTGAGATCACCTCATCATCGCTGTTCTCAAAGCACCGAGGAAAGTCATCTACGTTCTCGGGCTCTTCTCTTAATATCGTAATAGTATAACAGGTGCGAACCCGCTCCCCGGACTGAGGTGGACCCGGTTCTGCTCTTGCGGCCTTGGGCTCATGCTTTTGCGGCGGCGTTACCTTCCAGCCGTCGGATAAAGCGAATCTACCCCGTCGGTACTGGTCCTCGACCCAGTTCTTGAAGGTGAAGCAGTCTTCGGTAGGATGTCCTATGGCTTGGTGATAAGAGCAATAACTCGGATGAGAGGCCTTGCTGGCTTGCTCAGGATGTCTAGACTCTGGAAGCGTGATCATTTGATGTTTTATAGCGAGGTTGAGTAACCTCTCCGTCTTGTCTCGGGGGAAGGAGTACGCTCGACTCATCTTCTTCATGAGGGACAAACCCGAGCCGCTTCTTGATTTATTTCCGTCTCTGCGTCGGGCCTTTCGTACAACGGATTGACGAGGATAAGCGTCTTTGTCTTTTGCAGCACATTGCGATAGACGTTGCGTCCTGGCCTTCTCGTAGATGGCCATTTCGCGGTTGTGGTCTTCCCGAGCTTTCTGACCCATTTTCCTGATAGGCTTGTCCACTCGCTCTTCAAACGACGGACTCGGCGCTTTAATCGCGGGGTCCAGTTTTGATGGGGGATTGGCATCTCCTGACAGGGCGTCCTCCTCTTCATCAAAGGTATACATAGCGTAGCTGCTGTGAGCCCGTTCCCGTTTTCCGGCTCTTGCGTATCCAAGCCCGAGTGTTTCCATCTTCCCGTTGGGCAATTTGCGTTGAGTCCCGGGGACATCCCAAATCCTGTTGTAGAACCGCGCCTGCCGAACGGTCTGTTCTAAAGGTACTCCTTGGCGCTTCAACAGCTTCTTTAATCCATTTGTATAGTATCTGGACAGACGGATGGGTTGGAGCCTGTCAAGTGTAGCATCTGCGCCATGCCAGATCTCTTTCTCTATTTTCGACTCTGAGGATCGGTAGAATAGGATCACCTTCTCACCCTTTCGCCTGGGAGGGACGTAGAATGTTTGCAGGTCCTGCACATTGTGAGCCTGAAGCGTGTCGAGATCCTTGTAGTGTTCTCGTGGTACCATGGTGATTTGCAAGCTATGGTCATCACCGGGGGGTGCTTGTATTGACAGCCGATTGGAGAACACAGCATTCACTTCATCTTTTGAGTCACTTCCGAAGACTAACATGGGGGCGGGCGTCCTCAGGTTGTTGCGTTGAGATGGCCCTGCATAGACTATCTCTTCTTCTTCTTCGGTATCGCTCCCGAAAATAGGGATGGTGGCGGCGATTTTGTTCTCCGGATTGCGACACCTTTCTGTATCCTCAAAATCTGGCAAAAAGTACTTCGCATCTTCGTATTTGCGGACTTCGTTCACGGAAAATGGGTTTAACTCACCTGTTACGGTATACTCGAAACCATCCTTAAAGTACTTCATACACTGATGTTGTGTAGAAGGGATGATATTGTACTCGTGTAGCCAAGGACGGCCGAGCAAGGCGTTGTAGCAGGTCTTGGCGTCAATGACATGGAATTTGATGTCTGTGACGAGAAGTCCAAAGCGTAATGTTAGTATCACAGATCCGAGAGTCCGTGACGATTGTGAATCGAAACCGGAGATAGTAATTTTGTCACGAGCGAGGTGTTGCACGCTCATGCAGATTTCCTTCAACACCCGAACATTAAGGAGGTTGACGGAGGATCCATTATCCACCAGGATCTTGCCTATCTTGATATCATGGCAGTATCCGGAGACATATAGGGGACGGTTGTGGTCGCACGTCCCGAGAAGGAGGTCTTCATCACTGAAAGTGATGTCGGCTGTATGCACTTCCTCCAGTTCATCCTTCATCTTTTCAGTGGCGAGGAAGGCTTGGAATTGCTCAGGTTCTTGTAACGCCTTAATTAGTGAGTCTCGCGCTTCTTTTGATAATAGGAGGGCATCGAGAATGCTAAGCTGAGAAGGTAGCTTCCTTAGGTGCGCGAGGATGTTATAGTCCACCTTACCTTTCCTAGGAGGGTCTTTGGCAGCCAGCTCCCTGATGACTTGGTCATCTAAAGTGATATCTTCAGTGACCTTTTCCTTTCCCTTATCCTTTCTATTCCCGGGCCCGAGATTCTTTTCTGGGAGTGTGCGATTGCGCAGCTGAATGTTCTCGCAGATCTCCGATTCCTCCTCTTTCCCCAACACGGATTCTTTAAAGAGAGGGCCCAGAGCGATTTCTTCATCAGAGTCGCTCCCAAAGGTGAGAACTTGTGACTCCCTGGCATTTACCATGTAACAGTTGCCAGTAGCTCTGTCGTGCCCATCGATAGTACTTCTTCGCTCCCGACGGCTCTTGCGTTTCATGCGCTTAACATGTTGCCGACAAGCAACATATCCTTGCCACCATATCTTAAAGGCGTCGCACTCCTCCGTGGGATGTGATATTTTCCGATGATATGCGCAATAGTCAGGGTGTCTCTCTACCCCATCGTGTGTGTTTCCTTCCGAGGGTGGTAGCCTCATTCCCATCGACATGGCTTTGGCAAACCTTTTCCTTGTCTTGAATATCTTCTTGTCTACCTCGGATGCCTTTCGCTCTGGCAGGGGTAGTTCAACTCTTTCGTTCAGTTGCCCGCATTTGGCTCCTTCCGACGTGGTCATCTCACGCTCCTGGTCCGGTTTACATTTTAGACGAATCTCGTCTAGAAAAGCGTCGATCATTTCGTCTGTTGGCCATGCACGCTCTGGTACAGGCTCTGCTTCCAGCTTTTTAGTGCCATGAGTTTTCCCATCATCAGTAAACGAGTGGGAGATCACGTTACAACTCGCCACATATCCTTCGGATTCATCTGACGAGCTCTCTCCATCATCTTCCTCTTGAAAGATGTGGTTGAGGAACTCTTGCAGTGTGACAGGAGTTCGCGCCTTTTGATTGTATTCTTCCAGCGCGTCGATTTGCTTCTGCAAGTTCGTGTGCTCGTTTCCAAACTTCACGGGCTTCTTGGATTTCTTCTTCTTTTTCTTCGAAGACTTTGATGGTTGGGCGTGAGTATTTGGGCCATTATCGCGAATCTTTGTAGTTGGGCAGCGCCTTAGCATCCCTTCGATAATTTGAGGTTCAAGAGGGTCCTTCCATTTGATCGCTGGGCACGCATGAAGGTCTCTCAGCATTCTTTTGGTTTTAGTTGATAGCACGACCTCCCATTGAGCTTCTTCAATAAAAGAACATGTTGCCCCCGGTGTATCTGCTTTCTTAGGAGTATGCGGTTGTGGTGGGTTCACCTTCCACTTTTCGGACAGTACAAACTTCCCCTGGAGGTATTGATCTTCAATCCATCCTTTGAAGACGAAGCAATCTTCAATCAGATGGCTTACCGTTTGATGGTAAGGGCAATAGTTAGGGTTATTCACCTCGGTGGGTTGCGGCGGTCGCCTTGGATTTGGTAGGCTTATAAGTCTGTTGCGTATTGCCAGCTCGAATAACCGTTTTGTCTTGTCTCGTGGGAACGAGTAAGGACGTTTCATCTTTTCATTATAATACCGGCGTCTTTCTTCCAGTTGATCTGCCGGTTTCGGGGCGTTAGGTTGCTGTTGGGCATTCGCGACAAAGGTTGCCCTTCCCTTACCCTTATCGTTCCGAGGTTCCGACTTCGGGGGAGGTGGTCTATGACCCATCTGGTCCATCTGAGCCAACTTGTCGATTAAAGCCTGGAATATGGTTGGCTTAAAGAACATCATAAACTGGGAGATAGTTGCGTGGGGGTCTAGGGTTCCCACGAACATGCCCACTGCGGGTGCTTCCTCAATGCGTTGTTCATATCTCGACCACAAATTCCTCCAGCGTATAGCATACTGGACCCAGGTTTCGCCTGGTTTTACCCTGGCGTTAATCAATGCAGTTATTGGAGTGCGTTCGCTGGCACTTGCGAATCGTTGAGTGAACAACAACTCCATTTCAGCGAACGTTTTGATAGAATCTTTCGGGAGTTCCGAATACCATTCGAACGCTGTTTCTGATAAGCTGCCCACGAACTGGCGGAGCAATAGTTTATCATCACCGCCGGTGTTACCGCAGAGGGCCCGGAACTGGGCGACATGTTGATGAGGGTTGCCGGTCCCCTTGTACACGTGGAATTTTGGTATCGTATAGCCTTGCGGGTATTTGATTTGGTCGTACCAGCTCGGATACGGCCGCCCCGTTTTCACGACTTGACCAGCTGCCTCTGTCGCGTGATGAACCCGGATTTGCTGGGCTATGTAGTCAGCCAAGTTAGCCTTAGAGATTGCCTCCTCCTTGGCCGTTGAGAGGGCTGGTGGTGGATTTGACGTTTCTCCTCGGTCGTCTTCAAGAACGATTGGGGGATCCTCGGCGGGTAAGTCCTGCTGGATCATCATTCCTATCATATCTTGGAAGAGGAGGCCCATCCGTTGTATGTTGGCCGCTTGTTCAGCAGCCTCTTTGTCCTTTTTCTCCAGTGTCCGGCGAAGGAATTCAGCGTCGGTTTCTTTCTCCCGGCGTGCGTCTTAGGACGTTTCTGGGTTCTCTTTTGGCCCGGTGAGCGCGGCCATAGCATTCATCATTTCTTGAAGCTTTTGTTGCTGCTCTTGGGCCTTCGTCACAGATCGGGTTAGCGGTCGGTGGCCCGTAGAAGTGCGGCTTTCCTCTTTTCCAGAGGCCATGTAAACAGTGTGCACCATCATGCCCCCAGACTTAGGGCGTCTGGGCTCAGTGCTTTTAGCCGTCGTTGTATGCTGTGGGGTCTTCTCTGGCCTCCTCCTTTTATGAGCCAGTTGATCAACAGCCTTTTGGGGTTTAGCCTGATGACCAGCTCCCGGTTGGATTTTCAATTTCTTGTGCTGGCGGGAGAAGTTTGGATCGATGATCGAGTCTCGGGCCTGCCGCCAAACTTTATAGATCTTGGAAGATAGCCGTTGAGGAGATCGGGGCTGTTCGGGTTTTATTTCCACAACCTTTTCTAATGGGGGAGGAGACCTCTTCAGCACTGCAGTAGCAGAATTCCTTCGCACCTTATTTAGCATTTCGAAGCTGTTCCCAGTTGGAACAGCAGCATTAACTTCTGCCACCGGGGCCGATGGAGTCAACCCGGAGGGGGAGTTGCCCCCAGCCTTCCTTACTCGGCGCCAATGGCGACGTCGAGCGTGTCGAGCGGACGGTGTAGGGTCAGCGGTGAGAATGGTTTCGTCTTGCCCCCTGTGTTGGTGGGGGTCGCTGTTGGTGTTAGCCTGTCAAAGACCGACGTCCTTCGGGCAGCAGGAGCGGGAGTGGGAGCCGTCAATCTTGTAAAGACCGACCTTTTGGCCGGAAAAGCCGCCTTGACGATTTCGGGAGCAGGAGCAGCCACTTTCTTAGAAGCAGCCTTCTCTGAGATTATAGGCCCCATGATGGGTTTGCAGGATTTCTAGCCCAATCTAGAGAAGACCGAGGTGTTGACGTTGGGCGACTCGTTGAGAGGAGCCGCGACAGGGGTAAGACGATCAAAGACCGACTTCTTAAGAGCTTCCGTTGTCAGCACTGGAGCGGTGAAGTTTGTCGGCGGGAGCATGGTCCCAAAGAACAATCCTGTGGTGGCACGAGTAACCTGTTCCACGGGCATTGTGAATAGCGAAGCAACTTGGGGTCCGTAGGCTATACCTCCTGGCGAGGCAGAGCGTTGGTTGCGATTGCAGTCTGAGCAGTTGGAGGATTTCGCAGAGGTAGAAGCCATAAATCCTTTGCTTTCTGCAATAAGCAAGACGCTAATTCTTAGTATCTTGAAACCCAAGGGCAACCATTAGCGAACCGCGATTGGTTCGCGAGTCACGACACACGAAGTGTGGAGTGGAAAGAGGAAAAGGTCCCACCGGGCATGCCAGAATCTGTTCCCCTCCGAAAGACGGCACGACGTGGGCGTCTCGCCTGAGATTCGGGGCAGATGCTAATTGGTGCTATCCGTCCACCTCTCCGAAGATGCCAAATTGATTTATGGCACCATGTATCGAAGGTTTAAACGGATGCGTCCGATGTAGCAGACTTCGTCAGATTCCCCCTCGTTTGAGGGGTTTTTGATTGTGGGGACGCTCTTCCCTGCAGGCGCAAGCCCCTGCAGTTAATTACGCTACCGCATTACGGTAACAACTTTCTCCTTCTCCAGATGGTCACTTCGTGTCGTGGGTGTTTGTTTTGTATTTTGTTGCCCGTGGATTGTTTACGGAGACTGAGTTATGTCGTCGCCCGTAGGGCGTGGATTAGTCCAAATCCGTATTTTCTTAGATTTGGGTTTGGGGTTTGGTTTGAGGATACGTCAGCCATGCTTGAGGCTAAGATCAACTCAAACGTTTGTTAAGGATACGTTAGTCTAACTTTGAGACTAAGATCAACTTAACGGGATCGTTTAGATCCGACAAAAGAGCATGCGGGCTCTATTGTTCCAGTTTAGGGACATAGTGGTCCATCGTATGTATGGCCATCGGGACCCGTCACCTCTCTGACGACGCTGAAGGATTACAACGACGGATGTCAGAGAAGTTCAGAGATGTACCCTCGAGCCAGAGTTAATTGGGGGGATTCATAGTCCAGTCTGTTTGAAGGTTTAAGGATACGTTAGCCATCTTTGAGGCTAAGATCAACTTAAACGGGACCGTTTAGATCCGACAAAAGAGCATGCAGAGGGAGCTCTATTGTTCTAGTTTAAGGACATTGCGGTCCATGGGTAGTTTTAAGGACATTGCGGTCCATGAGTAGTTTAAGGACATTGCGGTCCATTGTTAGTTTTAAGACATCTCGGTCAAGGTTAAGGACGTCGTAGTCCATGGGTTTAAGGACCCCACAGTCCATTGTTAGTTTTAAGACATCTCGGTCAAGGTTAAGGACGTCGTAGTCCATGGGTTTAAGGACCCCACAGTCCATTGTTAGTTTTAAGACATCTCGGTCAAGGTTAAGGACGTCCTAGTCCATGGGTTTAAGGACCCCACAGTCCGGTATGTGCTCTGGATGCTTCACACGGGTTCACTGCCGTGCTTTGCGAGGACCAGGCTCCGCTCTGGACGTTTTCCACGGGGTCAAAGAGTGACATTATCCGCGTTCCACGTAACCAGGAATTTTGCATTAAACACGGGTTTAAGGACCCCACAGTCCGTATCAATGTGTGGTCGTCGGGACCCGTCACCTCTTTGAAGACATTGAGGGATTACAATGCCAAGTATCAAAGGAGTGAAGAGATGTACCCTAGAACCGGAGTGGATTAAATAGTCCTTAGCCCAATTTGGGATCAAAACGAATTAATTATGTTATGAGTCCATTGGCCCAGTTAATCATAAATTGAGGACTTATGGCCATCTTGGGCTAAGTCCAATCAGGAAAGGCTTTGCCTCTATCCATTTAGGCCAATTGGGCCAAAGCCTAGTGTTAAACACTACAGAGCAGTCGGTGTTGAACACTGGGAAGGAGGTTGACAAGTTAGTGTTTAACACTAAGAGATAATTGGTGTTAAACACCAGCAACAAGGCTTTTCAAATTAGTGTTAAACACTAAAACAGATCAGTGTTGAACACTGCAAATAAAGCTTTTTAATTAGTGTTGAACACTAAGGCCCAACGGTGTTTTAACACTGGGTTCGAGAGTTTCAATTTAGTGTTCAAACACTAAGGCAAGAGGGGTCACGTGGCAGCACGTGAGAGCGCCCTCCCTTTATTTATTCTGCTGAGATTATTGCGTCTTTCAGAGCGTCACGTGCCATCACGTGATAGGCATTCAAACGCTTATATGTTAAAGCTTCTGCCGGCGGTCACGTGGGTCACGTGGGGGACTGCCTCAAAGGGGCTTTCTGTAGATCTCTTGGGGGGGGGTCACGTGATGACACGTGACCCTGCCTCTATGTATGTTATTTAAAGGATCTGTTAACCTTTTCTCAGGAATTAAATTCCTCGTAGGGTTAAACCCGGACAGTAATTTCAGAGGAATTAAATTCCTACTTCCTTTTGAAGGTTTATATTCTGAATAGAGTTGAACTCTGAATTTTCCGTAGGAATTAAATTCCTCATACATGTGGAGAACCAAATAGGGTTAAACCCCTAACAAAAGCTTTTTAGGAAATTTGAACTTCCATCCTCTGTTAAATTATGATTAAAGGAATTAAATTCCCGCGGTTTAGGGTTAAACCCTGTTTCTTTTTGTTCTGAAGGAATTAAATTCCCATGATACAGGGTCAAGCCCTAATTTTATTTTAAAGGAATTAAATTCCTATAGTTCTGTGAGAATTAAATTCTCGTGCCTGCATTCCCTCTCTATGTTTTGGATCTGCATGGCAGGATCTCAACCCATTGAGAATTAAATTCTCAACTTCAAGGGGAGATGTGCACTTTGCAGATCTTCTATCAAAGAGAGAAGAAATATGTTCTTCTGTTTTATGTATCAGAGTTAAACTCTGTTGAGAATTAAATTCTCCTTCTTTTTCAAGGAGCTTTTCCCTTTCTTACCTAGGGTTCTTGCAGAAGATCCAAGTCTTTTCAAAGTATCAAAACTCTCCTTCTTTTCTTTTTTCTTCTCTGCGTCTGTGTATATATCTCTCTCTGTGTCTCTTGGCTCTTATTTATAGGAGAAGCAGCCGAATCAATCAGTTTTTGACGAATCTTCATGAAAGATTTGATTTGCATCCATCATTCATTTTGGACCTTTGGATTATCGGGTGAATTTTATTCACCATTGGATTTCAAATCCAGGGGTTCCCCTTTATTATTTCGGTTAGATTTAAAGGGGAAATCCTTCCAAACCCGAGATTTTCCCATAGATAGATGATATTTCATCACCTCTGAATCTTTAATTCGATCGGTTCCAGATAGCCGCTTTCCTTTGGAAAGATTTGATTATCCTTCAGAATTTAATTCTGTTTGACAAAATGGGCTTTGAAAGCCGGTCACGTGTGACCACGTGACCCCTGGTCACGTGTGGGCACGTGACCCCCTTTGGAATGAGCCTTTTCCTTTCTTTTGCGCTCTGTCTTCTGATCGTTGCTTAAACGTCACGTGCCACCACGTGACCCCTGGTCACGTGTGAGCACGTGACCCTTGTCTGGAGCCTCTTTCCTTGGTTCAACTGGAGAACGAGTCTGCTGCTTTGAACGTCACGTGCCAACACGTGACCCTGGTCACGTGGGAGCACGTGACCTCTTCTGAACCCTTTTCCTTGACTTGATCAGGGAACCGGTTTGCCTTTGACACTTGCATTTAAACGTTACGTGTCGCCACGTGACCCTGGTTACGTGGGAGCACGTGACTCTTTCTGAACCCCCTTTTCTTCAACGTAGTCAGGAAACTGAACTTGCCTTGCTGATGTGCTTAGGTGTCACGTGCCAACACGTGACCGCTAGTCACGTGTAAGCACGTGACCCTCTTCTGAAGCTTTTCCCAGAAGTTTTCCTGATTTTAAATCAGGAAACAATCCCGTTGACGATCCTAGGGTTTCAAAAACTTTGATGATACTGATGAACTTTTTTGAGAGATGATAATGTAGGGTTGCTAGGCACGCGCACAAGGGTCTACGAGGCATCAACCATGCCCGATTAAAAAATTAGCCGTGCCGAACAACCCGAATACGGAACTTTAAACTAGAGATTAGGCGAAAACTAACATGCTAAACATTTTAACACTAAGTGAGAGGGATTACAACCTTTGTAGATCCGGTCCTTCACTTCATATGCCCCGTGTTGTGGTCCCTTCACTGCGATCATCGGGATCCGGACTCTTGAGAGGTTCCACGAAGAGAAAGACGCAACCTTTGCTTCCGATCTTCGATACTAAGATGATCTACCTTGAAGTTTCTTTAACACAAGCTAACACTCATGAAATGATGTGAACACCCTCATCTAAATGGCAAGGGAAGATGAGGATGATGAAGTAGAATTTTTTGCTCTCTTTATTTATCTTTTTCTCATATTTATCCATCACAAAAATCAAAGCAAGAAACCATTTCAAGCAAAGAAGAAGAAGGAAGAAGATGATGAACAATATTAGAATCCTTTTGTGATGAATAGAAAATGAAATGATATGAAGAATAATGCAACCATGGTTGACTTAACCATTGTAGAGAATTGACTAGGGTTAGGGTTTGGGTTGGGTTAAAGCATGAGTCACTTACAAATATCTTTATCATGACAAAAAGAAAAGCTTCTAGAAACATCTAGAAAGCATAACCCTAATCCAAACCCTAATCAAGTTTAAACTCCACTAAACAAGTTGCATTAGTTATCATATCATGTTACAGTATTATATATCACATATATAATATTTATCGTAACAAAATAAAATAATACATTTAACATATATCGCATATATATCAATGTATTACCCGAGTGAGAAAAAGAATCTTTTAGTGAGCAAATATTAGTTAATGCAATTTAATATATCATATATATATTATTATACATTAAATCATCGAATCAACACTTGATCCGACAATCCGGCTATATCGCATATAACCGGCTAATATTTATCCGTACCGATTCATCGAATCAACACTTGATCCGATGACCCGGCTGATATCAAATATCGCGAGAATACAATACGGTATCACATATCGCATTATCCTCGGTCCCGCACATATCACATATGTGCCCCTACTCCGTTTCGCCTGAGTCAAGAAACCTCTGTGTAGGACTCTAAAGAATCGTCAATACGCCGGCAGTAGGTGATGATCATATCAAACACCCACAAGCTGCAAGCGGTCAGCTAAACGTAACAGCTACCTAGGTATTGAGCGCTCAGAAGATCAACAAGCAAGCCTGTACATTCTCCTGTGAATCCAAATAGTAACACTCCCGTACAGTCCGGTCTCGTCGTTTGATATGTTGCATATCTCGCCTAGGGGTGGTAAACGTCAGACCCCAGTAGCTTGATAAGTCGTGTCGATTTGAGGTCTATAACAGTTCGAGAAACTACTGATAACACTTACCAGTAAATCTCAACAACCCTGGCCAGGGATTTCGGGTTATAGCCAATCGAACACAGCACAACATCAACTCCCTATACCGGGAGAGACGAATCCCCTCCTATCGCTCATTGCCTCCATGTGATTCGGGACTGTACCCAAAAGCCACCTTTTTGCACGCCCTCTTGGACGTGGTATGATGGAAATCAAAGCACAGTGGGAACCACACAAGACTCTATGACGATCTCGGGTCAACAGACTACTCTGTACCAGTGTCACCGGAGAACTGCCATCTGACGTATGGTATAATACCATATGGGAGTTCTCGGCGAGTCCGTCCAGTGTACCCAGTCTCCACTGAGCACCCGTACACCATCCTTGATGTCAAACACCGATGGATATGGGATCATCCATCGCCCATCATATGGGTCAAGATGCGTATACGCTAGTCTACTCTGGTGTATCGATGTCCTGTCTCGATATACCCTCGACTAGGAACAGTTATAGGATGTACTCGTCGACTACCGTGGCCCCACTAGTATGATCTCATCATAGTCCCAGTAGTCGAGTACATATCCTAAGGGCTTTATCAACATGTAATATAGAGACAATCAGAGTACATGTTAAGATAAAGTACAACCAGATAGCATACTATCATGTCGAGCAAGAAAGTCCTCCCTATATATGTCCTAGCATCCACTACAATATACATCGTATGTACAGTAATGGCCTCTAGGGCATACATATAACTAACAATCTCCCACTTGCACTAGGGCCATTTGTTATGGTATCGCATACCCAACAATTAGCTGCGGTTGAAGTATCTCATACTCAACCATCCCATAAAAGTCTCTACTGGGAAAAAGGCCTTTGTTAGTGGATCCGCGCTGTTGTCCTCTGTATCTACTCTCCTAACCTCGATCACCTTGGAGATCAACCATCTCCATGATCAGGTGATACTGCCTAAGAATTATATCTAGATATCTGATGGGACGGTAGTTCCTTGGCTGAAGCCACAACTCCATTGTCACACAATGGTAGGAACGAAGTTCATTTTATGAACTTATATATATCCAGACTGCCTCTTTGGTAGCATCCTTGGTAACGATGTATCTTGCCTTTAATCTTCTAGTATGTCACGGTATCTAGCTTGGAACTCTTCGAACATACCATCCCTCCACTGAGGGTAAAGACAATGCCTGCGACTGACATTCAGTCGTTCTTATCACCCTGGAACCTTTCCAGTGATTCTCCCCAGGATCGATTGATACCATCTCACTACAACTAGTGAGTATCCTAACATCCAATTAGATCTATCTCATAGATCCAAAAACCCAGGATTTAGGAGGTATCACCTTGATCCTATATGGAGAATCCTTGTGATAAGCGGAGATTGACCGTGCGTAGCATAGGAAACTTCTTCCCTATCAAGAGTATGTCATCCACGTACTCTACGAGGATCTCCACCATACTCTCTACTACCTTTTTGTCTATACAAGGTTCATCTACCATTTTGATGAAGTCAAACTCTTTGACTACCACATCAAAATAGATGTTCCAACTCCGCGATACCTGTTTTATTATATAAAACATTTTGCACACGTTTCCGCTGCTCCCACTGTCTACGAAGCCCTCTGGCTGTGTACTTATAGACGCTATTTTCTAAAACATCATTTAGAAAAGCTGTCATGACACCCAACCACCAGATATCGTAGTCATGGTATGTAGCTGTGGCAAGTAGGATCTGGATGGACTTAAGCATAGCTTTGAAAGTCTCAACCTTTCCATGTACACCAAGTAATCTTTTCAAGATATACTTGCTCCTGATGGGGATTTAACCCTTCAGATAAAGCAACCAAAGTCCATACTTTGTTGGTGTATAACGATTCCATCTCAGATCGACAAGCATCCAGCCATTCTTACAGAGTCCCACTCCTGATGGCCAGCTCGAAACTAGTTGGGTCATCATCTCATGATGCAATCCTTACTCCCACTGGCATAGAGAAACCGAAGTATCTCTCAGGTGGGTGAGAAACCCTGCTAGATCGGCGGAGAGGCTGAGATTCGTTGGAAACTATTGAATCCTTTAGTTCTACCAAATCATGAGCTGCAGTTTGTATAGCTGGAACCATTCCAGTTCTACATAACAGACCTTGCCTCGAGCTTGTCCGGATTTTGCTTTTAGACATAAGCCAGACAACCCCAAATCTTAACCAACTTAAGATATGGGCTCTTCCCTTTCCATATCATATATGAAGTGGTAGGCAACTGATTTGATTTGAACCCTATTCAATAGGTATGCAACTTCACAAGTGCATAACTCCCTAAAGGAAATAGGAAACTCAGTAGTACTCATCATAGAGCACACCATATCACATAAGGTGCTATGGCTCCATCCCGATACACTGACGTGCTGTGGTGTATACGGAGGAGTAATGCTGAGAGAGAATCTCATTCTCCTTTAGAATAGTCCAGGAATTCCGTGCTCAAGTATTACAAGTGGGTTCGGTCAATATATCCGTTTTATTATCTTGATTAAGGCGTGATATGGTCGCTATCTGGAGAGAGAGAGAAGAAAACACTCAGCGTATACTCTTGCAAGATTAGATTGGTTATCTAATATATCTAATCAGGATGTCTCCCACTGTTTTTGTCAAATCTTCCTTCAAACCCTAAAAGGAAAGACTAGCCGGGATTAATCACACGTTACAAGTTCGCCAATCTTTCAGCCAGGCCAGTGTCGGTACTTTGAGGGAGGTCCCCCGTGCTTTCGCACGAACCTAATTAAGTAAACCTCGTTTTCCCAGAGGCGTAACCCCGTTAACACCTTTCTAGACACCTACTTGATCGGCTAATTGTAATGTGCAAAACTCTCCCAGGAGTAACTCTTACTCGCAGCGGGTATCGGGATCCAACTATCTTATAGAAGGTATGCAATCTCATTGCAAATTTCAACACTTGAAATTCCCAATAATATTTTACCCCTAGCGTCCCATGACCTTGACGCAGGCCAACAAACCACAGTGCGCTAGTCAAGTTCAACCCGTCATTTCTTGATTGAATTAAACCCACCTGCACGACCCTTGACGTAGGCCAACAAAGTCGCACGACTACCCTAACTCAATCTGCATCATATGCATAAGCAGATAAATACTAGTTAGCTACCGCACACTACGCCTTGACGCAGGCCAACAAACGTAGCACGAATACTAACTACTACTTATCTGAAATGACGGAGGGCTACGACAGGTTTTTATGAAAACCCTTTGCGTAATGAACTTGATATCGTCGTAGAATCGAGTGATTTTTAAATGGAGTGTTTTTGACGCTTTTCTAGTTTTGCTAAAGGGGTCACTCCCGGTGAAGGGATCGTCGGCCCTTTCCTCATCGAATAAGGTGCAGGATATTTCACAAATACCACTATGCAAAGCAAGAACTATAGAAGCAATCAAAAGACAAACCGAGTTTGTAGCATCTGCCAGTTATTGCTAAAGGAGTCACTCCCGGTGAAGGGATCTCGGTCCTTTCCTCATCAAATAAGGTGCTGGATGTTCTACAAGGAACACCGCTATGCAAAGCAAGAACTAGAGCTACCAGTTTTTATAAACAAGTTTCTACAACATCTTAGGTTTCTTTTATTTCATTAATCTCATTAATGAAGTCCCATTTTATTATGCTTCACAAGCATCTCTTTTGAAACGAAATCTGCAATATAACATATATCTCATATATATAAAATATAAACATTCGTCTCAGGCAGTAATATGATCTCATCACAGAACATTGCAGCAGAAGAAACATATATGAAATATTGGATATACTAGGACGTCCGTGTTTTCAATACGAGCCTGTGTAAAACACGGATTCCACGGTCGCGATGAATAGCCAAACCCACATCCCTAGACCCCTACGAGAGCGGCAAGTAACACTGCCAATTCTAGGGTTAGGAGACCCGGTCTCGACTCCTCGAGATGGTCTCCCACTGGACCCTAGAACCCGGTTACTTGTGCTCCCCGCCTTGGGTCTACCTAATGTGGAAAAGTAAATAATATACAACGGTGACATCTTCCGCTACCTGGAAGTGCCCCAATAAAAGAATATTACATACAAATGAATTTTACATGAATGAAGAAGAAAAAACTCTCATCTCACATAAAACCCCCGGCTATTCAAACGCGACGATCCAATACAACATATCACAGCAACACATAATATCTCATATCATCAACGTAAGCAAGTATGCGTATCCCGATTGTCGTTGATGTATAGCAACGAAGCCAGCGATACACCACATACTACGCTTACGGTCACAGAAAAGAAAGTGTAAAACTACAACAGTTGGAATCCGCAACCTCCTTAGACATCGCATGCCTAACCAAATGAATTCCTTTAGACATCACATGCCTAACAATTATAAACCCCGCATTTTAGTCTCATTATCGAAAAATCTTTTCAATATAAAGTCGTGCAATTCAACAAGATTCCCGAAAAACTGATTGAATGCTCGTCGCAAACTTTAGTAGACGGCCGCACCCCCGATACTGTCGACGAAGTGCACTAAGGCGGAACACCGCTGCCGCGAGCACCCGAACGGATGCTTTCGGCGACGGGGTTCTCCTACAGTCACTTGGTCGGGGCTATGGGGCGTAGCTGTCTATTAAGTTTACCCGGCGAGTATCCGCGTACGCTACGTGATTGCGACGGACTTTTGATCATATCAAAATTCCGTGGCAACCGATCATCTGAGACTAAACTGCTATGTCTATAATATTCAAATTAGTTATCTCATAACTACCTGTGGATTCCAAATATTGTATCACATTCCAGATAAATAGAAAAAGTTAAACTTTCCGATCGAATCATCAAGCACCCAAGATTTCCACAATATATCTCAACACTTGAAATCAGTTTAAAAACATCCAACACATGCCACAGTACCAATGGTCCAGCCGTAGAAGGGTCAAGCCAACGCCTCACATGTGGTACGCCGTACTGCCCCAAACCCTAAGGTTCAAAAGGCAGTTCAAGACGGTCACATAATCGAGTTAAGGTTTGTTGTCTTCTAGAGGGTCCACCGAGTTACTTGCACGACTTAGAACATTCTTAAACACGAGAAAAAATCCAACTTTTGAAAAATTTTCCGACAGGGGAAAAAGTGAGTTATTGATATACGTTCGAACTTTTTAACAGTTTCTAAAAATTATCCGGAAAACACACATAGACAAAATCTGATAATCCGATCGAATCATCGAATCCCTAAACAACCCCAGAAAACTCAACAGGAGAATAAATATTAAAAATTCCCAGAAAATCCAGCATATTAAAATAGGAGTTACTGTGCAAACAGGAGATGCTGACGTCATCATTTCGCCGCGGAACCGCCGCAGAAAGCATGCTTCTGCCGCGGTTCCGCCGCGCTTTATACTGTTCATCAAAAACTTTTTGCACCGTAATTCTTATAATTCCCTGCTGAATTTTTTAAGCATTTTTAATGTGGAAAAATCCCAGTTTTTAGAAAAAGTCCAGAGAGCGGGTTTTATCGGGGTTTCGGGTTTCGATCGGACTTTAAATTTCGTCTAGACTTCGCCTAAAGCTCTAGCTTAGCTCTGATACCACTGTAGGGTTGCTAGGCATGCGCACAAGGGTCTACAAGGCATCAACCATGCCCGATTAAAAAATTAGCCGTGCCGAACAACCCGAATACGGAACTTTAAACTAGAGATTAGGCGAAAACTAACATGCTAAACATTTTAACACTAAGTGAGAGGGATTACAACCTTTGTAGATCCGGTCCTTCACTTCATATGCTCCGTGTTGTGGTCCCTTCGCTGCGATCATCGGGATCCGGACTCTTGAGAGATTCCACGAAGAGAAAGACGCAACCTTTGCTTCCGATCTTCGATACTAAGATGATCTACCTTGAAGTTTCTTTAACACAAGCTAACACTCATGAAATGATGTGAACACCCTCATCTAAATGGCAAGGGAAGATGAGGATGCTGAAGTAGAATTTTTTGCTCTCTTTATTTATCTTTTTCTCATATTTATCCATCACAAAAATCAAAGCAAGAAACCATTTCAAGCAAAGAAGAAGAAGGAAGAAGATGATGAACAATATTAGAATCCTTTTGTGATGAATAGAAAATGAAATGATATGAAGAATAATGCAACCATGGTTGACTTAACCATTGTAGAGAATTGACTAGGGTTAGGGTTTGGGTTGGGTTAAAGCATGAGTCACTTACAAATATCTTTATCATGACAAAAAGAAAAGCTTCTAGAAACATCTAGAAAGCATAACCCTAATCCAAACCCTAATCAAGTTTAAACTCCACTAAACAAGTTGCATTAGTTATCATATCATGTTACAGTATTATATATCACATATATAATATTTATCGTAACAAAATAAAATAATACATTTAACATATATCGCATATATATCAATGTATTACCCGAGTGAGAAAAAGAATCTTTTAGTGAGCAAATATTAGTTAATGCAATTTAATATATCATATATATATTATTATACATTAAATCATCGAATCAACACTTGATCCGACAATCCGGCTATATCGCATATAACCGGCTAATATTTATCCGTACCGATTCATCGAATCAACACTTGATCCGATGACCCGGCTGATATCAAATATCGCGAGAATACAATACGGTATCACATATCGCATTATCCTCGGTCCCGCACATATCACATATGTGCCCCTACTCCGTTTCGCCTGAGTCAAGAAACCTCTGTGTAGGACTCTAAAGAATCGTCAATACGCCGGCAGTAGGTGATGATCATATCAAACACCCACAAGCTGCAAGCGGTCAGCTAAACGTAACAGCTACCTAGGTATTGAGCGCTCAGAAGATCAACAAGCAAGCCTGTACATTCTCCTGTGAATCCAAATAGTAACACTCCCGTACAGTCCGGTCTCGTCGTCTGATATGTTGCATATCTCGCCTAGGGGTGGTAAACGTCAGACCCCAGTAGCTTGATAAGTCGTGTCGATTTGAGGTCTATAACAGTTCGAGAAACTACTGATAACACTTACCAGTAAATCTCAACAACCCTGGCCAGGGATTTCCGGTTATAGCCAATCGAACACAGCACAACATCAACTCCCTATACCGGGAGAGACGAATCCCCTCCTATCGCTCATTGCCTCCATGTGATTCGGGACTGTACCCAAAAGCCACCTTTTTGCACGCCCTCTTGGACGTGGTATGATGGAAATCAAAGCACAGTGGGAACCACACAAGACTCTATGACGATCTCGGGTCAACAGACTACTCTGTACCAGTGTCACCGGAGAACTGCCATCTGACGTATGGTATAATACCATATGGGAGTTCTCGGCGAGTCCGTCCAGTGTACCCAGTCTCCACTGAGCACCCGTACACCATCCTTGATGTCAAACACCGATGGATATGGGATCATCCATCGCCCATCATATGGGTCAAGATGCGTATACGCTAGTCTACTTTGGTGTATCGATGCCCTGTCTCGATATACCCTCGACTAGGAACAGTTATAGGATGTACTCGTCGACTACCGTGGCCCCACTAGTATGATCTCATCATAGTCCCAGTAGTCGAGTACATATCCTAAGGGCTTTATCAACATGTAATATAGAGACAATCAGAGTACATGTTAAGATAAAGTACAACCAGATAGCATACTATCATGTCGAGCAAGAAAGTCCTCCCTATATATGTCCTAGCATCCACTACAATATACATCGTATGTACAGTAATGGCCTCTAGGGCATACATATAACTAACAGATAATAATGTCAAGAGTTATTCAAAAATTTTACTGATAAAATTCGACCAAGACAGTATATAAGATGGGAAAGAATCCCACAAACTGGAAAGAAACACGTGAAGAATAATTTCAGGGATTTCAAATGTTCATATGTTGAGCCGGTTCAAGAAGATATGAGCCGTCTCATACACACATGGGCTTAAACATATCAAAAGAGTCAAGTGTTGAGCCGGTTCAAGAATGAATAGAAGCCGTCTCATACACCCAAGGAATTAAACAAAAATTGAGTCAAATGTTGAGCTGACTCAAAAGCAATATGAGCCGTCTCAAGGAGACATGGACTTGAACAACAATTGAGTCAAATGTTGAGTCGGCTCAAGAGAAACATGAGCCGTCTCAAGAAGACAGGGACTCAAGGAGAAAGATCAAGGAAATTTGAGATGGCTCAAAGCCGGCTCAAGAACTGATATATCAGGTACTTAGAGATATTGAAGATTTTAATAACAGCGTGACTCATACGAGATATCCTATGGCGCAATAAAGAGAAAACACATGATAAACACCTTTGTAGCACATTCTCGGAGTTGCTTTAAGTCTTCATCCATGTTCAATTTGAAATCTTCAAATTTTCATCTTGTTTCATAATGTCACGTCCTTTTGATTTCATTAATGTTATATCTTGTTCATCGTCTCAATAGTCCATATTCCCATTGCCTTTTGCTCTTCAATATTTCCAAGCTTGTTCTTTTTGATCTTTTCATTTGTATGTCTCTTTAAGTCCATTTGCTCTTTAATATCGCTATACTTGTTTTTTTTCTTCGATAATGCGATGCATATTATGTCTTTCATACTGAAAATATAAAACTCAACTACAAGTACCGTCAGTATGTAAAATAGTTAAATAGTGTTTTTTCCAATGTCAAAACTAAAATGAGTAGATATTACCTAACAAGGTCAACAAATTTGCTTATAGAAGCGTGTGTGTAAAGAAAGGGGGGTATGAGCCGGCGACTTTTTTTTTTAAAATGAACTCTCGTTCTAAAACACATGTACGACCGTGTATTTCACCGATCCAAACCGACCATCTTGATCTATTAATCATAAAACCCTTATGTACAAAAAATCTTGGGATTTAAACACCTCTAATGCGTTCATTAAACGGCCGCAATTTTCCTATTCCGATAAACCGTTAATTTTTCTATTTACTTGATAAACGCGTTAGAGGTCTTTAAATCCCAAGATTTTTTGTAGGTTTTAAGATACGTAGATCAAAATGTTCAGTTTGGATTAGTGAAATACATAGGGGTATGTGTGTTTTGGGGTGAAAAGGGCCGCCGGCTCATACCCCTTTTCGAGGGCTTATTTTTTTATAAAAGCGCCGCCGGCTCATTCCCCTTTTCCTATATAGACACACAACACCCAGTACTCTTATAAGCAAATTGATTAATTTTTTTAGTCCGTCGTATCTTAACTAATTTTTATCTCTTATAAAATTATTTTAAAAAAAATTGCGGTCTTTTTGAACCAATCTTATGAAACCTATCATATCAACCAGATTCAATTTAAAATTTAAAATGAATTTTTTTTCTAGAGTACTTTATTAAAATATAAATTAAGTTGGTTGATATTTTTATTTAGTTTTTTTTATATCTCTCCTCATCAAATATTATCATAAACTAATATTCTCATAATTTAACATTTTATTTTTTCTATAAAATCTTTTTATTTGGCCCTATAATTTATCATTTTATCTTTTGTTAATCTTATATTAGCCATGTTAGGGAGTTTTATAATACAGATGAAAGTTTGTGATTGTTTTGCATAATTTTAGAAGTTCATGGTAGTTTGGGGGAAAGTGGAAAAGTTCATGGTATCAAGCTGAAATTTAGCCAACAATTTATCACATTAATCAATGAGACTACCACAATAATTTATTTTTAAAAACTCAATCAAAATAAATAAGTTAGTTATCTATAACATTTCTGAAAAAAAATTATAAATTTTTTTGTTGCATTTTCTTCTCTCATAAAAACTAATTTTTAGGATATTTTTAATTTTTTATAAATATACCTAAATTTAATAAATCGATATAAATCATACAACTATTTTCATAAGAATAAAAAGCAAATCTTTTAAAAAAAATATGTGTGTATGCTAATGATTATAAACCATATTTCATATATGAAATTTCTATTTTATTTGTAAATTGTAATGACTTTATCAACTCTTCCTATGCAAAAGGCTAGTATGTGTGTGTGTGTGTGTGTGTATACACTAGATTTTTTGCACGTGCCGGCATGTGGTTCGCTGTCTTCTTGCAAATTTAAAATATTATTTCATAATAAAATTTCTATATGTACTTTTCATCCTTGGATATAATAATTTTATTGATGTTATTACGGAACTAAATTGATCCTATTTATTTTTCAATATATGCCATTGCATATAGAGTCTTTAATAGAAAAAAAATAAAAATAGTGCATTGTTCTATAAAATAACAGTCCTCTTATTTTCTTAACGTTTTAAATATAAATTTAAAAAGTAATTAAAAATCATATCATATATTAAAAAAAGAGTAAATTGTCAACCCTCGGCATGTTTTCCCTTCGAAAAAACCCTTAGGCTTAAAGTGGTTGTCTAAAACCTTTTGAAAAAATTTCCTTCAATATTTGTATGACGGGTTATTTTGGCAATTGAAAACTTTTTCAAGGGCTTTTGACAAACACTTCAGGCTACTGTTTTTTGTCAGCGAGAAAACTTGCCTAGCGGGTTTTGACAATTTACCCTTAAAAAAAGATGCAGACTTATATACAAAAATAAGCTTATTTAACATTAATCGCCATGTAGTTTATCTAAATTGCCCAAAACTACACTCACGTTAAAACTCATCACCAAAATCCTCCTAACTCTTAATTCGTTGCTCATAAAACCCCTGTCATTTGATTTTAACGTTGTTATCAAGTGAATTGGTCACATGTCTCTTCATGTGACCACCTTTTGTATTTTTATTCTGAAGTTACATCTCTTCTCACTATATTATCAATGAACTAGATCGAATCTATCATTCATTAATGGATCGAGCCATCCGTATTCATCATCGACATTTGTCACGCCCCGCTTCCCAGAGTGCGCTAAGATAGGCACGTGACAGAGCCAACCATGCTACTTGTGGATAGGAAACATCCCTCCACAGTCACATTACGGCTGTCTATAAGATATCAAGAACAGTAGAAATAAAAAAAACTATCTAGTACATGTCCATGAGCCAGAATAAACGAGTCAAGAAATAATATGCGGAAGCAATAGATCCAATAAACAATAATAATTTGGAATGTACGTCCCAAATACGAGCTCACATCAGGAATGAAAATGCTGGAAGAAAACTAAACTAAAAATACTAACAGGTCCTCACTGCTCGGCCTGTTCTCTGAAATACTCATGATCGGCCTGCTGCAAAAGTAGAGGATCCGGGCCATGCAAAACCCAGACGTCAGTGCGTCATAATATCAACAATAATATAATCAGGGGTAACAAACATGCATGCACGAGTATGAACAGTAATAAAGGTAGAACAGTAACTCGAATGTGGGATAGTGAAGGGTAAAAGCATATATGACGTGCAGTGGGTAATCTGAACTAAACTACTGGGTAACTACTCTCAATTCTGTGAAATCAATTTAATGAATCGTCGATGTAACTCAATATTATCCCGTGTATGCCCGGGACCACGGTCAAGACTCTCGGGCTGAATCCAAGATGTGCCGCTAGGCAATAAACAGATAACATGTACAGACGAATGATGTCAGCAACATCATCCCGGGGCTGGCCTAGCCCGTAAAACTGATCAGTATAAGCATCGAACTGTCGAGTTACAAGTCAGATTTCATCATTGATTTCCCCATACCCCCAAGTTATGTGTTCAAGTCAGGTATTGATAAATCTGAAGCTAATGCCAACATAGGATCAAGCAGGAACAAGTTTGTCAACAGGATATGTCCATCGGGACAACATGTCAGGATTGTCGGCATTAGAAACAGGATCAGGTATCAAGTCAAGTAGTGATATATCATGGTCATGTCAGGTATTGTACATGTATCAAGTAGGTGCCCAACAGTAAAATGTAGCAAGTATATAATCACGGTAAAGGTACGGATGTACGGTGAAAGCATGGATGCACAAATATCCACTAGGGGTTATACCATGACTAAGCAGGATGCACAATATCAAGCATGGGGTACTAATGTATTAATAAGATGCATTAATGTGATCTATAGATGCAGTTATAGATATTTTAAATGATACGGATGCAAACGGGTATCCGAAAACAGTAAAACTGTAAAATGGATGCACAATGTGACAAACGGATAACATTTTACTCACATGGATGCACAATACTATACCTAGCATGTAGCGAGATGAATTAGCATGCGACTAGATATGTAAATAATGATATGGATGTGTACGGACGTCGTATAACAGTAAAATGATAAACTGGTAAATGCGGGATGTACAACTAACCAATATGAAATGTAAATATTCAATTGGGTGCAGTATATTGTAGTCTAGCATGTATCAAGATAAATTTGCATGCACTAGATATGAAATAACTTGCACGGATGCACACGGATATCCGAAAACGGTGAAACATACAAAATGATAATGTGGGATGCATAACTAATCATTATGTGATGTTATTATTCATATGAATATAGAATATAGTAGTATAGCATGTAGCAAGATTAACTTGCCTTGATGGATCGTGATACGGATACGCACCGCACGGCACGTCCGACGTCGGTAAAACGTCGCAACGCACGCACGGCACGCGGGACGGGTCCAAGCAATGCAAGAGGGTGATCACGCGAGCAAGGGACGTTCACTGGATCGTCTGGATCGGCAGCAGCGGTCACGGCTCCCGCGATCGCCGGAAACAGATCAAGAAAGAAAGAGAAAAAGAAAGAAGAAGAAGAAGAAAGAGAAAAGAAAAGGGTGAAGAAGAAGGTGGTCTGGGGTTGGTGCTGGGGTTTGGGAGGAGGCGAGGAGGTGGTTGCAAAGGTGTGAGGTCGTCGGTTTAAAGGAGCTCCGGCGAAGGTGTGCAGGTGAGGCTCTGGGGTTTCTTGGTGATCGGGGTTTGGTCGCTTGGGGTGTGCAGGGAAGCTCTGAGTGTAGGTGAGTGGAGAGGGGGTCGTGGTGATGAAGATAGTGATGATGGGGATGGTCGGCAGTGAGGCTAGGGTGTTGGGTGATGGGTTCTGCGGGGTGCAGACTCGGGGAGAGGAGGAGGAAGAAGAAGATGACGAGGAGGAGGAGGAGGAGATGATGAGATGGAGGTGGTGACGAGGTCGGGTTTTGAGGTCGAGGGCAGTGAGGAGTAAGGGTTAGGGTTTCATGGAGCTTTTGGTTCTCATGGGGGCTCGGCTATTTAAAGAAGAAGGAGAAGAAAAGAAAAGAAGAAGAGAGAAATAGAAGGGAGGTGACGGTAGCGGAGGAAAGCGGTGACCGCACTCGAGAAGTGCACAGTGAAAGCGAGAGGGGAGAGAGAGGGCGCGAGAGGAGAGAGAAAGGAGAGAGAGAAAGAGAAAGAAAGAGAGAGAGAGTCTGAGTGAGGGGGAGAGAGGAAAGTGAAAGAGAAAGAGAGAGGAAAGAGACTGAGCGAGAGAGAGGTGAGTGGGGTCAGAGGGAGAGAGAGAGAAAGAGAGAGAAAGAGCTGGGTTGTTAATAGTTAGGATTTTAATTGAAAAAGATATATTTAGTTAATCGAATTTAGACTATGATTAATTTTTAATAAAACAATATTATATTAAATAAAATTGGATTTTCTGGTAAATACAAATTTAGTTCAAAACACGTTCGGGTCGGATTTAAAAATTCAGTTTCAAAATATGAAAAATATAAGTGTCGACCAAAACTAAAATTAGATGTCTGGGTAACGAAAATGCATATCCCCATGAACGGATTCACGTACGTGCGCGTAGCCATCCAAACAAGTCCGTTTCACTGAACGAGACGAGAACAAGATGCGCAGATGCTACCACAGGGTTAGGGGTATCATGTAGGCCATACAATGTATTTTTAAAATATGTTATGTGACTTAAAATATTATATTAAAATGCAGATGCTAGATAAAAATGCGAGTATGCAATGTACAAATTAAAATGAAAGTGCACGAGTCTACGTAACAAGTCAGGGTAGATCATAAACATGAATCAAGACAGGTTTCAAGCAAGCGGGTCGGGTAGAATGCAAATACAGATGTCAAAATACTATTCGCACCCAAAACACGGTAAAACAGGAAAATACCATAAATAAAGAAATACATGAACTAGAACTGGTATAAATGAACTAGGGTGTTACAACATCAATATTTCGGTGATTTTGAAGGATGTTTATCAATGTCGATATTAGAAGTTAGGACCAATTCTTTTAGGAAATTAAGTGATATGGATAGGTGAAGTTTTATTAGGGAAGAATAGGGGTATTTTAGTCACATATTTCAATAATTAATGACATGGGTTTTGTGTAACAAAGTGAAAGTTTGGTGGATTTTGGTGACCGGTGAAACTTGAAGATTATGTTAATTAATCGGGTAATAAATAGGGTGGTTTTTGTGAAATAAGCTATAAAAAATACAATAAAATAACAGATAAAAAAGATATCAATTTTACACAATATAAAAATTCAAATAAAATTCATATTAACAAAATCAAATGAAGCAATCTTTTTGGCTTATACAACAAAACGCTTTCTATATTCCGTAAAATAATCAATTAAAAATTTAAATTAAGAATCATATGATATGGAAAATAAGATTTAAACTTTTCAATAAAAACAACAGATAAAAACATATCAGATATCGATTTTACATAAAATAAAGATTAAAATAGAAAGTTACTAAAGTAAATAAGGTTTTTAAACAGTAATTACCGGAATCATATATAGCATACAAATTCAAATAAAATTTTTACTGAATTAAATAAATGTTTTAATTAGTAATTACCAGATTAAGATGAGGGTAATCCTCTATGGCCTATGCAATAACTGGTTTTCTATCCTCTACAAACTTTAGATAAAAAAGGTAGCAAATAAGAAAAAATATCAGTTTTACATAAAATACAAATTCAAATAAAAAATTTACTAAATAAAATAATATTTATAATTGATAATAAATGGAATCAGATAAGGATAGTAATCTATCTATCTTCTGCAAAAAGTAAAAATTTAATTAGCAATTAATGGATTAAATGAGAATAATTTACCTGGCTTATACCATAGGCTAACTATATTCTGAATATATAAAAGGATATAAAGATGCACACTTTTACATAAAGGATAAATAAACAACACATATAAAAATATATCACATTTATAGAAAATATAAAGCCAGTTAAAAAATTTATTCAATAAAGATTTTAATAAATTATTATCAGAAACAGATTAGTATAATCCTGCATAGCTTGTGCAACAACCATTTTCATATCATCTGAAAAAATTATAAAATAAGAAAAGATAAATTAAACACGGAATCCTTTTTAAGAACAATGTGAAAATTTTTAAATAATAAAAAATATATAAATAAATAATCATGTTAAAAAGAAATTATTATATTGATCATATGTAAAAAAGGAAAAGATATAGACAGAGGAGAGACGAGGGTGTTTATATAGCATAAGAGTTTGTTTGAATAACAAAACATAATTTATATATACATTATAGATATAGCAAAATATATAAACTAAATCTTATGTAAACTAAATAATTCAAATAAATTAATAATATTAAATTTTGTCTCTAATATTAAAAAATTCAAAATAAAAATTAGCCTAATCATACCTTGAGGGTAAAATAAAATGAATTTGTTTTTAAGAGTATTATAAATATAGATGTAGATTAGTGTAGAAATAGATAAATTATAGATAAAAGAACATAAATAAATTTTAGAGTTGTTTATTAAAATATTATATTTCAAAAAAATTGTAAATAAATCTTGGTTTAGTTTTTATATATACATAAGAAAAGTAAAACATTAAAATCTTAACTAATAACTCAATTCATATTTAAATAAACTATTTTATGAAAATAGAGTGTATGTTCTAACTTTATATTGAAACGGTTGATATGTATCTTATATATTGAAACGATTGATATGATTGTTTATACATGATTATTTTTAACCACTGCAAATTATCTTTTAAGAGAATAATTTCAATTTGGATATGAAATTATTTAGGATATGACAGATGAAAAATCAGACCAATTTATTTATAAGAGTAGTAAGTATAATATCTTACAAATAGAGAAATATTTTCACATGCTACATGCAGAAATTTATGAAGTATTTATTATTATTTATTTGAAAACAAAATTGATAATTGAATATGTACAATGGTTAAAATTTAAAAAGTTCTATATATTTAAAATTCACACATTATTTTTCCCACATGATTTGTTTGTTTTGAAAAGCTACTTTTTCAATGTAAAAAAAATTTACAAAACTTAAAATTTTTTTTAATTTATATTTCTTATTTTAATAAATCTTATATTAAAATTTTTATAGTAATGATATTTTAATTTATACCAAATCTTAAAAAAACATATGGACCAAAAAAAATATCAATTTGCATATAGGAGTAGTAAGTGTGTGTGTGTAGAGAGAGAGAGAGTGTATGGATCATATAGTGTAACGACTCTGAATTTACTGTACTGAATTTTCCATTTTAATGTACATAAATGAGTTTTACAGCTTGAGCTTGAGTTATAAGCAACTTTTGTTAAATAATAGCAAGAAACAACTTGTAGCTCACTGGTAAAACCTTTACACTGCTGTGATATAACCCCTGCGTTCGATTTCCATCAAACATATTTTTTTCTGAATTTTTCTTTTTAATTTTTGGAAGCCCAAAATATTGCATGTGCAATACACAGGGAAATGAAAAGTTCAGAAAAATTAAACAGGCACAAAATGGAGTAAATACAAAATAATACACATGGCACAAATCTCGACACCCAAAACCCTAAATCGATTGGTAGAAAGCGCATTTGGGCCGGCAGGGACGGGTGTGATGAGCCCGATTTGCCCCGTGCTCTGCACACTAATCTCTTCAGCTATCTCTAACTCCCCTGCACTGTTTGATTTCCCTGCAATTAAACAAAGACCCTTCATTTCACAGTTAAACTACATTATAATGCTTTTTAATCCAACATTTTAATTTCAAAACCCTAATTCTCCACTATAAATATCATCCCATACTTTGGCTCAGCACCATTCTGAAAATTATAGCAAAATTCTCTCAAAAAGTTCCTAAGTATAAGTGGAGTAAAGAGGAGTAAAGAGGAGTTAGCAAGCAAGTAAATTCCGACAAAGATCGAAGCAAATTCCGGCACTCCCGCGATGCTACGAAGCTCACCCTCTTTTCTTCAACCCATCTTTAGACACTCTAAACTGTAAAACCCTCCCAATCCTCCCCCTTTTTCATTGCTTTTCACTTTAAATCCAATATCGGTAAAAGTTGAGTTATACCGATATCTTGTTTTATAAAACCTATAACTCCATTTCCTTTTATCATTTGGGTCAAACCACTTTTACAAAATACCGGCAACCCTAAATATTAATGCTTAGAATTAATATTAACCACGAATCTCATGTGAAAAATCCATACTTGAACTTTTTCATTAAAATACCATGAACTTTGATATCACTTTTCTTAGTATTTGTTAAAATAATACCTTAGGAAAAACTTCACGGGATAACGACCTACTCCACACGCACACTTGGTTTCATAGCACGATACTCATTGTATATATTTTCGTTGCGAAGTATAATATTATGATAAAATACCTCATAACTCTAAAAACCGGATTTCTTTTAAAGCGGTGTTTTATTATCTTTTGCGATTATGCATCTACAACCCTATTTAGGGGACTCGCTAATGGATGGTGTGGATTATTGCACATCCTTGGGCTTGTAGAACGATATGCAGACCTCCTCACGGAGCATTCGATCTCGAAAGGATTTAAATACGGTTTTTATGAAATACGAATTTTCTAAATAAAATAAAATTACTTTTTAAAAATTAAAATTATATAAAATTATTAATACATATTTTCAAAATATAATAAACCTATGTTTTTCAAAAATTAAAAGATTAACAAATGTCAATAAAATACCATCAAGCTACCAAAAAGGCAAGTTTTACAATAAAATACCATGAACTTTTCAAGCTAAGAAATTATCCCTAAAATACCCTAAATACTTAAAATCCATGCTCATAACAATCTTAAATAATACTAATCACCGTAAAAGTTTTAATTTTAAACTATATTAAAATATTTTCATAAAACCCCCTCGAGTTATATAAAACAATATTTAAGGACTTTAGTAAATATTGGTTTAAGCGGGATCAATTCACTTGAGCCCCAGGAAACCAGAGAAAGTGAGTGCTTACCTATTTAAGCTAGAAAACTTAACAGAGTTATCAATGGTAATTGTCTTGGAAAAAAACACAAATACTGCCGTCTATGTGCAGCAGTTACCGATGACTCCCGAACCTATTTCAAGAGCTAAATCTGTTTACAAATGTCTGACTCATTCTGAATCTAAACTCAAAACTGAATCTAATTTAAATCTGAATCCAGTATCAAACTTGAATACTTGATCATGAACATGAATAATCGAATCCAAACATCAATATCAAACATGTATACTTGACTTGACTTGACCGAACCATGGTTATGACCTGACTTGACTACTTGAATACTTGACTACATCCTGAACATGAATACTTGAAAAATTTGTATCCATGGTTTCAGCAAGTCTGATAATAATAATCTATACAAAATAATACATAGGGATTAAGGGGTAGATTGGTACAGAACGTATATCGTGGCACGAAAGGTCACTTAAAAGACACCTATATGAATTCTCGTGCCGTTGTCCCGTGGGTTATGACGGGGCCTTGTACTACATGTTACCATAGTCCACGGGGTAAGATGAACTCCTATCGTATACATGAATACCTTCTGTATCAAGCTACAAACAACCACGTTATAATAACCATCATATACCTGTAATCAATCATACAAGACTTACCTGTTCAGTTCACATTACCTGTTATATTCTCTTTCTTCTTTTGGGGCTTACCGAGCGCTAGTTTGCTGACGACATTCATGTCTATTTCTTTCTTTGGAATGTTCTTCAGGAGGACCAGACTCTTAGGAGATTGTGCCGAGCCAGGAGGACTTGAACCAACTTGCAGCCCAGACTCTTAGGAGATTGTGCCGAGCCAGGAGGACCTGAACCAGCTTGCAGCCCAGACTGACTTCTAGTCCCTTATACTACTTTCTTGTATGCCACTGTTTAGGCGCTGCTTATTATCATTGTATCATTTCATTTTCAAACAGTTGTATGTAAAGATGAATGTAAATAAAGTTGTTGTTATTTTATATCATTTGTCATTCTTGTACATTTTATATATTGCTTAATTACGCTTAACGTATTTATTTCTTAGTAAATATGTTGTGGCCTGCCACGTCACCGTATCCGTCTACTGGGAAGCAGGGCGTGACAGGTTTTGTTGGCGTCCGATGCAGGTCAGTTCTGCATAAAGTCTTAAGCAATATATCACAAGAATTATAATAATCAGCAACTATACATTCCTTACATTTCTAATTTCTTGAATCTATCCTATCCATTCCCTTTTCTATCAAGATCATGGATTCTCCTAATAACACCAGCACGAACGTCAATGACAACACCCCACCGCCTACTCTACCACTACCTTCTACCATTGCAGCTCCTATCAACAAGCAAATGGTACCGCTCGAGGCTATCAAGAGCCTCCTGGAGGGTCAGTAGTAGCAGACTGCTATCCTCATGCACCGTCCAGAAGTCGAGGCACCCGGAGTCAAGCAATTCCGGGCACTGCACCCAAAACATTTCTCTGGAAAAGAGAGCCTACCGGAGGTAGAAGAATGGGCTTAGGCAATAGAAGATGATCTGGCAGCAGCTCAAGTGCCAGATATTGCTTGGGTGAGAGTTGCGAAGCTGCAACTGACCGACAACACCAGAATCTGGTGGAAGGCTGAGGAAAGCCGTCTCACCCAACCGATCGAGCGGAAGACGTTTCGCGATCTGATCGATACGAAGTACTTCCCTGAGACTGCCCGTTTCGATATGGAGCAGCAGTTCATTCATATACAACAAGGATCGATGTGGGTCAAGACTATGGATGAATACGATGTTGAGTTTACCATGCTTAGCAGGTAAGATATTGTCTCAAATTCAAATTCCTGATTTCACTCATTACACTGCTAACACAAGGTCGTAATAGGTTCGCTGCACACCTTATTTCTACCGCTGAGATCCGGGCATGACGATTTCAGTAAGGGTTGGATCCGGAAATCCAAGCTGCACTCACTACAGGAAATTTCCCAACCCATGAACTTGCACTGAAGGCTGTCCGACGCTATGAGGCAGTTGTGAAGAAGAAGGGCAGACCGCAGACTGCCGGTATGAAATGCCTTGCCACCCATATGGCAGGAAGAGCCTTTTCTAGACCAACTTTTGCACCCAGGAGACCGAGAGGATCATTTAACTGGCCCAGTCCAGACTTTTATTTTTACTGTAAAAGGACGGGACACCTGGCAAAAAACTGCAGGCATGCAAATAGTTTGTATTTGGTTTGTGGCGCATCCACTCACGCTATCGGAGCATGTCCATACCGTTTCAACACAATTCCAGCACCCAGACCCGCAATCACAGTCCTACAGCGGCCAGCCATTCAGGCTCCTGCACCCCGATTAGCTCTCCCTACACCCGCACCACATGCATAGCCTCAACGTTAATTCCATCAGGCATAAAGAAACGTGTCTCAAGGGCAAAGAAACATGCCCCAAGCACAGAGGAATGTGCCTTCAGCAAGGAGGAATGTACCCCGACGTCAATATTTCACAATGACGATCAAGGAGGCCGAAGCCACAGGCCAATTTATCACTGGTAATTTCCAGTCCTTTCAAATCTTTTCAATCCTTGTATATCACTATACTTTTTCCTAAATTTAAACCCAATTTCAAACAACTTAGGTACTATACTAGTAGCCTCCCTACCCGCTTTAGCACTTTTTGACACTGGAGCATCACATTGCTTTATGTCGCAACGGTTCGTCCGAACTCATGCGATTCCAGTTAAACCGCTTGTATCCAGCTGGAATGTCAGTTCAGGGAACGGCATTATAAAAGAAAATCTAGGATACGATCTGTGTCCAGTGGTCGTCTGCAGTAGAGAATTTTATGCGGATTTCAAGGTGCTGGACATACCGAACTTTGATGTAGTCTTAGAAATGGACTAGTTGGGAACTTTCTTCGCTACCATCAACTGTCGCCAAAGGAGAGTAGTGTTCGAAATACCAGATCATCCAGTGTTCTATTTTAAGAGTGGAGAGCGCACCTTGGAACCTAGCATCTACAATACAAAACCAAAGAAGGCAGTGGTAGCAGCATTAAAAGCGGAAGAATCGAAGCCAGAGGTAGTTCAAGAGTTCGAGGATGTATTTCCGGAAGATATATCAGATTTGCCTCCCGATCGAGCTCATGAATTCAGCATCGATTTACTACCTGTGTGCAGAACCGGTAATCAAAGCTCCGTACCGGCTAAGTCCAGAAGGATTGAAGGAGATCCACACTCAGTTGGACGAACTCCTGAAGAAAGGTTGGATTTGTCCTAGTACTTCAAGTTGGGGATCTCCAATGTTACTGGTGAAGAAGAAAGAAGGTTCATACAGGATGTGTGTGGATTACCGAGCTCTGAACGAAGTGTCCTTTTTTTGTTAAGTCTACGTGTAAGTTCTGAAGTGAAGTTCATGATCAAGAAAAAGTATCCACATCTGCGCATCGATGATCTATTCGATCAGCTAAGTGGGTCTTGTGTATTTTCGAAGCTAGATTTTCATTCGGGTTATTATCAGGTGAAGGTTAAAGAGTCTGATATTCCGAAGACGGCATTTTGTAGGGTTACTAGGCACACTAATGAGGCTCTACAAGGCATCGACCATGCCGGATTAAAATTTTTAGGTGCTTAACAACCCTAAGCAAGATCGTTAACTAGAGATTAGGCGAAACATAAAGCTAGTAGATAACAATTATCACTAAGGGAAGGGACTACAACCTTTGTAGATCCGGTCCTCCACTTCCAAAGCTCCGTGACGACATCCCTTCGCTGCGATCATCTAACTCCGGACTCTCGAACGGCTCCATGAGAAATTGCAACGGGATCGCTTGAAGTCTTCGATGCCGAAGATGATCTACGTCGAGGGAATACGGACTCAAGCTCCTACCTCACTAACCATAGAATTAGTGAAGCAAACACCCTAAACTAAAGTACTAGTCTAGTAGAGGATGGTGAGATAGGAAGTGGGTACTCTTTAGATTTTGATTTCTCACTCTAAATCTTCACTTGAAATTTTCTAGCAAGCTATCTCTTTTTCTTCAAGAAGAAGAAGAAGAAGAAAAGAAAAGAATGAAAGAATAATATCATAATAGAAAATCAAGTGAAGACTTATCATAATGCAACCATGGGTGAGGTTAACTCATGTAGAGAATAAACTAGGGTTTAGGTTGATGGTTAGGTTAAGGCATAAAACAAAATGGTTAGAATTTTCAAAGATGCTTAAAAGAAACTTCATGAAGCTTCAAGCAAGAAAACAAATAAAGCCACCATTTTGGTTTTTGCCAAATTAAATAAATAAATAAATAAATAAATAAATAAATAAATAAATAAAACCTTAACCATTAACTTAAACTATGGTTTAAAGCATACACACCCAAGTTTGCATGTATCATCAAACATGATACAATCTTGCGCACAAAAATATATCACATATACAACTTGTGCATATCAAGTGAGAAAATCAATCTTAAGTGAACCAATACTAGTTAATGTAAAGTAATATATCAAATATATAATTATACATTAAATCATTAAATCAACACTTGATTTAACGATCCGGTCATATCGCATATAACCGACTAATATCAATGTATCGACTTATCGAATCAATCCTTGATTCGATAACTAGGTTATATCGCATACAACCAATCGATACAATCATCGCGAGAATTGAATACGGTATCATATACTCGCATCATTCTCGGTCCCGCACATATCACATATGCGCTACTATCTCGTTTTGCCTGAGCCAGTACAATCTCTATGTAGGACTCTAAAGACTCGTCAATACGCCGACAGTAGGTGATGATCATATCAAACACCCACAAGCCGTCAGCGGTACTAGCTGGACGTAACGGCTACCCGGGTATTGAGCGATCAGAAGATCAGCAAGCAAGCCCGCTCCAACTCCTGCAAAAAGCCTGACAGTGACACTACCGTACAGTCCGGTCTCTTCGTCTGATATGTCGCATATAAGTTCTAGGGGTGGTAAACGTCAGACCCCAATAACCGATAAGTCATGCCGATATGAGTCGCATAACCGGTCGAGAAACTACTAGTAACACTTACCAGTAAATCTCTAAACCAGCCCTGGCCAGGGACTTCCCTGTTACGGCCAATCGAGCATAGCGCAACATCAACCCCCAATACCGGGAAAGACGAAACCCCTCTTATCACTCATTGTCTCCATGTGACTCGGGACTGTACCCCAAAACCACCATTTTGCACGCTCTTTTGGACGTGGTAAGGTGGAAATCAAAGCACAGTGAGAATCACACAAGACTCTATGACGATCTCGGGTCTACAGACTAACCTGTACCAGTGTCACCAGAGAACTGCCATCTGACGTAAGGTATAATACCATCTGGGAGTTCTCGGCGAATCTGTCCAGTGTACCCAGTCTCCACTGAGCACCCGTATATCATCTCTGATGTCAAACACCAATGGATATGGGATCATCCATCGCCCATCTGTATGGGTCGAGAAGGTATACGCTAGTCTACTCTGGTATATCGATGCCCCGTCTCGATATACCCACGACTAGAGACCTTGAAGGATGTACTTATGGACCACCATGTCCCCTCTAGTATGATCCGCATCACAGTCCAGGTAGTCAAGTACACATCCTAAGGGCTTTACCAACATGTAACGGAGAGACAATCAGTATACACGTTAAGGTAAAGAGTAACCAGATAACATACTATCATGTCGAGCAAGAAAGTCCTCCTTATATATGTCCAAGCATCCACTACAATATACAACACATGTATAGTAATGGCCTCTAGAGCATACATATAACTAACAATCTCCCACTTGCACTAGGGCCATCTGATAACAGTGGTTGTAGTATCTCATACTCAACCATCCCATAATAGTCTCTCTCTGGGAAAAAGCCTTTGTGAGTGGATCCGCCGTGTTGTCCTCTGAGTCTACTCTCCTAACCTCGATCCCCTGGAGATCAACCATCTCCATGATCAGGTGACACTGCCTAAGAATTATATCTGGATCACTGATGGGACGGGCGTTCCCAGGCATAAGCCACAACTCCATTGTCACACAATGGTAGGAACGAAGTTCATCTCATGAACTTATACAAATATCCAGACTGCCTCTTTGGTAGCATCTTTGGTAACGATGTATCTTGCCTTTAATCGTCTAATATGTCACGGTATCTAGCTTGGAACTCTTCCAACATACCGTCCCTCCACTGAGGGTAAAGATAATGCCTGTGACTGACATTCAGTCGTCCTTATCACCCTGGAACCTTTCCAGTGATTCTCCCCAGGATCAATTGATACCATCTCACTACAACTAGTGAGAATCCTAACATCCAGTTAGATCTATCTCATAGATCCAAAACTTAGGATTTAGGAGGTATCACTTTGATCCTATATGGAGAATCCTTGTAATAGGCAGAGATTGACCGAGCGTAGCATAGGAAACTCTTTCCCTATCAAGAGTATGTCATCCATGTACTCTACGAGGATCACTACCATACTCCCTACTACCTCTTTGTATATACAAGGTTCATCTATCATTTTGATGAAGTCAAACTCTTTGACTACCACATCAAAACAGACGTTCCAACTCCGCGATGCCTGCTTTATCTTATAAAACATCTTGTACATGTTTCCGCTGCTCCTACTGTCTACGAAGCCCTCTGGCTGTGTACTTATAGACGCTATCTTCTAAAACATCATTTAGAAAAGCTGTCATGACACCCAACCACCAGATATCGTAGTCATGGTATGTAGCTATGGCAAGTAGGATCTGGATGGACTTAAGCATAGCTACTTAGAAAAGGTTTCAACATAATCCATACCTGGTCAATGATGCAAACCTTTAACAAGTCTAGCTTTGAAAGTCTCAACCTTTCCATGCACACCAAGTAATCTTCTCAAGATATACTTGCTCCTGATGGGGATTTAACCCTTCAGATAAAGCAACCAAAGTCCATACTTTGTTGGTGTATAAGGATTCCATCTCAGATCACTAAGCATCCAGCCATTCTTACAGAGTCCTACTTCTGATGGCCAGCTCAAAACTAGTTGGGTCATCATCTCATGATGCAATCCTCACTCCCACTGTCATAGAGAAACCGAAGTATCTCTCAGGTGGGTGAGGAATCCTACTAGATCGGCGGAGAGGCTGAGGTTTGTTGGAATCTACTAAATCCTTTGGTTCTACCAAATCATCTGCTGTAATTTGTATAGCTGGAACCTTTTCCAGTTCTACCTCATGACCACTAATTTCTTCTCAAGAAATTCCCTTTCACAAAGGTGGCATATTGAGAAACAAAACATTTTTGTTCCTCAGTTTGGTAGAAGATATTCCCTTGCTAATGCTTGGGATATCCAACAAACTTCCACAGATCTTACTTTGCTTCGAGCTTGTCCGGATTATGCTTTTAGACATAGGCTGGACAACCCCAAATCTTAATTGACTTAAGATATGGGCTCTTCTCATTCCATATCACATATGAAGTGGTAGGCATCAGATTTGATTTGAACCCTATTCAATAGGTATGCAACTTCGTAAGTGCATAACTCCCAAAAGGAAATAGGAAACTCAGTAGTACTCATCATAGAGCACACCATATCATATAGGGTGTTATTGCTCTGCCCCAATATACCATTGTGCTATGATGTATACGGAGGAGTAATGCTGAGAGAGAATCTCATTCTCCTTTAGAATAGTCCAGGAATTCCGTGCTCAAGTATTCTCCTCCTTGATCACATCAAAAGGACATTATACTTATACCCGTTTTGGTTCTCTACTTATAACTTATATTCCATGAATATCTCAAAAGGTTCGGATTTGTGTTTCAACAGGAACATATGTCTGAATCTTGAGAGATTATCAGAGAATGTAATGAAGTAAAAAGAACCTATCTTGGCATATGTAGACAGGGGACCTTCATACATCATCATGTATCAATCCCAAAAGTTCACTAACTCTTTCTCTGTTTCCAATAAACAGAGCTGGTGTCATTATATCTTTGTGACATGACTGGCAAGTTTCACAAGATGTAAATTCAAACTGATTTAAATATGCATCTATATATAACTTCAGCTAGTCGGGTCGCATTGATATGACCTAGTCTACAATGCCTCAAGAAGGATCCGTTCATTTCTGAACTCTTCCTCTTGTGTATGTTCTGTATACTAAGAACTGTAGTTTGATTTAGAACGTCAATGCTGTTAGATAACGTACCTGAACTGATCAACTTTTGATATAGGAAATGTTCAAAACATTATCCAACAATACAAAATTATATCCTTTCTTTACTGATAAAGAGACTGATATGATTTTGTATATCAGGTTCGGTATCTAATAACATTTATTCAGAATCAATGTATTCTGGTAATACAGGGTGATAGTGACCAACAGACTTGGCTGCAACACTTGCACCGTTTTCTATCTGATGAAACTTATCACCCGTTCTCAGTTCTTTACCTATCTGTAGCCCATGTAACAGATTACATTTGCGGGATCCTGATCCGGTATCATATACCCAGGACGTAAAGGATATTGAGAAACAGTTCTTTGTAATGAACATACCCGAAGATGATGCATCAGTATGCACTTTCTTCGTTTGGGCGGCACGGGAATTCTGGTAATCCCCAATTTCCTGCTCTCTCTTATAACAATTATAAGTTGGAGCGGGACCAACGTTCCCCAGCTCAGTATAACAAGCGTGTTCGGTCAAATATCCGTATTATTATCTTGATTAAGGCGCGATATGGTCGCTACCTGGAGAGAGAGAGAAGAAAACACTCAGCGTATGCTCTTGCAAGATCAGATTGGTTTTTATTTTATCTAATCAGGATGGCTCCCACTGTTTTTATCAAATCTTCTTTCAAACCCTAAAAGGAAAGACTAGCCGGGATTAATTACACGCAACAGGTTCGCCAATCTTTCAGCCAGGCCAGTGTCGGTACTTTGAGGGAGGTCCCCCGTGCTTTCGCACGAACCTAATTAATGTAAACCTCGTTTTCCCAGAGGCGTAACCTCGTTGACACCTTTCTAGACACCTACTTGATCGACTAATTGTAATGTGTAAAACTCTCCCAGGAGTAACTCTTACTCGCGGCCGGTATCGGGATCTAACTATCTCATAGAAGATATGCAATCTCATTGTAAATTTCAATACTTGAAATTCCCAATAATATTTTACCCCTAGCGTTCTATGACCTTGACGAATGCCAAACAACCCATAGTCCACTAGTCAAGTTCAACCCGTACATTTCTTGATTGAATTAAACCCACCCGCACAACCCTTGACGAATGCCAAACAACGCCGTACGAATACCCTAATCCAATCTGCATCATATGCATAAGCAGATAAATACTAGTTAGCTACCGTACACTACGCCTTGACGAATGCCAAACTACCGCAGCACGAATACTAAGTAGTACTTATCTGAAATGACGGAGGGCTACGACAGGTTTTTAAGAAAACCCTTTGCGTAATGAACTTGATATCGTTGTAGAATCGAGTGATTTTAAATGGAGTGTTTTTGAGGTTTTTCTAGTTTTGCTAAAGGGGTCACTCCCGATGAAGGGATCGTCGGCCCTTTCCTCATCGAATAAGGTGCGGGATATATCACTGTGCAAAGCAAGAACTATAGAAGCAATCAAAAGACAAACCGAGGGTTGTAGCATCTGCCGGTTATTGCTAAATGGGTCACTCCCGATGAAGGGATCTCGGCCCTTTCCTCATCGAATAAGGTGCAGGATGTTCTACAAGGAACACCGCGATGCAAAGCAAGAACTGTAGCTACCTGTTTTTGAAAATTCGATTCCACAACATCTTTTAGGTTTCTTTTATTTCATTAATCTCATTAATGAAGTTCCATCATTAAAATACCTAAACATCACAGATAAATACGACGTACACTTATGCCATCCGCATTCGCCTCGATGTCCCCTCGTGCACCGTTAGGTTAGGTAACTAACGGCAGAGCAGGGCAGGGCTAGCGCAGGTGTAAAACATAAGTAACGCCTATATAATATATCATATATACTATATACAGTATTTATCACAGAACATCACATGATCACATCACAGATATCGCAACAGAAGAAACATATGAAACATTGGATATATTAGGACGTCCGTGTTTTATTTTGAGCCTCTATAAAACACGGATTCCACGGTCGCGATGAATAGCCAAACCCACACCCCTAGACCCCTTCGAGAGCGGCAAGCAACCCTACCAATTCTAGAGTTAGGAGACCCGGACTCGACTCCTCGAGTTGGTCTCCCACTGGACCCTAGAACCCGGTTACTTGTACTCCCCTCCTTGGGTCTATCCTAGTGCGGAAAAGTAAATAATATACAAATGGTGACAACGACCTCAACCCGGAAGTGCCCCAATAAAAGAATATTACATACAATTAAATTTACATGAATGAAAATAAAAACTCTCATCTCACATAAAACCCCCGGCTATTCAAAACGCGACGATCCAATATAACATATCCAGCAACACATAACATCACAAGTCATCAACGTAAGTAAATATGCGCATCCCAATTGTCGTTGATATATAGCAACGAAACCAGCGATATCACATATTACACTTACGGTCGCAGAAAAGAAAGTGTAAAACTACAACAGTTGGAATCCGCAACCACCTCAGACATCGCATGCCTAACTGTTATAAACCCCGCATTTTAGTCTCCATATCGAAAACTCTTTTCAATATCAAGTCGGGCAATTCAACAAGATTCCCGAAAAACTGATCGAATGCTCGTCGCAAACTTTAGTAGACGGCCGCACCCCCAGATGCCGACGACGAAGTGCACTAAGGCGGAACACCGCTGCCGCGAGCACCCGAGCGGATGCTTTCGGCGACGGGGTTCTCCTACAGTTACTTGGTCGGGGTTATGGGGCATGGCTGTCTATTAAGTTTACCCGGCGAGTATCCGCGTACGCTACGTGATTGCGACGGATTTTTAATCACATCAAAATCCCGTGGCAACCGATCATATGAGACTAAATTGCTATGTTTATAACAATCAAATTAGTTATCTCATAACTACTTGTGGATTCCAAATATTGTATCACATTCCAGATAAACAGAGAATGTTAAACTTTCCGATCGAACAATCAAACACCCAAGTTTTCCCGAAACAGCTCAACACATGAAATAAGTCTAAAAACATCCATTTCATGCCACAGTACCAACGGTCCAGCCGTAGAAGGGTCAAGCCAACGCCTCACATGTGGTACGCCGTACTGCCCCAAACCCTAAGGTTCAAAGGGCAGTTCAAGACGGTCACATAATCGAGTTAAGGTTTGTTGTCTTCTAGAGGGTCCATCGCGTTACTTGCACTACTTCGAACGTTCTTAAACTACGGAAAGATCCAACACTTGGAAATTTCCCGACAGGGGAAAAAGTGGGTATTTATATCCGGTCAAACTTTTTAACATGTTCTAAAATATCCAGAAAAACAATAACGAATTTAAAATTTCCGATCGAATCAATGATTACAAAATAAACCCCAGAATACTCAACACTTGAGTCAGATTAAAAATACCCATAAAATAGTAACCACAGAGACAAGAATTACTGTGCAAAAATCCGTCCCTAATACCCTTACCCTGCCGCGGAACCGCCGCCAAAGGTGGCTAATTGCCGCGGTTCCGCGGCCATGTTATGGAATTGGGAGCTCGTTTTTCACCATAATTCTATATTAGCCTGCTGAATTTTTAAATATTTTTAATTCTGGAAAAACCCAGATTTTAAAAAATGTACAGAGAGGGGTTTGAAATGTCGTATTCGGGTTCGATCGGGGTTTTAACTTCGTTAACACATCGCCTAATGCTCTAGCTAGGCTTTGATACCACTTTAGGGTTACTAGGCACACTAATGAGGCTCTACAAGGCATCGACCATACCGGATTAAAATTTTTAGGTGCTTAACAACCCTAAGCAAGATCGTTAACTAGAGATTAAGCGAAACATAAAGCTAGTAGATAACAATTATCACTAAAGGAAGGGACTACAACCTTTGTAGATCCGGTCCTCCACTTCCAAAGCTCCGTGACGATATCCCTTCGCTGCGATCATCTAACTCCGGACTCTCGGACGGCTCCATGAGAAATTGCAACGGGATCGCTTGAAGTCTTCGATGCCGAAGATGATCTACGTCGAGGGAATACGGACTCAACCTCCTACCTCACTAACCATAGAATTAGTGAAGCAAACACCCTAAACTAAAGTGCTAGTCTAGTAGAGAATGGTGAGATAGGAAGTGGGTACTCTTTAGATTTTGATTTCTCACTCTAAATCTTCACTTGAAATTTTCTAGCAAGCTATCTCTTTTTCTTCAAGAAGAAGAAGAAGAAGAAAAGAAAAGAATGAAAGAATAATATCATAATAGAAAATCAAGTGAAGACTTATTATAATGCAACCATGGGTGAGGTTAACTCATGTAAAGAATAAACTAGGGTTTAGGTTGATGGTTAGGTTAAGGCATAAAACAAAATGGTTAGAATTTTCAAAGATGCTTAAAAGAAACTTCATGAAGCTTCAAGCAAGAAAACAAATAAAGCCACCATTTTGGTTTTTGCCAAACTAAATAAATAAATAAATAAATAAATAAATAAAACCTTAACCATTAACCTAAACTATGGTTTAAAGCATACACACCCAAGTTTGCATGTATCATCAATCATGATACAATCTTGTGCACAAAAATATATCACATATACAACTTGTGCATATCAAGTGAGAAAATCAATCTTAAGTGAACTAATACTAGTTAATGTAAAGTAATATATCAAATATATAATTGTACATTAAATCATTAAATCAACACTTGATTTAACGATCCGGTCATATCGCATATAACCGACTAATATCAATGTATCGACTTATCGAATCAATCCTTGATTCGATAACTAGGTTATATCTCATACAACTAATCGATACAATCATCGCAAGAATTGAATACGGTATCACATACTCGCATCATTCTCGGTCCCGCACATATCACATATGCGCTCCTATCTCGTTTTGCCTGAGCCAGTACAACCTCTATGTAGGACTCTAAAGACTCGTCAATACGCCGGCAGTAGGTGATGATCATATCAAACACCCACAAGCCATCAGCGGTACTAGCTGGACGTAACGGCTACCCGGGTATTGAGCGATCAGAAGATCAGCAAGCAAGCCCGCTCCAACTCCTGCAAAAAGCCTGACAGTGACACTACCGTACAGTCCGGTCTCTTCGTCTGATATGTCGCATATCAGTTCTAGGGGTGGTAAACGTCAGACCCCAATAACCGATAAGTCATGCCGATATGAGGTGCATAACGGGTCGAGAAACTACCGGTAACACTTACCAATAAATCTCTAAACCAGCCCTGGCCAGGGACTTCCCTGTTACGGCCAATCGAGCATAGCGCAACATCAACCCCCAATACCGGGAAAGACGAAACCCCTCCTATCACTCATTGCCTCCATGTGACTCGGGACTGTACCCAAAAACCACCGTTTTGCACGCCCTCTTGGACGTGGTAAGGTGGAAATTAAAGCACAGTGGGAATCACACAAAACTCTATGACGATCTCGGGTTTACAGACTAACCTGTATCAGTGTCACCAGAGAACTGCCATCTGACGTAAGGTATAATACCATCTGGGAGTTCTCGGCGAGTCCGTCCAGTGTACCCAGTCTCTACTGAGCACCCGTATATCATCTCTAATGTCAAACACCAATGGATATGGGATCATCCATCGCCCATCTGTATGGGTCGAGAAGGTATACTCTAGTCTACTCTGGTATATCGATGCCCCATCTTGATATACCCACGACTAGGGACCTTGAAGGATGTACTTATGGACTACCATGTCCCCACTAGTATGATCCGCATCACAGTCCAGGTAGTCAAGTACACATCCTAAGGGCTTTACCAACATGTAATAGAGAGACAATCAGTATACACGTTAAGGTAAAGAGTAACCAGATAGCATACTATCATGTCGAGCAAGAAAGTCCTCCCTATATATGTCCAAGCATCCACTACAATATACAACACATGTTTAGTAATGGCCTCTAGGGCATACATATAACTAACACATTTAGGAATCGATATGGTCATTATGAGTATCTTGTAATGCCATTTAGAGTGACCAATACACCTGCCATCTTTATGAATCTGATGAACCAAGTTTTTCGAGAGTATGTAGACGGTTTGTTGTCATCTTCATTGTCGCCATCCTGGTGTATTCAAAGAATCGGAAAGAATACGCCGAGCATTTACGGATTGTCCTGGAGACATTGCGACAACATTAGCTTTATGCCAAGTACAGCAAGTGTGAATTTTGGCTAGATCAAGTCGGATTTCTCCGGCATATTGTTTTAGGCGAAGGAGTCTCAGTAGATCCAGCTAAGGTGTCAGCCGTCAGCGAGTGGTCGACACCAAAGATGGTGAAAGATATACAAAGTTTCTTGGGATCAGCAGGATACTACCGACGATTCATTGAAGGCTTTTCGAAGAATGCAGCACCCCTGACAAAGCTCAAACGTAACGATGAACCATTCGTGTGGTCAGAAGCATATGAAAACGCTTTTGTAGAACTCAAGTTAATATTAACTTCTGCTCTTATTCTTGTAATACCGGATCAATCTGGAGGATTTGTTGAGCATTGTGATGCGTCCGGTAAAAGATTAGGATGCGTTATACACCAGCATGGAAAGGTTGTGGCTTTTGCATCAAGACAGCTGAAAGTTCATAAGCGCAACTATCCAACACATAATCTGGAGTTGGCAGCCGTTATCTTTGCACTTAATATTTGGCGCCACTATCTTTTGGGAGAACGAGTGGATATATACAGTGACCACAAGAGTCTGAAGTATGCATTTACTCAGAAAGAATTAAACATGCGACAGAGAAGATGGCTAGAACTCATTGCGAACTTCGACATCAACTATAGTATCATCCTGAGAAGGTGAATGTAATTCGTGACGTACTTAGCCGCCAACCATTAGCAATGAATCTCACCACCAATTGGAAGTTACAGAAGGAATTGCACGGATTGGAGATCGAAGTAGTTATGCCATGTAACACTTCGTATTTGATGAACTTACAAGTCCGGTCTACTCTTGTCAGCCAGATCAAGGCAGCTCAAGAAAATGATGCCAAGGTACAAAAGATCAGAGAACAAGTAGAAAGTGGAATTCGAACTGACTTCATCATCCACGAAGATGGATCCTTGTGACATGGAAGTAGATTATGTGTACCTATCGGCCCAGTTTGAGAAGAGTTGATGAAAGAAGCTCATAACTCTCCTTATTTTGTACATCCCGGTGGTACGAAAATATACAAGGATCTACAGCAACGCTACTGGTGGCATGGAATGAAGCGTGAAGTAGCTAGGAGTGTAGCCAAGTGTTTGGTGTGTCAGGAAGTGAAGGCTGAACATCACAAAACTGCTGGTCTACTTCAGCCGTTACCAATCCCAAAATGGAAATGGCAGCACATTACCATAGACTTCGTAACTGCCCTTCCTCGCAGCACAAAAGGTAATGATGCAGTATGAGTTATTGTGGATAGACTCACCAAGTCGGCTCACTTTATTCGATTTCGAGTTGGCCAATCTACCGAGACGTTAACAAAGAAGTACATGGAGGTAAGCATAAATCTAAAGTAAGATTTAAACCTTTAAGATGTACCCTACTTGATACCCATGAACTCATGTAGGAGATCGTGAGATTACATGGAGTACCTATTTGCATCGTCTTCGATCGTGATACCAGATTCCGATCACAATTTTTGCAGAGTCTGCAAGCTAGCCTGGAACGAGTCTTAATTTCATGACAGCTTACCATCCACAAACAGACGGACATTCCGAGCGAACAATTCAGATTCTGGAAGACATGCTAAGAGCTTTTATGTTAGACTTCGAAGGTTTGTGGGAAGATCACCTACACCTTGTGGAGTTTTCATACAACAACAGCTATCAGGCAAGTATTGAAATAACACCATACGCAGCACTCTACGGATGGAAGTGTCGTTCACCAGTAAGTTGGGACAACGTTGGAGATCATGAATTCCTTGGACCAGAGATGATCGTGGCAACTATGGACGTAGTTCACACGATCAAGGAAAGAATGCGTATAGCCTAAGATAAACAGAAGCATTGGGCAGATGGAAAAGCGACGACATTTGGAGTTCTAACCTAGAGACCATGTTTTTCTAAAGATCTCTCCAAACCGAGAGTGATCCGCTTTGGCAAGAGGGGTAAGCTAAGTCCAAGATAGATAGGACCGTTCGATATACTCGAACGAGTTAGAGAAGTGGCATACCGTTTAGCACTTCCACTCTCATTGGAAGGAGTGCACAACGTGTTCCACATATCCTAGCTACGACGATATGTCAGCGACTCCAGCTACATACTCGATCACTCCGAGCTCACAATACAGACTGACCTGACTTGCGAGCAATAACCCGTTGAGATCCTAGACTGAAAGGTGAAGACATTGCGGAACAAGAAAGTAAACTTGGTCCGAATGATGTGGAGAAAGGATTCGCCAGGAGAATCAACATAGGAATGAGAAGAAGACATGCATGCAAGATACCCTTACCTCTTTGAAAATTAGTCCATATGTAATTATAAATTTCGAGGACGAAATTTTTATAAGGAGGATAGAATGTAACGACTCTGAATTTACTATACTGAATTTTCCATTTTAATGTACAGAAATGAGTTTTACAGCCTGAGATTGAGTTATAAGTTACTTTTGTTAAATAATAGCAAGAAACAACTTGTAGCTTACCGGTAAAACCTTTGCACTGCTGTGACGTAGCCCCTGTATTCGATTCCCATCAGACATATTTTTTTCCTAAATTTTTCTTTATAATTTTTGGAAGCCCAAAAGATTGCACATGCAATACACAGAGAAATGAAAAAGTTTAGAAAAATCAAACAGGTACAAAATGGAGTAAACACAAAATAATACACGTGGCACAAATCTCGACACCAAAAACCCTAAATCGACCGGTGGAAAGCGCATTTGGGCTGCGGGGACGGGTGTGATGAGCTCAATTTGCCCCATACTCTGCACACTAGTCTCTTCAGCTACCTCTAACTCCCCTGCACTGTTTGATTTCCCTACAATCAAACTGAGACCCTTCATTTCACAATTAAACCACATTTTAATGATTTTTAATCCAACATTTTAATTCCAAAACCCTAATTCTACACTATAAATACCATCCTCTACTTTGGTTCAGCACCATTTTGAAAATTATAGCAAAATTCTCTCAAAAAGTTCCTAAGTACAAGTGGAGTAAAGAGAAGTTAGCAAGTAAGAAACTTCCGCATAAAATCGAAGCAAATTCCGACACTCCCACGATGCTACGTAGCTCACCCCCTTTTCTTCAACCCTTCTTTAGACTCTCTAAACCTTAAGTCCTTCCCAATCCTGCTCCTTTTTTATTGCTTTTTACTTTAAATCCAATATCGGTAAAAGTGGAGTTATACCGATATCTTCTTTTATAAAACCTATAACTCCATTTTCTTTTATCATTTGGGTCAAACCACTTTTACACAATACTTGTAACCCTAAATACTAATGCTTAGAATTAATTTTAACCAAGAATCTCATTTGAAAAATCCATACTTGAACTTTTTCATTAAAATACCATGAACTTTGATATCACCTCTTTTAGTATTTGTTAAAACAATAACTTAGGAAAAACTTCACGGGGTAACGGCCTACCCCACACACACACTTGGGTTCATAGCACGATACTCATTGTATGTATTTTTATTGCGAAGTATAATATTACGATAAAATACCACATAACTCTAAAAACCGGATTTCTTTTAAAGCGGTATTTTTTTATCCTTTGCGATTACGCATCTACAACCCTCTTTAGAGGACCCGCTAATGGATGGTGCAGATTATCGCATATCCTTGGGCTAGTAGAACGAGATGCAGACCTCCTCACGAAGCATTCGATCTCGAAAGGATTTAAATACGGTTTTTATGAAATACTAATTTTCTAAATAAAATAAAATTATTTTTTAAAAATTAAAATTATATAAAATTATTGATACATATTTTCAAAATATAATAAATCTATGTTTTCAAAAATGAAAAAAATTAACAAATGTCATTAAAATACCATCAAGATACCAAAAAGGCAAGTTTTACAGTAAAATACCATGAACTTTCCAAGCTAAGTAATTATCACTAAAATACCCCAAATACTTAAAATACATGCTCATGACAACCTCAAATAATACTAATCACCCTCATGGTTTTATTTTTAAACTATATTAAAATATTTTTAATAAAACCCCCTCGAGTTATATAAAAATAATATTTAAGGACTTTAGTAAATATAGGTTTAAGCGGGATCAATTCTCGTGAGACCCAGGGAGCCGGAGAAAGTGAGTGCTTGCCTATTTAATGTAGAAAACTTAACGGGGTTATCAATGGTAATTGTCTTAGAAAAAGACACAAATCCTGTCGTCCATGTGCAGCAGTTACCAATGACTCTCGAACCTAATTCAAGAGCTAAATCTGTTTACAAATGTCTGACTCAGTCTGAGTCTAAACTCAAACTTGAATCCAATTCAAATATGAATCTAATATCAAACTTGAATACTTGATCATGAACATGAATACTCGAATCCAAATATCAATATCAAACATGTATACTTGACTTGACTTGACCGAACCATGGTTATGACCTGACTTGATTACTTGACTATATCCTGAACATAAATACTTGAATAATTTGTATCCATGGTTTCAGCAAGTCTGATAATAATAATCTATACAAAATAATACACAGGGATTAAGGGGTAGATTGGTATGGAACGTATATCGTGGCACGAAAAGTCACTTAAAAGACACCTATATGAATTCTCGTGCCGTTGTCCCGTGGGTTATGAAGGGGCCGTGTACTATATATTACTATAATCCACGGGGTAAGATGGACTCCTCTCATATACATGAATACCTTATGTATCAAGCTACAAACAACCACATTATAATAACCATCATATACCTGTAATCAATCATACAAGACTTACCTGTTTAGTTCACATTACCTGTTATATTCTCTTTCTTCTTTTGGGACTTACCAAGCGCTAATTTGCTGACGACATTTATGTCTATTTCTTTCTTTGGAATGTTTGTCAGGAGGACCAGACTCTTAGGAGATTGAGCCGGGCCAGGAGGACTTGGATCAGCTTGCAGCCCAGACTGAGTTCTAGTTCTTTGTACTACTTTCCTGTATGCCACTGTTTAGGCACTGCTTATTATCATTGTATCATTTCATTTTTAAACAGTTGTATATAAAGATGAATGTAAATAAAGTTGCTATTATTTTATATCATTTGTCCTTCTTGTACATTTTATATATTGTTTAATTACGTTTAACGTATTTATTTCTTAGTAAATACGTTGCGGCCTGCCACGTCACCGTATCCGTCTATTGGGAAGCGGGGCGTGACAGTTATGATGGGCCTGAATAACAGCTGTTGGATCTGCCCTTTACTTTCAACAATTCAGATTAAAACAACTTAAAAATGCATTAAATAAGAAAGTAAATATTATTTTCCATAATTTTTAGTATATCCAACAGATCCTCAAGATTTGAATCAACATTATCTAAAGGATGCGCTTGGTAGGAGGTAATCTAGATGGTAATCCTTGAGTACCATGAAATATTACTACGCTTGTTTAGGTGTAAAAGATATTCTCGAGAATATATGATTACCAAGGTAATAAAATGACCCCATTTCATGGTAATCATATTCCCCAAAAACATGTGTTTATTCTAAATCACTACGAAATATTCCCGTCTAACATGAATGAGCTAAGCCCATTCGCCATCAGCCTTCCTTGCCACCCACTGGCGGGTCAGCCCCGCCGCTCATCATCTGTTGTTCGTTGGCCGGCCCACCACCGATTGGCCAGTCATCGCTAATCGTTCGTCGGGCGGCTTGCCGCCGATCGGAAGTTCGCCACCGGCCGACCTCACCTCTCGTTCCCGGTCGCTCACCAGTCCGTCCCAGATTGGCCGTTAGTCACCGGCCTCGCCGCCACCCACCGGCACTCCTCTGGCCTCATCACCGGTCGCCGATTACACATACATATATTATTGGTAAGGACTAAAGTATACCAAGCACGTTAATACAATATTCCTTGAAAGTACATGCCCGATCATCTCATTCCCAGAAATGTAAGGATTCCCGGTAATCTTCCATTCCATATACCAAGCGCAACCAAAGTATTTTCATTTAATCCAAAGATAAAATATCAAAATATCCAACAAATACAACCTTCATGATTTGAAAACAATATTACCCAAAATATTCCATGAACCCAAAGATAATAATCTGAACATCTAAAAAATTCTCATGGTTCCATACAATATACCACAAAATAAATGAATAGAGATACACATGGATCCCAAAAATATGGAAAAGAATATTTATTTTCTTATTTAATGGATTTTTAAGTTGTTTTAATCTTAGCCGTTGAAAGCAAAAGGCAATTGCAACGGCTAGTATTCAGGTTCATGAATTTAAAAACACGAACCGGCTCTCACGGCGAGAGCATCTCGATTCGCGTTAACCAGCAGAGAAGTCAGTGACTTTGCAGGAATACCTCGATTCGTCTCAACTTCAAGGAAATCAGTGTCCTTGACAAATATCTCGATTCAGGGAAATCAGCGTCCTTGACGAAAGCATCTTGATTCGCGTCGACCCGTAAGGAAATCAGTGTCTTTGCAAAAATACCTCGATTCGTCTCAACCCCCAGGGAAATCAGCGTCCTTGGCAAAACTCGATTCGCGTCGACCTGCAGAGAAATCAGCATCTTTGCAGGAATACCTCGATTCGTCTCAACTCCGAGGAAATCAGTGTCCTGGCAATACCTCGATTCAGGGAAATCAGTGTCCTTGACGAGAGCATCTCGATCCGCGTCGACCCGCAGAGAAATCAGTGTCTTTCCAGGAATACCTCGATTCGTATCAACTCCGAGGAAATCAATGTCCTTGGCTCAACATCTCGATTCAGGGAAATCAATGTCCTTGACGAGAGCATCTCGATTCGCGTCGACCCGCAGAGAAATCAACATCTTTGCAGGAATACCCCGATTTGTCTCAACTTCGAGGAAATCAGTGTCCTTGGCAATACCTCGATTCAGGGAAATCAGTGTCCTTGACGAGAGCATTTCGATGCGCGTTGACCCGTAGAGAAATCAGCATCTTTGCAGGAATACCTCAATTCGTCTCAACTTCGAGGAAATCAGTGTCCTTGGCAATACCTCGATTCAGGGAAATCAGTATCCATGACGAGAGCATCTCGATTCGCGTCGACCCACAGAGAAATCAGTGTCTTTGCAGGAAACTCTCGATTCGTCTCAACCACCAGGGAAATCAACGTCCTTGGCAAATACCTCGATTCAGGGAAATCAACGTCCTTGACGAGAGAATCTCGATTCGCGTCGACCCGCAGAGAAATCAGCATTTTTGCAGGAATACCTCGATTCGTCTCAACTCCGAGGAAATCAGTGTCCTTGGCAATACCTCGATTCAGGGAAATCAGTGTCCTTGGCGAGAGCATCTCGATTCCCGTTGACCCGCAGAGAAATCAGTGTCTTTGCAGGAATACCTCGATTCGACTCAACTCCGAGGAAATCGGTATCCTTGGCTCAACATCTTGATTCAGGGAAATCAGTGTCCTTGACGAGAGCATCTCGATTCGCGTCGACCCGCAGAGAAATCAACATCTTTGCAGGAATACCTCGATTCATCTCAACTTCGAGGAAATCAGTGTCCTTGGCAATACCTCGATTCAGGGAAATCGGTGTCCTTGACGAGAGCATTTCGATTCGCGTCGACCCGCAGAGAAATCAGCATCTTTGCAGGAATACCTCGATTCGTCTCAACTCCGAGGAAATCAGTGTCCTTGGCAATACCTCGATTCAGGGAAATCAGTGTCCTTGACGAGAGCATCTCGATTCGCGTCGACCCGCAGAGAAATCAGTGTCTTTGGAGGAATCTCTCGATTCGTCTCAACCCCCAGGCAAATTAGCGTCCTTGGCAAATACCTCAATTCAGGGAAATCAACGTCATTGACGAGAACATCTAGATTCGCGCCGACCCTCAAAGAAATCAGTGTCTCAACAGAAATATACCACGTCAGCCAAACGGAGCCATGACAGAGTCCCTAGTTCCAAGTCTCGATGGCCACATCTACATCCTGGAGAACGCCAACAACGTTCCTCCTCATTCCAGCAGGATGATCAGACGCGACAATCAACCTTGGAGCCATGGCAAAGTCCCTGTTTCAAACCTCGACGGTTCATAGATAATCGACAGAGCACCTCCTGGTCCCGTAGAACACGGCTAATGTTAATCCTGACCCCGTGGAAGACATCCATAGCACATCCTGGTCCCGTAGAACACGGATAATGCCAATCCTGACCCTATGGGAAACGCCCAGAGCAAATCCTGGTCCCGTAGAACACGGCTAATGTCAATCCTGACCCCGTGGAAAACGTCCAGAGCAAATCCTGGTCCCATGGAACACGGCTAATGTCAATCCTGACCTCGTAGGAAACGCCCAGAGCAAATCCTGGTCCCGTAGAACACGGCTAATGTCAATCCTGACCCCATGGGAAACGTCCAGAGCAACCCCTGACTCCGTGAAATGCGGATAAAGTCAACTCCTGATCCCGTGAAATGCGGATAAAGTCAACCCCTGACCTTGTGAAATGCAGATAAAGTCAACCCCTGACTCCGTGAAATGCAGATAAAGTCAACCCTGACTCCGTGAAATACGGATAAAGTCAACCCCTGACTCCGTGAAATGCGGATAAAGTCAACCCTCGACTTCCCCGTCAAAGCAATTCTTTGATTCGGGAGCAAGTCAACTCATCAATCACTTACGTGTCTTCTCGACTCGTAAGGGAGAAAACTCTTTTGTGAGATCCTTACGACTCTCAAGAGAAAACACACTTAGGAATCCCCACGATTCCTAAAGAGAAAATACACCTACGAGATCCTCTCGACTTGTAGGGAGAAAAGTCTTTGTGAGACCCTCACGGCTCATAAAGTTGAAAAGTCTTGGGTGGCAGATCCTAACCCTGTCCTCCAAGCCATCACTGCCCTGCAAGGAAGTCAGCATGGACTATCCACGGGCCACACTCTCCGAAGTCGAACATCGACGAGGAGGGTAACAACCACTTACGAGTCCTCTCGACTTATAAGCAGGAAAATTCTCTTGTGAGATCCTTACCACTCTCAAGAGAAAACGCACTTAGGAGTCCTCACGACTCATAAAGAGAAAAGACACCTACGAGATCCTCACAACTCGTAGGGAGAAAAGCCTTTGTGAGACCCTCACGGCTCATAAAGTTGGAAAGTCTTAGGTAACAGATCCTAACCCTGTTTCCTAAGCTATCGCTACCTTATAAAGAGTTCAAGATGAACTGTTATCTATCATCTATGGGCTACACTTGCCACTGAAATGGAGAAGTTACTCACGAGCATATAAAATACTCACACCAGAGTAAAACATAAAGAAATAGAAGGGTGCGGCTTATGGAGCTGAGGGTTTGGAACTATATCCCTTAAGAGTCGAGATTTGAGTCAATGATAAATGACGACGCTTGTGTCCGCCCGTTATCTTCTCAGATCAAGATTCTGAAAATTATATACCAACCCGAAACTGGTCATATGCTATGAATTACTCTGCACTACTTCACCCACGTATATACTTATGTGGGAAAACTAGTGGGGGGCATTTGTTCCCGCAAAAAAAAAAAAATTTGCACAGAAGAGCCCAAGGTATCAAATGGCAGCGATACACTTAAGAAAATGCAAACCGGTATTTTTAGGGTTGTATTTTGACAAACTCCCGAATGAGAAACAACTAAATTCTGATGGTATCGAAAGAGTCACAAAAAATCCTTCGATTTGATATATTATGGGCTTCATAATTCATCCGGGATCAAAAGTTATGAGCAAATGTGCTACGCACGTGTAATCTAAAGTAATGCTCTACTAAATGGGGCATTTGTTCCCTCATGGGAATTAAATAAAATACAGATAAAGCAGTAAGGGAAACCTTAAATGAGGAATAACGTGTCTACATGTGACCGGGCATCACATGCCCACACATGACGGGGCATCACGTGCCCACACATGACCGGGCATCACGTGCCCACACATGACCGGGCATCACGTGACCATTTACAGGCAAAGCTTGTAGACACTGAATTAAATTCTGGTTAAATACTTAATCAGTGGGTCACGTGACACCATGTGATAGGGTCTTAAAACTCTCTGAGTTAGGGGAAATAAAACCCTAAATAGGGCATCACGTGCCCACACGTGACAGGGGGGTTATGTGCCAACACGTGATGGGTTCCTAAGGTCTCTGAACTGATAGAATTAAATTCTAATTAAATGGTCAATCAGTGGGTCACGTGCTAATACGTGATAGGCTCTTAAACCTTCTGAACTAATAGAATTAAATTCTAATTAAGGGAAATCAAAAACCCTAATATTTCCCTAGATCTTTCCAAACAAAAAGATTGCGCTCTGTAAAGTGGAGCACCGTTGGATTAAAAATCCAACGGTGATTAGAAATCACCAATTTATAGAAAGATTCTATACAAGGAAAGATTTCCCTGAAATTTTCCAGGAATAACAGACAAAATATCTTTTGGGTTAAAAATCCAATGGTGAATAAAATTCACTAAGTGATCTAAAAGATCATGTTGGTTACAAAATTAATCAAAATCTTTTAATGAAAGATTGACTAAACAAACTGATTCTTTTCTTTCTCCTATAAATAGAAGCCAAGGGAGAGAATACAAAAAAAAAGAGTTTAATTCTACAGACAAAAAAGAAGGTTTCTTTAGAAAAGAAAGAAATCTTAGGTGAGAGATCATCCTATAAGCTCCCACAAAATAAAAAGAGAATTTAATTCTCAAACTAAGAGTTTAACAGTTCTGAATAAGAACTTAGTTCTTCCTTTGGTTGAAGGTTTGCAGATGCAGATCTCCCCATAAGTTGAGAATTTAATTCTCATCGGGGAGATTCTGCCATGCAGATCTAAAACCTAGGGGAGGACCTAAGTTCAGAGAATTTTATTCTCCCACAAAGCATATAGGAATTTAAATCCTCCAACAAAGATAGGGTTTAAAACTTAATATAAGAACTTAGTTCTTCATGGTTGAAGATCTGCAGAAGCAGATCTCCTCATAAGCTGAGAATTTAATTCTCATCGGGAGCTTCTGCCATGCAGATCCAAAACTTAGAGGGAGAATTGGGTTTAAAGAATTTAATTCTTCCAAATATATAGGAATTTAATTCCTCTAAATAAAATCAGGGTTTACCCCTATAAATGAATTTAATTCTTAAACAAGGGACTTTTCATGCACGAAAAAGATCAAGTACCCAACCTGATCACATGGCAACACGTGACCCTCCCCTCAATGGTCAAAAAAGAATGAATGAGATCGGGTCACGTGTTCCCACGTGACTCTTGAACAAACTTCTCAAAAATAAAGGCAGAACAGACTTTGGGCGCCCTCACGTGTCCCCATGTGACCCCTGACAAACACCTCTTTAAAAAAGAGAAGGTGGAAAGAACTGAAGGATTAAAATCCAATGCATGGGCGCCCTCACGTGTCCCCTCGTGACCCCTACCAAATCCTTTTGATATCCAATGCATGGGTACCCATCACGTGCCTACACGTGATGGCTATGAAGAATAAGTGTTTAACACTTACTTGCATATTCTGAGAATAAAATAAAGGAAGTTTGGCCCAACACTCAGGTGCCTCACGTGACCCCACGTGAACGCTTCTTTTTTTTAGTGTTTAACACTATTTTGTGTGTTTCATCCTTGGTGTTTAAAACTATTTTAAGCGCATCACGTGGGAGCACGTGATGGACGAGTGTACTCCAGTGTTTAACACTATATTTGAGCCAATTTTAGCCCAAATTAGCTAAGTCTTCCAGAGGCAGGACCCTTCCTTTTGACCGAACCTCAAATACACTCTTGTCTTCCAAAATTGATCATCTCATATGACATTCAAAGCCAAAACCCAGAGCCTTTCAATCAACTTTGGTTCAAGGGCACATCTCTTCACACCTCTGATACATGTCGTTGTAATTCTTCAACATCTTCAGAGAGGTGGTGGGTCCCAATGACCAATAACTATTTGGTGCATTTCCAAACCTATGTTTGCATCTGAACTTGGACCGCAATGTCCCTACACTAAACAATAGAGCCCTAATGCTATTTTGTTGGATCTAAATGATCCTGTTAAGTAGACTTTAGTCTAAAAATTAGACTAACGTGTCCTTAACAAACATTTAAGTTGATCTTAATCTCAAACGGGATTAACGATCCTTAAATCAATCCAACTACAGATCTCCCAACCAACATTGGTTCAAGGGTACATCTCTTCACTCCTTTGATATTTGTCGTTGTAATCCTTCAACGTCTTCAGAGAGGTGACGGTCCCGATAACCAATCATTCCATGGACTGTGGGGTCCTTATGCCCATGGACTATGATGTTCTTAACCTTGGACTGTGGGGTCCATAAGCCCATGGACTATGATGTCCTTAATCTTGGACTGTGGGGTCCTTAAGCCCATGGACTATGATGTCCTTAACCTTGGACTGTGGGGTCCTTAAGCCCATGGAATATGATATCCTTAACTTGGACCGTAATGTCCTTAAACTAACAATGGACCGCAATATCTCTAAACTAAACTTTAGAGCCCAAACGCTCTTTTGTTGGATCTAAATGATCCGTTAAGTTGATCTTAGTCTAAAATTAGACTAACGTATCCTTAACATACGTTTAAGTTGGTCTTAGTCTCAAATGAGACTAACGTATCCTTAAACCCAACCCAAAACCCAAATCTAAGAAAATACGGATTTGGACTAATCCACGCCCTATGGGAGACAACATAAATCAGTCTCCGTATACAATCCATGGGTAACCAAAAATAAAACAAACATACACAACACGAAATGACCATCTAGAGAAGGAGAAAGTGGTTACTGCGATGCGGTAGCGTAATTAACTGCAGGGGCTTGCGCCTGCAGGGAAGAGCGTCCCCACAATCAAAAACCCCTCAAACGAGGGGGAATCTGACGAAGTCTGCTACAACGGTCGCATCTGTCTAAACCTCCGATATACGGTGCCGTAAATCAACTTGGCATCTTCAGAGAGGTGGACGGATAAAACCAAATAGCATCTGCCTCCCAAATTCAGGCAAGACGTTTGTCTTTCCTGGTCTTTCGGCGGAGAACAGATTCTGGCACGTCCGGTGGGACCTTTTCCTCTTTCCACTCCACACTTCGTGTGTCGTGTTTCGCGAATGAATCATGGTTTGACATGGTTGCCCCTGGATTCGAGGTACTAAGATTTGGTTTCTTGCTCGGTGCAGAAAACAGAAGATCAATGGCTTCAAACTGCACTAACTGCAACTGCAACTCTTGCTCCGTCCCGTCCGGAGGAGTGACTTACAGGCCTCAAGAGGCCTCCATCTTTGCTATGCCGATGGAACAGGCGACTCAGGCCACCACTGGATTGTTCTTCGGGACCATGATCCCGCCAACAAGCTTCAGTGCTCCTATGCCATCTCAAGAAGCTAAGAAGAAGTCGGTCTTTGATCGGCTCGCAACTACTGCGGCCCCTCTCAACGGGTCGCCCAAGTCCACTGCCTCAGTTTTCAACAAACTGGGCCGAAGCTCAGATGGGCCCGTGAAGAAGCCCACAATTCCTGAAGAGGTTATCCCAAAACAGATAGCCATTCCTGCTTCTGAAGCCGCCAAAGCGACTTCCCCTACTAAAGAGTCGGTCTTTGTAAGACGGACTGTTTCTGCTCTCGCTCCAAACGAAGTCACCAAGAATGCTCCTGCTCGAAAGTTTGCCTTCGACAGGTTGGCTATCCCCGCTTAGCGGACATCCGTTTTTAACAGGCTGGTGCCAATAACAGCACCTGACCAGAACAAGAGGCACGATCAAGCCACCCCTATAGTTGAGCTAGTACCATCGGCTCGACACGCTCGACGTCGCCACTGGCGCTGAGTAAGGAAGGCTGGGGGAAATTCCCCTTCTGGATTGACTTCGCCGGCTCCAACGGTGGAAATTGATGCTACTGTTCCAACTAGGAACAGTTTTGAACTACTTAACAGGGTGCGCAGGAATTCGCCAACTGCCATGCTAAAAAGTCTCCTCCTCCTGTTGAAAAGATCACAAAGATGAAGCCGGAGCAGCCCCCTCAGCGGCTGTCCTCGAAAGTTTACAAGGTCTTGTGTCAAGTCCAAGACTCGATAATTAATCCAGATTACTCCCGCCGACAGAAGAAGATAAAGGTTCGGCAAGAAGAAGACCACATTGTCAAGCCACAGAAGGCGACAACTACTTGGGTGCCTACTGCAATGGCCCTCTCAACTTCGACCGCCCACAAGAGGAGAAGGCCGGAGAAAATCCCCGAGTTTGCGACGAATCGCAAGACCACTGAACCCAAACGCCCTAAGTCTGGGGGCATGGTTGTCCACACTGTTTATATGACATCCGGGAAAGAGGATAGCCGTATCTCTACAGGTCATCGACCGCTTATGTGATTCGTGACAAAAGCCTAAGAGCAGCAACAGAAGCTTCAGGAAATGCTAACGCAAATGGCCACACTCACTGGGCTAAAAAAAAGTCCGGAGGCGTCATCAGAGCAGCGTCATGAACAGGAAACTGATATTGACTTCCTCCGCAAAATCCTCGAATTGAAGGACAGAGAAGCAATGGAACAAGCGGCTAATATAAAACGAATGGCGCTTCTCTTCCAAGACATGGTCGGGATGATGATCCAGCCGGATCCTCCAGCTGAAGATCCTCTGATTATCCTCGAAGACGACTGATGGGAGATTTCAAACCCTCTTCCGGCTTGTTCAATAGCCAAAGAGGAGACCATTTCAAAAGCCGTCCTGGATGATTACATTGCTCAGCAGATATGAGTCCATCAGGCGAATGAAGCGGATGGGCAAATTGTTAAGACTGGGTGACCCTATCCGGGTTGGTACGACCAGATAAAGTACCCACCGGGATACCAGATCCCCAAATTCCACATATATAAGGGGACGGGAAATCCACACTAGCACGTTGCTTAATTTAGGGCTCTGTGCGGCAACACCGGAGGTGACGATAAGCTACTACTTCGCCAATTCGTTGGCAGCTTGTCGGAGACATCATTCGAGTGGTATTCTGAACTCCCGAATGACTCTGTCAAAATATTTGTAGAGATGGGGATGCTATTTACCCAACGTTTCGTGAGTGCTAGCGAACGTACCCCAATCACGGCACTGATCAACGCCAGGGTGAAGCCATGCGAAACATGGGTCCAACGCGATACGGTGGAGGAATCTATGGTCGAAGTGCGAACAACGCATCGAAGGAGCACCTGAAGTAGGCATGTTCATAGGAACCCTCGATCCGCAGGCAACCATATCCCAATTCATGATCTTTAAACGACCACCTTCCAGGCCTTGATTGATAAACTGGCCCAAATGGACCAGATGGGCCATAGGCCTTCCTCTTTGAAGACGGAGCCTTGGAATGAAAAGGGCAAAGGAAAAGCAACCTTCGTCGCTAATGCTCAACAACAACCTAGTGGCCCGAGACCGGTTGTTCGCCAAAGCAACAAGCGGCAATCCCTCGATGAGAAGTTGAGACATCCTTACTCGTCCCCTCGGGATAAAACAAGGAAACTGTTTGAACTGGCAGTGCGCAATGGGCTCATCACTCTACCGGAGTCGAGACACCCAACGCGACCGAACGACATCAACGATCCTAATTACTGCCCCTACCAACGAGTATTGGGCCATCCGATCGAAAACTGCTACGTCTTCAAAAACTGGGTTGAAGACCAATACCAACAGGGCAAGTTCGCGCTATCCAAAAACTGGAAGGTGAATCCGCCACAACAACACACTCCTAAAAGGGTGGACACACCGGGGGCATCATGCTCTTTTATAGAAGAAGCTCCATGGGAGGTCGCTCTTTCAGCCAAGACGAAAAGAATGCTGAAGGATCTTCACACATGCTCGGCAATCAGGTGGAAAAGCCCGCTAGAGCCTGAGATCATTGAGGGAATGCTAAAACCGCGCCCGATGCCGAGAATTGGTAGCGATGGTCAAAATACTCAGGCCCAGCCATCAAAGTCTTCAAAGAAGAAGAAAAAGCTCGTGAAGCCCGATGATAAGTGCACGGGTCTGCAAAAGTATATTGACGCGCTAGAGGAATACCACCAGAAGGCGCGAACCCCAGTCACGCTTCAAGAGTTTCTCAATCACATCCTTGAAAGTGAAGATAACGACAATGATGAGGGAGACGACTTGTCAGAGGAACTCGAAGATTATGTGGCAAGTTGCCACATGATCTCTCATTCATCGCTAGGCAACAAAGAAGCTCACTCGGCGCTAGAAGATAACGTAGAGGAGCTGGGGGCAGAAGCAGTGCCAAAATCCTTGGATTATGTGACAATGATTATCAAGGAGAAACCTACTTGTTCATAGAGCATCTGGCAAAACTCCGCCTCAAAGCTACTACGGACCGAAACGTCCCTAAACTAACTATGGACCGCAATGTCCTAAAACTTGCAACTGACCGAAATGTCTCTAAACTAACAACGGATTGAAACGTTCCTAAACTAACGATGGACCGCAATGTCCTAAAACTTGCAATTGACCGAGACGTCTATAAACTACTACGGACCGCAGCATCCCAAGGTTGACAAAAAAAAAGAAAAAAAGAAAAAAAAACGGTATGTCCACAAGCAAAATGGGCACGGATGAAAACCCGAAAGGGCGCCGTGAGTAAAAACAGCAGGACTACCGGCGATGTTTGTGAAAACCCGAAAGGGCCCAGACTCGTTAAAAATAAGGTACGTCCACAGGCAAAATGGGCACGGATGAAAACCTAAAGGGGCTCCGTGAGTAAAAACAGCAGGACTACCGGCGAGTTTGTGAAAACCCGAAAGGGCGCAATCTCGTTAAAAGACACTTGCAAGGTCTTCTCGACCCCGTGAGGAGAAAATACCTGCGTGAGATCCTTACGACTCACAAGGGAGTGACACACTTAGAGATCCCCATGATTCCTAAGGAGAAATTACACTTACGAGAGCCTCACGACTCGTAAGGAGAACCCTTTTATGAGACCCTCATGGCTCATAAGATTCAAAAGTCTTAAGCTATAGGGATCTTAACCTGTTCTTAAGCCATCATATTTCCTTGTTTACCCTACAAGCGGTTCAATATTGACCCTTGTATACAATCCACGTGCATGAATAAACATTTCCCCAACAGAGTCCCACCAGCGAAAAGGGATATGCTCACACGGTGAACAACCCTTGTAAATCCTCTCGACTTATAAGGAGAAAACACTCTTGTAAGATCCTTACGACTTATAAGAGGATATGCACATAGGAATCCTCACGATTCCTAAGGAGAAAATGCACCTACGAGATCCTCACGACTCGTAGGGAGAAATACCTTTATGAGACCTTTACGGCTCATGAAGTCAAAAGCCTTAGTCGACAGGATCTTAACCCTGTTTGCTAAGCCACCTTTGTTCGAACCGACAAAGGCAAATGATGATTCTCTACTGGCAATATCCCAGTTGTAGCAATGCTGATGCCTAAATCGATATCAGATCCCAAGTCCCATACTCGCAATAAAAATCAGCGAGTAAAATATATGCATATAAAAATAGCCGAGATGATGGGGCAACTTGCAACAAAATCAGCAAGTAAAAATATATGCATACAAAATAGCCGAAATAGTTGGGCAACTCGCAATAAAAAAACAGCGAGTAAAAAGAAAAAAAATAGCCGAAATGATTGAGCACCGTGAAAAACAGCCGAAATGATTGGGCAATCGCGACTTTCGCGATATAAAAAGCTGAAATGATAGAGCATCACGGAAAGAAAGAAAAAATGAATGAAAAAATAAAACTTTTGCCCTACAGGCAGTCCATACTGACCCCTGTATACAATCCATGGGCATAAACGAAAAGGGAACCACATGTCCCCCACCAGATCCTGTCAAAAGGAAAAGTCAGATCTCAACAGTAACATCTGCATCCCAGAAAATCAACAACGGCGTTCCTTCTTATGCCAGCAGGGCATGGAAGCAACACAACGAAACGAAACCATGGCACTAGTTCCAAATCTTAACGGCGATATCTACAGCCTAAAACTCAGCAACGGTGATCCTCCTCATTCCAACAGGATTTGGACGCAACATCACCAACTGGAGCCATGGCAAAGCTCCCAGTTCCAAGACTCTACGGTTCACAGACAACCTAGAGTCAACCAATGACCTCCCCGCCGGATCAACGCTCTGTCTCGAAAATAAGTCAACCGACTTCCAGGGAAATCAGCGTCCTTGGTAAAATACCTCAATTCAGGGAAATCAACGTCCTTGGCGAGAGCATCTCGATTCGTGTCGACCCGCAGAGAAGTCAGTGTCTTTGCAGGAATACCTTGATTCGTCTCAACTCCGAGGAAATCAGTGTCCTTGGCAAATACCTCGATTTAGGAAAATTAGCGTCCTTGGCGAGAGCATCTTGATTCGCTTCGACCCGCAAGGAAATCAGTGTCTTTGCAGGAATACCTCGATTCGTCTCAACCAGGGAAATCAGCGTCCTTGGAAAAACCTCGATTCAAGGAAATCAGCGTCCTTGACGAGAGCATCTCGATTCGCGTCGACCCGCAGAGAAATCAGCATCTTTGCAGGAATACCTCAATTCGTATCAACTCCGAGGAAATCAGTGTCCTTGGCAATACCTCGATTTAGGGAAATCAGTTTCCTTGACGAGAGCATCTCGAATCGTGTCGACTCGCAGAGAAATCAGTGTCTTTGCAGGAATACCTCGATTCGTCTCAACTCCGAGGAAATCAGTGTCCTTGGCTCAACATCTCGATTCAGGGAAATCAGTGTCCTTGACGAGAGCATCTCGATTCACGTTGACTCGCAGAGAAAACAGTGTTTTTGCAGGAATACCTCGATTCGTCTCAACTCCGAGGAAATCAATGTCCTTGGCTCAACATCTCGATTCAGGGATATCAGTGTCCTTGACGAGAGCATCTCGATTCTCGTCGACCCGCAGAGAAATCAACATCTTTGCAGGAATACCTCGATTCGTTTCAACTCCGAGGAAATCAGTGTCCTTGGCAATACCTCGATTCAGGGAAATCAGTGTCCTTGACGAGAGCAACTCGATTCGCGTCGACCCGCAGAGAAATCAGTGTTTTTGCAGGAATCTCTCTATTTGTCTCAACCCCCAGGGAAATCAGCGTCCTTGGCAAATACTTCGATTCAGGGAAATCAGCGTCCTTGACGAGAGCATCTCGATTCGCGTCGACTCGCAGAGAAATCTGCATCTTTGCAGGAATACCCCGATTCGTCTCAACTCCGAGGAAATCAGTGTCCTTGGCAATATCTCGATTCAGGAAAATCAGTGTCCTTGACGAGAGCATCTCGATTCGCGTCGACCCGCAGAGAAATCAATGTTTTTGCAGGAATACCTCGATTCATCTCAACTCCGAGGAAATCAGTGTCCTTGGCTCAACATCTCGATTCAGGGAAATCAGTGTCCTTGACGAGAGCATCTTGATTCTCGTCGACCCGCAGAGAAATCAACATCTTTGCAGGAATACCTCGATTCGTCTCAACTCCGAGGAAATCAGTGTCCTTGGCAATACCTTGATTCAGCGAAATCAGTGTCCTTGACGAGAGCATTTTGATTCGTGTCGACCCACAGAGAAATCAACATCTTTGCAGGAATACCTCGATTCGTCTCAACTCGGAGGAAATCGCTGTCCATGGAAATACCTCGATTTAGGGACATCAGTGTCCTTGACGAGAGCATCACGATTTGCGTCGACCCGCAAAGAAATCAGTGTCTTTGCAAGAATCTCTCAATTCATCTCAACCCCCAGGGAAATCAGCGTCCTTGGCAAATACCTCGATTCAAGGAAATCAGCGTCATTGACGAGAACATCTTGATTCGCACCGACCCGCAAAGAAATCAGTGTCTCTGTAGAAATATACCACGTTAGCCAAACAGAGCCACGACAGAGTCCCTAGTTCCAAGTCTCGATGGCTACATTTGCAGCCTGGAGAATGCCAACAGCGTTCCTCCTCATTCCAGCAGGATTCAGACGCGACAATCAACCTTGGAGCCATGGAAAATTCCTTGTTCCAAACCTCGACGGTTCACAGACAACCGACAGAGCACCTCCTGGTACTGTAGAATACGGCTAATGTCAATCCTGACCCCATGGGAGACATCCAGAGCACATCCTGGTCCCCTAAAACACGGATAATGCCAATCCTGACCCCGTGGGAAACGCCCAGAGCAAATCCCGGTCCCGTAGAACACGGCTAATATCAATTCTGACCCCGTGGGAAACGTCCAGAGCAAATCCTGGTCCCGTGGAACACGGCTAATGTCAATCCTGACCCCGTGGGAAACGCCCAGAGCAAATCCTGGTCCCGTAGAACACTGCTAATGTCAATACTGACCCCGTGGGAAACATCCAGGGCAACCCTTGACTCCGTGAAATACGGATAAAGTCAACCCCTGACCCCGTGAAATGTGGATAAAGTCAACCCCTGACCCCGTGAAATGCGGATAAAGTCAACTCCTGACTCCGTAAAATGCGGATAAAGTCAACCCCTGATCCGTGAAATGCGGATAAAGTCAACCCCTGACTCCGTGAAATGCGGATAAAGTCAACTCTCGGCTTCCCCATCAAAGTAATTCTTTGATTCGGGAGCAAGTCAACTCATCAATCACTTACGTGTCCTCTCGACTCGTAAGGGAGAAAACTCTTTTGTGAGATCCTTACGACTCTCAAGAGAAAACGCACTTAGGAATCCGCACGATTCCTAAGGTGAAAATACTCCTACGAGATCCTCTCCTCGTAGGGAGAAAAGTCTTTGTGAGACCCTCACGGCTCATAAAGTTGAAAAGTCTTAGATGGCAGATCCTAACCCTGTCCCCCAAGCCATCACTTCCCTGCAAGGAGGTCAACATGGACTATCCACGGGCCACACTCTCCGTAGTCGAACATCGACGAAGAGGGAAACAACCACTTACGAGTCCTCTTTGACTTATAAGCGGAAAAATTCTCTTGTGAGATCTTTACGACTCTCAAGAGAAAAGGCACTTAGGAGTCCTCACGACTCCTAAAGAGAAAAGACACCTACGAGATCCTCATGACTCGTAGGGAGAAAAGCCTTTGTGAGACCCTCATGGCTCATAAAGTTGGAAAGTCTTAGGTAACAGATCCTAACCCGTTTCCTAAGTCATCGCTACCTTATAAAGAGTTCAAGATGAACTGTTATCTATCATCTATCGGCCACACTTGCCAAAGCTACATGCCACTGAAATGGAGAAGTTACTCATGAGCATATAAACTACTTCACGCCTGAGTAAAATATAAAGTAATAGAAGGGTGCGGCTCATGGAGCTGAGGGTTTGGAACTATATCCCTTAAGAGTTGAGATTTGAGTCAATGATAAATGACGACGCTTGTGTCCGCCCGTTATTTTCTCAGATCAAGATTATGAAAATTATATACCAACCCGAAACCGATCATACGCTATGAATTACTCTGCACTAATTCACCCACGTATATACTTACGTGGTCAAAGTACTGGGGGGCATTTGTTCCCGCAAAAAAAAATTGCGCAAAAGAGCCCAAGGTATCAAATGGCAGCGATACGCTTAAGAAAATACAAACCAGTATTTTCAGGGCTGTATTTTGACAAACTCCCAAATGAGAAATAGCTTAATTCTGATGGTATCGAAAGAGTCTCAAAAAATCCTTCGATTTGATATATTATGGGCCTCATAATTCATCCGGGATCAAAAGTTATGAGTAAATGTGCTACGCACGTGTAATCTAAAGTAATGCTCTACTACATGGGGCATTTGTTCCCTCATGGGAATTAAATAAAATACAGATAAAGCAGCAAGGGAAACCTCAAAAGGCATCACATGTTTACACGTGACCGGGCATCACGTCCCCACACATGACCGGGCATCATGTGCCCACACACACGTGACCGAGCCTCATGTGCAGACACGTGACCATTTACAGGCAAAGCCTGTAGACACTGAATTAAATTCTGGTTAAATGCTTAATCAGTGGGTCACGTGTCACCACATGATAGGATCTTAAAACTCTCTTAGTTAGTGGAAAGAAAACCCTAAATAGGGCATCATGTGCCCACACGTGACAGGGGGTCACGTGCCAACACGTGATAGGTTCCTAAGGTTTCTGAACTGATAGAATTAAATTCTAATTAAATGGTCAATCAGTGGGTTACGTGCTAACACGTGATAGGCTCTTAAACCTTCTGAACTAATAGAAATTAAATTCTAATTAAGGGAAATCAAAAACCATAATATTTCCCTAGATCTTTCCAAACAAAAAGATTGCGCTCTGTAAAGTGGAGCACCGTTGGATTAAAAATCCAATGGTGATTAGAAATCACCAATTTATAGAAAGATTCTATACAAGGAAAGATTTCCCTGAAATTTGCAAGGAATAACAGACAAAATATCTTTTGGATTAAAAATCCAATGGTGAATAAAATTCACTAAGTGATCTAAAAGATCATGTTGGTTACAAAATCAATCAAAATATTTCAATGAAAAATTGACTAAACAAACTGATTCTTTTCTTTCTTCTATAAATAGGAGCCAAGGGAGAGAATACAAAAAAAAAAAGAATTTAATTCTCCAGAGAGAAAAGAAGGTTTCTTTAGAAAAGAAAGAAATCCTAGGTGAGAGATCATCCTATAAGCTCCTACAAAATAAAAAGAGAATTTAATTCTCAAACTAAGAGTTTAACTCTTCTGAATAAGAACTTAGTTCTTCCTTTGGTTGAAGGTCTGCAGAAGCAGATCTTCCCATAAGTTGAGATTAATTCTAATCGGGGAGATTTTGCCATGCAGATTTAAAACCTAGGGGAGGACCCAAGTTCAGAGAATTTTATTTTCGTACAAAGCACATAGGAATTTAATTCCTCCAACAAAGATAGGGTTTAACACATAATATAAGAACTTAGTTCTTCTTCATGGTTGAAGATCTGCAGATGCAGATCTCCCCATAAGTTGAGAATTTAATTCTCATCGGGGAGATTCTGCCATGCAGATCCAAAACTTAGAGGGAGAATTGGGTTTAAAGAATTTAATTCTTCCAAATATATAGGAATTTAATTCCTCTAAATAAAATCAGGGTTTAACCCTATAAAATAATTTAATTCTTAAACAAGGGACTTTTCATGCACGAAAAAGATCAAGTACCCAACCTAATCACGTGGCAACACGTGACCCTCCCCTCAATGGTCAAAAAAGAATGAATGAGATCGGGTCACGTTCTCCTACATGATCCTTGAACAAAATTCTCAACAATAAAGCAGAATAGACTTTGGGCGCCCTCACGTGTTCCCACGTGACCCCTGACAAACACCTCTTTAAAAAAAAAGATGGAAAGAATTGAAGGATTAAAATCCAATGTATGGGCGCCCTCACGTGTCCCCACGTGACCCCTATCAAATCCTTTTGATATCTAATGCATGGGTACCAATCACATGCCTACACGTGATGGCCATGAAGAATAAGTGTTTAACACTTACTTGCATATTCTGAGAATAAAATAAAGGAAGTTTGACCCAACACTCAGGTGCCTCACGTGACCCCACGCGAGAGCTTCTTTTTTTAGTGTTTAACACTATTTTGTGTGTTTCATCCTTGGTGTTTAAAACTATTTTAAGCACATCACGTGGGAGCACGTGATGGACGAGTGTACTCCAGTGTTTAACACTATATTTGAGCTAATTTTAGCCCAAATTAGCTAAGTCTTCCAGAGGCAGGACCCTTCCTTTTGACCGAACCTCAAATACACTCTTGTCTTCCAAAATTGAATATCTCATATGACATTCAAAGCCAAAACCCAGAGCATTTCAATCAAATTTGGTTCAAGGGTACATCTCTTCACACCTCTGATATATGTCGTTGTAATTCTTCAACGTCTTCAGAGAGGTGGTGGATTCCAATGACCAATAACTATCTGGTGCATTTCAAAACCCATGTTTGCATCTGAACTTGGACTGCAATGTCCATAAACTAAACAATAGAGCCCTGATTCTCTTTTGTTGGATCTAAATGATCCTGTTAAGTAGACCTTAGTCTAAAAATTAGACTAACGTGTCCTTAACAAATATTTAAGTTGATCTTAATCTCAAACGAGATTAACGATCCTTAAATCAATCCAACTACAGATCCCCCAACCAACATTGGTTCAAGGGTATATCTCTTCACTCCTTTGATATTTGTCGTTGTAATCCTTCAACGTCTTCAGAGAGGTGATGGGTCCTGATAACCAATCATTCCATGGACTGTGGGGTCCTTAAGCCCATGGACTTTGATATTCTTAACCTTGGACTGTGGGGTCCTTAAGCCCATGGACTTTGATGTCCTTAACCTTGGATTGTGGGGTCCTTAAGCCCATGGACTATGATGTCCTTAACCTTGGACTGTGGGGTCCTTAAGCCCATGGACTATGATGTCCTTAACCTTAGACCGTAATGTCCTTAAACTAATAATGGACCGCAATGTCCTTAAACTAACAATGGACCGTAATGTCCCTAAACTAAACATTAGAGCCCAAACGCTCTTTCGTTGGATCTAAATGATCCCGTTAAGTTGATCTTAGTCTAAAATTAGACTAACGTATCCTTAACATACGTTTAAGTTGATCTTAGTCTCAAATGAGACTAACGTATCCTTAAACCCAACGCAAAACCCAAATCTAAGAAAATACGGATTTGGACTAATCCACGCCCTACGGGCGACAACATAAATTAGTCTCCGTATACAATCCACGGGCAACCAAAAATAAAACAAACATACACGATACGAAGTGACCATCTGGAGAAGGAGAAAGTGGTTACCGCGATGCGGTAACGTAATTAACTGCAAGGGCTTGCGCCTGCAGGGAAGAGCATTCCCACAATCAAAAGCCCCTTAAACGAAGGGGAATCTGATGGTGTCTGCTACAATGGCCGCATCCGTCTAAACCTCTGATATACGGTGCCATAAATCAACTTGGCATCTTCGGAGAGGTGGAAGGATAAAACCAAATAGCGTCTGCCTCCCAAATTCAGGCAAGACGTTTGTCTTTCCCGGTCTTTCGGCGGAGAACAGCACCCACTCGGGTGCTTGCGGCTGTTGGGTGTTTTTCGTCACCCCATTGAGATGGGAATGCGCGCTTGCTTGTCAGGCGCATTACAGATTCCCTCTGCCTAGGGTAGGCTGGGGTTTAATGATTGTGGGGATCTGAATTTTCGGCAGCCGTGGACTACGCTGCCGTCAATTACCCCTTGCCTTTGGAGTGAGAGAACCTCCGATTAACGGGTTAAACTGGTCATGCGAACTCAATGTGCAGTGTTGTGTTTTGAAGGGGTTTTGGATATATCGGAGGCCTCACAAAGTTTTTACGGGGACAGTGTCATGGAGTATGTGTGTGTGTGTGTGTCTATATATATATAAAGGGAAAGAGCATCCAAAGGATGCGTGGGAGAAGGCGCCAGCGCCCCACATGCCAGGCACGCGGGCGCTGTGCGCCAGAGCGCCAGCGCACCACGTGCCTGGCACGCGGGCGCTGTGCGCCAGAGCGCCAGCGCACCACGTGCCTGGCACGCGGGCGCTGGGCGCCAGAGCACCACGTGCCTGGCACGCGGGCGCTGCGCGCCAAAGCACCACGTGCCTGGCACGCGGGCGCTGCGCGCCAAAGCACCAGTGCACCACGTACCTGGCACGTGGGCGCTAGGCGTCAGCAGCAAAAGGGACTTGGTCCCTGCACTGGGAGCTGTGCTCTAAAAAGGAAATATTTATTATTTTGTATATACATGTATATATATTTTTGAGGAGTTGAACTCCTAAGATATTTTTGGAGCTGATGAAGGGCTTCTCCCTTGAGCCCTGGATCTTCCCCAAAGTGGGATTTTGGAGAATAAGAAATATGAGATTTTAAAAATCTCTTATTTTTGAAATCTGATGGGAGATCTGAATTCCCCTTTGTGGGTTTTGTGGTGAAAAACTATTTAGTTTTGGAAAAGGAAGAGTAAAACTCTTGATTTAATTCAAAAGAAAGAAGAAGGTTTAGAACCTTGAGGAAGGAGAAGGAGGCACAAAACCCTAACCTTTTTGAGTGGAATGAAAAGTCTATCTTTATTCATCATCATGTTGCCTTATATAGGCTTACACATTTACATATAACCCCTTAGGCTTTACAAAATAGCATTTTGCCCATCCCATGTCTCATGTGCTATTTCTTTTTGCACATAAGCCATGGGCTTTACAAAAATCTGGCTTTATGCCCATTCATGCATAAAAAATTACATTAAAATTATTTATTACATGATTTTTATTTTGGCATAGGGAGGCCGACCGCGGGGCTCGACTTGGACATGAGCCCACTTGCTTGGGCTTGAGCCCGCTTACTTGGGGTTGACCCTGACTTTGATCCGGTCAACTGGGGTGCAAATTTTGGCCCCAACAAAGTGCCCCCATCAATAAATGCACACCGTGCATATGAGTTGTGTGCATGAAATTGATGGATTTTGAAGCTGGACTTTGAGGAGGGACATCATTCTGGGGGTGGAGAATCCCTCGGGGAGCATGATTCCCGGGGATCGGAGCATCATTCCGATTTGCGGAGCATAATTCTACAGTCGGAGTATCATTCCGAAGAGTTGGAGCATAATTCCGAGGGTTGGAGCATAATTCCGGGATCAGAGCATCATTCCTGAAGCGCGGAGCATGATTCCAGGGAGCGGAGCATTATTCCGATAAGCGAAGCATGATTCCAGGGATCATAGCATCATTCCGATGAGCGGAGCATAATTCCAGGGATCGGAGCATCATTCCGAAGATCGGAGCATGATTCCAGGGATCAGAGCATCATTCCGAAGAGCGGGGCATGATTCCAGGGTTCGGAGCATCATTCCGAAGAGCGGAGCATGATTCCATGGATCAGAGCATCATTCCGAAGAGCGGAGCATGATTCCAGGGTTCGGAGCATCATTCCGAAGAGCCGGAGCATAATTCCGAGGGTTGGAGCATAATTCCGGGATCGAAGCATCATTCCTGAAGAGCGGAGCATGATTCCAAGGATCGGAGCATCATTCCGATGAGCGGAGCATGATTCCAGGGATCGAAGCATCATTTCGAAGAGCGGAGCATGATTCCAGGGATCGGAGCATCATTCCGAAGAGCGGAGCATGATTCCAGGGATCGGAGCATCATTCCGAAGAGCAGAGCATGATTCCAGGGATCGAAGCATCATTCCGAAGAGCGGAGCATGATTCCAGGGTTCGGAGCATCATTTCGAAGAGCAGAGCATGATTCCAAGGATCGGAGCATCATTCCGAAGGGCGGAGCATGATTCTAGGGTTCGGAGCATCATTCCGAAGAGCGGAGCATGATTCCAGGGATCGGAGCATCATTCCGAAGGGTTGGAGCACAATTCCGACGAGCGGCAGACATTCTGACCGAAGCATAATTTCGATGCAGAGATTGATTCCCAGGCGAAGTATAATTCCGACAGGGAAGGCGGATACTCCGAGGCGAAGCTTGATTTCGACGCAGGGTACACTCTAAAACGAAGCATGATTCCGGCGCAGAGTTTGTTGGCTGACTAGATTCCGAGATGAAGCATAATTTTGACAGGGAAGGCAGATACGCCGAGGCGAAGCATGATTTCGACATGGAGTACACTCTGAAATGAAGCATGATTCCGGCACAGAGCTTGTTGGCTGACTTGATTCCGATACGAAGCATAATTTCGACAGGGAAGGTAGATACGCCGAGGCGAAGCATGATTTCGACGTGGGGTACACTCTGAGACGAAACATGATTCCGGCGCAGAGCTGGTCGGTTGATTTGATTCCGAGGCGGAGCATAATTTCAGCAGGGAAGGTAGATATCCCGAGGCGAAGTATGATTTCAACACGGGGTAAATTCTTGGACGGAGCATGATTCCGCCGCAGAGGTTGTTGGTTTGATTTGATTGGGGTTGACATTAGCATCGCTATACTAGAATATGGTACCAGAAGCGACTCATCATTTGCTATGAGAGGATTTGGGGATTTTGGTTTTGTTCGGTATCAGCATTGCTGCATTGGAATAATGCCAGAATCAACCTATCATCTGCCCCGAGAGGATTTGGGAATTGGTTTTTGGGTCGGCATCAGCACTGCTACACTGGAATATGGTACCAGGAGCGAATCATCATTTGCCTTTCCCTGTTGGGAAGCAATAGCTTAGGAGACAGGTTTGGATCCCTATCACCTAAGGCTTTTCAATTTCATGGGCCGTAAGGGTCCCATAAAAGCATTTTCTCCCTACGAGTCAAAAGGATCTCATAGGTGTATTTTCTCCTTAGGAGTCGTGAGGACCCCCAAGTGTGTTGCTCCTTTGTGAGTCGTAAGGATCTCACGCGGGAATTTTCTCCTTACAAAGTCGAGAGGACTTTGCGAGTGCATTTCATCTCTTTTTCACTAGTTTGCGCCCTTTCGGGTTTTCGCAAACTCGCAGGCAGTCCTGCTGTTTTTACTCACGGAGCCCTTTCGGGTTTTCATCCGTGCCCATTTTGCTTGTGGACATACCTTTTTTTTTTGAATCTTCATTGCCGGTGGGACTTTGAATGTGGTCTCGCCGGTAGGACTTGGGGGAGATTGGGATCGTTTTACGCCCGTGGATTGTATACGGTTTTGCAGGATGTATGATCCAGACCGTAGGGCCGGAAAAATTTTGGGACTTTGCTGGCGTCTGCATCGCTGCACTGGAATATGGCACCAGGAGCGACTCATCATTTGCCATTTTGGGATTTGTATTTGGTTGGTGTCTGTATCGCTACACTGGAATATGGCACCGGGAGCGACTCATCATTCGCCATTGGGATTTGGTATTTGGTTAGCGTCTGCATCGCTACACTGGAATATGGTACCAGGAGCGACTCATCATTCGTCATTTTTTTTACCGCGATTGCTCTATCATTTCAGCTTTTCTTATCGCGAAGGTCGCGATTGCCCTATCATTCCGGCTTTTTATTCGAGGTTGCCCCATCATTCCAGCTTTATTTTTATTTTTACACGCTGATTTTTATTGCGAGTTGCCCCATCATTTCGGTTTTTTATTTTTTATTGTTTTATTTACACATTTTTACATCCCCAGTTTAACGACTTAGATGTCGATTGTTCCCATTTTAATGACGTGGTGGTCGATAGTTTTCATAGAAAGGCAGATGTCTGAGAGAATCGGTTTCATGAAGAACTTCGATCTCCGTTTGTATGAAATTGGCGGTCGCGGCTTGACTGTTTGTTAACACGCTTTTGGACAGTTCTATCTCTCCTGCCTTGTATTGCTTTTCGACCCAATCTTTGAAGATGAAGCAGTCCTCAATGGCATGACTTATCACTCTGTGATAGGGGCAGTATTTGGGGTCGTCGGTCATATTCGCTTCCTGCGGTCTTTTTGACTCTGGCAGTTGTAGACCGTACCTTAGGGCATCTTTGAATATTTTACGGACTTTGTCCCTTCTGAAGGAATATACCTTATCCAGCTTCTCTTTCAGTGGAGATTCTCCTCCCTCTCCGAACATTAGCTTCCGAGACTGGTTGGCATTAGGCCCGCTCATCCCTTACTTATTTCGGTTAGCCAAAGCGTTAAAAGATTCGGAATCGGCGGAATTTCCGCCTTTGCGATTATCGTCCTTTCAGTTTTTCCAGGACTTATTGTTATTTTGGGAATCCAATGAGGACTCCTTCTTTGAGCGCTCCAACATCTGGACTTTTCTGGTCAGCTCTTGGAATATTTTGAGACCCGCGGTACATAGAAACGGGGCCATCCAATTGTTGAGATTTTCGACGAGGAGACTGACAGATTGGTCCTACCCTATCGGCGGTTCGCATTTGACGGAGAGATTGCGCCATCGGGTTATAAAATCCATGCTGCTTTCGTTGTTCTTTGGCTTAGTCCTTATAAGGTTGGCGATGGTGATCTTATCGCTGACGCTCATGAACTTCTGCCGAAACAGAGACTCTATTTGGACGAAAGTTGTGACGGAGCCATCCGGTATGCTCGCGTACCAGTCGAAAGAAACATCGGCCAAGATATCAACGAACTGGCGGAGGAGAAGCACATCATTTCCCCCAGTATTCCCGCATGAGGCTTTAAAGTGGGCGATGCGCTGATTCGCATTTCCCGTCCTATCGAATCTTCCGAATCTGGGGATGACATAGCCGTTAGGAAATTCTACCAGATCATACTGAGCAGGATATGGTCTCCCACTACAGCTGATATCTTTTTGCGCTTTGGATTCGGCTACCAATGTTTTTACTTTTCTTGGCAACCAAATCCATGATTTGATCTTGAGTTAGCGGGCTACTGTCATCGGTAGCCAAGACATTTCCTGAGATAGGATGCGACTGGCTTTCGTGCGGTCTGCCCACCTTTGGATTTGGGAGAATAGGCGTCGGCTGCCCTAGGACACCGTTTCTCGGTTCATGAGCACAGCCCAGCGCTTGATTGGGTGGCTGAGAGGAAAGTCGGGCTGTGAGCTGCAAGACGACATTCGTCAAGTCGTCAATTTTTGAGTAGAGCTTGGCCATCTCCTTGTCTTTGCTTCTGAGCTGTTTTCGGAGCTCTTGGAGAAGTTGATGCTCTATGTTCTTGGGATGGAAGATTGGCTCATCTTCGCTTTCCGAGCCTAACTCCTCATGCACCGAGGGCTCTCTCTGCCTATCAGCCTCACTGGAAGGGTCTTCATTACCTTCCAGAGGAGGCTGGTCTAGGAATGTGGCAGCCATACTCACACCAGATTGGATTTGAGATGTGGTGGACCCATCCTTGCTTTTGCTGCGAAGGTTGTCGCTGGGAAGCATGCCCACCATGTAGACGGTGTGGATAACACATTCCGCCATCTTTTCATCACTGGCAGCTGGTTTCGCGGAGCGGTCCGGGTTTTGGAAATTCATAAATTTTAACATGGCCAGAACCCTAGCCTTTTTGTTGGCTTTGTATCCGAGCCGCTTCTGCCTCAGCTTCTCTACCTTGAGCGCTTGGCAGGCTTCTGCTCTTCAGGAAGCCGCCATAGGCTGAGTGATGGGGAGGCTTGAGAAGACATCCACCCGCGTGTCCGTCGAAGGTATCGCCTGGGCTTGCCCATGACATCTAGCAACTTCTTTTGTTCTGACGGCTTTGCCCCCAGCTGGGGCCATGGAGAGTCGTTTGAGCACCGACTCACATTTAGGTTGGGGCGCCCTCGAGATCACCACATTTGGCCTCTTGCCTTTCGAGGTCGGTTTGTCTGTTACCAGAGTTTGAGGAGCCAGAATGGCGTTAGCTGGCACGAACAGAATAGAGCCGAACTGTAGCAGCGGCTCTTCCCACTGTCGCCAAAGACTGGCCGGGAGGACCGTCCTGGAGTCCATCTTCATCGTGTAGGAGATAGGAGCTGAGTTCATCTTTGGAGACATTGTTGAAAATTGATTGCTTGAAAATCTGCACGAAAAAGTATTATTTTAGTATAAATATAGATATGTATATTGATTGAGTTTGCATGGATATTTAACCCGAAATATGGGAGGAGAGATAAGTCCCACCGGGCATGCTAGAATCTGTAGGGTGTTTTTCGTCACCCCATTGAGATGGGAATGTGCGCACGCTTGTCAGGCGCATTACAGATTCCCCTTGCCCAGGGTAGGCTGGGGTTTAATAATTGTGGGGATCCGAATCTCCGGCAGCCGCGGACTAAGCTGCCGATAATTACCCTTCGCTTTTGGAGCGAGAGAACCTCCGATTAACGGGTTAAACTGGTCATGCGAACTCAATGTGCAGTGTTGTGTTTTGAAGGGGTTTTGGATATATCGGAGGCCCCGTAGAGTTTTTACGGGGGTTCCGCTTCACGGATAGCAGGCTGGGGGTCAAGGGGGCTAGCAGCCCCTTTGCGGGGTGCAGGGCAGCACCCCGTTAGAAATTTTTTTCTAACACGGACAGTGTTATGGAGTATGTGCGTGCGTGCGTGTGTGTGTGTGTAAAAGGAAAGGGCATCCAAAGGATGCGTGGGAGAAGGCGCCAGCGCCCCACGTGCTAGGCACGCGGGCGCTGGGCGCCCGAGCCCCAGCGCACCACGTGCCTGGCACACGGGCGCTAGGCGTCAGCAGCAAAAGGGACTTGGTCCCTGCACTGGGAGCTATGCTCCATAAAGGAAATATTTATTATTTTGTAATATATATGTATATATATTTTTGAGGAGTTGAACTCCTAAGATATTTTTGGAGCTGATGAAGGGGGTTCTCCCTTGAGCCCTGGATCTTCCCCAAAGTGGGATTTTAGAGAATAAGAAGTATGAGATTTTAAAAATCTCTTATTTTTGAGATTTGATGGAAGATCTGAGTTTCCCTTTGTGGGTTTTGTGGTGAAAAACTATTTAGTTTTGGAAAAAGAAGAGTAAAATTCTTGATTTAATTCAAAAGAAAGAAAAAGGTTTAGAACCTTGAGGAAGGAGAAGGAGGCATAAAAACCATAATCTTTTTTAGAGGAATGAAAAGTCTATCTTTATTCATCATCATGTTGTCTTATATAGGCTTACACATTTACATATAGCCCCTTGGGCTTTACAAAATGGCATTTTTCCCATCCCATGTCTCATGTGCTATTTCTTTTTGCACATAAGCCATGGGCTTTACAAAAATTTGGGTTTATGCCCATTCAAGCATAAAAAATTACATTAAAATTATTTATTACATGATTTTTATTTTGGCATGGAGAGGCCGGCCGCGGGCTTGACTTGGGCATGGGCCCACTTGCTTGGGCTTGGGCCCGCTTACTTGGGGTTGACCCTGACTTTGACCCGGTCAACTAGGGTGCAAATTTTGGCCCCAACAACGGCCACGGTGTTCCGCCTTAGTGCACTTTGTCAACGGCATCGGGGGTGCGGCCATCTACTAAAGTTTCCGACGAGTATTCAATAATGTAGTCGGGAATCCTGTTGAATTACCCGAGTAAAGTAATTGAAAAGTGTTTTCAACTTGAGACTAAAATACAAGGTTTCATGAAATCTGGAATATGAGATTGTTCCCCTCCGAACGGCGGCGCGACGCGGACTGTCTCGCCTGAAATTCGGAGCAGATGCTAATTGGTTCTATCCGTCCACCTCTCCGAAGATACCAAGTTGATTTATGGAACCGTATATCGAAGGTTTAAACGGATGCGTCCGATGTAGCAGACTTCGTCAGATTCCCCCTCACTTGAGAGGGTTTTTGATTGTGGGGACGCTCTTCCCTGCAGGCGCAAGCCCCTGCAGTTAATTACGCTACCGCATCGCGGTAACCACTTTTTCCTTCTCCAGATGGTCACTTCGTGTCGTGTGTGTTTATTTTATGTTTCGTTGCCCGTGGATTGTATACGGAGACTGAGTTATGTCGTCGCCCGTAGGGCGTGGACTAGTCCAAATCCGTATTATCTTAGATTTGGGTTTGGGGGTTTGGGTTTGAGGATACGTTAGCCTCATTTGAGACTAAGATCGACTTAAACGTTTGTTAAGGATACGTTAGTCTAGTTTTTAGACTAAGATCAACTTAACGGGATCGTTTAGATCCAACAAGAGAGCAATAAAAGGGGGGGCTCTGTTGTTTAGTTTAGTGACATTACGGTCGGTACGTAGTTTAAGGACATTGCGGTCCATGGGTAGTTTAAGGACATTGCGGTCCAATGTTAGTTTTAAGACATTGCGGTCAATGTTAAGGACGTCATAGTCCATGGGTTTAAGGACCCCACAGTCCGTTGTTAGTTTTAAGACACCTCGGTCAAGGTTAAGGACCTCATAGTCCATGAGTTTAAGGACCCCACAGTCCGTTGTTAGTTTTAAGACATCTCGGTCAAGGTTAAGGACCTCATAGTCTATGAGTTTAAGGACCCCACAGTTCGTGTCAATGTGCGGTCATTGGGACCCGTCACCTCTTTGAAGACGTTGAGGAATTACAACGCCAAGTATCAAAGGAGTGAAGAGATGTACCCTTGAACCGGGGTGGATTAAATAGTCTTTGGCCCAATTTGGGATCAAGACCAATTAATTATGTTATGAGCCCATTAGCCCAGTTAAGTATGAGTTGAGGACTTATGACCATCTTGGGCTAAGTCCAATCATGTTTGGAATATTGGCTTCCTGTTGGTCCATTGAAGGAGAGGCTTTGCCTCTGGCCATTTAGCCAATTGGGCTAACGTTAATTCAGCAGTGTTGAACACTGGGATCAAGTTAGTGTTTTAACACTAAAAGAGAGTTGGTGTTAAACACCAGCCACAGGGGGTTCAAATTAGTGTTAAACACTAGAGCAAATCAATATCAAACACTAGCAGCAGAGGTTTCAAATTAGTGTTAAACACTAAGAATAATCAGTGTTAAACACCGGTGACAGAGATTTTAATTTAGTGTTGAACACTAAGGGAGTTAGTCTTAAGCTCTGTTAACAGGGGTTTAATTTAGTATTAAACACTAAGAAATTCAGTGTTAAACACTGCAAATAAAATTCTTTGATTAGTGTTGAACACTAAGGCCAAACAGTGTTTTAACACTGGATTCAGAGGTTCCAATTTAGTGTTAAATACTGAGGCAAGAGGGGTCACGTGGTAGTACGTGAGGGCGCCTTCCCTTCATTTGTTCTGCTGAGAATATTGCATCTTTTAGAGCATCACGTGCCATCACGTGACGGGCATTTAAATGCTTGTATGTTAAAGCTTCTGCCAAAGGTCACGTGGGTCACGTGAGGCACTGCCTCAAAGGCCCTTCTCTGTGGATCTTTTTGGGGGTCACGTGGTGGCACGTGACCCTGCCTCTTTGTATGTTTTTTAGAAGATCTGTTAATCCCTTTTTTTAAGAATTAAACTCTTCATAGGGTTGAACCCTAACGATAAATTTAAGAGGAATTAAATTCCTATTATTCTGGGATAGTGTTGAATTCTGAATTTTCTGTAGGAATTAAATTCCTCATATATGTGAAGAACTGATTCTATCATAGGGTTAAACCCTAATAAAAGCTTTAAAGGAATTAAATTCCCACTCTCTTTTAGAGAGGCATGAGATTCTATCATAGGGTGAAACCCTAATTTCTTCTTTCTTAAAGGAATTAAATTCCTGTTATTTTAACAGAACTAAGTTCTTAACTAGGATTGAACCCTGATTCTGTTCATTCTGAAGGAATTAAATTCCCATAACATAGGGTTAAACCTTAATTTTATTTTAAAGGAATTAAATTCCTATAGTTCTGTGAGAATTAAATTCTCAAGCTTCCATTCCCTCTCTATACTTTGGATCTGTATGGCAGGATCTCAACCCAATGAGAATTAAATTCTCAATTCAAGGGTAGATGTGCACTTTACAGATCGTCCACTAAAGAGAGAACCATGTTCTTCTGTTTAATATCAGAGTTAAACTCTGTTGAGAATTAAATTCTCTTTTAAGACCTTCCCTTTCTTACCTAAGCTTTTCTTTTGCAGAAGATCCAAATTTCTCCAAAGTATCAAGGCTCAATTTTTCTCTTTTTTTCTTTTTCTCTCTGTGTATCGATCTCCCTGTCTCTTGGCTCCTATTTATAGGAGAAGCAGCAGAATCAATTAGTTTTTTGATGAATTTTTCATTGAGAGTTGTATTTATCATTCATTTGGACCTTTGGATTATTAGGTGAATTTTATTCACCATTGGATTTTAAATCCAGAGATTTTCCTTTGTTATTTCGGTTAGATTTTAAGGGGAAATCTTTCCAAATTCAAGATTTTTCCATAGATAGGTGATATTTAAGAATCCTTAAATTTTTAATTCAATCGGTTCCAAATAATCATTTTCCTTTGGAAAGGTTTGAGAGGTCTTTTCTCAAAATTTAATTCTGTTAACAGATAGGCTTTGAAAGCCGGTCACGTGTGGCCACGTGACCCCTGGTCACGCGTGGGCACGTGACCCCCTTGGAACGAGCCTTCTTCTTTCCTTTTGCGCTCTGCTTTCTGGCCGCTGCTTAGCCGTCACGTGCCACCACGTGACCCCCGGTCACGTGTGAGCACGTGACCCTCGTCTGGAGCCATTTTCTTGATTTAATCAGAGAATGAGTCCGCTGCTTTTAAATGTCACGTGCCAACACGTGACCCCTGGCCACGTGTGAGCACGTGACCTCTTCTGAAGCCTTTTCCTTGATTTGATCAGGGAACTGATGTGCCTTTGCCGCTGCTTTTAAATGTCACATGCCAACACGTGACTGCTGGTCACGTGTTAGCACGTGATGCCTCTTCTGTAGGCTTTCCTGATTTTAAATCAGGAAACAAATGCCCCCACAGCGTTGTTCTCACGTGTCTGCACGTGAGTGCAACGCTGTCACCTTTTGCGACCGTTTGATTCCTCTAGGGATTTGGGGAGATGAAGCGTTTCCATCACCTCCTATAAATATTGGGGCCATTTCAGAGACGCCTCCACTTTGCTCATCTTCTTCCTTGCATACTTGTCTTTCTGAGAATTTAATTCTCCTCTCCAGAGCTTAGTTCTCTGCCTCGAACAATTTTCAGAGTTTAACTCTGCCCGAAAAGAATTCTTTTCTTCAGGTAATCCTCTCGCTTGAACGATGAACTCTCTTGTCTTTATGGATTTTAAATCCAAAACAAGGGTTTTTACCCTTTAAACATGAACCCATGAAACCAATTAATCTTCAGCAGTAAATCTCTTTTAGGGTTCATCTGATCCTCCAAGGAGATGATGATGACAGTTCAAATCCATGGAGGTTTAACTCCGTTCACAGAAAATGGTTTCTGGGGATTTAATTCCCCTTTCCAATAGGAATTCAATTCCTGTGAAGATCTAAGTTCTTCCCCATAGAGGCTTCTTGGGGTTTCCTTCGCCCCAGGTTGTCCTTCTGTAATCAATGCAGCAGAAGCTTTGTAACAATTCTCATGACCTTTATTTCAGGTATTATGGATGCACATATGTATGGCCTTGACAAAATCATTTCCTACGGGAACATTCGCGCACTGGGCCGCAGTCAGAACCAGGAGTTCACCAATGCTCAGTGTGCTGAGATTATGAGCCGCTTTGACGAGTACAACCATCGGCTACTCCCCCGTCGCTCTCCTCTTTTGAGACTCATCGTGCTGGCAATTTGGGAGGCGCTTCCTCTCTTCTACGCCGGTGTACCGCTCAGGGCATTGGACGCTGTCGAGGACAAGATACATTCGGTGTATCTGATGAGTCTAATCTCGAAGAGAAGGCGCGGCAACCTCATTGATCTCTTGCACCAGGCATTTCAGCAGTCGGCCGTACTTGCCGCCTATCGGAGGGTGGAGGACATTCGCGAGGACCCCGACGCTTGTGATCGTGAGAGAAAACATACTCGGGAGGTTCGAAACGCTTGGAGAATCCTGGACAAAGTTAAGCTTGAGTTTCTCAATCCGTGCCCCGCGTCTGAAGTCTTACCATTGTAAATGTGTTCTCTTTATTTTGTATGACCTTCTTGAAGTACGACTGATAAATTCTATTATGTCTTTTTATGTTTGCATGCCTTTCTGTGGGATTTTATCATTTCACTATTGTTGTTGTTGATGCTTTTAATATGCATGGTGCTATTCCATTTCTAGTGCACGTCAAGTTTGGGGCTCACGTGTTCTGCACGTGGGATCCTTTGATGGGACTGTTCAAAATTTTTCCATGCCACATTTTTAGTGCACAATATCAGATGCAGAAAAGGAACCTTGAAAATAGTTCCATCCCCCTGATTTTTGATGCCTTTCCTTTTTTGGGCCTTGGAAATAGCTTCATCATGCAAGATTTTCCGCGCTCAACACTTAATGCACTTCTTTATATCTGAGGCTATAGCCTTCTTTTCCCTTCACGGAGATTTATATTTTTTCTTTCTTATTTTGGTGTAATTTGTCTTGAGAAACAAACGAGCGCCATGGCCTGCAATCGCCCTCATGCTTGTCGACAGCCATGGGAAGTTCCTATCGAGGAGATGATCCCCCGCTTTGCTGCTCGGTTGGTGGATCCACTCCTTACCGACGACGAATGTGACTCGGCAATGTATGAACTCTCGATCCGCAGGGGGTCCCCCTTCCCGATAGGGTCCCTCTGGCTCCGGATGATTCTCGCGGCCGTGCTTGCCGGCATTCCTCCTCACCCGGCGGAGATGACCCTGGCGATGCTTGACGCGGTTGAAGAAAAGCTCGAGGGCTTTCACGAAGCGTGCCTGATTACTCAGGCTTTGAAGGATCAATTCATCTGCTGAGCCAGATAAAGGCCCGGCGAGCTATTATGTCTGCTTTCGCGGACGAACATGGCGCCAATCGATGGGGAGCGACTCCTCGCGAGAACCGTCGCTTTGATGTGCTGGAGAAAGCAGAGAGAGAGATGGAGAATTTTGTCCTCTGCTTTGTTAACCCTTGTGCCATTGATCCCGTGTTTGGTGACCTTTTCCCGTTAGCGTAGCATTTTTAAATTAGTCCTTCTTTTTGTATGCTTTATGTTGAACTTCCATGTAGGCTCGGTACTCGTATGTATGTTTTCGCTTGCATGAATAAACTTTGTGTTCTTTTTACGAAAACTTCCTCTAATTATCAACATTGTCATCATGTCGCATGCACATTAAAGCCTCGAATTTTATTTCTTTTTCGGATGTTCATATGATTGCGAACACATACTCGATAGGATAAACATCGGAAATTTTCTCGTTGCTTTTCATACCAGGTGATGTGAGTGCATTTTAGATCGATTATTGCTGTCGACCGGAAGCCAATTTATGTGATCTTGAGCGTGTATGTCCCGTTTCCAAGGTTGCGGTCACGAAAGTGAGCTTACATGGCCTGATAGGGCGACACGTGGCGAACATATTGTTGTGCGAGAAAAAGGGCTCGGCCGTAAATTCTCGGAGAGAGAGCTGGCTTCTAAAGCGCTGAGCGAGCTTCAGGCGAGTCTTACTGCCAAGGCTAACAAAGAGTATGAGCTCTGGCGGGTGCTTCAAGAGTCTATCAGGGAGGTGGTGACTCTTGATAAAGCTGCTACGTTCACTCGTGAAAGGGTCGAGGCTCATAAGGCCACCGAGAAAGAGCTTGAGGACCGGCTCGCTTCGTATCAGGCCCAGCAGGCTCAGGCGGAGGCCCATCTTTTGGCGATCTTAAATCATGTGGCCGTGGCCTAACAAAAGCAGGATGAGCTGACCGAGCTGCTAAATCGCCCGCCGGCTTGAAACATTTGTATCTTTCCCTGCCTTCCTGTATATACTCATAGATGAGAGTATTTTCTTTTGTGTTTTTTTTCATGAATTGTACTTTGTATCCATTTTGGTTTATGAATAAAAGATACATTTTTCTTCTCAATGATGCGTCTCCTTTTTGTTGAATGTGTTTTGTGGACAATTTATCTTGATCTCCTTGCAGGGCAGCGATAGCTCAGGATTCAGGGTTAAGATCTGCTTCCTAAGGCTTTCGCACTTTACGAGCCACGAGGTCTCATAAAGAGTTTTTTCTCCCCATGGGTCGAGAGGACCCCATAGGTGTAAGTTCCTCTTAAGAATCGTGAGGATTCTTAAGCGGGTTGTCCCTTGAGAGTCGTAAGGATCTCACAAGAGGGGTTTTCTTCCTTGCAGGTCGTGAGGACCTGCAAGTACTGGATGTGGTCACCCTTATTCGTGTTTCATGGAGTCAGAGGTTTCTCGAGGCATCGTAGTTTAAAGACGTCGCGGTCAAGGTTAAGGACCTCATAGTCCGTGGATTTAGGGACTCCACAGTCCGATGTTAGTTTTTAAGACATCACGGTCAAGGTTAAGGACCTCATAGTCCTTGGATTTAAGGACTCCACAGTCCGATGTTAGTTTTAAGACATCACGGTCAAGGTTAAGGACCTAATAGTCCGTGGATTTAGGGACTCCACAGTCCGTTGTTAGTTTTAAGACATCACGGTCAAGGTTAAGGACCTCATAGTCCGTGGATTTAAGGACTCCACAGTCCGATGTTAGTTTTAAGACATCACGGTCAAGGTTAAGGACCTCATAGTCCGTGGATTTAGGGACTCCACAGTCCGATGTTAGTTTTAAGACATCACGGTCAAGATTAAGGACCTCATAGTCCGTGGATTTAAGGACTCCACAGTCCGATGTTAGTTTTAAGACATCACGGTCAAGGTTAAGGACCTCATAGTCCGTGGATTTTAAGGACTCCACAGTCCGTTGTTAGTTTTAAGACATCACGGTCAAGGTTAAGGACCTCATAGTCCGTGGATTTAAGGACTCCACAGTCCGATGTTAGTTTTAAGACATCACGGTCAAGGTTAAGGACCTCATAGTCCGTGGATTTAGGGACTCCACAGTCCGTTGTTAGTTTTAAGACATCACGGTCAAGGTTAAGGACCTCATAGTCCGTGGATTTAAGGACTCCACAGTCCGATGTTAGTTTTAAGACATCACGGTCAAGTTTAAGGACCTCATAGTCCGTGGATTTTAAGGACTCCATGGTCCGATGCTTGGTTGCAGGGACCCGTCACCTCTTTGAAGACGTTGAGGAATTACAACGCCAGGTATCAAAGGAGTGAAGAGATGTACTCTTAAACCAAGGTAGAATCCGTAGGGGATCGGGGTGGTTGATCGTTAGTTTTAAGACATTATGATCGAGGTTAAGGACATCATAGTCCGTGGATTTTAAGGACTCCACAGTCCAGTGTTTGCTCTGGATGCTTCACACAGGTTCACTGCCGTGCTTGGCGAGGACCAGGCTCCGCTCTGGGCGTTTTCCGCGGGGTCAAAGAGTGACGTTATCCGCGTTCCACATGACCAGGAATTTTGCACTAGATGCTTCACACGGGCTCACTGCCGTGCTCGGCGAGGACTAGGCTCCGCTCTGGATGCTTCACACAGGTTCACTGCCGTGCTCCGCGAGGACCAGGATCCGCTCTGGACGTTTTCCACGGGGTCAAAGAGTGACGTTATCCGCGTTCCACGTAACCAGGAATTTTGCACTAGATGATTCACACGGGTTCACTGCCGTGCTCGGCGAGGACTAGGCTCCGCTCTGGATGCTTCACACGGGTTCACTGCCGTGATCTGCGAGGACCAGGATCCGCTCTGGACGTTTTTCCACGGGGTCAAAGAGTGACGTTATCCGCGTTCCATGTAACCAGGAATTTTGCACTAGATGCTTCACACGGGTTCACTGCCGTGCTCAGCGAGGACTAGGCTCCGCTCTGGATGCTTCACACGGGTTCACTGCCGTGCTCTGCGAGGACCAGGATCCGCTCTGGACATTTTCCACGGGGTCAAAGAGTGACGTTATCCGCGTTCCACGTAACAAGGAATTTTGCACTAGATGCTTCACACGGGTTCACTGCCGTGCTCGGCGAGGACTAGGCTCCACTCTGGATGCTTCATACGGGTTCACTGCCGTACTCTGCGAGGACCAGGATCCGCTCTGGACGTTTTTCCACGGGGTCAAAGAGTGACGTTATCCGCGTTCCACGTAACCAGGAATTTTGCTGATTGTATCCACATTTCACGGAATGGAGGTTTGACTGTTGGTGATATGTATATCGCCGAGCCATAGAACTAGGAGTTGTCGCTGTTCCGTTTAGCTTAGAGTTGTGTCCGTTGTTGCGAGACGAGTGTTGAAACGATCTCCAGGTTTCCTTTGGCCCGTCGAGATTTGGCTTCTTCTTCTGATGAAACCTAGGGGAGAAGTATGATCCTTTTTTTGTTTACGCCCTTGGATTGTATACAGGGTGTGATGGAACATCACCTGTAGGGCATAAATTAAAACTATTTTTTATTTTATTTCTCTTTCTGCGATGCTCTATCATTTCAGCTTTTATATCGCGAGGTCGCGATTGCCCCATCATTTCGGCTATTTTTTGCGGTGCCCAATCATTTCGGCTATTTATTTATTTTCTACTCGCTGCTTTTTATTGCGAGTTGCCCCATCATTTCGGATATTTTTCATGCATACATTTTTACCTGCTGCTTTTTATTGCAGGTTGCCCCATCATTTCGGCTATCTCATATGCACGTGCGGCCTACTGGCTTTTCGCCATAAACCTGAAATTAGACACAGATTTCGGCATCATCACCACTACAACTGGGATATGGCCAGGAGCGAATCATCATCTGTCTCTGTCGATGTTGAACAAAGATGGCTTAGCAAACAGGGTTAGGGTCCCGTCGACTAAGGCTTTTGACTTCATGAGCCGTAAGGGTCTCACGAAGGTATTTCTCCCTACAAGTCGTGAGGATCTCGTAGGTGTATTTTCTCCCTAGGAATCATAAGGATACCTAAGTGTATGTTCCTCTGCAAGTCATAAGGATCCTACAAGAGGGCTTTCTCCTTATAGGTCGAGAGGACCTACAAGGGTTGTGTTCACCATATGGACATATCCCTAGTCACGGATGAGACTTTGTTAGGGAAATATTTATTCGTGCCCGTGGATTGTATACAAGGGTCAATATGAGCCGCTTGTAGGGCAGTGTCGAAGGGTATGGGGGATTTTGCTTAAGCACAGGTTTAGGTCTCTGTGACTTAAGACTTTCAAATCTTATGAGCTGTGAGGGTCTCATAAGAGAGTTCTCCTTACGAGTCGTGTGGATCTCGCAAGTGTATTTTCTCCTTAGGAATCGTGGGGATCCCTAAGTGTGTTGCTCCCTTGTGAGTCGTAAGGATCTCACGCGGGTGGTTTCTCCTTGCAAGGTCGTGAGGATCCCGCAAGTGTCCTTTAACGAGGTTGCGCCCTTTCAGGTTTTCACAAACACTCGCCGGTAGCCCTGCTGTTTTTACTCATGGAGCCCTTTCGGGTTTTCATCCGTGCCCTTCTTGCTTATGGACATACCGTTTTTTTATTATATTATTTTTTTTACGAGGTCGCGCCCTTTCGGGTTTTCACGAACACTCGCCGGTAGCCCTACTGTTTTTACTCACGGAGCCCTTTCGGGTTTTCATCCGTGCCCTTCTTACTTATGGACATACCGTTTTTTTTATATTAATATTATTTTTTTTGTCAGCCTAAGGATGTTGCGGTAGTAGTTTTAGGGACGTTTCGGTCCGTTGTTAGTTTAAGGACGTTTCGGTCCGTCATTAGTTTAAGGACGTTTCGGTCCGCCGTTAGTTTAAGGACATTTCGGTCCGTCGTGGAGAGGGCCGGCTACTACTTATAGAGCTTGAGCTTAGGAAGATAGCGAGCGGACATAGTCGTCGTCACCTATCATTGACCTAGGCTGTGACTCCTTAAGCGTAGTATTTGTTTAGGAAGCGGCCGTTTATTGGCCTGAAAGGCCTTTCACCGTGCATATCCCTGAGTAGATTGGCTCCACCCTGGTAGACTTTGTCTATGATGTACGGGCCTTCATAGTTTGGCTCGAATTTTCCCCGCTTGGCGCGATTGGGGATCATAGGCCTTTTGATCACTAGCACGAGTTCGCCTTAGCGGAATGTCCTCGGTCTGGTCAATCTTTCATACGAGCGCGTCATTTTCGCTTTGTAAGCCTCCAGATTTTGTTGCGCTATGAGCCGGGTTTCATCGAGGGCGTCAAGCTCCTCAAGCCGGAGGTGAGCATTTTCTTCATCTGTCAACTCGTGGTGGACTGCCACTCGTAGAGAAGGTAGCTCTATCTTGAGGGGGAGTACTGCTTCCGTACCGAATACCAATGCGTATGGCGTCGTGTTCGTGGCCGTCTTGAACGTAGTCCGATATGCCCAGAGAGCTTCTTGCAGTCTCTCGTGCCAGTCCTTCTTATTTCGGGACACCGTCTTCTTCATGATCTTTGTCAAGGTCTTGTTGAAGGCCTCAGCTAGACCGTTAGCTCGTGGATTATAAACTGAGGAGTATCTCCAGTCTATATTATGCTGTTGCGCGAAGCGGCCGATCTTATGGCTTCTGTAGGCCGGCCCGTTATCTGAGATAATCCGCCGCGGAGTTCTAAACCGATAAATGACGTGCGTATTGAAAAATTGGAGGATATTCTCCGTCTTCACTTCCCTCAGCGGTACTGCTTCTGCCCATTTGGAGAAGTAATCAGTTGTCGCCAGGATGAAACGTTGTCCCCGGGACGATGCTGGTTCGATGGGGCCGACTATGTCAGTCCCCCACATTTCGAATGGCCAGCTAGCCACCGTCGGATGTTGTGGATTCGGATGCTGGTGGATGAAATCCCCGTGGATTTGTCATGAGTGGCATTGCTTCGCATATTCGAGGCAGTCCTGGATCATCGTGGGCCAGTAGTAACCCATCCGTTTAATTTTTAACTTCATCTTCGGGCCTGCTTGATGAGAACCACATATTCCTTCATGAACTTCCTGAACGACTCTTTCTGCTTCGTCAGGTCCTAAACATCTCAGCCACAGAGAATCAAACGACCTCTTATACAGAGTATCATTGACGAAAGCGAAAGATAGAGCTCGTTTCATGAGCTGATGTCTTGAGGACGCTTCTTCGGGCATTCGGTGGGACTTAAAGTAGTCTATGAAGACTTCCCTCCAGTCCTCATCCTTCTCACAGTCTTTTATCTGTACGGTCATCTGCTCAGTTGCTCCCTTCTCTTCGGATGATTCCGGAGATATTTCTGCTGGGGCAAGCACCCGACCACTTTGTACCATGATTTTAACGTCATCGAGGTTCTCGTTAGCCAATTCTTTGGCGAGCTTAGCTAACGCGTCCGCTTTGCTTTTTTCCGCGCATGGTATGCTTTCCAAAGTATAGGAGGGAATTTGGGTCAACAGTTGTTGCACCTTTTCGCCGTACTTCACCAACTCTGGTTTGCACGTTTGGTAGTTACCATTTGCTTGACTAACGACCAGTTGAGAATCCCCGTATATAAGGAGGTCTTCAATTCCCATGTCAATGGCGTTCTCGAGGCCCGCTATCAAAGCTTCATATTCGGCTTCGTTATTCGTCCTCGGCTCTGTTAAGGAGAAGGCGAAGCGCATAATCCCTCCTTGTGGAGTTACGAAGATGAGGCCTACTCCCGATTTGATTATGGGGGTACATTGTTTGCGCTTCTTCATGGAAGATGCTCCATCAAAATAGAGTTCCCATCGGGTATCACCGCCGCCGATCGCATCAAATGCATGTTCGTCCGGCAAATCGCAGTTCAGAGGAGAACCGGCAGGTACTGGATGCTCAGCAAGGAAGTCGGCGATGGCTTGACCTTTCACTGCCTTAAGAGGCTGATATGTTATTGAAAACTCTATCAGGAGCAGGGCCCATTTAGCGAGTCTCCCTATCAATATGGCCTTTGACATTAGATATTTTAGGGGATCCACCTTTGATATGAGACGGACTTCATGTGCCAATGCATAGTGCCTGAGTTTTGTTATCGCAAAGATTAACGCCAGGCAGTGTTTTTTAGTGGGAGAGTAATGGCTTTCTGCCCCCAGCAAAACTCGACTTAAGTAGTAGAGTGCCCTTTCTTTTCCCTGGTCATTCTCTTGCGCCCATAATGCGCCCAATGAACCTTTTAGGGCAGTTGTATAAAGAATGAGAGGCTTTCCCTTGACCGGCGCAGCCAACACTGGAGGGTTCTGCAGGTACTGCTTGATCTCGTCCAGTGCGCCTTGGCATTTGTGATCCCAAACGAATGGAGTTCCCTTCTTCATCAGGTGGCTATAAGAACGGCACTTGCCTGAAAGATTGGCGATAAACCGCCGGATGTATGCGAGCTTCCCTTGGAGAGACCGCAACTGTTTGAGGGTTCTCGGCGGAGGCATTTCCATGATTGCCTTGATCTTAGATGGATCTATTTTGATACCTCGGTGTCGGATGATGAATCCCAGGAATTTACCCGAGGAGACTCCGAACGTGCATTTGAGGGGATTCATCTTCAAATTATATTGCCGAAGGCGTTGAAATACAGTCTTCAGATGCTTTAAATGCTCTTCGTATGACATGCTCTTCACCACGAAGTCATCAATATAGCACTCGACGATATCATGTATGAGATCATCGAAGATCTTTGTCATGGCCCTTTGATAGGTAGCACCGGCATTCTTTAGACCAAAGGGCATAACCTTGTAGCAGAATATTCTCAAAGGGGTCCGGAAAGCCGTATGTTTCTGGTCTTCAGGATGCATTTTTATTTGATTATACCCTGATGAGCCGTCCATGAAGGAGAAAACCTCATGCGTGGACGTATTATCTATCATTATCTCGGTTACCGGTACTGGGAAATCGTCCTTCGGGCAGGCTTTATTGAGATCCCTGAAATCCACGCATATGTGCACCGTCCCATTTTTCTTCATTACAGGAACGATGTTGGCAATCCAGTCAGGATATTGGACTTCTTGGATAAATCCAGAATCGATCAGCTTTTTGACTTCGGCGTTGATGCTCATCTCAAGCTCGAGCCGCATCCTTCTCGGCGCCTGCTTGACTGGCTTGATATCCGGGGATATTGCTAATTTATGCACAGCAATCTCCGGATCTAATCCCGGCATCTCGGAATAGTTCCACGCGAAGCAATCTTTATGCTGTAGAAGCATGTCCTTTAATACAGCCACCCTTTCTTCAAATAGCCGCTCACTGACGAATGTCGATCGCGGATCGTCTGCCGATCCTAACTCAATCTTCTTGAGGTTATCTGCAGTAGTATGTATGCCATCTTCTAGTTCTTTCGGAGCCGGTGGAAATTCTAAGATTACCTCATTGTCATTGTTTTCGAAGCACCAAGGGAGCTCATCTATGTCTTCGGGCTCTTCTTTTAATATCGTAATCATGTAACAGGTGCGAATCCGCTTCCAAGACTGAGGTGGATCCGGTTCTGCTCTTGCGGCTTTGGGTTCGTGCTTTTGTGGCGGCGTTACCCTCCAGCCGTTGGATAAAGCAAATCTGCCCTGTTGGTACTGGTCCTCGACCCAGTTCTTGAAGGTGAAGTAGTCTTCGATAGGGTGTCCTATGGCTCGGTGATAAGAGCAATAGCCCGGATAAGAAACCTCGTTAACTTGCTCAGGGTGCTTAGACTCCGGAAGTGCGATCATTTGATGTTTTATAGCGAGCTCGAGTAGCTTCTCCGTCTTGTCTCGGGGGAAGGAATACACTCGACTCATCTTCTTCATGAGGGACAAATCCGAGCCGCGCAATACCCGATCACGTAACTCTCTAATCCTGCGTCGTTGTTTTCGGCTCTTCTTTCCGCTTCTTGATTTATTTTTGCCTCTGCGTCGGGCCTTTTGTACAACGGGTTGACAGGGAGGAGCATCTTTGTCTTTTGCAGCCTGTTGAAACAGACGTTGCGTCCTGGCCTTCTCGTAGATGGCCATCTCGCAGTTGTGGTCTTCCCGAGCCTTTTGACCTGCTTTCCTGATAAGCTTGTCCACTTTTTCTTCAAATGACGGATTCGGCACTTCACTCGCGGGATCCAGTTTTGATGAAGGGTTGGCATTACTGGACAGGGCGTTTTCCTCCTCATCGAAGTTATATACGGCGTAGCTGCCGTGGGCTCGCTCCCGTTTCTCGGATCTCACATATCCAAGCCCAAGCGTTTTCATTCTCCCGTTGGGCAATTTGCGCTGAGTCCCAGGGACATTCCAAATCTTGTTGTAGAACCGAGCTTGTCGAACAGTCTGTTTTAAGGGTACTCCTTGGCGCTTCAATAGCCTCTTTAGTCCACTTGTGTAATATCTAGGCAAACAGATGGGTTGGAGCCTGTCGAGTTTAGAATCCGCGCCATGCCAGATCTCTTTCTCTACTTTCGTCTCTGAGGATCAGTAGAATAGGATTACCTTTTCACCCCTTTGCCTGGGAGGGACGTAAAACGTCTGCAGGTCCTGCACATTGTAAGCTTGAAGTGTGTCGAGATCCTTGTAGTGTTCTTGCGGCACCATGGTGATTTGCAAACTTTGATCATTGCCAGGGGATGCTTGTATTGACGGCCGACTGGAGAACACGGCATTAACTTCATCTTCCGAGTCACTTCCGAAGACCAACATGGGGGCGGACGGTCCCGGGTTGATGCGTCGAGACGGCCCAGCATAAACTATCTCTTCCTCTTCTTCGGTCTCGCTCCCGAAAACAGGGACGGTGGCGGCGGATTTGTTCTCCGGCTTGCGACACTTTTCTGTATCCTCGAAGTCTGGCAAAAAGTACTTCGCATCTTCATACTTGCGGACTTCGTTCACGGAGAATGGGTTCAGCTCGCCTGTTACGGTATATTCGAAGCCATCCTTGAAGTACTTCATACACTGATGCTGTGTAGAAGGGATGATGTTGTATTCATGTAACCAAGGACGACCGAGCAAGGCGTTGTAGCAGGTCTTGGCGTCAATGACATGGAATTTGATGTCCGTGATGAGTAGTCCAAAGCGTAATGTTAGTATCACGGATCCGAGAGTCCGTGACGATTGGGAGTCGAAACCGGAGATGGTAATTTTGTCACGAGCGAGGTGTTGCACACTCATGCAGATTTCCTTTAGCACCCGAACGTTAAGGAGATTGACGGAGGATCCATTATCTACCAGGATCTTGCCTATCTTGATATCATGGCAGTATCCAGAGACATATAGGGGAGGATTGTGGTCGCATGTCCCGAGGAGGAGGTCTTCGTCACCGAAAGTGATGTCGGCCGTATGCACTTCTTCCAGTTCATCCTTCATCCTTCATCCTTTCCGCGGCGAGGAAGGCTTGGAATTGCTCGGGTTCTTGTAACGCCTTAATTAGTGAATCTCGCGCTTCTTTTGATAATAGGAGGGCATCGAGAATGCTGAGTTGAGAAGGTAGCTTCCTTAGGTGCGCTAGGATGTTGTAGTGCACCTTACCCTTCCTGGGAGGGTCCTTGGTAGTCAGCTCTTTCATGACTTGGTCATCTAGAGTGATATCCTCAGCGAACTTTTCCTTTCCCTTATCTTTTCTATTTGCGGGCCCGAGATTCTTTTCCGGGAGCGTACGATTGCGCAGCTGAATGTTTTCGCAGGCCTCTGGTTCTTCCTTTTTCCCCAAAACGGATTCTTTAAAGAGAGGGCCCAGAGCCATTTCTTCATCAGAGTCGCTCCCAAAGGTGAGAATTTGTGACCCTCCGGCGTTAACCATGTAACAGTTGCCAGTAGTTCTGTTGTGCCCGTCGGCAGTACTTCTTCGTTCCCGACGAGTCTTGCGTTTCATGCGCTTAAAATGTTGCCGATGAGAAACATATCCCTGCCACCATATCCTAAAGGCGTCGCACTCCTCCGTAGGGTGTGAAATTTTTCGATGATATGCGCAATAATTAGGGTGCCTCTCCGCCCCATTGAGCGTGTTTTCTTCCGAGGGTGGTAGCTTCATTCCCATTGACATGGCTTTGGCAAACCTTTTCCTCGTCTTGAATATCTTTTTGTCTGCCTCGGATGCCTTTCGATCGGGCGGGAGTACTTCAACTCTTTCGTTTAGTCGCCTTCGTTTGGCTCCTTCCGATGCGGCCATCTCGTGCTCCTGATCCGCTTTACTCTTCAAACGAATCTCGTCTAGAAAGGCGTCGATCATTTCACCTGTTGGCCACACAAGCTCTGGTTCAGGCTCTGTCCCCAGTTTCTTAGTGCCAGGAGTTTTTTTATCGTCGGTAAACGAGTGGGAGATTACGTTACAACTCGCTACATATCCCTCGGATTCATCCGACGAACTCTCTCTATCATCTTCCACTTGAAAGATGTGGTTGACGAACTCTTGCAGCGTGACAGGAGTTCGCGCCTTTTGATTGTACTCTTCCAGCGCGTCGATTTGCTTCTGCAAGTTTGTACGCTTGTCTCCAGGCGTCACGGGCTTCTTAGATTTCTTCTTCTTTTTCTTCGAAGATTTTGACGGTAGGGCATGAATATTTGGGCCATCACCACCGCTCTTTATAGTTGGGCGTGGCCTCAGCATTCCTACAATAATCTGGGGTTCCAGCGGGTCCTTCCATTCGACTGCCGGGCACGCCTGAAGGTCCTTCAGCATTCTTTTGGTTTTAGTTGACAGCACGACCTCCCATGGAGCTTCCTCAATAAAGGAACAGGTTGCCCCCGGTGTATCTGCTTTCTTAGGAGTATGCGGCTGTGGTGGGTTCACCTTCCACTTTTCGGACAGCGCAAACTTCCCCTGGAGGTATTGATCTTCAATCCATCCTTTGAAGACGAAGCAATCCTCAATCGGATGACTTACCGTTTGATGGTAAAGACAATAGTTAAGGTTATTCACCTCAGTGGATTGTGGCGGTCGCCTTGGATTTGGTAGGTTTATAAGTCTGTTGCGTACTGCCAGCTCGAATAACCGTTTCGTCTTGTCCCGTGGGAACGAGTAGGGACGCTTCATTTTCTCATTATAATACCGGTGTCTTTCTTCTAGTTGATCCGTTAGCTTTGGGGCATTGGGTTGCTGCTGGGCATTCGCGACGAAGGTTGCCTTTCTTTTACCCTTGTCATTCCGAGATTCTGGCTTCGGGGGAGACGGCCTATGACCCATCTGGTCCATCTGGGCCAACTTGTCGATTAAAGCCTGGAATGTGGTTGGCTTAAAGAACATCATAAACTGGGAGATAGTTGCGTGAGGGTCTAGGGTTCCCACGAACATGCCCACCGCGGGCGCTTCCTCAATGCGTTGCTCGCACTTCGACCACAAATTTCGCCAGCGTATAGCATACTGGACCCACGTTTCGCCTGGTTTTACCCTGGCATTAATCAACGCCGTTATTGGAGTGTGTTCGCTGGCGCTCATGAACCGCTGAGTGAATAGCAACTCCATTTCAGGGAACGTCTTGATAGAATCGTTCGGGAGTTCCGAATACCATTCGAACGCTGTTTCTGATAAGCTGCCCACGAACTGGCAAAGCAACAGTTTATCATCACCACCGGTGTTACCGCAAAGGGCCCTGAACTGGGCGACATGTTGGTGGGGATTGCCGGTCCCTTTATACACGTGGAATTTTGGTATTATATAACCCGGCGGATATTTGATTTGGTCGTACCAGCTTGGATACGGCCGCCCCGTTTTTACGACTTGACCAGCTGCCTCAGTCGCATGATGAACCCGGATTTGCTGGGCTATATAGTCGTCCAAGTCAGCCTTAGATTGTCTCCTCCTTGGCCGTTGCGAGAGCCGGTGGTGGATTTGACGTTTCTCCCCTGTCGTCTTCAAGGATGATCGGGGGATCCTCAGCGGGCGGGTCTTGTTGGATCATCATTCCCACCATATCCTGGAATAAGTGGGCTATCTGCCTTATATTGGCCGCTTGTTCCGCAGCCTCTTTATCTTTCTTTTCCAACATCCTCCGGAGGAACTTGGCCTCGGTTTCCTATTCTTGTTGCTGATCTGAGGACGCCTCGGGGCTTTCTTTTGGCCCAGTAAGCGCGGCCATTGCAATCATCATTTCCTGGAGCTTTTGCTGTTGCTCATGAGCTTTGGTTACTGACCGTGTAAGCGGTCTATGGCCTGTAGACGCACGGCTGTCTTCTTTCCCCGATGCCATGTATACAGTGTGGACCATCCTGCCCCCAGCCTTAGGGCGTCTGGGTTCAGCGCTTTTAGCTCTCGTTGCAGGCCCGGGGATCTTCTCCGGCCTCCTCTTTTTATGAGCAGTGGAAGTTGAAGGGGCCGTTGAGGTGGGTACCCAGACAGCTTTTCGTGGCTTAGCCTGGTGACTGGCTTCCTGTTGAATTTTTAGCTTCTTGTGCTGGCGGGAGAAGTTTGGATCGATCATCGTTCGTGATTTCTCTTGCTGGCTTAGCCCCTCCAGCTTTCTGCCGCCAGACTTTATAGATTCGGGGACAGCCGTTGAGGAGATTGGGGCTGTTCTGTTTTTACTTCTACAGCTCTTTTCAGCGGATGAGGAGACATCTTTAGCGCCGCGGTAGGAGAATTCCTACACACCTTATTTAGCATCTCAAAGCTGTTCCCAGTCGGAATAGCAGCATTAACTTCCGCCATCGGGGCTGGTGGAGTTAGCCCAGAGGGAGAGTTGCCCCCAGCCTTCCTCATTCGGCGCCAGTAACGACGTCGAGCGCGTCGTGCTGATGGAACCGGCTTGGTGAGGGCGTTAACCTCGTCTTGCCCCCTGTGTAGGTGGGGGTCGCTGCTGGTGTCAGCCTGTCAAAGACCGATATCCTTTGGGTAACAGGAGCGGGAGCTGGAGCCGTCAATCTTGTAAATACCGACCTTTTGGCAGGGGAAGCCGCCTTGACGACTTCAGGAGCAGGACTGGTTACTTTCTTAGGAGCAGCCTTCTTTGGGATTGTAGGCCCCATTGCGGGTCCACAGGAGTTCTGGCCCAATCTAAAGAAGACCGAGGCGCTGGTGTTGGGCGACCCGTTGAGAGGGGCCACGGTAGGTGTAAGCCGATCAAAGACCGACTTCTTGGGAGCCTCCGTTGGCAGCACCGGAGCGGTGAAGCTTGTCGGCGGGAGCATGGTCCCAAAAAACAATCCTGTGGTGGCTCGCGCGACTTGTTCCACGGGCATTGTGAATAGCGAAGCAGCTTGGGGTCCGTAGGCTATACCTCCTGGCGAGGCAAAGCGTTGGTTGCAATTGCAGTCCAAGCAATTGGAGCATTTCGCACAAATAGAAGCCATCGATTCTTTGCTTTCTGCAATAAGCAAGACGCTAAGTCTTAGTACCTTGAAACCCAAGGGCAACCATTAGCGAACCGCGATTGGTTCGCGAATCACGACACACGAAGTGTGGAGTGGAAAGAGAAAAAGGTCCCACCGGGCGTGCCAGAATCTGTTCCCCTCCGAACGGCGGCGCGACGCGGACAGTCTCGCCTGAAATTCGGGGCAGATGCTAATTGGTGCTATCCGTCTACCTCTCCGAAGATGCCAAGTTGATTTATGGCACCGTATATCGAAGGTTTAAACGGATGCGTCCGATGTAGCAGATTTCGTCAGATTCCCCCTCGCTTGAGGGGTTTTTGATTGTGGGGACGCTCTTCCCTGCAGGGGCAAGCCCCTACAGTTAATTACGCTACCGCATCGCGGTAACCACTTTCTCCTTCTCCAGATGGTCACTTCGTGTCGTGTGTGTTTATTTTATGTTTCGTTGCCCGTGGATTGTATACGGAGACTGAGTTATGTCGTCGTCCGTAGGGCGTGGACTAGTCCAAATCCGTATTATCTTAGATTTGGGTTTGGGGGTTGGGTTTAAGGATACGTTAGCCTCATTTGAGACTAAGATCGACTTAAACGTTTGTTAAGGATACGTTAGTCTAGTTTTTAGACTAAGATCAACTTAACGGGATCGTTTAGATCCAACAAGAGAGCAATAAAAGGGGGGGCTCTGTTGTTTAGTTTAGTGACATTACGGTCGGTAGGTAGTTTAAGGACATTGCGGTCCATGGGTAGTTTAAGGACATTGCGGTCCATGGGTAGTTTAAGGACATTGCGGTCCAATGTTAGTTTTAAGACATTGCGGTCAAGGTTAAGGACGTCATAGTCCATGGGTTTAAGAACCCCATAGTCTGTTGTTAGTTTTAAGACATCTCGGTCAAGGTTAAGGACCTCATAGTCCATGAGTTTAAGGACCCCACAGTCCGTTGTTAGTTTTAAGACATCTCGGTCAAGGTTAAGGACCTCATAGTCCATGAGTTTAAGGACCCTACAGTCCGTGTCAATGTACGGTCATCGGGACCCGTCACCTCTTTGAAGACGTTGAGGAATTACAACGCCAAGTATCAAAGGAGTGAAGAGATATACCCTTGAACCGGGGTGGATTAAATAGTCTTTGGCCCAATTTGAGATCAAGACCAATTAATTATGTTATGAGCCCATTAGCCCAGTTAAGTCTGAGTTAAGGACTTATGACCATCTTGGGCTAAGTCCAATCATGTTTGGAATATTGGCTTCATGTTGGTCCATTAAAGGAGAGGCTTTGCCTCTGGCCATTTAGCCAATTGGGCTAACGTTAATTCAGCAGTGTTGAACACTGGGATCAAGTTAGTGTTTTAACACTAAAAGAGAGTTGGTGTTAAACACCAGCCACAGGGGGTTCAAATTAGTGTTAAACACTAGAGCAAATCAATGTCAAACACTAGCAGCAGAGGTTTCAAATTAGTGTTAAACACTAAGAATAATCAGTGTTAAACACTGGTGACAGAGATTTTAATTTAGTGTTGAACACTAAGGGAGTTAGTCTTAAGCTCTGTTAACAGGGGTTTAATTTAGTATTAAACACTAAGAAATTCAGTGTTAAACACTGCAAATAAAGTTCTTTGATTAGTGTTGAACACTAAGGCCAAACAGTGTTTTAACACTGGATTCAGAGATTCCAATTTAGTGTTAAACACTGAGGCAAGAGGGGTCACGTGGTAGTACGTGAGGGCGCCCTCCCTTCATTTGTTCTGCTGAGAATATTGCATCTTTTAGAGCATCACGTGCCATCACGTGACGGGCATTTAAATGCTTGTATGTTAAAGCTTCTGCCAAAGGTCACGTGGGTCACGTGAGGCACTGCCTCAAAGGCCCTTCTCTGTGGATCTTTTCGGGGGTCACGTGGTGGCACGTGACCCTGCCTTTTTGTATGTTTTTTAGAAGATCTGTTAATCCCTTTTTTTAAGAATTAAACTCTTCGAAGGGTTGAACCCTAACGATAAATTTAAGAGATATTAAATTCCTATTATTCTGGGATAGAGTTGAACTCTGAATTTTCTGTAGGAATTAAATTCCTCATATATGTGAAGAACTGACTTCTATCATAGGGTTAAACCTTAATAAAAGCTTTAAAGGAATTAAATTCCCACTCTCTTTTAGAGAGGCATGAGATTCTGTCATAGGGTGAAACCCTAATTTCTTCTTTCTTAAAGGAATTAAATTCCTGTTATTTTAACAGAACTAAGTTCTTAACTAGGGTTGAACTCTGATTCTGTTCATTCTGAAGGAATTAAATTCCCATAACATAGGGTTAAATCCTAATTTTATTTTAAAGGAATTAAATTCCTATAGTTCTATGAGAATTAAATTCTCAAGCTTCCATTCCCTTTCTATGCTTTGGATCTGCATGGCAGGATCTCAACCCAATGAGAATTAAATTCTCAATTCAAGGGTAGATATGCACTTTACAGATCCTCCACTAAAGAGAGAACCATGTTCTTCTGTTTAATATCAGAGTTAAACTCTGTTGAGAATTAAATTCTCTTTTTAGACCTTCCCTTTCTTACCTAAGCTTTTCTTTTGCAGAAGATCCAAATTTCTCCAAAGTATCAAGGCTCAATTTTTCTCTTTTTTTCTTTTTCTCTCTGTGTATCGATCTCCCTGTCTCTTGGCTCCTATTTATAGGAGAAGCAGCAGAATCAATTAGTTTTTTGATGAATTTTTCATTGAGAGTTGTATTTATCATTCATTTGGACCTTTGGATTATTAGGTGAATTTTATTCACCATTGGATTTTAAATCCAGAGATTTTCCTTTGTTATTTCGGTTAGATTTTAAGGGGAAATCTTTCCAAATTCAAGATTTTTCCATAGATAGGTGATATTTAAGAATCCTTAAATTTTTAATTCAATCGGTTCCAAATAATCATTTTCCTTTGGAAAGGTTTGAGAGGTCTTTTCTCAAAATTTAATTCTGTTAACAGATAGGCTTTGAAAGCCGGTCACGTGTGGCCACGTGACCCCTGGTCACGCGTGGGCACGTGACCCCCTTGGAACGAGCCTTCTTCTTTCCTTTTGCGCTCTGCCTTCTGGCCGCTGCTTAGCCGTCACGTGCCACCACGTGACCCCCGGTCACGTGTGAGCACGTGACCCTCGTCTGGAGCCTTTTTCTTGATTTAATCAGAGAATGAGTCCGCTGCTTTTAAATGTCACGTGCCAACACGTGACCCCTGGCCACGTGTGAGCACGTGACCTCTTCTGAAGCCTTTTCCTTGATTTGATCAGGGAACTGATGTGCCTTTGCCGCTGCTTTTAAATGTCATGTGCCAACATATGACTGCTGGTCACGTGTTAGCACGCGATGCCTCTTCTGTAGGCTTTCCTGATTTTAAATCAGGAAACAGAGATATTCCGGATTTATGATGTCTAAGGATATACGGATTCTAATTATTGTAGTTTTCCATTTATTTTCTGCGATCGTAAGTGTAATATATGGGGTATCCCGATCTCGTTACTATATGTCAATGAAATCCGGGATACGCATATTTACTTACATTGATGACATGAGATGTTATGTGTTGCTGATGATATGATTTATTGGATCGTCGTGAATGAATAGCCGGGGGTTTTATGTGAGATGAGAGTTTTTATTTTCATTCATGTAAAATATATATGTAATATTCTTTTATTGGGACACTTCCGGGTTGAGGATGATGTCACCATTGATGTATATTATTTATTTTTCCGCATTAGGATTGACCCAAGGCGGGGAGCATAAGTAACCGGGTTCTAGAGTCCAGTGGGAGACCATCTCAAGGTGTTGAGACCGGGTCTCCTAACTTTAGAATTGGTGGGGTTACTTGCCGCTCTCATAGGGGTCTAGGAATGTGGGTTTGGTTATTCATTACGACCGTGGAATTCGTGTTTTACATTACTGGCTAAATTTAAAACATGGAAATCCTAGTATATCCAATATTTCATATGTTGTTTCTGCTGCTTGGTTCTGTGATGTGATCATATAACTGCGTGAGACGAATGCTATATTATATATATGATATATAATAAACGTTGCTTATGTTTTGCACCCGCGCTAGTCCAGCCCCTGCTCTGCCGGTAGTTAAGTAACCTAACGGTGCATGGCGGGGCGCAGTGGCAAATGCAGATGGCATAAGCATACGTTCTATTTTCGTTTCATTTTTCTGTGATGTTTGGAAATATTAAATGATGGGACTTCATTAATGAGATTAATGAAAAGAAAGAAATCTAAAGATATTTTAGAATCAAATTTTCAAAAAGGGTAGCTTTAGTTTTTTGCTTTGCATAGTGGTATTCCTTGATGAATATCCAGCACCTCATTCGATGAGGAAAGAGCCGAGATCCCTTCACCGGGAGTGACCTCTTTAGCGAAACTAGCAAATGCTACATCCCACTCGGTTTTGTCTTTTGATAGCTTCTCCAGTTCATGCTTTGCATAGTGGTATTCCTTGATGAATATCCAGCACCTCATTCGATGAGAAAAGAGCCGAGATCCCTTCACCGGGAGTGATCTCTTTAACGAAACTAGCAGAAACCTAAAAAACACTCCTTTTCAAAATCACTAGATTCTATAACGATATCAAGTTCATTACGCTCATGGTTTTCTTAAAAACCTACGCAGCCCTCCGTCATTTCAGATAAGTACTGTTTAGTATTCATGCTGCATTTGTTGACCTTGTCAACGCGTAGTGTACGATAGCTGATTAGTGCTTATCTATCCGCACGTGATGCGATTGGGTTAGGGTAGTCGTGCGGCCTTGTTGACATTGTCGAGGGTCATGCGAGTGGGTTTAATTTAATCAAGAAATGACGGGTAGAACTTGACTAGTGCTTATGATTTGTTGACCTTGTCAAGGTCATAAGTGGCTAGGGGTAAAAATAATTATCGGGAATTTCAAGTGTTAAAATTTGCAATGAGATTGCATACCTTCTATATGATAGTTAGATCCCAATATCCACTGCGAGTAAGAGTTACTCCTGGAAGAGTTTTGCACTTTACAATTAGCTAATCCAGTAGGTGCCTAGAAAGGTGTCAACGAGATTATGCCTATAGGGAAACGAGGTTTATTTTAATTAGGTCCGTGCGAAAGCACGGGGAACCTCCCTCGGAGTACCGACACTGGCCTGACTGACCAGTTAGTGAACTTGTAGAATGTAATTAATCCCGGCTAATCTTACCTTTTAGGGTTTGAAGGAAGATTTGATAAAAACAGTGAGAGCCATCCTGATTAGATAAAATAATAAACAATCTAATCTTGCAAAGAGAGCACGCAAAGTGATTATCCTTCTCTCTTTCTCCTGGTAGCGACTAATAACTTGCCCTAATCAAGATAATAATATAGATGCATTGACCGAACCTGCTTATTATACTGGGCTAGGTTTCTCTTTATCTTATGATTGTCATAAGTCTGAGCAAGGAATATGGGAATATCCGGATTCCCATGCTACCAAAATGAAGAATAAGCATATTGATGCATCTTCTTCGGGTGTGTTCATTACCAAGAACTGTTTCTTAGTTATCTTTACGTCCTGGGTATTGGATACCAGATCAGGATCCCACGTATGTAATTTGTTACATGGGCTATAAAAAGGTAGAGAACTGGGAAAGGCTGATATGTCTCTAGTAGTAGGGAATGGTGCAATTGTTGCAGCCAAAGTAGTTGGCAAATATCACCTAGTGTTACCAACTGGTAATACAATGATTATGAGAGACTGTTATTTCGTACCAAAAATATTGTGAATTTTTTCCCAAATCAAGTGTTGATTGGGTATGGTACGTTGTATAACGGTATATACGTTCTGAATCAAACCACAATTCTAACATACAGAACAACACAAGAGGAACAGTTCAGAAATGAACGAAGTCTTCTTGTGGCATTGTAGACTAGGTCATATCAATGCAACAAGACTAGCTAAAGTTCCATTAGGATGCATATTTGAATCCACTCGAATTTACATCTTATGAAACTTGCCAGTCATGTCTCAAAAGCTAGATGGCCAAATCACCGTTTACTAGAAACGGAGAAAGAGCTACTGAACTCTTGGACAGATACATAGTGATGTATGCGGTCATATGTTTACATATGCCAGGAATGGTTTCTCGTACTTTATTATATTCACCGATGATCTCTCAAGATACAGACCCGTGTTCCTGTTGAAACACAGATCTGAATCTTTTGAGAAATTTAAGGAATATAAGTATGAAGTTGAGAACCAGATGGGTAAAAGTATTCAAATCCTTCGATATGATCGGGGAGGAGAATACTTGAGCACGGAATTTCGAGACTATTTAAAAGAGAATGAGATTCTCTCTCAGCTTACTCCTCCGTATACACCACAGCACAACGGTATATTGGGGTGGAGGAATCGCACCCTATTAGATACGGTGCGCTCTATGATGAGTACTGCTGAGTTACCTATTTCCTTTTGGGGATATGCACTTGAGAAAGCTGCATTTCTATTGAATAGAGTTCCGACCAAATCCGTCGTCTACCACTCCATATGAGATATGGAATGGGAAGAGACCATCTCTTAAACGAGTTAAGATATGGGGTTTTCCGGCCTATATTAAAAAGCAAAATCCGGACAAATTCAAAGTAAAGTTAGTTCTGTGCAAGTTTATAGGATATCCCAAACATTCGTGAAGGTATATCCTCTACTACATCGAGGAACAAAAGATGTTTTGTTTCTCGACATGCCATTTTTTTAGAAAAGGAATTTCTTGTGAAAAAAATTAGTGGCAATGAGGTAGAACTGGAAGAAGTTCCAGCAACGCAAACTATAACTGACGATTTGGTGGAACCAGAGGATTTAATAGTCCCCAACGAACCGCAGCCACTCCGCAGATCTAGTAGGGTTTCTCATCCACCTGAGAGATACTACGGTTTTCTCATAGATGGTGGGAGCGAGGATTGCATCATGGAAGATGATGAACCAACTAGTTTCGTGCAGGCCATCACGAGTGGGAACTCTGTGAAATGGCTGGATGCTATGAGATCTGAGATGGAATCCATGTACACCAATAAAGTATTGATTTTAGATGTTGCTCCTGAATGGGTAAAACCCATCGGGAACAAATGGATATTTGAGAAAGATAATTTGGTGTAGATGGAAAAGTTGATACTTTCAAAACTAGACTTGTATCCAAAGGTTTTCGTCAACGACTTGGTGTCGACTATGATGAAAAATTTTCTTCTGTCGCTATGCTTAAGTCCATCAAGATCCTACTTGCCATTGCTGCATACCATAACTATGAAATCTGGCAGATTGCACATCAAAACCGCTTTTCTAAATGGTGGTTTAGAAGAGAGTGTGTATATGACACTGCCAGAGGGCTTCGCAAACAGCAGGAGCAACGGAAACTTATGCAAGCTGCTTGAATCCATCTACGGATTAAAGCAGGCATCATGGAGATGGAAACATCTGTTTTGATGAAGCTGTCAAAGAGTTTGACTTCATCAAAGAGGTAGATGAACCATATATATAAGAAGGTTGTAGAGAGTAAGGTTGTCTTCACCGTATTGTACGCGGATGATATACTCTTGATAGGAAACGATGTTCCTATGCTACACTCGGTCAAGCTTCTCTTATCACACAAGTTCTCCATGAAAGATCTAACCGATGCCTCCTACATCCTGGGGATATAGATCTATAGTGATAGATCTAAAAGGATATTAGGATTGTCCCAATCCAGGTACATAGACACCATACTAAAGAGGTTTAGTATGGAAGATTCTAAGCGTGGTAATGTACCCGCTTGTTCAGGAATCACTTTCTCCAAAGAGATGTCTCTCAAGACTAATTTGGAGAGGTATCGCGTACAAGGGATAACTATGCTTCAGAAGTCGGATCTATTATGTATGCAATGTTGTATACCAGACCGGATGTAGCATGCTCACTAGATGTAGTGAGTAGGTATCAATCAGATCCTGGGGAAAGGCACTGGATAGCTTTGAAGAACATTCTTAAGTACTTGAGAAGCACTAAATAAATGTTCTTGGTGTATGGTAATGGTGAACTCCAGGTAGAGTCCTTTACCGATTCGAGCTTCCAGAGTGATAAGGACGACTGAAAGTCAGTCTCGGTTATATCTTCACCCTCAGTGGGGGGGACGGTATGTTGGAAGGGTTCCAAGCTATATATCGTAGCAGACTCGTTGATAGAGGCTGATTACATCGCTACCATCGATGCTTCCAAAGAGGCTGTCTGGATGAATAAGTTCATAAGATGAACTTGGTTCCTACCATTGAGTATCCAATACCTGTGTATTGTGATAACGATGGAGTTATGGTTTTGGCCTAGGAATACTAATCCCATCAGCGATCCAGACATATTCTTACGCAGTATCACCTGATCAGGGAGATAATTGATCTCCGGGAGATCAAGGTCAGGAGAGTCGACACAGATGATAATACAGCGGATCCACTCACCAAGGCCCTTCCTCAAATGCAATTCGAGAGATTTTTGGGATGTTGGGTATGAGATACCACAACAACTGGCTTTAGTGCAAGTAGGAGATTGTTAGGAATATGTATGCCCTAGAGGCCATTATTGTTGATATAGTGGATGCCTGAACATATATATTGAGAGAGGACTTTCTTGCTCGTCATGATAGTATGTTATCTGGTTTCCTTTATTTTAACATGTAGACTGGTATTATTATACTGTCTGTCTCTTACATGTTGATAAAGCCCTTAGGATATGTACTTGACTACCAGGATTATGATGAGATCATACTAGTAGGGCTAGGGTGGTCCAAAAGTACATCCTTTAACAGTTCCTAATCGAGGGGATATCGAGACAGGGCATCAATATTCCAGAATAGACTAGTGTGTACGTTTCTTGTCCCTTGGAGGGCGATGGTTGATCCCACAACCATTGGTGTGTGACATCAAAGATTGTACACAGGTGCTCATTAGAGAATGGGTACACCAAACAGGACTCACCGAGGACTCCTAGTTGGTAGTATACCTATCATCAGATAACAGTCCTCTGGTGACACTGGTACATGTTAGTCTGTAGACCCGAGATCGTCATAGAGTCTTGTGTGGCTCCCACTGTGCTTTGATTTCCTCCCTACCATGCTCAAGAGGAGTTGTGCAAACAGGTGGATTTTAGGTACAGTCCTGAGTTACATGGAGGCAATGAGCGATAGGAGGGGTTTCGTCTCTCCCAGTATTGGGGGTTGATTTTGCGCTATGCTCGATTGGCTATAACTGGAAGTCTCTTTCCAGGGCTGCTGCTGAGATTTACTGATAAGAGTTATCAGTAGTTTCTTGAACCGTTATAGGTCAGACATCAGCATGACTTATCCCATTACTGGGGTCTGACGTTTACCACCCCTAGACATGATATGCGACATTTCAGATGAAGAGACCGGACTGTACGGTAGTGTTACTGATAGGCTTCATGGAGAGTATGGACAAGCTTGCTTGTTGATCTTCATATCGCTCAATACCTGGATAGCTGTTATGTCCAGCTAGTACCGCTGACGGCTTGTACGTGACTGATGTGATCATCACCTATTGCTGGCCGTATTGACAAGTCTTTAGAGTCCCACATAGAAGTTTCCTGGTTCAAGCGAAACGAAGTAGGGCACATATATGATATGTGCGTGGGCCTGATTAAATACGTGTATGTGATACCGTTTTGTAATTTGGCAGTTATCTGATGTCGGTCAGGTTATATGCGATATAACCGGATTTTTGAATCAAGTGTTGGTTTGATAATGTGATATACAGATAAATGATATTAGTCGGTCAAATGTGATATAACCGGATTATTAAATCAAGTGTTGATTTAATAATGTGATATATATTATATTTGATATAATTATATCTTAACAATATCATTAGCTCACTAATTATTCTTCATAATATATATATATATGAAGCATGTCATGATTATTCTATTTTTGGAAAATAGAAAAAGAGTTGGAAAATGAGGAGGTATGGTGAGGCATGGCATTTTTCTTTTGTTTATTTCTCTTGACTCACTAATTCAAGCATGGTTGCAATTTTATATTGCAATAAACTCCATGCTTGAATGAGTGAGGGTCAAGGGTTTTGCCATTCTACACTTCATTACAACACTTTGCCATTTTCTTGTGTTGCTCTCATATGCTCTCTAGCTTACTTCTTCTTCTTTATCATGCTTCAAGCTTCAATCCTCACATGTGATGTGACTCATGAAGCTTGAACACAAACCAGTGAGCCTCAGATCCCCTACTTCACCATCCCACACCAAACTAGCACTTTGGTATGGCGTGTTTACTTCACTAATAGGAGATTAGTGAAGAGGTAGCTTGAGTTAGTGGGCTTTACGTGGATCTTCTTCGTCACGAAGGTCATCGGAGGAAGCTCGCTCAAACTCTCAAGTGGAGCCTAGTGGAGTCGCGTGGACTACTACATGGAACTTTAGAAGTGAAGGACTCGATCTAGGAGGGTATAGCCATCTTCCCTTCTCTTTAGTTTTCATATCATCATAGGTTTAAACCCTAATCTTCTAGTAAATATCTTGTTAGTCTAACTTAGCATCTAGAAAATTTTAAAATTTGGCATGCTTGATGCTACTAAAACCTCATGGTGGTGCTAGGGTACACTTTCAGAGCGATCCATTGCAAGCCGGTCAGTGTTTTTTAAAAGCGGGAACTCTCAGTCTACGACAAATTTGAACGATCCAATCCGTTCAAGTTGATCACTCTATCCTCAAATATATGTATATGAAAAATCAAAAGATTTGAATACATCTAACCAATGCATCGATGGGTGCAAAAATGAACGTCTTTCGGTAATATAACATAAACTTCATCTGATGCATGTGTTAGAGCTCTGCAAATCCTTTGAATTTCAATACACGTATATTTGAGGGTAAGGTGATGTTCACACCAGAATATTGCATTTAATACCGACCATTCTTTTGTTCGTTTGTATACAGGTATGTGCTTTTGATCCGTGTTTGCTACATAATTACTGGTTACAGGTTCCCAGTCCAAAACAACGCAAATCACACAAAATCTCTAGAGTTATGACAAAATCCAGAACATCTGCCAAAAATAGATAAAATCCGGGTTCCGGTCATCGACACTCGTCAAGTGTTGCTTACTAGTTCAAGAGACAAGATCCAGCAATGGTCATTCGTGTCTCGGACAAGCATAGAGCACGAGAGAGGCATCACAAAGATCAAGAGGTGCACGAAGCTCGAGGGAGATCGAGGCCAAAAAGATTAAAATAGTAGCCATTTTGGACCGTTGAAAATCTAAAGATATTTTGGAGCCATTTTGCAATTTTAACCCGTCAAACAGAAGAACAGAGCAACGGGAGGAAGCCCAAAAAAAATGATGCGCCAACTCCTCTAAACAACTGAGGAACCACGGAAAATATAGCCTATAAGCGGCGGAACCGTAGCCTTGCCATGTTATCTCCCGACCAGATTTTGGAAGTAGTTTTGTAATTCATATGGGCTCAGAATATGGCCCTAGGGTTTCACTCCTCTGCCTATATACTCTAGTTTTGAGCCAAACCAAGGATATTTTTTCTTTACTTAGATTTAGTGTAGTTTAGTATGTAGTTTCTTTTTCTTCTTTATCTATTCTCCATGAAATTGTAGTGAGAGCTTTTTGAGTGGAAAATTAATGAAGATGAGGTTTTTTTTATAACTTGTATTTTTATTTTCTTGCATTGTAATTTTAATTCCTAGTGTAATTTTTATTACTTGTTGGTTAAAGTAGTTGTTGGTTTTCTTTTATTGTTTTGTTTTTCTTCTCTTCTAATCTCATTTTCAAGCCATAACACTTAATAGAGTCCCTTACTTAGGAGAGAGCCTAAGTAGTTAGCTTGTTATCTTTGTAAAACCGTATTTTGCATTCTTTTTTCTCTTCTTTTTTGTTTTATTTTTCTTTTAAATGTGTGGATAATTTACACACTTGTTAGGGCTAAGGAAGGTAGTATGAGAGATGGAAAAATCTCTTGTGCTTCTTTTCGCCAAACATTTTAAAGTGAACCTAGACTAAACAAACGCAACCCTCTCTTGGGCATGCTATAAGTGACATATAGCCGCAACATAAATTGAGAATTCTTTTAAGCGCACTACAACGTGACATTTAGTTGTGACCTAATTGGAGACTTGGTTGTGTATGTTTGGCATAGGATTGGAAATAAGAGCATGTAGCGGATGGATAAAGGGAACTAGGAATGGATTTAGCGTTGGAATACTTTCTTAAACTCGCAAATCCTATTCTTATGTCCTCCTAATCCCCGCTACTTCCGATTATTCCAACATCATTTCAAGATTGGTAAAGGATAAGCACAAGACTAATTCTAACTCTACTAACCAACCCTAACCTTAACAAATTTACTTGAATATAAAATACAAACACTTAGGATAGAATTAAATAAACATATATATTCTTTAATCGACTCGTCTAAAACAAGAACGCAAAAACATACCATCTTCCAATGGACGGCCCATACTCAATTGGCTAGCTACCAAGCGACACCGTCTTGATTGCGGTAGTAGAACATATAGAACACGTAGCATAAAACTCTCTCAATCAAGTGATCAACTTGAACCGATTGGATCGTCCAAATTTGTCGTAGACCGAGAATTCCCGTTTTTAAAAAATACGGACCGGTTTGCAATGGATTACTATATATATATATATATATAATGATCCAGTGAAACATTTTCTTATGTAAGACAAATGAGACGCACTCTATAACAACCTACCCTCGTGTTTTTCATCGATCCAGACCGTTCACCGTGATCTGCATGTCACGCATACCTTACGTATCAATTTTCATGAGATTTCTATACCTTTAGCACATGCGATCAAGTGAACGAAAAATGAACGTCTCTCGGTGGTCTGAAAAATGATATCATCGATCGTGCATGTTAAACATGTAGGAATCTCATGAAAATTGATAAGTAGGGTATGCGTGACATGCAAATCATGGTGAAAGCTCTGAATCGGTGAAAAACATAGAGAGTAGAGTTTTATAGAGTGCGTCTCATTTGTCTCACATAAGAAAGCGTCTCACTGGATTATATATATATATATATATATATATATATATAGAGAGAGAGAGAGAGAGAGAGAGAGAGAGAGCATAATGGAGGAAAGATGCCATAGGAGGGAATTTTCTCTTACGGCGTCGAAAAAATACGCCCTCCATCTGTTTTTCGACGATCGGAATCTATCATCTTCATCGTTATCATCTAAAATGTTGGTATGCCAAATTTCATGTGATTGTACAACTTTTTCACCGTTGATTTAGCAATGTAAAAAGTTCTATTGTCGGTAAACTGTTAATTTTGAACCCACCAATTCAACGGTGAAAAAGTTATAGAATCACATGAAATTTGGCATCCCCACATCTTAGATGATAACGATGAAGTTGATGGATTCCGATCGTCGGAAAACACAATGGAGGGCGTATTTTTTCGACGCCATAAGAGGAAATTCTCTCATATGGTATCTTTCCTCCATTATTCTCATATATATATATATATATATATATAGATAAAGAAAAAGGTTGGAGCTAACTAAGATTGGAATATAAAGTTAAGCCAGCTTATGATCTAGCATTCATGTTAAAATGCTGGCAAATTACTAACATAAATAGTTTTAATGTAAGCATGGGCCCTGGTATATATTTTATTTAGGAAAAAGGAAGTCACATATTAAATGGTCGAGGGAATCCGACAAAATCTCCAGAACTCAGAAGCAGATGAGTATGAAACCTGCTAACACTGATAATGAAAAATCTTATGACTCAACCCTACATAACTCCAAACATTCATCCTCAAATAATTATACACCAATTAATAATTTAACAAATGAAATTTAAAATGATATAATTGGTCCCTTTTTATTTCTTCTTACCTTGCCCTCTTGGACCTGTTGACCTTCCTTTCTGGACTCAAAATACAAATTTTGGAGGGGGTAAAATCACTAGACTATCCTGACTTTCACTCTTAAGTGAAGTTCAAAAAGTTCAGGTTATTTATGAGTAAAAAAACAAGTTAAGAGCAAATTTACTGAAAAACACTGAAAATTCAGGAAGATATAATGAAATTTACCCTTTCATTTTAATTCGTACATTTCCTTCCGTGCTTATATGTTCTAAGACACTGGCACACCATTATCTATATGATTATAATTATATTGTTTTGCTCATGCATCGGCGTCAGATACTGTCAAATTTAACTCGTTACTGATATAAAACTTTTTTTTACCATTAAATAAAAATTTTGTTGGAATAAATTGGAATTAATGAGAATAATAAATTAAAGGGGGATTTAATTGCAAAATGTTCTATGGATGGAAACCATATTTGTGATTAGATTCCATAGATGAAAGTAGCTGTTATAATCGAATTTTGGAAAGATATCTTGTATATGATTAGTTTCCATGGTTGACAATACTGACTTAATTAATTAAATGTAGTTAGTGGAAGCTGAAAAGGCTGTCTGTTTAATGCAATTAAGGGAGGGCTATTAAGTGCATGTTAAATGCATTTAGTGAAAACTGTAAAGCCTGGCTATTTAATGCAATTAATGGAGGGCTATTAAATACATGTTAAATGTATTTAGCGGAAGCTAAAAAGCCTGACTGTTTAATGCAGTTAATGAAGGGCTATTAAATGCAGTTAGTGGGAAATGAAAAGCCTGGAAGGCTGTTGAACCCCTCCTGTGCACCTATAAATAAGTGCATTTCTCATTCCAAATATACTGAGAAAGAAAGAAAAATAATATAATCTCTTCTATGAGTTTTTCTAGTTTCGAGTTCTAAAGTTTAGGCTATTTGAAGTGCTAGCTGCAAGTGCGCTGTTGGCTGGAGCTGTATGATCTTATGAAGAATATTGCAGTACTCAGCGCAATAGGTTTGTGGGGCAATATTTTCGTCAAGGCTGATCTTCTTCAAAGACGATTCAGGTCACCTTGTTGTTTGGTAATCTGTAAAATTACTTTGTTGTTTAACTTCAGTTAACTGATTATGTTCATATCTATTTGTTTGTTTCTAATCGGTATGTTATACTTTTTTGAATGGGATCTAATAACTGTTGTGATAATTTGTACTGTTTTATTATATGATTATCTGTATGTCTCTGCTATCTTTGCAACAATCTTGAAGAAAATATCAACGGTTATGCCTTCCTTTTCAGGTGTTGGTGCGACCGCTTTCAGCCCAAAATGGACATGTTAAGAATTCCTGAGAAATTCTCAGGACAGTTCTTCAAATGTTGGCAACAACGGATGAAAATCTGGTTGACCACAAAAGGGCTATTGGCAATGGTACTGTCAGAATACCTAAAACCAGATGAAAAGGATCACAAAAGTGCATAGCAGATTGCAGAGTGGTCGGAGAGGGATCGAATAGCCAGAGGATGCTTTTTGTTGGTTATTTCTAATGTGCTAATCGATATCTATTGTTACTCTTTGAACACTGCAAAGACACAGTGAGATGAATTGGACAGGAAATACAATACCGAGGACCTCGGTCTTGAAAAGTATTCTGTGTCCAAGTTCTTAAAGTTCCAAATGATCAAGTACAAATCTGTGATAGAACAAGCACATAAACTTCTGTTCATTCTTCATGCTCTTCAAGAGGCTGAAATGAAACTGCCCGAAAAGTTTCAAGTAATGTCAATTACCGAAAAGTTTTCTCGATCTTGGGAGAGTTTCGGTATGTCTCTCAAGCATCGTAAAGAAAAGATCTCTCTCGATGATTTGATGGTTTCCATAGCCATTGAAAAAGAGCATAAAAATTAGGATCATGTTATGCTCGTTGAACACTAATCCAAGGCAAATGTTATCACTGTTAGGAAAAATAAACACAAACCATCTGCTAAAAATAATGATAAAATCAAGGATTTTTTTCGTTAGCCCCTTCATACTTTAATATTTTTCTCTGTCCCCCTCATAATTAGTATTTACCTGTAGCCCCCTATACTTATAAGTTACTCTTGCAGCCCTCCTACTTCACTTTTGAAAATGATTCTTCCTTCTCCTCCTCCTCGGCTATCGCCGCAACCTTCTTTCTCCTTCTCTTTAACACCGTCACCGTCATCATCACCGTCAACACCACCACCATCTTCCTCCTCCTGCTCTTCTTCTTCTACCCACCAACACCTCTTTTCTTCTCCTCCTCTTCAACATCATCGCCGCTGCCATCACCATCACCACCATCTTCTTCTTCAACCCACAACCGCCGCCGCCTCCATCATTTTTTCTCCTCTTCCTCTTTAACCCGCCACCTCCACCGCCTCTTTCTTCCTTCTTTTTCTTTCCGGGCATCACCGCCGTCCCCACCGCCGCCTTCTCCTTTCTCCTCCTCTTCAACAACGCCATCGTGCTACTGGCGGCTGTGGGTTGAAGAAGAAGAGAAAGAAGAAGGCCGCGGCGGCGGGGTTGAAGAGGAGGAGAAAGAAGAAGGTGTTGATGGGTTGAAGAAGAGGAGGAGGAGGAAGATGGTGGTGGTGTTGACGGTGATGATGGCTATGGCAGTGTTGAAGAGGAGGAGAAAGAAGGTTGCGGCGGTGGGGATGGCGACGATGGCCAGGAAGGAGGAGGAGGATCAATCATTTTCAAAAGTAAAGTAAGGGGGCTGCATGAATAACTTATAAATATGGAGGGGGGTTACAGGTAAATACTAACCATGGGGGAGGGACAGAGAAAAATATTGAAGTATGGAGGGCTAACGGAAAAAACCCTAAAATCAAACCTAAGCCAAAGATTCAAAAGAAACCGAAAGCGAAGAAACCATGTTGGAACCATGGACATGTTAGACATTGGGCTAAGAATTGTCCGAATAAGAAATCCAAAGCAGGTCCAAGGTCTACTAGTCAGCCTCAGGTCAACATGACGATGACCGAAGTTCCTCAATTTTTCACTATTTATGAACCTAATGAGTGGTTAGAAGATACTGGAGAAAATGTCCATATTTGTTCTGATAAATTGTTATTTGTGTCTTACCAACCTGCAGTTGGAAAGTCAGTGATGATGGGGAACTCTTTTACTGCTAAGGTGTTAGGATATGAATGCGTAGACTTAAAGTTTCCTTTAGGACGAGTTCTGTCTTTACATAGAGTGCATCATGTTCTTACTGTTCGTCACAATATTCTAAGTGGATCTGGTCTTGTTAAAGAGGATTATGAATTTACTTTAAATGTAATAAAGTAATAATTTTAAACACTGGTTCTTTTGTTGATAAAGGTTATATGTCTGAAGGTTTATTTAAACATATGGTAGAATATATATCTTTTTCTGAAGTTAATGAAATATCTGATTATCCTGTTAGTTATACAATTGAATCATATGATATTTGGCACAATTATTTAGATCATGTTAACTTTGATTTTATAAAATGAATGATGAACTTGAACCTGATTTCTAAACACGACATCGATCGAAGTAAAAAATGTCTAGTGTGTGCCACAACTAAATGTAGAGTGTTTTTCGTCACCCCGTTTAGATAGGAATGCGTTCGCTTGTTAGGAATTGTACAAATTCCCCCTGTTTAGGATAGGATGGGGTTTATTGATTATGGGGATCCTAATTTCCGGCAGCCATAGACAAAACTGTTGTTAATTACTCTTCATTTTGAAGCGAGGGAACATCCGATTAACGGGTCGAGCAAATCATGCGAACTCAATATGGAATGCTTGTATTTGGAAAATATGCAGGCATGTGTGTTTATTTCATTTTTTACTTTTGTTCATTTATTTAAATTTTATTTTTCATTTATTATTATTTTTATTTATTATTATATATATATTTATTTTTTATATGTTATTTTATATTTTAATATTTTATTTCATTTTATTTTATATATATATATTTTTTGATTGCGGACTTTCCACCTGGGGACTCCCCTGGGCGGTCCCCTTAGGGGTCCCCGACGGCGGGAGCCCTACTTAGGGGGTCCTCGACGGCGGGAGCCCTCGTTGGGGAGGTTCAGACGGTAAGGACCCCCCTTTGGTGGTTTCAAAGGTAGGGACCCCTCTTAGGAGGTCCCGACTATGGGAACCCCTTTTAGGGAGGTCTTAATGACGGAAACCCACCTTTTTGGGTGTCCCGACAGCGGAAAATCCCCTTGTAGGATTTTTGAAGCGAAAAATCCCTGTGAGGGGATTTCCGACGGTGATGGATGAAACTGCGATTCTCGAAAAGGGAAATACGAATTGAAATCTGTATTCTCGAAGGTTTTCTCAAAGGAAAACCCGAAGTTTTTCCTTTTGATGGGGTCACCCTCAACTTATTCCAACATGGTCCGCAAAATGTTTTCTGCGATCTTCAAGGCCTTGAGTGTGATTCTTGAAAATGAAAGAAGTATCCTTTTTTTTCTTTTCTAAATCTTAGATCTTGAAGAGGAGAACAAAGGGAAACAAGATATATTCTTTTTGGAATTTGATGGAGGATTGTCTCTCGTTTCTTTCTTTCCTTTTTTTTATATGGGTTAGGATCTAGATGTATTTACTGTTAAAAGAAGAGAGGGTTTTCTCAATCCCAAAAACAAAGAAAAAGAAGAACCTTGAAGAGGAGGAGGAGAGGGAGAAGGAAAGGACGGCTCAAAACCCAAGAAAATGATTGAGGAGAATAATTGTATTTTTATTCCTTCACTTGGGAAGGGTTTAAATACCCCTTACACTTTTCATTTGGGCCCTTGGGCTATATAAATTGACATTTTGCCTATTTCTTGTGTTTTTCATTTTTAGCCTCTTGTCCTACAATTTTGGCTTTTTGCCCACACTCACTTACATTTAATTCCTACATATTACATATTGTATCTACTTATTACATTTCTTATTTCTTTTCTTTTCTTGGCATGGGGGTCGACCCCATGTTTGAACTTGAACTTGGCTTGGGCATGCTTCACTTGGACTCAGGCTTGGCCCCCCTTGTTCGGGCATTGACTTTGACTTTCTAGACAAAGGGGTGTAAATTTTGACCCCAACAAAGTGCCCCCATCAATAAGTGCACGCCGCATGTATGTATCACGTGCATGAAATTGATGAATCTTCTTTCTTGGAGAGGTTGACTTGGTTCCCTTTTAGTGACGTAGAGGCCGATATCTCGAGGCGAAGTATAATTCCGACGTGGGTGCATATATTCCGCGACGAGGTTTGATTCTGACGGGGATGTATATGGTTGGTTTGGTCCTGAGGCGAAGCTTGATTCCGGTGCAGGAGTTGATTCTGAGACGGAGCTTGATTCCAATGCAGAGTTTGATTTTCCCAGACGGAGCTCGATTCCGACGCAGATATTGATTTCAAGACGGAACCTGAATCCGACGTAGAGTTTGATTTTCCAAGACGGAGCTTGATTTCGACGCAGATGTTAATTTTGAGATGGGCTTGATTCCGACGCAGTAAGCGGAGCTTGATTCCAACAAGGTACTGGTTCTGGAATGGAGCTTGATTCCAACGCAGAAGGCGGAACTTGATTCCGACAAGGGGTTGGTTTTGAGACGGAGCTTGATTCCGACAGGAGATTGGTTCTGGGACCTAGCTTGATTCCGAAAGGGGGGTTGATTCTGAGATGGAGATTGATTTTGTCATAGTAAGCGGAGCTTGATTTCGACAGGGGGTTGGTTATAAGATGGAACTTGATTCCGACGGAGCAGGCAGAGCATGATTCCGACGGAGCAGGCGGAGCATGATTCCGATAGGGGATTGGTTTTGGGACGGAGCTTGATTCCGATGCAGCAGGCGGAGCTTGATTCTGACAGAGGGTAAGTTCTGAGACGGAGCATGATTCCAACGCAGTAGGCGGAGCATGATTCTGATAGGGGATTGGTTCTAAGACGGAGATTGATTCCGATGCAGAGTTTGACTTTCCAAGATGAAGCTTGATTCTGACGGGGAGGTTGATTCTGCGGTGGAACTTGATTCCGATGTGGAGTTGGTTCCGAGACGGAGTTTGATTTCGACGCAAGGGTTGATTCCAAGGTGGAGCTTGATTCCGACGGGGATTGTTTCTGAGATGAAGCTTGACTCTGACGCAGTAGGCGAAGCTTGATTCCGACAAGGGGTTGTATCTAAAATGGATCTTGATTCCGATGCAGTAAGCAGAGCTTGATTTTGACAGAGGATTGGTTCTGAGACAGAGCTTGATTCCGACGTGGAGTTTGACTTTCCAAGACGAAACTTGATTTCGACGCAGAGATTGATTCCGAGGCAGAGCTTGATTTCGATAGGGAGTTGGTTCCGATGCGAGGGTTGATTTTTCGTGGCGAAGCATGATTCCAACATGGGACATACTTTCTAAGGCGGAGCATGATTTCGACGCGGGACTTTATTTTTCGAGGTGGAGCATGATTCCGATGCGGGGCTTGACTTTCCTAGGCGGAGCATGATTTCGACGCGGGGCTTGATTTTTCGAGGCGGAGCATGATTCCGATGTGGGGCAGACTTTCTGAGGCAGGGCATGATTCCGACGTGGGCTAGACCTTACAAGGCAGAGCATAATTCCAATAGGGAAGGCAGTTGGTTGACTTTGTTGATTTGATTTGCTTGGCATTTTCATTGTTCGACGGGACTTTTTGAGCTTGGAAGCATTGCCAAGTAGGACTTTAATTTGATCCTTTTGATTTTTGCATTTCTCTGTGGGACTTTTGAATTTGAGTCTGGAATTTGGCATCCGTATCACTATACTGGAATATGATACCAGGAGAGACTCATCATTTGTCGTTGGAGGATTTAGATGTGGAGTCTTGGAGGATTTTGAAATTTGGAATTTGGTTGACATCAGCATCGCTTATATTGAAGCATGGTTTCATGAGCGAATCATCATTTGTCGTTTGGAGGATTGAGAATTTGAATTTTTGATCGACATCAATATCGCTCACACTGAAACATGGTTTCGGGAGAGAATCATCATTTGTTTTTGGAGGATTTGGAGATTTATTTATATATACATATATATTCTTAGTTTAACGACTTAGGGGTTAAAAGGTTTTTTTGGACAAGTTTGCGCCCTTGCGGGTTTTCATAAGCTCGCGGGTAGTCCCGATCTTTTTACTCACGACGCCGTTTCATATTTTCATTCATGCCCCTTTTGCTTGTGGACTGACCCTTTTTCAGTTTAACGACTTAGGGGTCAAATATTCCCAGTTTAATGACTTAGGGGTCATATTCTGGCTTCATTTTCTTATTTGTCATTTTTGGCGCATCTTTGCGGGACTGTCTGGGATTAGCTTATTTGCGATTTGGAGCATTCATGCGTAGTATCTCTTAAGATATCGGCCGTTGATGGGTGGCATGGGCCCATTTCACTCAGCGCTTATCAATTGGTAGGGTTTCAAGTTTGGATCTTGATTGGTGTTTGCATCACTACACTGGAATGGTACCAGGAGCGACTCATCATTCGCCGTTGGGGGATTTTGAGATTTGGATTTTGGTTTTGATTTTGATTGGTGTCTGCATTGATACACTGGAATATGGTATCAGGAGCAACTCATCATTCGCTTTTGAAGGGATTTTTTATTCGAGTTTGGGCCATTGCGGGTTTTCATAAGCTCGTTGGTAGTCCTGTTTTTTTTACTCACGAAACCTTTTCAGGTTTTCATTCACACCCCTTTTACTTGTGGACTGGCCTTTTTTTATTTCCTAGTTTAACGACTTAGGGGTCAATTATTCTCAGTTTAACGACTTAGGGGTCGTTATTGCGCTTATTCTGTATTTCGCCTTATTTGCGCCTTTTTGTATAGTTATTTGAGCTTCTTGGATTTTGAGTTTGATTGAGCTGAATTGATGGCCGAGACTATGGACTTCATCTGATTTTTTCGCCCGACCTTAAGCTTCCCTTGAAGAAGTCTTAGTATTTTCTGCTTCTTTGGACAAGCATGTGTCCCACCATATAAACTGTGTGGATTGTGTATCCTTCTATTGCCACATCATTGGCAGAGATATTTGCTAGGCTTTTAGACTATTGTTGTAGTCTGCTCCTTTCAGGGAAGGACAAGTGCTAAGAGCAGTCGGTACGACCGGTGTTTAGGATACAACTGGTACTCTCTGTTTGAGTTCTTTCTTTTGAATTTGCACGGCGAATGGAGCTTAGTATTCACTTAATGAGACCATGCTATGCTTTTGATTCTGGGTCTTAGACATGCCTCTTTGCAGAACTCTTTGAATCGCTGCCTTCTTGATATGCGCAGTCATAATACACTTCTTCGCCGATCCCAGGGGTTCAAAAGAATTGTTGATTTTTATGGCAGATTTGGTTTTTGTCGCGGGGTAGCCATGTTCTTGGAACCCGACGAACTCCAATCTAGCGGGAACCTTAGCCCTCTTATTTGCTCTATATCTAAGTCGTTTCTTCTTCAACTCTTCGACTTTAAGGGCTTGGCAGGCATTTGCTTCCTTGGCGGCCATTTTGGGCTAACCGATAGACAGTCTATAGAGGACACTTGGATTTGCGATCGTCTTGGGCCTCGCCTGGGCTGGCCTAGAAATTCTTATTGCCCCCTTTGAGTTGACGGCTTTTCCCCAAGATGGAGAGATGGAAAGCCGCTTAAACACTGATTTGTGCTTTAGTTCGGGCACCCTTGCGGTTATGATGTTCGACCCTTTTTTTATTCCGGTTTGTTGATTTAGCTCATTGGAGCCTCTGCGGCAGTGCTGATGGCTATTGAAGTGAATATTGTCATGCCCCGCTTCCTAGTGTACGGAAAGGAGACGTGACTGGCCCGCTACGCATTTACTCAGAAGAAAACATGCTAAGCGTAAATTAGCAATATAATAAAGTACACAAGAAAAATGACAAGAGATGTAAATGAACATCAACTTTTATTGATTAAACATTCTTTACAATACAACTGGAAAGTAAAATACAATACTGGAAAGCGATGCCTAAACAACGGTATGTACTGAAAGTAAAAGTGAGTACAAGGGAAGCCTAGTGGTCGTGCTGCTCAATGATTTGCTCCAAGTGCTCCTGGCTGGTCTCAAACTCCTCAGAGTCGGGTCCTCCTGACAACATTCCAAAGAAAGAAGAGAAATAGGAATGTCGTCAGCGAACAATCGCTCGGTATGTCCCAAAGAGAGATATAAATAGAAAAGACAGATAAGAGGATGTAACTGGTATAATATTTGATTGTTATGTTAACGCAGTTGTTTGTAGCTTGGTACAGAATATGCCAGTGTATACGAGAGGAGTCCAACTTACACCGTGGACTATGGTAACCCATAGTACAAAGCTCAGTCGGTAAAACCACGGAACAACGACAATGGATGTATAGTTACGCCTTTTAATAACCATCTCGTGTCACTTTTAACACATTATGTGCCAGTCTACCTCTTTAAAACCCCGTAATGTCTTTTATATTGATTGTATATTGTTTTGTTTAATAGATGTACGGCTTTCCAAAACCATGATATCAGTAGTTCATGTAAACGGAAGGGATATAGACAGATAGTCATGTAATTAGAGTATATCCATGGTTCGGTTCGGTCGAGTCATGTTCATATTGATATAGATTGAATTCTGGTATAAATGGATTCATGTTGAATGAGAGTTATACTTGAATCATATTCAAGGATAGATTGATTGATTTCAGATTAGACTGAGACTCTGCCTGAGTCAACTTAAACAGGATTGAAGTCCTGAATTAGTTTTGGAGTTATCGGTAACTACTGCATATGGACGGCAGGATTTGTGTCTTTTTCCAAGACAATTACCATATTGATAACACCGTTTTTAATTTGTCTATCTTTGATAGGCAAGAACCCATATTCTCCGGCTCTCTGAGGCTCAAGAGGACTGGTCCTGCTTAAACCTATGTTTACTAGGGTCCTTATTGTAAATTAATATAACTTGAGGGGGTTTTATGAAAAATAGTTTTGATATATTTTCAAAATAAACCTTAAGTATTTATTTATCGTCTTTTGGTTTTCATAGTTGTAAATTTTAAGAGTGATGAGATAGTATAGTGGATATAAATCTAATTTTGAATAGTACATGGTATTTTCTTGTAATTCGACCTGTATTGAATGTGATGGTAATTTCATGATCTTTTGTGATTCTTTTCTTTTGATTAGAAAAAATGGAATATATATTTAAAATATATATTTTGATAATATTTATATATATGTAATTATATAAAAAAATATAGAATTTATTTATTAATAGAAATCACGTTTTCTTAAAAACTGTAATAAGAATTCCATCGAGATCGAATGCTCCGTAAGGAGGTCTTTATCTCGCACTACTAGTCCCGAGGACGAGCGATAACCCACACCATCCCGATCGGGTTTCCCAAAATGGGCCATAGATACTTATTTGCAAGGAATTAATTAAAACAATTTAAAGAATACGGGTTTTGATAGTTTAAGGTATTTTAATGTAAACCGTGTTTTGTCTCACAATTTTTTTTACAAAAGGCATCGTGCTATGTCAAGATGGGTGTTGTGATGAGGTAGGTCATTACCCCGTGCAATTTCTAAAGGTAAAATGAGCAAAACGATAAAGTAATGTCGTATGTAAACTAGATGGTATTTTATCGTAAAAGTTAAATAAAAGTTGTTTAACATTATATTTTGAATTGAAACTTGTTCCAAATTTTTGTTTAATGGTTAATAAACAATATATAAAAAGGTGGTGAATTTTTTATTAAGAAAAATTGCGTTTTTGATGAAATTAGAATCGGAAGTCGGAATAACTCCGCTTCTGACGAGTTTTGAAAATATGATTCTATTTACTAGAGAGAGAAGAGGGAAGATGGAAGAGGGGACTTACAAGGTTAGGATTTAGAGGAGAGGTAAAGGAAAAGGTTTGCGGCCTTCATGGAGTCTCGGGGTCGTCGGAGTGCTTCAAATCCTCGCCGGAACTTTGACCTTGGCTAACTCCACTTGTACAACTTTTGAACTTAGGAATTTTAGAGAGTTTTAGCAATGGATTTTAGAATGAGAAGGTTAGGGTGTGATGTTTGTATTTATAGCAGAAATTAGGGTTTAGGGTATTGAAATGAGAATTAAAAATCCATTAAAATTTGGTTTTAAGGCTCTTTTTAATTCTCTGCTAATGTGTAGGGAAAACAAACAGACTAGGGTTAGTGGGGGGAGTCCAAGGGGTGCTAAGGTAGAGTTTTGTAGCATTTGCTATGGTTGGGACCGGTGGCGCCGTCCCCCCAAGAAAATCTCGCCGGCCATCTTGGCTTGATGGGGTGTGGGATTTCTGCCACGTGTCCTAGTCGCTTCATATAGCTCAGTGCACATATTTTGAGCGACTTTTCATTTTCACATGCAGTGCACGTGCAAACTTTTGAGCTTCTAAAAGTTTAAAAGAAAAAATCAGTAAAAATATATGTAGCTAGGGGGATTCGAACACAGGGGCTACGTCGCAGTAGTGCAGGGCTTTACCAATGAGCTACAAGTATTTTCTTGCTGTTCAAAAGAAATTTAAATTTATAACTTGTGCTCAGGCTTAGATACTCCTTTCTGTATTTTGAAAAAAAATTCTGTACAGAAAGTTCAGGGTCATTATATTCTACCCCCTTTATAAAAATTTTGTCATCGAAATTTATAGAAGGAAATTGTAATAAATTCAAGAAAAGTTTGATGACAGCGGTGGTGAAAGCAATACTGGTAGTGCATGAAAAATAATGAGATGATACAAGGATTTGAAAAGATTGAAGGGAATTACCAGTGTTACCTTGGCCGATAGCCTCGGCTTCTACGGCCGCTAAGGTGAAAGCCTAACGCCGGGATACATTCCTCCTAGTTGGAGGCACATTCCTCTGTTATTGGGCATGTTTCTCTGCCCTCGAGGTATGTTCCTCATTGCCTGATGGAATTGGCGATTAGGCTGTGCAGGAGATCCACATGGAGGTGGAGCTGGGAGAGCAAGACGAGGTGTAGGAGCCTGGATAGCTGGCCACTGCGGATAAGTGTTGTGAGTTGGAACTGGGTTGCGTCTATAAGGACATGTTCCAATTCCATGAATGGATGCGCCATAAACTAAGCACAGGCTTTTTGCGTGCCTACAGTCCTTCCACAGGTGTCCATCCCTCTTGTAGTAGAAGCAAAAATCTGGACTTGGCCGGTTATTTGTTACTTCCGGTCTCCTGGGTTCAAAAGTTGGTATTGAAAAGGCTCTTCCTGCCATCTGGGTAGCAGGGCGCTTCACACCGGCAGATTGAGGTCTGCCCTTCTTCTTCACTACTGCCACATATCGACGGGCAGATTTCAAAGCTAGGTCATGGGTTGGGAAATCCTCTGTATCTAGAGCAGCTTGGATGTCCTGGTCCAGCCCTTGCTGAAATCGTTTGGCCCTGATCTCAGCCGTCGGTATCAAGTGTGCCGCGAATCTACTGAGCATGGTAAATTCGGCATCATACTCATCCACAGATTTGGTCCACATCGAACCTCATTGCAGGTGGATGAATTGCTTCTCCATATCAAATCGGGCAGTCTCAGGGAAATATTTCATGTCGAACATCTCGCAAAAATTCATCCATTCGATCGGTTGGTCAAGATGGCTTTCTTCCGCCTTCCACCAAACTCTAGCGTTATCTGTGAGTTGCAGCTTTGCAGCCCGTACCCAAGCGATCTCTGGCACTTGTGCTGCTGCCAGATCGTCCTCAATACTCTGATCCCATTTTTCAGCTTCCAAAGGGCTCTCTTTCCCAGAAAATTGCTTCGGGTGCAATGTCCGGAATTGCTTCACTCCGTGTCACGCCCCGCTTCCCGGTATACGGCGAAAGGGACGCGACGAGGCCTCTACGTATTTACTCAGAAGTAAATACGCTAAGCGTAACTAAGCAATATAAACGAATATTCACAAGAGACAAATGTAATGAACATCAACTTTATTTAATAACATTTTTTCTGTACAATACATGAAAAGTAAATACATGGAATAAGGCGATGCCTAAACAGTGGCATAACAGAAAAGGAAAATACAGAATGTAAGGGAAAAAGTACAAGTGAAACTACAGTTCGGGATCTTCAATAAACTGGTCCAAGTTTTCAGTGCTAGGCTCGATCTCTGGAAGGTCCGGAACACCTAACAGCATTCCAAAGAAGAAAGAGAAGGAATGTTGTCAGCGAACAATCGCTCGGTAAGTCCTAAAAATAAGGGGGAAGTAGAATAGACAGAGAGAGAGATAGTGTAACTTTTAAAGTGGTATTATATTTTATAATGTTGTATTTAGTGTTACCGTTGTTGTTTGTAACTTAGTACAGAAAGATGCCAGTGTATACGAGAGGAGTCTCACTTGCCCGGGAGACTAAGGTATCAGGAATTCAAGGAACCGTTCATGCCACAGTATAACAGCAAAGGAATACATGTTAGGTGTCTTATGGTTGCAGTCCAGTGCCACTTCTAACACCTTCCGTACCAATCTACCCCTTAAACCCCGCGATGTCTTGGTTGTATTGTTTGTATTGTATTGCAACTTGTAATGTCTTGTAATATAGATTGTATAATTGGATGACTTGCCAAAACCATGATATCAGTAAATGGGTGTAACTGGAGAATCATGTAAATGGAAGTATATCCATGGTTCGGTTCAGTCAATACAGGTTGAATATATCGAATATATGGATTCATGGATTCATATTGAATTATAGTATTGTAGATTGTACTTGAATCATATTCAAGTCAGATTATTTATAATGAGACTCAGTCTGAGTCAGAACAATTAGAAAAGAAATTGAAGTCTTGAATTAGATTTTGATATTATCGGTAATCGCTGCACTTGAGCGGCAGGATTTGTGTCTTTTTCAAAGACGATTACCGTGTTGATAACACCGTTTGTTAAGTTGTCTACTTTAAATAGGCAAGCACCCATATCTCCGACTCCTTGAGGCTCAAGAGATTGGTCCCGCTTAAACCTATATTTACTAGGGTCCTTATTGTAATTTATAGAACTTGAGGGGGTTTTATGTAAAAATAATTTTGTATAATTTACAAAATACACCTCAAGTATTTAATTATCGTCTTTAGAGTTTTCATAGCTGTAGATTTTATATTTGTGACATTTCTAGTGAATAAACCTATTTTTCATAATACATGGTATTAAATTGTAAAGTGTTGGACTTGTATAGAATTTCTTGGTATTTTCATGTAAAGTGATTCTTTTGACTTAGAAAAGTTGGAATATTGATATTATAACAAAAATAGATATTTTGATAATACATATATATTTATATATTTATAACAATAATTTTAATTTATTATTTTCTAGAAATCTCATTTTCTTAAGATATTTGTATTTTAAATCTCTCGAGACCGAATGCTCCTTGCGGAGGTCTGAATCTCGCACTACTAAGCCCAATGATGTGCGATAATCCACACCATCCCAGTCGGGCTCCCCAAAATGGGTTGTAGCGGCGCTTTGCAAAGATTTGTAAAAATACGTAATTTTGTAGAAAATGGTTTTTATAAGTTTAAGGTAGTTTATGTAAAACGGTATTTCCCGAATCTATATTTCCCAAAAGGTATTGTGCTATGTTGCATATGAGTGTTGTGAAGAGATAGGTCATTACCTAATGATCTATCTAAAGGTATAGCAAGATTAATGATGTTTTAATGTCGAAACTAAACTACATGGTATTTTTCTGAAAAGGAGCGGTAAAAGTTACAAAATGAAATGTTTTTCTATGAAACTTATTCAGCATGTTTTTTTAATGATTAATAGTCAAGATGTAAGAGTTTAATATGGTTGTGTTAAGGAAAATTGAACTTTACAAAGAAAATCGAATCAGAAGTCGGATTTAACTCCGCTTCCGTCGGGTTTAAAAAATACAAGTTTTAAGAATAGAGAATAGAAGAGGGTGGAGGGAATTACTTAGGTTAGAGAAGAGGGAGAGGAAGACGTAGGATTCGCCGGTGCGTCGTTTCATCGCCGGAAGCTCCCAGGGTTGTCGTCGGAAAATTGCCGGAGCTTCGCCTTTCGCTAACTCCAATTGCACACAAAATTCTAGAGAGTTTTCTTGAAAGTTTGGACAGAATTTGTGAGTGAGGTGATGTGTTTAGGGGTGGTATTTATAGGGTAAAACTAAGTTTAGGGTAGGTGAAAGGGTGTGAAGAAAAAATTTAATAAATTGTATTAAAAATTAGATTTATTGATATTTTAAAGGGCTCTGTTAAGGTGCATGATTTTTAAAGTATACAGGGGTAATGGGGAGGCCAAGAGGTAGAACTTTCATGAAGACCAACTTGGGTTTTGACTGAGTTCGGCCGGCGGCGGCAGGCCGAGTCGGGCGATTCGCTGGCCCGAGTCGACCGAGTCACACCGAATCAGGGGTCCACGTGTCTCTTGGCGATTTGTCTACCCTCCTGGGATAGTTTGTTTTACATGTGAAGTGCGGTTTTTACGAGTTATGCACGTGTAGACCCTTGGGATTCTAAAAATTTAAAAGAAAACACTATTAAAAATAATGTGGGTGATGGGATTTAAACTCTGGTACTTTGGTTCAGCAGTGCAAGGTCCTACCAATGAGCTACAAGCTTCTTCTTGCTATTAAAAAGCAAAACAAATTTATAACTTGTGTTCAGGAAAAAATACCCCTTTCTATATTTTTTAAAAAAATGTACAGAAAGTTGTACAGAAAGTTTAGGGTTGTTACACTCCGGGTGCTTCCGTTTCTGGGCGGTTCAATAAGATAGCAGTCTGCTGCTGCCGCCCTTTCAGGAGGCTCATAATTGCCTCGAGAAGTACTGTCTGCTCGTTGATCGGAGCTACAACGGTAAGCGTAAGTGGAAGAGGTGGTGGTGTGTTGTTGAAGTTTGCGCTGGTATTGTTTGGAGAATCCATAAGCTTGAAAGAAAAAATAGGGTTAGGATAGATTCAAGGAATATGAAATGTTAAGAATTTTTTTAGTTGCCGATTTTTGTGTTATATTGCTTAGGACTTTATGCAGAACTGGCCTGCATGGTAGGTTTCCATGCAGAACTGGCCTGCATGGTAGGGTTCCATGCAGAACTGACCTGCATGGACCGCCAACAAAACCTGCTATACCCTGCTTCCCAGTGTACGGTAAGGAGACGTGACTGGTCCGCTACGCATTTACTCAGAAGCAAACACGCTAAGCGTAAATAAGTAATATAATAAAGTACACAAGAAAAATGACAAGAGATGTAAATGAACAACTTTTATTGATTAAACATTCTTTACAATACAACTAGAAAGTAAAATACAATACTTGAAAGCGATGCCTAAACAACGGCATGTACCGAAGTAAAAGTGAGTACAAGTGAAGCCTAGTGGTCGTTCTGCTCAGTGATCTGCTTCAAGTGCTCCTGGCTGGTCTTAAACTCCTCAGAGTCGGGTCCTCCTGACAACATTCTAAAGAAAGAAGAGAAATAGGAATGTTGTCAGTGAACAATCGCTCGGTAAGTCCCAAAGAGAGATAGAAATAGAATAGACAGATAAGTAGATGTAACTGGTATAATATTTGATTATTATGCTAACGCAGTTGTTTGTAGCTTGGTACAGAATATGCCAATGTATATGAAAGGAGTCCAACTTACACCGTGGACTATATGTTGGATATGTATGTCCTAGAGGCCATTATTGTATAGTACTAGTTTGTATAATACATTTTGGAAGCTTGGGATATATATATGGGTTTACGACATTCTTGCTTAATATAGTAGTATGCTACTTGGTTTGTTTCTATCTTAATATGTGTATATGTTTCTTTTAGCATATCGTTAATACATATTGATGGAGCCCTTAGGATCTTTGCTTGACTAGCGGCGTTGTGATGGCGATCACACTAGTGGGGGCTGGGTAGTCTATAAGCACATCCTTATTCTGGTCCCTAGTCGTAGGATTATTGAGACAGGACATCGATAATCCAGAGTAGACTGGTGCATACGCTTCCCGTCCCAGCAGGGGAGATGGTCTGTCCTACAGCCATCAGTACGTCGTACTGGAGATAGTATGCAGGTGCTCGTTAGGTTACGAGTACACTGGACAGGACTCGTCGAGAACTGTTGGTTGGTATTATACCTATCGTCAGTTAACAGTTCCCAGGTGACATGAGTACAGCTTAGTCCGTTGACTTGACACTGCCATTTCGCCTCAAGTGTGTTCCCACTGTTCTTTGATTGCTATCCTACCACGGCTCTATTGAGTCGTCCAAACAGGTAGTAGTTGGGTGCAGTCCCGAAGCACTTGGAGGCAGTGACGGTTAGACAGGATTCGTCTCTCCCGGTATTGGGGGTTGATATCGCGCTGTGTCTAGGAAAGCCATTACACATAGTCGTCCCTGGCCAGGGCAAGCAAGATTTACTGGTAGTGTTTTCCAGTAGTTTCTCAGGGTGTTCTGGGCTACACTCCGACACAACTTGTACCGCTATTAGGGGTCTGACGTTTACCGTCCCTAGGCCCGACATGCGATACTCATAGACGAATAGACCGGACTGTACGGAGATTGTCACATTCAGGCTCAGTAGGAGTTCGGATGGGGTTTACCTCGTCGGCCTTCTTGTCGACATCTACCTGGGGACTGTTACGTACAGCTAGTGCCGCTTGCGGTCTGTAGTTAAACCCACTGCCAGCGTAGTGTCGAGTCTTTAGAGTCCCACACAGAGAGTTTCCCTGCACTGGGCAAAAGGTGTAGAGGCCGTATGGTTTTATGGCAGGGCTGCGATCACTCACGTGCACTTATGTGCATATGATGTTCGGGCAGACAATACTAGTGGGCTTTGGTTTAAACCGGATCCTAGTATTGTATTGATGGATCAGTTTTGTCTTCTAGTATTCGTGTTCTATGGAATGCGGATGTGGGTGTGTATACACGGATGTGAGGAGCGAAGAAGGAGGTGCCTCATTAGGGTTTTGACCATTGACTTGGTCAAAACCATTATGAGGTGAGGAAAATGTTTACTAATCTTTTTAATGATAATTTTATTATGGTTAATTGGTTTGACCATTTGACCATGCTTGACCATTTGACTTGTTGACTTATGTTGACCTAGATATTTTTTGCTAAGCATAAGATATTTTCTGCTAAGCATAAGATATTTTCTTGCTTAGCATTAAATGAGACATGATAGTGGTCAAATAAACTTAGCCATCATAATTATCAGAATAAAAGATTGGTTTTTATTTTTCCATGGCTCATAATCTCATTTGCATTCTCCCTCTTCATTTTGGAGCTCTCATAAGCTCTCTTTCTTCTTCCTCACTAAAAATCCCTCTAGCTCTCATGTGTTGAGAAAATTAGGGATCAAATAGACAAACAACTTCATCACAATACTCTACATCACCTAGGACATCAAGCTTGGCATTCTTGTTGCCCTAGTTACCTCGGTTCTTAAGGTGGAGCTTGGAATATAGACTCTCGGGTGGATCATCTTCGACTTAAGGAGGCCGGAGTTCAAGCACGATCCATACTACCATCGAGGAGCTTAAGGAGAGGAACGAAGACCCGAAAGACTTGGTTTCTTTAGGTATAACTTCTATCATAGTAGATAGAACTCTATTGCATGCTAACTAGGTTTATGGTAAAGATCCGGTTAAGGTTTATGTTAGCGCCAAGTTCGTTATCACTACGAAATTTTTGTTTCGCATTTGGCCACGGAAGTTGGCCGGGGCGCTAGTGTAACCCTTCACTATGGTAACCCGTAGTATAAGGCTTCGTCGGTAAAACCGTGGAACAACGACAATGGATGTATAGTTACGTCTTTTAATGACCATCTCGTGCCACTTTTAACACATTCTGTGCCAGTCTACCTCTTTAAAACCCCGTAATGTTTTTTTATATTGATTGTATATTATTTTGTTTAATAGATGTACGACTTGCTGAAATAATGATATCAGTAGTTCATGTAAACGGAAGGGATATAGACGGATAGTCATGTATTCAGAGCATATCCATGGTTCGGTTTAGTCGAATCATGTTCATGTTGATATAGATTGAATTATGGTATAAATGGATTCATGTTGAATAGGAGTTATACTTGAATCATATTCAAGGATAGATTGATTGATTTCAGATTAGACTGAGACTCTGCCTGAGTCAGACACTTAAACAGAATTGAAGTCCTGAATTAGTTTTGGAGTTATCGGTAACTACTGCATATGGACGGCAGGATTTGTGTCTTTTCCCAAGACAATTACCATATTGATAACACCGTTTTTAATTTGTCTATCTTTGATAGGCAAGAACCCATATTCTCCGGCTCTCTGAGGCTCAAGAGGACTGGTCCTGCTTAAACCTATGTTTACTAAGGTCCTTATTGTAAATTAATATAACTTGAGGGGGGTTCATGAAAAATAGTTTTGATATATTTTCAAAATAAACCTTAAGTATTTATTTATCATCTTTTGGTTTTCATAGTTGTAAATTTTAAGAGTGATGAGATAGTATAGTGGATATAAATCTAATTTTGAATAGTACATGGTATTTTCTTGTAATTCGACTTGTATTGAATGTGATGGTAATTTCATGATCTTTTGTGATTCTTTTCTTTTGATTAGAAAACATGGAATATATATTTAAAATATATATTTTGATAATATTTATATGTATGTAATTATATAAAAAAATATAGAATTTATTTATTAATAGAAATCACGTTTTCTTAAAAATTGTAATAATAATTCTATCGAGATCGAATGCTCCGTGAGGAGGTCTTTATCTCGCTCTACTAGGCCCGAGAACGAGCGATAACCCGCACCATCCTGATCGGGTTTCCCAAAATGGGTCGTAGAGACTTATTTGCAAGGAATTAATTAAAACAATTTAAAGAATACGGGTTTTGATAGTTTAAGGTATTTTAATGTAAACTGTGTTTTGTCCCACAAAAATTGTTACAAAAGCCATCGTGATATGTCAAGATGAGTGTTGTGATGAGGTAGGTCATTACCTCGTGCAATTTCTAAAGGTAAAATGAGCAAAACGACAAAGTAATGTCGTATGTAAACTAGATGGTATTTTACCGTAAAAGTTAAATAAAAGTTGCTTAACTTTATATTTTGAATTGAAACTTATTCCAAATTGTTGTTTAATGGTTAATGAACAATATATAAAAAGATGGTAAATTTGTTAATAAAAAAAATTGCGTTTTTAATGAAATTAGAATCGGAAGTCGGAATAACTCCGCTTCCGACGAGTTTTGAAAATAGGATTCTATTTGCTAGAGAGAGAAGAGGGAAGAGGGAAGAGGGAAGAGGGGACTTACAAGGTTAGGGATTAGAGGAGAGATAAAGGAAAAGGTTTGCGACCTTCGTGGAGTCGCGGGGTCGCCGGAAGTGCTTCAAATCCTCACCGGAATTTTGACCTTAGCTAACTCCACTTGTACAACTTTTGAACTTAGGAATTTTAAAGAGTTTTGGCAATGGATTTCAGAATGAGGAGGATAGGGTGTGATGCTTGTATTTATAGCAGAAATTAGGGTTTAGAGTATTGAAATGAGAATTAAAAATGCATTAAAATTTGGTTTTAAGGCTCTTTTTAATTCTTTGCTAATGTACTGGGAAAACAAACAGACTAGGGTTATTGGGGGGAGTCCAAGGGGTGCTAGCGCAGAGTTTTGTAGCATTTGCTACGGTTGGGACAGGCGGCACCGGCCCCCCAAGCAAATCTCGCCGGCCATCTTGGCTTTGTGGGTTGTGGGATTTCTGCCACGTGCCCTAGTCCCTTCATATAGCTCAGTGTACATGTTTGATTTGAGTGACTTTTTATTTTTACATGAAGTGCACGTGCAAAATTTTGAGGTTCTAAAAGTTTAAAAGAAAAAATCAGTAAAAATATATATAGCTAGGGGGATTCGAACACAGGGGTACGTCGCTGCAGTGCAGGGCTTTACTAATGAGCTACAAGTGTTTTCTTGCTGTTCAAAAGCAATTTAAATTTATAACTTGTGCTCAAGCTTAGGTGCTGCTTTCTATATTTTGAAAAAAAATTCTTTACAGAAAGTTCAGGGTCATTACATTCTACTCTCCTTATAAAAATTTCATCTTCGAAATTTATAGAAGGAAAGTGTAACATATTCAAGAAAAGTTTGATGACAGTGGTGGTGAAAGAAATACTGGTAGTGCATGAAAAGTAACGAGATGATGCATGGGTTTGAAAAGATCTAAGGGAATTACCAGTGTTACCTTGGTCAATAGCCTCGGCTTCTACGGCCGCTAAGGTGAAAGCCTGACGCCGTGGTACATTCCTCCTAGCTAGAGGCACATTCCTCTGTCCTTGGGGCATGTTTCTTCTCCTTCGAGGCATGTTCCTCATTGCCTGATGGAATTGGCGATTAGGCTGTGCAGAAGGTCCACGTGGATGTAGAGCCGGGAGAGCAGGACAAGGTGTAGAAGCCTGGATAGCTGGCCGCTGCGGATAAGTGTTGTGAGTTGAAAATGGGTTGCATCTATAAAAACACGTTCCAATTCCATGAGTGGATGCGCCACAAACTAAGCACAGGCCTTTTGCGCGCCTACAGTCCTTCCACAGGTGTCCATCTCTCTTGCAGTAGAAGCAAAAATCTAGACTTGGCCGGTTATTTGTTACTTCCGGTCTCCTGGGTTCAAAAGTTGGTATTGAAGAGGCTCCTCCTGTCATCTGGGAGGCATGGCGCTTCACACCGGCAGATTGAGGTCCGCCCTTCTTCTTCACTACTGCCTCGTATCGACGGGCAGCTTTAAGAGTTAGGTCATGGGTTAGGAAATTCCCTGTAGCTAGAGCAGCTTGGATTTCCTGGTCCAACCCTTGCTGAAATCGTCTGGCCCTGATCTTAGCCGTCGGTATCAAGTTTGCCGCGAATCTACTAAGCATGGTAAACTCAGCATCATACTCATCCACAGATTTGGTCCGCATCGAACCTTGTTGCAGGTAGATGAATTGCTACTCCATGTCAAATCGGGAAGTCTCGGGGAAATATTTCACGTCGAACTTATCGCGAAAAGTCCTTCATTCGATCGGTTGGTCAAGATGGCTTTCTTCCGCCTTCCACCAAACCCTAGCGTTATCTGTGAGAGTTGCAGCTTTGCAACCAGTACTCAAGCGATCTCTGGCACTTGTGCTGCTGCCAGATCGTCCTCAATACTCTGAGCCCATTCTTCATCTTCCAAAGGGCTCTCTTTCCCAGAAAATTGCTTCGGGTGCAATACCTAGAATTGCTTTACTCCGGGTGCTTCCACTTCTGGGCTGTTCAATAAGATAGCAATCTGCTGCTGCTGTCCTTCTAGGTGACTCTTAATTGCCTCGAGCAGTACCGTCTGCTCGTTGATCAGAGCTACAACGGTAAGCGTAAGTGGAAGAGGTGGTGGTGTTTTTTTGAAGTTTATGCTGGTATTGTTTGGAGAATCCATAATCTTGAAAGAAAAAATAGGGTTATGATAGATTCAAGGAATATGAAATGTAAAGAATGTTTTTAGTTGCTGATTCTTATGTTATATTGCTTAGGACTTTATACAGAATTGACCTACATGTCCTTACAGAACTGGCCTGCATGGTAGGGTTCCATGCAGAACTGACCTGCATTGGCCGCTAACAAAACCTGTCATGCCCCGCTTCCCAGTGTACGGTAAGGAGACGTGACTGGACCGCTACGCATTTAATCAGAAGCAAACATGCTAAGCGTAAATAAGCAATATAATAAAGTACAAAAGAAAAATGATAAGAGATGTAAATGAACATCAACTTTTATTGATTAAACATTCTTTACAATACAACTGGAAAGTAAAATACAATACTGGAAAGCGATGCCTAAACAATGGCATGTACATAAAGTAAAAGTGAGTACAAGTGAATCCTAGTGGTCGTGCTGCTCAGTGATCCGCTCCAAGTGCTCCTGGCTAGTCTCGAACTCCTCAGAGTTGGGTCCTACTGACAACATTCCAAAGAATGAAGAGAAATAGGAATGTCGTTAGCGATCAATCGCTTGGTAAGTTCCAAAGAGAGATATAAATAGAATAGATAGATAAAAGGATGTAACTGGTATAATATTTGATTGTTATGCTAACGCAGTTGTTTGTAGATTGGTACAGAATATGCCAGTGTATACGAGAGGAGTCCAACTTACACCGTGGACTATGGTTACCCATAGTACAAGCCTCCGTCTATAAAACCATAAAACAACGGCAATGGATGTATAGTTACGTCTTTTAATGACTATCTCGTGCCACTTTTAACACATTCTGTCCCCGTCTACCCCTTTAAATCCTCGTAATGTCTTTTATATTGATTGTATGTTGTTTTGTTTAATAGATGTACGACTTGCCAAAACCATGATATCAGTTGTTCATGTAAACGGAAGGGATATAGACGGATAGTCATGTAATCAGAGTATATCCATGGTTCGGTTCAGTCGAGTCATGTTTATGTTGATATAGATTGAATTATGGTATAAATGGATTCATGTTGAATAATAGTTATACTTGAATCATATTTAAGGATAGATTGATTGATTTCAGATTAGACTGAGACTCTGCCTGGGTCATACACTTAAACAGAATTGAAGTCCTGAATTAGTTTTGTAGTTATCAGTAACTGTTGCACATGGACGGCAGGATTTGTCTCTTTTTCCAAGACAATTACCGTATTGATAACACCGTTTTTAGTTTGTCTACCTTAGATAGGCAAGTACTCATATTCTCCGGCACTCGACTCAAGAGAACTGGTACCGCTTAAACCTATGTTTACTAGGGTCCTTATTGTAAATTAATATAACTTGAGGGGGTTTTATGAAAAATAGTTTTGATATATTTTCAAAATAAATCTTAAGTATTTATTTATCATCTTTAGGTTTTCATAGTTGTAAATTTTAAGAGTGATGAGATAGTATAGTGGATATAAACCAAACTTTGAATAGTATATGGTATTTTCTTGTAATTTGACTTGTATTGAATGTGATGGTAATTTCATGATCTTTTGTGATTCTTTTCTTTTGATTAGAAAACATGGAATATATATTTAAAATAGATATTTTGATAATATATATATATATATATAATTATATAAAAAAATATAGAATTTATTTATTAATAGAAATCACGTTTTCTTAAAAATTGTAATAAGAATTCCATCGAGATTGAATGCTCCATGAGGAGGTCTGCATCTCGCTCTACTAGTCCCGAGAACGTGCGATAACCCACACCATCCCGATCCGATTCCCAAAATGGGTTGCAGAGGCTTATTTGCAAAGAATTAATTAAAACAATTTAAAGAATACGGGTTTTGATAGTTTAAGTATTTTAATGTAAACTGTGTTTTGTCCCACAAAAATTGTTAGAAAAGCCATCGTGCTAGGTCAAGATGAGTGTTGTGATGAAGTAGGTCATTTCCTCATTCAATTTCTAAAGATAAAATGAGCAAAATGATAAAGTAATGTCGTATGTAAACTAGATGATATTTTACCGTAAAAGTTAAATAAAAGTTGTTTAACATTATATTTTGAATTGAAACTTGTTCCAAATTGTTGTTTAATAGTTAATAAACAATATATAAAAAGATAGTAAATTTGTTATTAAGAAAAATTATGTTTCTGATGGAATTAGAATCGGAAGTCGGAATAACTCCGCTTCCGACGAGTTTTGAAAATAGGATTCTATTTACTAGAGAGAGAAGAGGGTAGAGGGCACTTACAAGCTTAGGATTTAGAGGAGAGGTAAAGGAAAAGGTTTGCGGCCTTCGTGGAGTTGCAGGGTTGCCGGAAGTGCTTAAAATTCTCGCCGAAACTTTGACCTTGGCTAACTCCACCTGTACAACTTTTGAACTTAAGAATTTTAGAGAGTTTTGGTAATGGATTTAAGAATGAGAAGGCTAGGGCATGATGTTTGTATTTATAGAAGAAATTAGGGTTTAGGGTATTGAAATGAGAATTAAAAATACATTAAAATTTGGTTTTAAGCCTCTTTTTAATTCTCTGCTAATGTGCAGGGAAAACAAACAGACTAGGGTTAGTAGGAGGAGTTCAAGGGGTGCTTGGGCAGAGTTTTGTAGCATTTGCTACGGTTGGGACTGGAGGCACTGACCCCCCAAGCAAATCTCGTCGGCTATCTTGGCTTGGTGGGGTGTGAGATTTTTGCCACGTTTCCTAGTCGCTTCATATAGCTCGGTGCGTATGCTTGATTTGAGTGACTTTTCATTTTTACGTGTGGTGCACGTGCAAACTTTTGAGCTTCTAAAAGTTTGAAAGAAAAAATCAGTAAAAATATATGTGGCTAGGGCGATTCGAACATAGGGGCTACGTCGCAGCAGGGCAGAGCTTACCAATGAGCTATAAGTGTTTTCTTGCTGTTCAAAAGAAATTTAAATTTATAACTTGTGCTCAGGCTTAGGTGCTCCTTTCTGTATTTTGAAAAAAAATCTGTACAGAAAGTTCAGGGTCATTACAAATATGAAGGTCCCAAATTGGATCGGATGTCCTTCCCCCTTCTGCATGTGATTTGGTGGAAAATCACTTTTGTGGTAGCCTTGATTTTGTATGTGACGGTGGTCGCGTTGGAAGTTGAGCTTATTTTCCTAGAAATTTAACATACATTAGTTTAAAATCATTTCGGACGTAACTTGAAAACTTGAGAAACTTTAGTTTAATGTCATTTCAGACATAAATTGAAAACATGAGAAACTTTAGTTTAATGTCATTTCAGACGTGAACTTATGGAGTAGGTATGTGAAGCGGTTCTTTGTTGGCATTCAAACACAAGTTAGAAGCAAAGAATGGCGAGCGGACCTTGGTTTTCATTCATTACTTACGACTAACAAGTATTCAAAATGTCTTCATTGTTGATTATTGTTGAGATTTGTTAGCCTGAATGAAGGAGCATGGTTTCGTACAGAAAACAACGTATGTCTTGGCAGAGTTTGCTTGACCCGAGAGATGGGAGGAGAGATAGATCTCACCGGACGTGTCAGAATATGTAGAGTGTTTTTCGTCACCCTGTTTAGATAGGAATGCGCTCGCTTGTCAGGTATTGTACAGATTCCCCCTGCTTAGGGTAAGCTGAGCTTTGTTGATTGTGTGGATCCTAATCTACGACAGCCGCAGACAAATCTGTCGTTAATTACCCGTCGCCTCGAAGTGAGGGAACCTCCGATTAATGGGTTGAGCAAATCATACGAACTCAATATAAAACGTTTGTGTTGGGAAAATATGCAGGTGGGTGTGTTTATTTCATTTTTTACTTATGTTCATTTATTTAAGTTTTAGTTTCATTTATTATTATGTTTACTTATTATTATATATATTTTTATTTTTTTATATGTTATTTATATTTATTTTATTTTATATTATTTTTTGATTGGGGACTTTCCCCTTCGCCGGAAAGTCCTCCAAAGGCCCGAGAACTCCCTTAGGGGGTCACCGATGGTGGGGGTCCCCTCGGAGGGGTCTCCAACTATGGGAGCCCTATCATAGGGGTCCCCGACAGCGGGAGCCCCATTTATGGGGTCCCGACGGCGGGGACCTCTCATGTGGAGGTTCAAACGGTAGGGACCCCTCGGGAGGCCCCGAAGGCTGGAACCACTTTTAGGGAGGTCCCAACAACGGAAACCCATCTTTTAGGGGCACCGACAGCAGAAAATCCCCTAGTGGAGATTTTCGAAAGCGGAAAATCCCCGTAAGGGGATTTCCGACAGTGATGGATGAAACCTCAATTTTTGAAAATGGAAATATGGATTGAAATCCATATTCTCTAGGGTTTCCCCAAGGGAAACCCCCGAAGATTTCCCCTTTGATGGGGTCACCCTCAACCTATTCCGACTGGGTCCGCAAAATCTTTTCTAGGAGTTTTAAGGCCTTGAGTGTGATTCTTGAACAATGAAAGAAATCTCCTTTTTCTTCTTTTCAAAATCTTAGATCTTAAAAAGGAGAACAAAGGGAAATAAGATATCTTCTTTTTGGAATTTGATGGCGGATTGGCTTTCGTTTCTCTCTCCCTTTTTTTTTATATAGCTTGGGATCTAGATGTATTTACTATTAAAAGAATAGAGAGTTTTCTCAATCCCAAAAACAAAGAAAAAGAAAAAGAAGAACCTTGATGAGGAGGGAAAAGGAGAGAACGGCTCAAAATCCTAGAAAATTATTGATGAGAATAATTGTTTTTTTATTTCTTCACTTGGGTAGGGTTTAAGTACCCCTTATATTTTTTATTTGGGTTCCTGGGCTTTACAAGTTGGCTTTTTGCCTATTTCTTGCATTTTTGCACTTTTAGCCTCATGGACTACAATTTTGGCTTTTTGCCCACATTTTTTTACTTTTACTTCCTGCATATTACATATTGCATCTACTTATTACATTTCTTATTTCTTTTATTTTCTTGGCATGGGGGCAAAATTTGACTTTCTGGACAAAGGGGTGTAAATTTTGACCCAACACAAAACAACCAAGGAAGCCTTTTTATTCAATTGATAAGACTTCAAACTTGCTTTATTTAGTTCACACTGATATTTGTGAGTTCAATGGTGTTTTAACTAAAAACTTAAAAAATACTTTATCACTTTTATTGATGACTCTAGTAAATATTGTTATGTTTTCTTGCATAAAATCAAAGATGAGGCTCTAGAAAAATTTATAATTTTTAAGAATGAAGCCGAAAATCAAGCTGGTAAGAAACTTAAATGGTTAAGATCTGATAGAGCAGGAGAATACACCTCTATTCAGTTTATTCAATTATGTTAATCTTTAGGCATAGTGCATGAAGAAATTGCTCCATATTCTCCACAATATAACGGTGTAGCAGAACGAAAGAATAAAACATTGAAAGATATGATTAATAGTCTGCTTGAAAGTTCTGGACTTCCTAAATATATGTGGGGAGAGATTTTGAATACGGTTTGCCATATTCTGAATAGAGTCCCTCAAAAGTATAAAGAAAGTAGTCCATTCAAACTTTGGGGAGGTCGAAAGCCTAACTTGAAACACCTTAAAGTGTGGAAGTGTTTTGCAAAAGTACTTGTCCCAGAATAAAAAAGGAAAAAGTTCGATCCTAAGACAGTAGATGCTATCTTTTTGGGCTATGTGGAAAACACCTATGCATTGCAATTTTTTGCGATTAAGTCTGAAATCTCTGGTATAGACATTAACACTATAGTTGAGTTTCGTGATGCAAATTTCTTTAAGTATGTTTTCCTTATGAAAACCGATATACCTCAAAATACTACTAATGAAGATTCCAACATTGTCTCGACTTCCATTCCTTATCATGTGGAAAGAATGATAAATGTGCGGGAAGAAAGTTCCAACTCTGGATCTCATAAATCTGAAGTGTTGGATGAACCCAGAAGAAGCAAAAGAGGAAGAACCTTTAAGGACTTTAGAAACGATTTTATCGTTTACAATGTAGAGGAAGATTCTGCTACCTACAGTGCTGCTATGGCCTCGAAAGATGCTATAAAGAGTGAGATAGATTCCATTGTTTCTATCGGAACTTGGGAATTAGTGGATCTTCCTCCTGGGTGTACTACCATTGGGTGTAGATGGATCTTCAAAAAAAAGCTGAAACCAGATGAAACCGTCGATAAGTTTAAAACCAGACTTGTTGCCAAGGGGTTTAAACAAATAGAAGGCATTTACTTCTTTGATACTTATTCTCTAGTTGCCCGAATGACTACAATCAGAGTGCCTATAGCATTGGCTTCCATATATGATTTCACTTTCCATCAGATGGATGTGAAAACCACTTTTCTTCATGGTACTCTTGAAGAAGAGATTTATATGAATCGGCATGAAGGATTTGTAGCTGATGATACTCACAAGTGGGAATTTCCCAGATCATAACTCATAGCGGATGGCATGTCGTCCACATAAGCCCGCTAGATTCCTGGGGGCTATGGAGCTGGAATAGGTATGATGCATCGGAGATATTCCTCGGCGACTAGCCCCCGAGGTCACATCCGACCTTTTGGAGGCCTCCCCTGAGTACGTTCCCTCTTCTCCTAACCACCGGCAATTGCTCGTCCCCGAGCAATCATAGAGTTGAGCTTCCTCAGCTTCTTAGCTCGTCTCTGAGCTATCCTATAGTTGAGATTCGTTAGCTCCCTTACTCATTTCCGAGCTACCCTATAGTTGAGATTCCTCAACGTCTCTGTTTGGCTAGGAGCATGGAGCACGAGCACCCCCGTATCGGCTCCGTGTATCTCACAACGACGAGATCTCCACCGCTCCATATCTCGTATCCCACGCTAGCGTATCTCGCCATTATTAAGTGTATCTCGCCATTAACGGGCGTAACCCACCATCAACGAAAACGTGAAGCGAGGGCATAACGACGGCGAGAATATCGCATCGGCTCGCTCCAATGTGAGCCCTATATAAACCCCTCCTCCAGACGATTCAGATAACTCGAACTCAATCCAATACGCCGCTACTCTTCCCAATTATTTCTCGATACTTACTTGATCATTGGAGGGTCCTACGGTGGTTTCCCACCGTGGGACTTCCTTTGCAGGTAGCTCGGTGTCCAAAACAACAAACATCCCATTAAGATTCACACCCAACCTTCAGCGCAAATTTCAACCGTTCAGCCCCGCGGGCCAACAGATCGATGGAGGACAACATCTGAGAGAAATTCCGACCTCCATCAGTTGGCGCCGTCTGTGGGAACGTTTCATTTTCCACCAAAAAATTTGATCTTCCTGTTCCTGCCTAAAATTTGGGCGTTCATGTTAAGTGCAAGCGCAACATACAAGCAAAAAAGTACAAAAGAGCCCCAAAATAACAAGTGGCCTCATTATGTTCAAGGGAATGTAAAGCAGTTTTTTCCGAACTATGTTTTCCATAATCCCAAATACGAATCAGGAGGATTATGATGACATCAAAATCTTCTTAAAAAGTGCTTCAATTTGATATATTATGGGATTCGTAACTCGTCCGGAATCAAAAGTTACGAGCAAACGTGTGATGCAAGTATAGCTTTATGCAAAGCCGAGGGGATATATTTTAGTCCCACATCAGCCACACCAAAGAATTGAGAAGTGTTTATATAACACTTCTATCTTTTATTGCATTAAGACTAATGAAAGAGGATATAGTGAAACCACACGCGCGCGGCGTCGCCGCCGTGCCGTGCCGTGCCGAGTGAGCGAGCGAGCCGCGTATGCCTGCATCTGCGGACACGAATGCCGCTCCGATTCTAGTTCACAAAGTCTCGAGTATTCGCCCAAACAAAATAGATGCTTCTGAACGAAAGAGCAAAATCTTCTTCGTTAAAACGAATTTAACAAATCAAACTAAATTGATCCTTTTAAAATCAAAACAAACCCTTTTCTTCATCTTCTTCCTTACAAGTGTGTAAGGTAGAGATAAAAGAGACAAAAACCATCGCTTCTCTGTGAAAGGTTTTGCCTTCTGATATAAACAAGTGCACACTCATAACAAGTGCATATTTAATAAAAACTGTCCATGGGAAAGTCCCTGGAGATCTGCGCCACGTGATATGTATGTTTACGCACTTGTTGAACTTCGCTTAACATGTGCACATATATACATGTGCACATATGATTCTGAAACAAGTGCGTAACCACATGCAAAGTACGTGCACACCACTTTTCAGATGAAACAAATTTGCATTTGCGTCATGTGCATTTGCGCTCTTGGACAGCAAGCCTTTGCTTGACTACTTAGTAAAATTAAACTAAGTATGGAAGTTTTTGCTTCTCATATATGATCTATTGATCAACATATCAATGATGTCCAAATTGATCTGAGTTAGATATATGACTGATGATCGTTCATCCATTCTGATCTTAGTCGGATATATGACTAATGATCTTTCACCTATATCACCTTAATTGATCTTAGTCTTGCATACGACTATTGATCTTTCATCCAAGTTGATCATAGTCACATATACGACTAATGATCCTCAAATCATATCGATATCCAAATTAATCTTAGTCTCATATAAGACTAACAATCCTCCGTTTCGACATGATCATTTTCCTCATATATAGGATTTGGTTCAAGAGTACATCTTTCCACACTTTTGATATACAGCGTTGTAATTCTTCAACGTCTTCAGAGAGATGGCGGGTCCCAACAACTAACATCTCTTTCCTCGTCCATACTTGATGAAAGATATGAAATTTCATCAAGACAGGGAATGCCTTACGCATCCCATATTGATGCACACCCTCACATTGATACACCCCACATTGATGCACTTCCATATTGATATGCATACCTCATATTGATACGCATCTCATATTGAGCTCCGACTTTATACATATATGTATATGTATATTTTTGAAGGGAATATAAATATCTTCAAATTGGGTTGCACCCCAATATTAGGTGCATCCCATGTCACCATCGTTCACTTCACCACGTAACATATACACATGCGTGCAAGATGAAAGATGGACCGAAATGTCCCTAAACTAATACGTCATCCCAAACACGGGAATTATGGACCGAAATGTCCCTAAACTAATATTAGAATGCGATATCCTTAAACTAATATATGTTTGACCCTATGGCTGGTCTCCATATTGACCCCCATATACAATCCATGGGCATAAACAAGCCACATTCCATCCATGTCTCCCATGGACCGCGATATCTTTAAACTAATATGTTTAGCCCTACGGATTGTCTCCATATTGACTACCGTATACTATCCATGGGCTATTCATATATGATCTGATGATCAGTCGAGCCCATATGTTCATTGTGCCTAAGTCGATCTTAGTCCGATATGCGACTAACGATCCTTAGATCAAACTAATATATCCCATGAACTGATAGACCTTATTTATATGAAATCTGCATCCTAAGTTCAAAACCCCAAATCTAATATACGGATTTAGACTAATCCGCGTCCTCCGGGCGATGATGATATATATGAGTTTCCGTACACAATCCAAAGGCAACCCCATAATAAACAATATATAACACAATATGAAGTGACCTACCGGAGCAGGTGAAAGTTGTTATCGCATTGCGATAACATAATTAACTGCAAAGGCTTGCGCTTGTAGGGAAAAGCGTTCTCACAATCAAAAACCCCTCACAAATGAGGAGGAATCTGATAAGTTTGCTACATTGGTCACATCTATCCAAACCTCCGATATACGATGCCATAAATAAATTTGGTATCTTGTGAGAGGTGGATGGATATGTTCAAATAGTATTTGACCTCAAATTCAGGCTAGACGTCTTCGCGTCTCGATCCAGTCTTTGGCGGTAAACACTACCGTCTTCGATGCGATGGCCAGCCATCATCGCAATGAAGACCCTAGCTCGAGCAACCCTTTCCTCCACAAGAGGCAGGGACGGTTTTACTCCCCCTCCCAACGTCGTTGAAGCCTTATCTGCACGAATCGACCGACTGACAGCGATGGTGGTCCCACTCGCTCGTGTCCAAACTACCAACCACGTCTGCTAAATCTCCACCCCTTCCCCCAGAACGGCGGCACGTACGAGGCGGCAAAAGGGCGTGTTCAGGTCCTCGGCCTTGCTTGTGTCAATCTCGACGTCATGGAACACCGGGGTGCCGATTCCGGCAGTCGTAACCCTCGTACGAAGAATGACTCCATGACTCGTTTGGCGTCAGACATTCCAACTCCGAGGTCTCAAGACCAACCTAATTATCACTTCAATGCTCGTCATGCCCCCTCGCCTTCCTAGACGACGTCGGTCAGGTCTCTTGATTCCAGGAAAGATCGACATCGTTATACTCATTGAGGCTATGCACAGAGCGTATGTCACGCCTCGCTTCCCAAAATACGGAATACGAGGTGTAGACAAGGCCAGCCATGCTCCTACGGTCAAGGAAATGTCCTGCCGTAGTCACACTTCGGCTTCTAGTTTATCATGGTAAACAGTAAACGATGCGCAGGTAATGAGAAATGCAGTAACTGAAAGATTCAATAATAAAAACTGACCTGAATTGGAATAAACGAAAGTAACTCGGAGTAGTAAGTCAAGAAATCTGATGCACGTCTAGTTCTGATCCAGGCTAAATCTTCTCCTCACACTGAGCATGCATACTCAGGTCATCAGAGCGACACAATAGCAATATAATAAATATAATCAAGTAACAGTTCTAACAGTGGTGAAGGATATGAACAACAGTAAATCAATAACAGCATGAATATAAATGAGCAGAGATAAATGCAGCGGAGCAGTAAAGCAGTATACGATATGTCATGTATGTCAACACAGTATATAAGGAATGTAAATGACAGTAACCCTATCAGTCTCTAAGTCTCACTGCACAGGTCAATAAGCCTATCGTCAGTCCAAGTGTGAGAGTCAACCACTCGCGAGTGTCCTCCACCCAAGGGTAGAACCCAAGGGCAAGGGACCACGGGCCCAACATGTAACGAATGTATCACGGTGTCTATAGCACATACCCTGTAAATCTCCATATAACTCCCTAAATATATAAGCCGGCATGGGACTCCCGAGATTCTGTTGAATTCACACTTGAACTACCCCACACCCCGAGGTCTACATCAAACGCTAACCATAACCCTAAATACTAATCGATCCGTGACAAGTCTGCGCGAGAACTGGAGGCAGGACCTCCATCAAGCACGTCCCGACTAATACCTAAGATAAATGGCAGTGTCGGATGCCTTATCTGTGACATCCGTGCAAGCGCTTCCATAAGTGTCCCATACCACTTATAGTCACACGTACACGCATCCCACAGACGTCGACAATGCAATAGAATAAAAGGGACACTGATTGTGCACAAGTACGTATCACTTTCACTTAATCACGAATACACGAACACTGACGTACTTGCCACAATCAACACTAAAATCTAACACTGGGTAAATGCACGATGTCACTAGGTTATCACTACAATGATATAGGTATGATATGATGCATGAACAATATAAGAAGCACAACTAAGGTATCATAAAAACAGCAGTCTATCACTTGTACGATTTATCCTGAAACATATGTATATAATTTAGCGAAATGATAAACAGGTAGTATTTAATATGTTCAGTTATCTATCCTTAGAATTTTGTTTCAGGTCAAACGGGTTTCAGGATCATTAGTTATAACTGTTTCATTTTAAGCGCACGCGGCTGGAAATCCAATTTCAGAATCAGGAATCCATTTCGCAACGCATTTTAACCCCAGTTGGGATCATAATTTAGCGACGCTACAGTTGAAAGAATTCTAGGGTTTTCAGTAAAGTTTTCAACTCAACAAACGGATCTTCAATCGCGTCTGTATGTTAGGAGTTATAATCTGTTTAATATCAACATGTCAATTCTGATTCTACTGGGACTGTTATGTGTCCCGATCTTCTAAATTACAGATTAAATAGTAAATGATAACGAAACAGGATGAAACTAATCGTGTTGTCTAGCTAACAGAGTTACCTACAATAAGCAGCGGAGTCCCGCAACCTACGAGTTAAGGAAGTTCTATGGTATCCATTACGGAACAGCAAGCGCAATTTGAGTCGCTCTGGACTGCAGTCCAGAGTCGCACTCCGATCAAATTTTCATCACGATTTAAGTACAGGAATGTCTGGAAACTAGCATAGGGTTAAAGTTCGTCGAGTTAGCTTCGATTTGAGCCCTCGAACGTACCGTTCTACTATGTATATGATTTATGGTGAATTTAACTATTTTCAGGTGCAATGAATTTACAGTTTTACGATTAAACTTGGGGGTAGTCATTTTAACTGTTAACAGTCGTATTTTCTAATGAAATTTGCACACGTTAATCATCTCTACAAGGGCCAATATAATATGTCCAGTTCCATCAAATACGATAATGATTTTCTATGGGAACAAGCATCGAACAGTTTTGTGACAATATATAACATCAAGCAAACATGGAATATATCTACGATTCTAATTTGTAATATATACGGAATAGCATGAAAGCAAGTAAGAACTTGCCTGGAGGCGTCTAGGCGATGTACGGTGGCTGTGACGTCACGAACGCGCGACACACGCACGGCTCGGCACCTGACTTGGCTCGAACACGAGTCTCGGCACGACGGCTCGCAGTTTGGTGGTCGATTGATATGGAGTTGCTCGCTGTGTTGGACGGTTTCAGATTTGGAGAGAGAGAGAGAGTGCTAGAGAGAGAGAGAAATGAGAGAGAGAGAGAGAAAGGCAGACAGAGAGAGAATGTGTTAGGGAGAGAGAGAGAGTGAGAACACTGAGAGAGAGAGAATGAGAGAGAGAGAGTTGTGTACTGAGCGAGAGAGAGGGACACAGAGGGTGAGGTAGTGAAAGAGAGAACGCAGGGAGATTGAGAGAGACGGTCGGGTGAGGGAATGGTCGGAGAGAGAGAGCAGCACAGAGGGAGAGAAGCGCTGCTGAGTGAGAGAGGGAGGTTTAGAGAGGCATAGAGAGAGATTGATGGTGGGTGCAAGGTATGGAGTTCGGCCGAGTTACAGGTGGTGGTGCGGCGCTCAGGCGGTTGATGATGAGGCTCGAAGGTGGCGGAAGTGGAGGCGGGTGAGGTGTTGGCGGAGGTTGCAGCGAGGGCTTGGTTGAGGAGCAGCCATGGGGAGCTCGAGCTTAGCCCCGGAATAGGGGAAGTTCGGTTCTTGATGGTGGAGGTGAAAGGAGAAGAAGAGAGGGAGGTGAGGCGATTGTCGTGGTCGTAGTTGTCGGCGAGACAGGGGTTTGGAGAGAGGAGAGGAGGGAGCTGGAGGGTGATCGAGAGTGTGAGGAGGGAGAGCGAGAGAGGCGAAGAGGTGTAGAGGAGTGCACGCGGTCGTGGCCGGCGAACGCGGGGACGAGGGGCAAAGGCGCAGTCGGGGGCGACGTGGGTTGCACGAGTGGAAAAACGAGCGGGAATTTTAGAACGAGAGGAGGAAGAAAGGTGCGGTTGTGATGGGAACGGCAGCAACGGCACTGTTCACACCATAATATTGCGTTATTATATTCCCCATTCTTATTCTTTTTATAAATAAATAGGTACTTTTGACGCATGTCTGCTACATGTTACAGGTTACAGGTTCTTGGACAGGAAACAGTGAAAACGATGTAAAGACGATGAAAATATGGACTTTTGACCAAAAAATGGGAGGATCTTAGTCAAGCCTACATCGAAAGACAGTTCACAATTAACAAGGCAACTCAAGGTCCAAAAATACAAAGCGGACGGTTAAAAATCCATTGCAAATGGTTCACTGAAGATCTGGAGCTAATGTAGAAGCCCAATTGACAAAAGAATAAAAAAACCAGAAGCCCAAAAAGATCCAGAACATAACCCAAAAATTTCAGCAGCTAAGCTCATCAAAGGGCCGCGGAACCGCGGCCCAAGCCCACCATTGCCGCGGTTCCGCGGCCAGAAGAAGAGAAAAGAAAAATAATTTTTTACCAAAAGTTTTGTGCGACGCTGAAAAGATTTCCTGAGGGTATATTTGTAATTGTAGACATGCGGTTCAAGATGTAACCTAGGGTTTCCTATTCTCTATAAATAGGAACTCTAAAGAATGTATTTTCTTATGCCTCCTTTTAATAAAAATTCAGAAATTCTTTTGGAGAGCATCGGTGTTTCCTTTCTATTCAGAAATTCAGATCTGACAACCCTGCATGGATGATTGGAGGGATGCATCTGTAAGTAGATTTAATTTCTCGCCCTAGTTTAGATTTCAATTCTTTACCCTAGGTAGATTTAATTTCATGCCCTAGGAACTTGTTTAGGGTTTAGCTTTGGGGAAGGATTTTGAGAGATGAGATCTCTCATCCCTTTCTTACCCACCAAATATTTATAATAGGACTCCATGCATACGCGCACACACCGCGCCCTACGGCATCCTACCCCTCGAGGTAACGATGAGACCGTAGTGTAAAAGCCCGGTTGCGCGCGTTTTCCATGGAGGTTAGGGTAAGGATCTCTAAAGGAAGGACAAGAACCTAGAGAAAGGAACACCTTCCCGAACGGATCTAATCCACTTTATTGATAATTACCATAACTCCTCACTGATCCTAATCTGGGTATAGAAAGTGGTGAGATTTAATTGCATTTCCATACCATCCCTAAACCTAACCCTAGCAAGAATAGATCTAGATAATTGCCATAGGATAATTTAGATTTTTAGATTTAATAATCAACCGAACACCCTTCGGAATTAACTCGTAAGAACGAATCGGAAATTCACAAAATCCCTGTGGACCGACCCGTACTCACCGGCTAGCTTCATGCGACGCCGTTCTTGATTGCGGTTACAAATATTTTTGATCTATCTTTTAGAAAGCGCAAGCACGCTAAATCAATCAAATCAAATGGCGCCGTTGCCGGGGATGGCGTGTCATTTCCTTTTCGCAATTTCGGGTTAATCATAAAATTTAAAAAATCGTAAAAATCTGAAAAATCAAAAAAATATAAAAATATATATATTTTGTTATTTTTGGAATGGATACTTTGTTTTTTTGTGAATGTTTGCAGGATCAAATTCGGATCTAGAAATCTACAGAGATCAAAACAGGAAAAAACAGATCAGAACAACAAAAGATCACAACAACCGAGGAATAGAAGAAATTTGGAGGACCGAGTCTACAAGTTAACCGTGGTGATCTGTTCCAAAAAAACATAAAAAATAAAAAAAACAAAAAAAAACCAGTTCTGCCACTGCATATTTCTGTGAGTTTTCTCTCTCCTCCTCTGCAAATCTTGATATATCTTCTGTAAATTTGCCTTCAGGATTTCTTTACGCTCAACAATTTTTTCCCTTCCAAATAACGATCTTGTGCAGGATTTTTGTGCCTTTCTTAAAATGAAATTAGATTGCAAGTAATATTTTGCTGTTGCATATCTTGTGTTAAAAATCTTTTTGCAACAAATTTTTCCTAATAAAAAGAAAAAGAATAAAAAAAAAGAATAAGGAAAATTTTGATAGAAACTTGCAAAGTTTTTTAGCCACAAATAAATCCTTGCACCACAATAAACTTTCCTTCTTTCTCTTTTCTTACAACATGGGTACCCCACATAATAAATCTTTAGCCGAACTTTGGTATCCCGAACCTAATTTTGCGTCATATGTCAATTTGTTCGGTCAATTTAAAAACGATCCCTCTATGCCTAAAAAATCTTTGAAAGATCACATAGAGGCGTCTAGGAGAAACAGTTTGACTTTTCAACCCCCTTTGTGTCAACCAAGTCAACCTTCACCACCTTCATATGTTGACACCACTTTTTCAAGTTCAGCTGTAACCCCTAAGACGATATCCATTGCTGAGCATATTGCTCAATCTCGCAGTCGATCTTTCACCCCTCTCCACTCATCTAGTTTTAGGGATCCGCACGACTATTCACCTATTTATCCATATGTTGACCCTACCCCTGTCCAATCACCCACTTCCTACCAGTCATACCCGACTTTCCCATCTTCACTAGACACTGTTTCGACACAGCCATTAGGGAGTTTCACATATCCAACCAATTTTGAATCTTTTACTGAAACCCCCTCACCACCTAAGTCTAGTTTGGAAGAGTTGTTGGAAGCGTATATTGCAGCAACGAATAAAATGACTAGGAATGTGGAAGCGTCTTTAGCCGCCCTTATGCAACCTAGTGAACCGGTAGCTAGTGTCCCGCTAGCTCCAAATTTTTCAATGTATGAGGCGGCAGTTGGACAGAGTGAGAATCAGAGAGGATTTCCAAATCAAACCTACCCATACCCTATTAAATCCAACAACTCCAATTTTCAAACATGTGTCCAAAATGATGAGTTGTGTGATTTTGTAGTGCTTGATTTGCCAGATTGTGAAGAACCTCTTTCGAGTGAAACCGCACCTAATCATTTCGATCTTTACATCTCCACTCTAGAACCTAAATCGATAAATATCCATGCTTTTGATGAGGTGTCTAAGAAAATTAATTTTCACTTGATTGAGGATATAGATGCCGGGAATATTTCGGATGATGAACCTGTCGATTTAATTGAGATTTTATGTTCAAATCATCATCCCGAGTTATTAAAGGTTTCTCCCGAATCTAATATGCGTCTTGAATTTGATGATAATGGCATGGATGAGTTAAATATTAAGGATAGTATTGAGGAGAGTCTTGAGGATAATATTGAGGTTGAATCATTTTTATTTGATGTGTCTGATTTTCCAATTCATCCTCCTGAACCTTTTACTGCTATATCACCCTCCCTCCTTCCTATCGTTCCGACCCCGCTTGAAGACTGTGAGCTTGAAACCTTTTCCTTTGAATCTGACACAATTCTCACAGACGATAACACCTACGAGTGTTTCACCTTTTTGGACGATGTTGATGACTCACCGCCCGAGTTTGAGTCCTTTACATTTTCAGATGAGCCATCAGACTCGGTTGATTATAGTAGTTTCGAACCATTAATAGAATCTTTCAAGTTCGAAACAGTTTACTACGGTGAGAAAGATACTATCCCTAATTCACTCCCTTTCGTCTTTCCCATTGTTCCGACCGAACAAGTGACCATTACGCTTTCATCTCCTATACCAAGTTCGGCGTACCCATGTTTTCTTGCGAATCTTGAGGGATTTGACCCCATTTCCCGACGGGTTGATAGGTTAGCGCAATCACTTATAACATATCGATCATCACATATTACGCTAATTTATTCACTCGATTTACACCCTCAAGTTCGCGCGATCCTTCTTTCTCCTTTCCGCCCTTCTTTCCCCCCACCGAGACCATATTCTACCATTCTTCTTTCCACACGGTCTCGCGTGTTTCTCATTTTCTTGCACCAACTGTACCATTACCACGATAAGATTTTTGAATGGTTGGTGCTAACTTTTGGCTTGTGTAAGGCCAAGCTTAAGTTTGGGGGGAACCTTGTTGTATATATGTATATATATTTTTGTTTTATTTTTCAATAAAAAATAAAAAAAATTCAAAACATTAAAAATATAAAAAAAAATGTAAATAAATAAACAGGGGAGTGCCGATATTTTTGACCCTCTTGGTTTAGTATGACAGTGAGGACACTGTCAAGTTCAAGTTTGGGGGTATGCTCAGTACGTCTTCTTCCTTCGCATTCATTTGTATATATTTTTGCATTTGCATAATTATTTGAAAACCCATAAAAATTTGAAAATTTTAAAAAATATAAAAATTAATGTATTCAATTTTGGTCATATTTGATTTGAGTTTGACAGATTGGTCAACTGGCTAGGAACAACTAGATCTTAGACTTAGTAAATTAAAAACCCTAAAGATAACCTTCTTTAAAGTTTAACGGTAGAAAGTATATGCCTTTGTAGTTTATTTAGAAATTGGCAAATTTTGAGTTCACTTCTTGGGCTAAGTCGAAACGAAGGAAACGTATTGATGTTCTTATTAGAGTATAAGTTTGAAAAATAGTTTCTAACTTAAGTCTAGATTCTGAAAACATATACCCTACAATTTGCACAATCACGCACCTTGAAACTTGGAATAGTAGAAGAGACCTTGAAATGCTCTTGTCTAAAGTCCTTAGTACGAAGAAAATAAAAGGAAAAAAATGTGAATAAAGAAAAAAAAATGAATACTGGTTTTTGTGATTACTTAAGGCTGTAAAAATAGAAAAATATTTAGCAAGGGTGCTTCATCACCTAGTGCCTTAGACCAACTGGTTTGGGAGTCACTGCTAAAGCCTTGGGTGTTGCAAGACTAGGAATTACGCTTTAAAAGTGCAAATGCATTTTGTAATCGGTCTTTGGTACCTCAAGAAGTATTAACGGTCGCATGAAGGATGTGTAAGCAAAAAAATTCACCAATTAATAAGTACTTTGGACAACGGACAAGGGTATGATTGCTTGATTTGAATTTCCAAGTGTAGGGGTGATTTATACACACACGTAGGGGTATGTGATTGGAGTTTAGATGAGGGAAAGGGATGAAAAATAGAACTTGTATCTTTAGTAGAGTTGATAGAAATTCCTGAGTGGAGATGTAACCCTACAAGGAAAACTTAAGAAATGCTGAAAGCTAAGTAGTCTACAGGATATATATAATCTTAAGTTAAATGATAAGGATGCGTGAAGAATATGGGTGGATAATTTACGGGTAAAAGATAATAGAATTCCTTGTTATAAAACCTAATTGGAAAACAAAAGTCAATGGGCCGAGTTGATAGGATTTTGTGGGTGTAATCCGCTGAAAACCCTCAGGAGACAACACTCCTCCTACTAGGGACACCTAGAGGTTTAACGGCTTGTTGCACGTGCTCAGTGCAATCGCGTTTCCCTGCGAAAGTGCGGTTAGGATTTTAGCGAATAAAAATAAGTTTGCTCGAGGACGAGCAAAAGATAAGTTTGGGGGTATTTGTTCACACCATAATATTGCATTATTATATTCCCCATTCTTATTCTTTTTATAAATAAATAGGTACTTTTGACGCATGTCTGCTACATGTTACAGGTTACAGGTTCTTGGACAGGAAACAGTGAAAACGATGTAAAGACGATGAAAATATGGACTTTTGACCAAAAAATGGGAGGATCTTAGTCAAGCCTACATCGAAAGACAGTTCACAATTAACAAGGCAACTCAAGGTCCAAAAATACAAAGCGGACGGTTAAAAATCCATTGCAAATGGTTCACTGAAGATCTGGAGCTAATGTAGAAGCCCAATTGACAAAAGAACAAAAAAACCAGAAGCCCAAAAAGATCCAGAACATAACCCAAAAATTTCAGCAGCTAAGCTCATCAAAGGGCCGCGGAACCGCGGCCCAAGCCCACCATTGCCGCGGTTCCGCGGCCAGAAGAAGAGAAAAGAAAAATAATTTTTTACCAAAAGTTTTGTGCGACGCTGAAAAGATTTCCTGAGGGTATATTTGTAATTGTAGACATGCGGTTCAAGATGTAACCTAGGGTTTCCTATTCTCTATAAATAGGAACTCTAAAGAATGTATTTTCTTATGCCTCCTTTTAATAAAAATTCAGAAATTCTTTTGGAGAGCATCGGTGTTTCCTTTCCATTCAGAAATTCAGATCTGACAACCCTGCATGGATGATTGGAGGGATGCATCTGTAAGTAGATTTAATTTCTCGCCCTAGTTTAGATTTCAATTCTTTACCCTAGGTAGATTTAATTTCATGCCCTAGGAACTTGTTTAGGGTTTAGCTTTGGGGAAGGATTTTGAGAGATGAGATCTCTCATCCCTTTCTTACCCACCAAATATTTATAATAGGACTCCATGCATACGCGCACACACCGCGCCCTACGGCATCCTACCCCTCGAGGTAACGATGAGACCGTAGTGTAAAAGCCCGGTTGCGCGCGTTTTCCATGGAGGTTAGGGTAAGGATCTCTAAAGGAAGGACAAGAACCTAGAGAAAGGAACACCTTCCCGAATGGATCTAATCCCCTTTATTGATAATTACCATAACTCCTCACTGATCTTCATTCGGGTATAGAAAGCGTTGAGATTTAATTGCATTTCCATACCATCCCTAAACCTAACCTTAGCAAGAATAGATCTAGACAATTGCCATAGGATAATTTAGATTTTTAGATTTAATAATCAACCGAACACCCTTCGGAATTAACTCGTAAGAACGAATCGGAAATTCACAAAATCCCTGTGGACCGACCCGTACTCACCGGCTAGCTTCATGCGACGCCGTTCTTGATTGCGGTTACAAATATTTTTGATCTATCTTTTAGAAAGCGCAAGCACGCTAAATCAATCAAATCAGGCACTACATGGGCGTGGGCGTGGGCGACGGCGGAGGAAGCGGAGGAAACGCGCGTGGGGATGGCGGAGAGAGCCGTTGGGATTTGAAGGAGGGGAGATGAACAGTGGAGCGGGGAGTGGGCTGAAAAGATTTAGGGAATTTTTATAAAATAGTGGTGAGGGATAAACGGGCCGGGCCGAGTTAATTAAAAAAAGAAATATAACAAAAAACAAGATGAGGGCCGGGCCAAGCTTAGAAGAAAAGGATTAAATTAAAAATGGATGATGGGCTGGCTGAGTGAAAGGAATGCTAAGTTTGGGTTTAAAAGAAAATTAAATTTTGGTTATGGGAATTGATTTAGGAGATGGGCCGAGGGATTTTAAAGTTTTGGGTTAAACTCTTGGAAAGGGAAAAATGGATTTTAAAAGAGAAAAATGAATTTAAATAAGGGAATGGGAATTGGGGTTCTGTTAAAAGAAACTGGTGTTGGCTAAGGAAAATTTGTTGAAGAATTATAATAGGGTTTGGGTTTAAATTTTGTTAAGGAAATTGGGCTGGGGCTTAGGGGATATGGAAAGGATAGTTTGGGTTTAATTAGTTGGGCCGGAAAAATGGGTTGTATGAATGGGAAGAAATAAAATTAAATAACATAAATAAAATTCAAGAATACAAAATACGGATTTGGTATAATAAGAAGCTGGGTATTACATCATACCACCCTTACAAAAATTTCGTCCTCGAAATTTAAAATAAACTATAAGTAATACAACTATATGCGAAAGCTATTATTTTGCAATTTAACACATAAAGATTTACTAGAAATGAGTGGACGAAGAAATTTCGAGAATATAAAATACGTAAGAGTAACATACAAGATATAGATTTAAGTAGGTATAAAATAGGAACAACTATAAGGGTAGTCACAATTATACGGAAATATAAATAACAACAATATGACAACATCATTCGAGGCGTACTCAATAAGATCGAAACTCCGATATATGCATATGCAAGTACGTCAAAAGTAGTACGTCAGAAATAAATAGTATAAGGCACAAACATTGGTAATAATAAACATCGGCTCAAAAACCTGAAAATAAAATAACAAGAATAAAGTAGTGGAAATCTAGTCGGTAGGTTAAAACATTTTAGGATAATGCATCGGTCAACTAGTTTCAAAATAGCTTAGAAACTCATATAGTGAAAATAAGAAACATGTAACAAAATATATGCAGTTCAAGGTTGCACTACTAAAAAGAATAATAATAATGCACTTAAAAATACGTAAAACGGGGTAATCAATAACACGTACTTTTGACAGATGCAAAATACTAAAACTACATTTTAAAATAATAGTGCCTCTAAGTATAATCGGGGTAACACGGAAAAACATAAGTGTGTCCAAGCTTAGGTAGGGTAGAGATTACAATGGGATGTGGCTGATACAAAAGGTCGAAGGATGACGGCTTTAGGCTGAAGATCAAGGAAATTGGAATCGGGTCAACACAAAGGTAGGGGTGAGTCACACAGGACTACAAGGGAACAGTATGGGGAGGATAACTTTCGGTACATCGTATGAATCAAGAATTTGAAGGGTTGGTTAACTCAAGGGTTTCACTATGAACTTCTTCTCCCAGGAGGATCTCAATCGAGACACAGACGAAAGATGAATGGCGGCTCATTCCAAGGATCAGGGTGCGGTACTTTCGAATTGAAACGAGGGTGAAAAACTTTACAACAAGTAGGGGTGGACAGTCAGAGATCTCAGCAGAAAGATAAATGGATAGGGGCAATAGCAAGTATTAAGCGAACCAATAATCAAAAGGCTTAAGAAATCAGAAGATTCATTTCATTCAAGAAAATTTGAAACAAGACATTCTCAAAGGCGGAAAGTGGCCCTAAACTATACACATTTTATTTGGCCAGAAAGACAACATCAAGAGAAATTCCGTCAGTCGCGGTTGTGGAGATTTAGCAGGTTGCGGTAGGCTCGCGCACTCAGGTAGGTGCGTCCATTTCCATAGCGCCTCGCAGGTATCTCTATTGGAAGTCTTTCCACCACAGGATCTTGATCTTCTGGTCCTTCTTCCTCAGATAGAGCTTCTTCATCGAGATCTGATTCCATGTGATCCTCTCCTTCTGGGTTCTTTTCCATGGGGTCTTCCTCCACTGGATTTTCTTCTATCGGACCTTCCTCTATCGGGTTTTCTTCTATAGGGTTCTCTTCAGGGTCTTCTTCCTCTTCGTCGGAATCAGCTATCACGTTAAACTCTGGGGCGGCTACTCCTTCGTCTTCTGAATCATTGTTTTCGAAGTTGACCTGGGGACCGTTGATCTCATCGTCGGAATCCGTCAGTGTGCGGCCTAAGGAAACGCATGACTGTGCATCCTCATCTAGATGCGGTGCTGCTCCAGGGTGGGCCATGGTCTGAAAAGAAAAGTCATGATTAGACAGTGGATTATATCAAGGAAAGCTCAGGGTACGAAATATAGGAAAATATGCGGTTGCAGGAACTGAAAGATCAGAATGAAAATACTATGATAATGAATAGAATTTGACATAGAGAAAGCATGAGAATGGTACACATATTATGATTCAAATTTTATTTCATTCAACTAAAGTTCGACGGATACAAAGGTTCAAATGGAAGAAAATATTCATAAAAGATGACAACATTATTATTGAAATTGGAAATCATAGAATTCTTCTTCGATTGCCAGAACGCTGCATCATCGTTACGCGAGTTGAATCCTGCGTTAGATCCGCCTTAAGGTCGAAGTTCAAACTACGCGATGATCTTCACTTGGTAGAAGTGGGGAGTGTGGACGAGTCTCCTCCTTTTAGCTCCTTCCTTTCAGGGCAACCGTTGATAAGATGCTTGTTGGAACCGCATATCAGACATTTCCCCTGGGCACGGCGACAATCCCTCTGAAGGTGTCCTGGCCTCTTACAATATCCACAGCACAGGTTCTTTTGATGCTTCTGTTGACGCTTCATCTTCTTCTCCTTTCCTCGTCTATTAGGGATCTCTTTATGATAGGAGACTCCCGCTGGTGCCTGATTCACCTGTCTTCTCAATCCTTCAGCTAATAAGTCGTTTGTCTGCTCCTGGGCTTCCCTTAAACCTTGCAGTACACTCAGAATCTCAACAGTCTGATTCTGGGGAGCGGATAAAGATGAAGAGTCGTTGGAAGACATGATCCTGAAACAATAATTTCGAGAATGATATGAGTCACACGCTAAATGAATCAAAATATGATATGGATAGAACAAGGATTCAAGAATATCAGAGATGATGAATATCATTACAAGTGGAGAATCAACTGTATCACTTTAAGTCACTTGAATAGAGTACGGTAGTGCAATTGCCACCACGTACCCTTGTCAAGTCACCCGAAATCATAATGAATGGATAGCTGAACGCACGATATGAATATGAATCAAGAATGACAGTTTACAACCTAGACCGAAGGATGTCTTAGATTGCCAAACTGTACACGGAAAACTGCAATCCCAATCGATGCAAAACCTGGGCTCTGATACTAACTAAACCATGTCACGCCCCGCTTCCCAAAATACGGAATACGAGGTGTAGACAAGGCCAGCCATGCTCCTACGGTCAAGGAAATGTCCTGCCGTAGTCACACTTCGGCTTCTAGTTTATCATGGTAAACAGTAAACGATGCGCAGGTAATGAGAAATGCAGTAACTGAAAGATTCAATAATAAAAACTGACCTGAATTGGAATAAACGGAAGTAACTCGGAGTAGTAAGTCAAGAAATCTGATGCACGTCTAGTTCTGATCCAGGCTAAATCTTCTCCTCACACTGAGCATGCATACTCAGGTCGTCAGAGCGACAAAATAGCAATATAATAAATATAATCAAGTAACAGTTCTAACAGCGGTGAAGGATATGAACAACAGTAAATCAATAACAGCATGAATATAAATGAGCAGAGATAAATGCAGCGGAGCAGTAAAGCAGTATACGATATGTCATGTATGTCAACACAGTATATAAGGAATGTAAATGACAGTAACCCTATCAGTCTCTAAGTCTCACTGCACAGGTCAATAAGCCTATCGTCAGTCCAAGTGTGAGAGTCAACCACTCGCGAGTGTCCTCCACCCAAGGGTAGAACCCAAGGGCAAGGGACCACGGGCCCAACATGTAACGAATGTATCACGGTGTCTATAGCACATACCCTGTAAATCTCCATATAACTCCCTAAATATATAAGCCGGCATGGGACTCCCGAGATTCTGTTGAATTCACACTTGAACTACCCCACACCCCGAGGTCTACATCAAACGCTAACCATAACCCTAAATACTAATCGATCCGTGACAAGTCTGCGCGAGAATTGGAGGCAGGACCTCCATCAAGCACGTCCCGACTAATACCTAAGATAAATGGCAGTGTCGGATGCCTTATCTGTGACATACGTGCAAGCGCTTCCATAAGTGTCCCATACCACTTATAGTCACACGTACACGCATCCCACAGACGTCGACAATGCAATAGAATAAAAGGGACACTGATTGTGCACAAGTACGTATCACTTTCACTTAATCACGAATACACGAACACTGACGTACTTGCCACAATCAACACTAAAATCTAACACTGGGTAAATGCACGATGTCACTAGGTTATCACTACAATGATATAGGTATGATATGATGCATGAACAATATAAGAAGCACAACTAAGGTATCATAAAAACAGCAGTCTATCACTTGCACGATTTATCCTGAAACATATGTATATAATTTAGCGAAATGATAAACAGGTAGTATTTAATATGTTCAGTTATCTATCCTTAGAATTTTGTTTCAGGTCAAACGGGTTTCAGGATCATTAGTTATAACTGTTTCATTTTAAGCGCACGTGGCTGGAAATCCAATTTCAGAATCAGGAATCCATTTCGCAACGCATTTTAACCCCAGTTGGGATCATAATTTAGCGACGCTACAGTTGAAAGAATTCTAGGGTTTTCAGTAAAGTTTTCAACGCAACAAACGGATCTTCAATCGCGTCTGTATGTTAGGAGTTATAATCTGTTTAATATCAACATGTCAATTCTGATTCTACTGGGACTGTTATGTGTCCCGATCTTCTAAATTACAGATTAAATAGTAAATGATAACGAAACAGGATGAAACTAATCGTGTTGTCTAGCTAACAGAGTTACCTACAATAAGCAGCGGAGTCCCGCAACCTACGAGTTAAGGAAGTTCTATGGTATCCATTACGGAACAGCAAGCGCAATTTGAGTCGCTCTGGACTGCAGTCCAGAGTCGCACTCCGATCAAATTTTCATCACGATTTAAGTACAGGAATGTCTGGAAACTAGCATAGGGTTAAAGTTCGTCGAGTTAGCTTCAATTTGAGCTCTCGAACGCACCATTCTACTATGTATATGATTTATGGTGAATTTAACGATTTTCAGGTGCAATGAATTTACAGTTTTACGATTAAACTTGGGGGTAGTCATTTTAACTGTTAACAGTCGTATTTTCTAATGAAATTTGCACACGTTAATCATCTCTACAAGGGCCAATATAATATGTCCAGTTCCGTCAAATACGATAATGATTTTCTATGGGAACAAGCATCGAACAGTTTTGTGACAATATATAACATCAAGCAAACATGGAATATATCTACGATTCTAATTTGTAATATATACGGAATAGCATGAAAGCAAGTAAGAACTTGCCTGGAGGCGTCTAGGCGATGTACGGTGGCTGTGACGTCACGAACGCGCGACACACGCGCGGCTCGGCACCTGACTTGGCTCGAACACGAGTCTCGGCACGACGGCTCGCAGTTTGGTGGTCGGTTGATATGGAGTTGCTCGCTGTGTTGGACGGTTTCAGATTTGGAGAGAGAGAGAGAGTGCTAGAGAGAGAGAGAAATGAGAGAGAGAGAGAGAGAAAGGCAGACAGAGAGAGAATGTGTTAGGGAGAGAGAGAGAGTGAGAACACTGAGAGAGAGAGAATGAGAGAGAGAGAGTTGTGTACTGAGCGAGAGAGAGGGACACAGAGGGTGAGGTAGTGAAAGAGAGAACGCAGGGAGATTGAGAGAGACGGTCGGGTGAGGGAATGGTCGGAGAGAGAGAGCAGCACAGAGGGAGAGAAGCGCTGCTGAGTGAGAGAGGGAGGTTTAGAGAGGCATAGAGAGAGATTGATGGTGGGTGCAAGGTATGGAGTTCGGCCGAGTTACAGGTGGTGGTGCGGCGCTCAGGCGGTTGATGATGAGGCTCGAAGGTGGCGGAAGTAGAGGCGGGTGAGGTGTTGGCGGAGGTTGCAGCGAGGGCTTGGTTGAGGAGCAGCCATGGGGAGCTCGAGCTTAGCCCCGGAATAGGGGAAGTTCGGTTCTTGATGGTGGAGGTGAAAGGAGAAGAAGAGAGGGAGGTGAGGCGATTGTCGTGGTCGTAGTTGTCGGCGAGACAGGGGTTTGGAGAGAGGAGAGGAGGGAGCTGGAGGGTGATCGAGAGTGTGAGGAGGGAGAGCGAGAGAGGCGAGGAGGTGTAGAGGAGTGCACGCGGTCGTGGCCGGCGAACGCGGGGACGAGGGGCAAAGGCGCAGTCGGGGGCGACGTGGGTTGCACGAGGGGAAAAACGAGCGGGAATTTTAGAACGAGAGGAGGAAGAAAGGTGCGGTTGTGATGGGAACGGCAGCAACGGCACTACGTGGGCGTGGGCGTGGGCGTGGCCGACGGCGGAGGAAGCGGAGGAAACGCGCGCGGGGATGGCGGAGAGAGCCGTTGGGATTTGAAGGAGGGGAGATGAACAGTGGAGCGGGGAGTGGGCTGAAAAGATTTAGGGAATTTTTATAAAATAGTGGTGAGGGATAAACGGGCCGGGCCGAGTTAATTAAAAAAAGAAATATAACAAAAAACAAGATGAGCGCCGGGCCAAGCTTAGAAGAAAAGGATTAAATTAAAAATGGATGATGGGCTGGCTGAGTGAAAGGAATGCTAAGTTTGGGTTTAAAAGAAAATTAAATTTAGGTTATGGGAATTGATTTAGGAGATGGGCCGAGGGATTTTAAAGTTTTGGGTTAAACTCTTGGAAGGGGAAAAACGGATTTTAAAAGAGAAAAATGAATTTAAATAAGGGAATGGGAATTGGGGTTCTGTTAAAAGAAACTGGTGTTGGCTTAGGGAAATTTGTTGAAGAATTATAATAGGGTTTGGGTTTAAATTTTGTTAAGGAAATTGGGCTGGGGCTTAGGGGATATGGAAAGGATAGTTTGGGTTTAATTAGTTGGGCCGGAAAAATGGGTTGTATGAATGGGAAGAAATAAAATTAAATAACATAAATAAAATTCAAGAATACAAAATACGGATTTGGTATAATAAGAAGCTGGGTATTACAGCGTAAATCGGGGCGATCCATGAAAGGTTCACCCCAAGGATCTAAGGAACGTGATAGAGCGGAGCCGAAGCTGCTCCATCGCTCAAGGCCGAAGCAGAGACTGCAAGCACCCCGATTATGGAGAACCTTCAAGGTACTGGCAGCGAATCGAGGTCCTCGAGATGAAGATCGAGGACATGCGGCTCACCACCCGCTTGTCCGGGGGATCGACAAAATACTCCACGGATTCTCTTACGAGGACCTTCACGGAGCAGTTACTGAGTGAGCGGGTCTCGTCTCGGAACAAACCTCCCAAAGTGGCCCTCTTCGATGGGAAGTTCGACCCAAAGGACCACTTAGACACGTTTACGGTAGGCATGAGCTTCCAAGATAACTCGGGCACGGCTCAGTGTCGAGCCTTCCCACCACCCTCATACGGGCCGAGCGAGACTGGTTCCACGGCCTGACACCGTGTTCAATCTCCACTTTCGAAGAGTTGGTGTTCCCACAAAAAAATTTGGCTCAAACATGCTATTTCTTTTATAAAAATATATGGCACCGCCCCATGTGCAAAGCACGTGAGCACTCATGTGCAAAGCACGTGAGCACTCATGTGCAAAGCACGTGAGTACCTGCTGTAGATAGGATTAAATCCTATAGCAGCCCCACGGGTTAAACACGTGAGCACTAACATGCAAAGCATATGAGTACCGACTTCAAATAGGATTAAATCTTATGATAGCCCCTACATGTTAAACACGTGAGGTTCCATACCACATTCTTTTGGCAGCTCTCACTTGCAAAGCATGTGAGCGTCGTTGGCATATATGTATATGGCAACACTCATGTGATAGCACGTGAGTACCCCAATTTAAAACGCTCTCATCTGATAGAATTAAATTCTATGTGATATAATTAAATTTTATTTGGGAAATTTTTTTCTTGATCTTTTTAATATGGAAATATCTTCTCTGTTAAACAGAATAAAATCCTATGGATAGAATTAAATTCTATCTTAAGAAAATATCTTCCTAATCTTATTAGAACAAACAAGAAATCTTCTATGTTAAATAGAGAGCCTTTGGATTAAAAATCTAACGGTGAAGAAAATTCACTGGTTGATCTAAAAAATCAATTTGATTGATTATGAAATTAATCATGATCTCTCAATGAGAGATCTTCTCAACAAATTAATTCTTTTCCTTCTCCTATAAATAGGAGCAAAAAGAAAAGGTGGGAACCCCTTAGAAGCTTCTAAAAAAATACATAAAGCTCTCCAAAAGATTCAACAAAAAATAGAGAATTTAATTCTCTTCAAGAAGATCTTCCTCCTTAAAACCTCAGGTAAAGAAAAAAAAGAGATTAAAATATTTCCTTTACCTACCGTATATGAATACAAGGGTTTAACCCTTCTCAAAGAACTTAGTTTTTTCTCTGAATCTGATATCCACAAGACAAGTCTCCCACAAGTTGAGAATTTAATTCTCATCGAAATGATCTTATTCTTGAGCTTTGAAGATTCAGGGAAGAAAAATGTTGAAAAGAATATGGAAGAAAAGAACATGAAGAAGATGGATTCCATATTATTCCAGGAACTTAGTTCCTTTAGATCAAAAACTTAGTTCTTAAAGAACCAGATCCTAGATTCTCAAAATAGTGATTATGGTGATCGTTAATGGTCAAAATACAATTAACAGAGGTTTAACCTCTCTGAAAACATTAAAAGAGATTAAATCTCTAAGAAACTCAGCGCCTCACATGCAACACACGCGAGCGCTTAAAAGAATCCAAAGCTGAGCGCCTCACGTGAAACACACGTGAGCGCCAGAAAAGACTAATGCTTAGCACTACTATAGAGCCTCACGTGAAACACACGTGAGCGCTATATATCTGAGTGCTTAGCACTGCTGGGTAATATAAAAACCTAATCTTAGCCATAAATTAGCTAAGTCTGTGAAGCTTGAGATTTCTTTTTGCTTTTGAATCAATTGAGCCCATATCCGGCGTGCTACGATCATATCCGGCGATCGTATCCATACATGGCCCTATCCGGCGTATCCGTAACCGGTGTGCTACGATCAAATACAGTATCCTCCAGAATATATATTTCCGAAGTTTCACATATACAAAGGAACCGGGAATTCTCGCCAGCACATCGCGCGGTTTAAGTCCATGTGTGGCAACACTGGAGGAAATAATATACTGCTTCTCCGATAGTTCGTCAGCAGTCTGGCGGGCATTGCCTTTGAATGGTATGCGGAACTCCCAAATGACTCCGTGAACACCTTCGAACAAATGGAGATGCTTTTCTATCAGAGATTCACTAGTGTAAATACACGCACTACCCTGACGGCATTGGTTAACGAAAAGGTTCGACTGAATGAGACCTGGGTTCAATATGTTACCCGATAGCAAAATCTCTGGTCAAAATGTGAGCAGCGCATCGACGAAGCTGCAGCCGTGGGAATGCTTATAGCCACCCTTGACTAAAATTCAAAGGTGTTCCCATACATGACCCTATTCAAGCCGACGACTTTCCAAGAGCTCATAGATAAAATGGCTCGATTGGATCAGATGGGTGAAGACGTATCCTCTTCCGTTGAAGATACATGAAAAGCAGAGGCAAGACAGCGTTTGTCGCCAACGCTCAACAAAAAATGAGCAGCTCTGAAGCAACCCGTCACCAAAATAGCGACAGCACGGGTTCTACCCTTCGAAAATTAAGGACGCGAATACTCGCTCTCTGAAATACGCTTAGGGGGCATCTTGCTCGCTGGCGGAAGAATCTCCACGTGAGATGGTCCTTTGTTAAAAAAAGTAGAAAGGATATTCAGGGACCTACAAGTGGGTCCTGCAATCAAGTGGAATAGCCCGTTTGAACCAGAAATTATGGAAGGGACATAGAAGCCATGTCCCACTCCTAAAATGGATGATGAGGGGGAAAGCCCACAAGTCAAGTTCATTCTTCCAAGGAAGAAGAAGACTCAACAGAAGAAGTGATGTGATATCTCGTTCCTTCGTATATGAAGAAGATTCCCCATCAGCGTCAGAAAGCGACATTGATGAGAAGGGGGCAGGTGCCGTGTAAAATGCTCGGTATTTCCCGCAAAACAACCCAATTGCTGCGATGGTAAAAGAAGCAGTCCAAAAAGGTGAAAATAGCTTAAAGTGTGAAGTGTCCATGAAAACAAAGGATAGGTAGTAGGGCCTTAGCAAGAAAGCCTTGGAAGAGATGGGTTATGTAACTCCCTGAACGAATGATTAAAAAATTGACCGAAACATCCCTAAACCAGTGCATTGCCCCAAACACGGCGATAATGGTCCGAAACGTCCCTAAACTAGTGCGTCGGCTCAAACACGGCGATGATGGACCGAAACGTCCCTAAACTAGCGCGTCGCCCCAAATACGGCGATATGCTCCCTTGAGATCTATATTGCAATCGAAGTCCCCCGGCAAAGATTGCAACTCAAGTCCCACCGGCTACATAGCTACTCCAGCGATGAAGCTACCCCCAAGTCCCACCGGTAAACAGATGGGTCATCTGTGACAAAGCTACTTTCGAAAGTTTCACCGTTCGAAAAAAAACAGTATGTCCACAAGAGAATTGGGCCGGATGAAAACCCGAAAGGGCATCGTGAGTAAAAACAGCAGGACTGCTGGCGAGTTTGTGAAAACCCGAAAGTGCACAATCTCGTTAGAAAAAATGGAGACGGTATATCCACAAGAGAAATGGGCACGGATGAAAACCCGAAAGGACGCCGTGAGTAAAAACAGCAGGACTGCCGGCGAGTTTGTGAAAACCCAAAAGGGCGCAATCTCATACAATAAGAAAAATGTGCACTTGCAAGATCCTCACGACCTTGTGATGAGAAAATACCTACGTGAGATCCTTACGATTCACAAAGGATCAACACACTTAGGAGTCCATACGATTCCTATGGAGAAATTACATTTGCAAGATCCTCACGACTCGTAAGGAGAATTCCCCCTATGAGACCCTCATGACTCATAGAATTCAAAAGTCTTAGGTTACAGGGATCTAAACTTATTCTTAAGCCGTTGTATTCCCCAAGTTTCCCTACAAGTAATTTGATATCGACTCTTGTATACAATCCACGGGCATGAACAAAATATGTTCCAACCGAGTTCCACTAATGGCGAGAAATATCCCCATATGGTGAACGAAACTTGTAAGTCATCTCAATTTACAAGGAGAAAATGCTCTTGTAAGATCCTTACGACTTACAAGAGAAAATATCATTTAGGAATCCCTACGATTCCTAAGAAGAAAATACATCTATGAGATCCTCTCAACTCGTAGAGAGAAATACCTTTATGAGATCCTTACGGCTAATAAAGTCAAAAACCTTAGTCAACAGGATCTTAACCCTGTTTGCTATGCCACCTTTGTCCAAATCGAAAAAGGAAAATGATGATTCGCTCATAACAATATCTCAGTTGTAGCAATGATGATGTCTAAACAGGTGTCAAATTCCAAGTCTTCTCACGGCAGATGATGATTCGCTCCTGGCAACATTCCAGTTGTAAAGATGCTGATACCAAAGTTGGTATCAGGACCCAAGTCTCCGACTCGCAATAAAATCAGCGAGCAAAAAAATGCATATGAAATAGCCGAAATGATGGGGCAACTCGCAATAAAAATCAGTAAGCAAAAAAATATATGCATATTAAACTGCCGAAATGTTTGGGCAACTCACAATAAAAAATAGCGAGTAAAAAATTGACGCCGAAATGATTGGGCACTGCAAAAGAAATAGACGAAATGATTAGGCAATCGCGATTGTCGCGATATAAAAAATCCTGAAAAGATAGAGTATCACGGAAATACAAAAAAATGAATAAAATAAAAATTTTCTACCCTGCAGGTAGGTCCACACCGACCCCTATATACAATCTATGGGCTTAAACGAAATAAAGGGAACCATATCTTCCCACGAGGTTCCGTCAAAGGGAGAGTCTAGTCTTGACAGTACATTTACAACCTAAAGACTATCGCGACGTTCTTCTCATTCCGACAAGGTGCAGATGTAACGTCAATAAGGACCCAAGGGTCGAATAAAAGCCGAGCAATGACAAAATCCTACTTCCAGCTTGACGTTTCTGCTCAGTGCAGACGCAACGTCAACAAGAACCCAAGAGTCAAATAAAAGTGGAGCAATAGCAAAATCCTAGCTCTTGGTCTTGACGGCACATCTACAACCTAAAGACTATCTCGACGTTCTTCTCATTCCGACAGGGTGCAGACGTAACGTCAATAAGGACCCACGGGTCGAATAAAAGTGGAGCAATAGCAAAATCCTTGCTCCAGCTCGACGTTCCTTCTTAGTGCAGACGCGTCGTCAATAAAGACCCAAGGGTCAAATAAAAGTGGAGCAATAGCAAAATCCTAGTTCCAAATCTTAACGGTCCATGTACAACTTAGAGACTAACTCGACGTGCCTCTCATTCTAGCATGGTGCGGATGCAACAGTCAAATAAAAGTGGAGTGACGGCAAAATCCTAACTCCAGACCTTGATGGCGATATATACAGCCTAGATGTCATATGGATGTCAACTTGATTTCAGTGAAGAATCGGCGCGACATCATAAAAAAAATGAAGTGATGACATATTCTTAGTTTTGGGTCTTGACGACAATGCATACAAAGCTTAAAGATCTTTGGAGATCATCCTACCCTAGAAGGGTGCGGTTATGACTCAACGAGGCTTCAAATTAAGTCTAACCTCAAGTAAAAAGCACCACGGCAAATACCTAATGCTTGTTCTTTTGACGGTAATATGGATATTTTAACCTAAGAAGATTGCTTGAAGACGACTTGTCCAGCTTCAGAAAGGATCAAAAACATGACAGTCGTAGGGCTACTCGTGCAGCAACCTAAGAGACTACATATCGAGGAATACATTGCTAACGTGACGGTACAGACTTAAACTTAGTACCACAAACCTAATGGACCCATGTCATAAAAGAGTGGGGGTTATCTATATTTTACGTTAGGATACACTTGTGAGACCCTCTCGACTCGTAGGGAAAAACACCTTTATGAGATCCTAGCGGCCCATAAAGGTGAAAAATCCTTAGGCAATGGGGATATCAACCTGTTTTCTAAGCATTGTAGCCTTACAAGGAGGTCAATATGGACTCTTGTATACTATCCATAGGCCACATTCTCCAAAGTTGTATCCAATGAGAAGAAGAAGCCACTTATGGGTCCTCTCGACTCGTAACGGGAAAGTTCCTTTATGAGATTTGAAAGTATGTCTTAGCATCTCTACTAGGTTTATATGAGTATCAAGTATGAAATTTTAAAATTTTAGAGTGCTAATCATACTAAACAAGAATCGAACTAGAGAATTAGGGTTTGTAGTAAGCAAGTAATGTTCTAAACTAAGTGATAGAAAACTATGTTCCCCGCCGAAACACGGAGACGCGACCGCACAGGTCCGTCTTTCCTGAATTTCGGGATAGATGCTAATTGGTGCTATCCGTCCACCTCTCCAAAGATGCCAAGTTGATTTATGGCACCACGTATCGAAGGTTTAGACGGATGCGGCCGATGTAGCAGACTTCGTCAGATTCCCTTTCGTTTGAGGGGTTTTTTGATTGTGGGGACGCTCTTCCCTGCAGGCGCAAGCCCCTGCAGTTAATTATGCTACCGCATCTCGGTAACCACTTTCTCCTTCTCTAGTTGGTCACTTCGTGTCGTGGGTGTTTGTTTTGTTTTTGGTTGCCCGTTGATTGTATACGGAGACTAATTTATGTTGTCGCCCGTAGGGCGTGGACTAGTCCAAATCCGTATTTTCTTAGATTTGGGTTTGGGGGTTGGGTTTAAGGATACGTTAGCCTCATTTGAGACTAAGATCAACTTAAACGTTTGTTAAGGATACGTTAGTCTCATTTTAGACTAAGATCAACTTAACGAGATCGTTTAGATCCAACAAAAGAGCAACTGGACTCTATTGTCTAGTTTAGGGACATTGCGGTTGATTAGTTTAAGGACATTACGGTCCATTGTTAGTTTAAGGACATTACGGTCCATTGTTAGTTTAAAGACATCACGGTCGAGGTTAAGGACATTATAGTCTGTGAGTTTAAAGACCTCACAGTCAAGGTTAAGGACATCATAGTCCGTGAGTTTAAAGACCTCATAGTCAAGGTTAAGGACATCATAGTCCGTGAAATGTATGGTTGTCGGGACCCGTCATCTCTCTGAAGACGTTGAAGGATTACAACGAAAAGTATCAGAGGAGTAAAGAGATGTACCCTCAAACCAATGTTGGTTTGGGGATCTATAGTCCAATTTGGAACTAAGATTAATTAATTAGATTATGAGCACATTGGCTCAGTTAAATCTGAATTGAGGACTTATGGCCAACTTGGGCTAAGTCCAATTAAGTTTGAAATATTGGCCCTTTATTGGAGCAATACTAAACAAGAGTTTTAAGGCTCTGATGACATTTTTGTCTTTGACTGAGCATTAAACATTATAGCTCTGAGTTTTACTCAATTTTGAGATTTAGTTAAAGGAGAGGTTTTTGCCTCTGGAAACTTAGCCAATTTGGCTAAGATTGGCTTTAAAATAGTGTTAAACACTAGAGGATAACAGTGTTAAACACTGGAAATGAAATGTTCAAATTAGTGTTAAACACAAGAGGACAACAGTGTTAAACACTGGAAATGAAATGCTGAAATTAGTGTTAAACACTAGAGAGGAAGGGGCCACATGGGGACACGTGAGGGTACCGAAAGGTGGGGCCAGACCTCTTCTACTTTGTTCTTAGAACTGCAAATAAGTGTTAAACACTTTTGATCTTCTGGCCATCACGTGTTGGCACGTGATGGATATTTGTGCATTGATTATTAAAGCATTTATTAGGGGTCACGTGGTAACACGTGAGAGCGCCCAAAGCCAATACTGCCTTTGTTTTTGTTCCCTATATTATGAGGGTCACGTGGGGGCACGTGAGGCATTGCCTCAAAGCTTTTTCCTTCTCATTTTTTGGGGGATCTGTTTAGGGGTCACGTGGGGACACGTGATCTAGTTCTTTACATGCATAGAGATCTTTCAAGTCTCTTTACTTTTAAGAATTAGATTCTCTGTAGGGTTAACCCTAATTATGTTTTTAAAGGAATTTAATTCCTATGCATGTGGAAGAATTAAATTCTTATGTAGGGTGAAACCCTAATTTCATTTAGGAGGAATTAAATTCCTGTGAATTTGAGAGAATTAAATTCTCAAGTAGGGTTAAACCCTAGTTTTGTCTATCTTGAAGGAATTAAATTCCTATAAATTTAGGAGAATTAAATTCTCATATAGGGTTAAACCCTGGTTTTATCTTGGAGGAATTAAATTCCTGTGAATTGGGAGAATTAAATTCTCTAAACTCAATTCTCCCTCTAAGTTTTGGATCTGCATGGCAGAATCTCCCCGATGAGAATTAAATTCTCAACCTGTGGGGAGATTTGCTTCTGCAGATCTTCAACCAGTGGAAGAACTAAGTTCTTTTGCTGAAGAGTTAAACTCTTAGATTGAGAATTAAATTCTCTTTTTGTTTTATGAAGTTTTGATGCCTTTCCATTTTCTCACATAGGGTTTCTTTTCTTGAGAATTGAATTCTGCTTTCTTTTCTCTCTACTACTTTCCTTTAGAAAATTTCAAGATCCCAAAAATTCTTTTCTTCTTCTCTTCTTGGCTCCTATTTATAGGAGAAGGAAAAGAATCAATTTGTTTAGTAAATCTTTCATTGAAAGATTTTGTTTGTTTTCTCATAACTAATATGATCTTTTAAATCACTCAGTGAATTTTATTCACCATTGGATTTTTAATCCAAAAGATATTCTGTTTGTTATTTTTGGTGAAACTTAGGGAAATCTTTCCTTGTATAAAATCTTTTCATAAATTGGTGATTTTTAATCACCATTTGATTTTTAACCCAACGGTGCTCCACTTTACAGAGCATAGTCCTCTTTTGTTTGGAAAGATTTAAAGAAATACTTTCCCAGTTAGGGTCTATGATTTCCCTTAATTAGAATTTAATTCTACTAACTCATTAAGGCTTTTAAAGCCCGTCACGTGTTAGCACGTGATCCCAACGTTTGACCATTCAAATAGAATTCAATTCTATCAATTAAAGAGCTTATGAACCCATCACGTGTTGACACCTGACTCCCTAATTAAGCATTTAATTCTGTTGTTTTTTAAAGAACTAAGGAATCATCATGTGTAAGCACGTGACCCTTTGTCACGTGTGAGCACGTGATGCCCCATTGGGATTTTTCCTTGTTATTTTATTATCCTTTATTAATCCCTTTCAGTGGGTTTAAAGGTCCATCACGTGTGGGCACATGACTCCATTAATTGATTGTTTGATTAGAATTTGATTCTATTAAAACAGAATCCCAGGAAACCATCACGTGTTAACACGTAACCCTTGGTCACGTGTGAGCACGTGATACCCCATTGGGGTATTTCCTGATATTCTATCAGGGAACAAATGCCCCCACAGCATTGTTCTCACGTGTTTGCACGTGAGTGCAACGCTGTCACCTTTGTGACCGTTGGATCTGTCTAGGGAATAGGGAAGATGAAACGTTTCCCATCACATCCTATAAATACATGGGTCTCTTCAGAAGCGCCTCCACTCTTTCATCTTTTTCCTTGTTCATTTTCTTTTGAGAATTTAATTCTCTTTCTCAGAGCTCAGTTCTCTATTCCAAAATTTTCAGAGTTTAACTCTGTCCAAGAAAGAATCCTTTCTTCAGGTAATGGTTTTGAATGACCGAAGAACTTTCATATGTATAAAGAACTCTTTGGATTTTAAATCCACACCAATGGTTTTGCCCTTCAAAAAACCCATCTTTCTAAGTTCTTCAAAGATGTCTAATTTTAAATAATAAACCCCTTTTGCTAGGGTTTCTTTGATCTTAAGGAATTGATGATGAAACTTGTCCTCTCTCTGGAATTTAATTTCACCTCCAAGAGCTTAGCTCTGCCAATTTTCCGAGAATTTAATTCCTCTGCTCAAAAGGAATTTAATTCCTCTAAAGAACTCAGTTCTTCACAGGGAACTTCTTGGGGTTTTCTTGCCCTGAGTTGTTTCTTTGCAACCAAAAAGAGGGGATTTGCAGTAGGGTTTTCTGGGAATTTAATTCCCTTGCTCTGCTTAATTTTTGCAAAGTCCAAGATGGATTTTTTTGGGGAATGTGTAGGGTCATTTGAAATCCACTGATCATTTATTGAGAATCTTCTTTTTGTCTCATAGTGATTACTTTGCCTCATCATTAGCAAGCCGCCATCTTGATTTTGTGGGACCCATGTGTTTTGTAACCAATGGTCCCATAAAATGAGTCCCCTGTTGCTTTCTTCCACTGTATTTTCATATATGCCCTTATAAACACGTGTTAGTTTTGCTTAACAGTTTCCCCTTCTTTTATTTCAGGCACAATGACTTCTGTTCCATACTTCCCGTTCACTCGCTCGGAGGCTGCTTTTCCTCAGTCACCGTCTGACGAGGAAGTGATGGCGATGATCAGGGCTCATGACCCGAGTCGCACCAACTTGTTGTTATGGGGGACCTGGTACGGTCACATCATCCGCGGTCACCGCAGTTTTCTTTAAGAGATACCGATGGAGCCTACCCGTCCGTTTCTGCCAATGGACCCTCCACGGACTGCCTTTGCTGTAGAGATGCCGAATTGGACCCCTATGGGACGGCTTGAGCCTTCAACAACTGGTATTCCGAACCATCCGGTGCCGGCTATAGATATTTTGGGGCGCCCCATTTGCCAGGGCGAAGCCCAGCTATTGGGACAGATTTACAAGATAGGGCTTACCCCTCGACACCCCACGGGCTACCTTCTCTGGGCTCGTTACATCCTGTCCGCCCATCGCGCGTGACTGCAGAGGGTTGGACTTTATCAAGCGATATATGCATCCCTTTTCCACTACCAATCTCCCCATGTCTGGTGGGTTAAGGCCTTCTTGAACCAATGGAATCTTCCCACCAACACCTTCCTTCTAGGGGACCGCGAAGTTTCAATTTCTTTGGAAGAATTTTGCGAGATCTCAGGATTGCCGGTCATGGGGACACTTTATGAAGAATTGCTACCTCCGGATGAGTATGTTTTCGAGACCGAGCCTGCCATGCTTGACGGCCTGTCGCCCGAGAACGCCGTCCACCACAAGCGCCCGAGTTTGATCAAGACCCTGAGTATTTTTGACAAACTGTTCACAGAGTCAGAGGAGCAGGGCTTCACTTTTAAAAGTTTTATCGCTTGTTTCCTTCGCGAGGATTTCCTATCAAAGACGGCTCCGAAGTTCGTGAGCATCAACGACCCCTTTGGGTTTCATTTAAACAGGCGACCGACTAAAGAAGAGGACTTGCCGCAGTATTACATTCCCATCATGTCGGCGGTATCTTTCGAGTCGATCGCAGCTCCTGGTATGGATGAGGAGACTTTCTTTGTGGGCTTCATCAGCGTTTGGCTTAGCTGGTTCGTCATTCCCATGCATCGCCGTTTCATGAGAGCTTCGGTTATTTACCCTGCTCATCGCATTGCTGAGGGAATGCGACTAGCTGTGGGCATTCCGGGGCTAGCGCATCTATATCATGGGTTAGGCGCCGCGGCTAATACCTCAACTCCAGGTGTAGATGTGGTAAACTTCTCTCTTCATTACTTCACATCCTGGATTGAGATGCACGTGTTGGGGGCCTTTGCTACGCATCAAAGACCCAAATTTTATGACGCCTACACTTTTCCGCGACTCATGCGGCTGGTGGACGCTTCTGCTCCTGACCCGACTCAGTTTGGGGCTATTCGTGTGCTGATCGCTCCCTATGCTAATACGGGTGGAATGGTATTCATCAATCGAGCCCTATCTGCTCCCTCATGACCGATTCAACAGCTCCATGACTTGTCAAAAGAGGGGGTACCTTCTCTGAAGCCCAAGGAAGCCATGCACCTGTACGCGATCAGACCAGGTTATCTGGTATTTCGTCAGAACGGTGCGGCCCTCTTTATGCGGTACAACCCACACCGCTTTGCCCGGCAACTTGGATATGATCAGGGCGTCCCCTTCGAAGCATTTACAGTGGCGCCTAGCCCATCGCCTGAAGCTGTTCGTGACGCCGCTCATCACTTTATGCGGCTGAACACTGGTTCTTGCTTCATGATCCCTGAAGTTGATCATATTCCTCGATGTGTGGGGTCTTTCATGGGCTGGTACCTCCACCGGGTCAGTCCAATTACTGCTGAGGAGAAGAGGGTGCTTCTTGGATACAGCGCTCCCATTCCGATTCAAGCCACGGGAGTTCTGCCGCAACCGCGTGCAACAGTTCGTCCTCCCTTGAGGAATACCAGTGTCGTGCTTATTCCGGGGGCTGCGGAAGTAGACTTAACTCCCAAAGCTAGTATGCCACTGCGTACTCGGGCTCAATCAAGGGCTAATAGGGCGCCGATAACAGTATCATCGTCCGCGGCATCGACAATGGCTGTGTCATCCTCGGTAGCACCGCCAAGCGAGGACATTGAAGGTTAAGTGGGTCAGCGCCGTACCAAAGCTCCACGGGGAAGGAAACGGTCATCTTCGGCGGTTAGTTCTGGGTCCAAGAGGCGGAGGAAGACGGCCACCAATCTGCTCGACTCTTTAATAAAGTTCGAGCCTATTCTTCAGGATGAACCGCTAGCTATGCAAGAATCGGATGGTGGCCTACTTTTCCCAACTTCATCTGCCGAGGAAGCCGCACAATTAGCTGAGGCTATAAGACGTTCGCAAGATGAATCCGAGAATGTAAGGATTCCGAAGAAGCCCTACCCTGCCGTCATCTTTTGCGAAGACCCTCCGTGGATACGACAGCGATTTATAGGCCCTTTGGAAGAATGGGGCGAAAGGGACCTTAAACAGGCTGTTTCGGCCGACGCTGAGGACGCGCTTTCACTGTGGACCGGTGGCCACGAGTCTACCCTTGGACCTCGGTGAGCACATCTCCTCAGGAAGGAGCGTCGGCTTGAACAAGCCATATTGGAGGCTCCTTTGCGCATCGGTATGTTCATATATCTCTTTTGTAATATTTTGTATTGCTTGCATACATATATATGTATCCTTATCTTCGTACAAAACTTTGCTGGGACTTCGGCGGCGGCGGAGGCTCTGAGCCGCGCTTTGATTGTAGATTCTGCTGATATCCCCAGTGAAACACCAATCAGTGTGGAGGGGGTCGATGCAACCATCGCTCTTGTGATGGAGTCTTCCTCGGTGGTTCCTGCTCCTAAAGCGCTTGCTCCCTCATGGGAGGCATCTTTGTCGGCCGCCTCTCCAATGGATCTTCCTGAGGGCGACCCGGAGACTAGGGTACAGGTAGTCAAGGCTACCGTCCTTCCGCTGGAGCCTGCAGTGGCAGCTGCTGTTCCTCGCTCGGAAGTCGCTACATTGGTCCACGTCCCCGATGATGTGCCTGAGGCCACGGAGGTGGCCGCTGAAGCTGCTATCCCTCCAGCTCAGAATGGGAGGAGCGTCGAAGGTAGCCTTCTATATTTTACATTAATAATCTCTCCATTATCTGAACCCTTCTGTCTTTTCATAATTATGCGGATTGGCGGCATCTATTGCTGATCTGTCTCCCAGGCAGTCCTTTCAGCGCCTGTTGAAGATTGCTGCTCCGCAAGCGATATCTCCTCAGCGTATCGTCCTCTCTTCCGGGCAAGGTTAGTGTTGTTTACCCTCTTTTCACAGCATTATCACTATTTCATAAAATGACACCGACGTCTTTTACAGTTCTGGAGGCCGGCGACGAGGTTGAGGTTCTTGACGGGCCTGGGGAGCCTTCAGATCCCTCTTGCAGACTGTGGGTAAGTAAAGTCTCAACGTCGTTCCATTTGTTCTTTGCTTATAAGTTTCGCTGACTGTTTATAAATCTGAACAGCTCTGCCAGTTCTCACCGCGCTGGAGTCTCGCATCGCCATGCCACCCGGCCCCTATGCTCTGCGTGCCTCGGAACGGATGGAAAAGCTAAGCCTCGCCTTTCTGTCATCCCTAATCGAGTACCTTCGCGCTGGCAGTTTGATCTCGGCCGAAGCGTTTGCCGCTGAAGCTAACGGCTCTCTTCCCTTTCTTGCCACCTATCATAGTGAAACGGTGGTGCAAGTCTGGGTTGAGTTTTGTCGGCAGGTGGAGACTTGCTTGCATGTTCTTGAATGCACACGCCTTCCTTCAGAGGTTATGGCCGCGAAGGTGAGTTTACAGGGGCTGATTAAGCGGTGTGCTGCGAACATGATATCGTGTGAGAAAAGGCTCGGCCGCAAGTTTTTAGAGAGGGAGCTGGCTTCTAAAGCACTGAGGGAGCTTCAAGCCAACCTTACGGCTAAGGCCACTAAAGCATACGAACTTTGGAGAGTGCTCCAAGAGGCCATCAAGGAGGTGGTAGCCATTGATAAGGCCGCCGTGTTCATTCATGAAATAGTTGAGGCCCATAAGGTTACTGAAAAAGAGCTTGAAGGCCGGCTTGCCTCATACCAGGCCCAACAGGCTCAAGCGGAGGCCCGTCTCTTGACGATACTGAATCACGAAGGCGAGGCCCAGTAAAAGAGGGACGAACTGGCCAATCTACTAAATCGCCCGCCGACTTGAAGATTTGTATATATATATATATATATTTTCTTTGTACAAACTCCTGAATAAGAGTATATTTTTTGTTCTTTCACGAATTGTACTTTGTGTTCATTTTGATTCATGAATAAAAGACATATTTTTGTTCACGATGGTGTGTCCCTTTTATTAAATGTATTCTGTGGATAGTCCATCTCGATTTCCTTGCAGGACAATGATAGCTTAGGATTCAGGGTTAAGATCTGCCCCCTAAGACTTTTCAACTTTATGAGCCATGAGGGTCTCATAAAGAATTTTCTCCTACAGGTCGAGAGGATTCCGTAGGTGTAATTTCTCCTTAAGAATCGTGAGGATTTCTAAGTGCGTTTTCTCTTGAAAGTCGTAAGGATCTGACAAGAGAGTTTTCTCCCTTACGAGTCATGAGGACCCGTAAGTGATGGGTGAGGTTACCATTATCCGCATTTCGCGGAGTCAGGGGTTGCTCTGGATGCTTCCCACGGGGTCATAGCCGTGTTCTGTGAGGACCAGACTCCGCTCTGGATGCTTCACACGGGGTCATTGCCGTTCCCTGCGAGGACCAGGATCCGCTCTGGACGTTTCCCACGGGGTCAGGATTGACGTTATCTGCGTTCCACGTGACCAGGAATTTACTCTGGATACTTCCTACGGGGTCATTTCCGTGTTCTGCGAGGACCAGGCTCCGCTCTGGACATTTCCAATAGGGTCAGGATTGAAATTATCCACGTTCCACATGACCAGGAATTTTGCTCTGGATGCTTCCCACGGGGTCATTGCCGTGTTCTGCGAGGACCAGGCTCCGCTCTGGATGCTTCACACGGGGTCATTGCCATGCTCTGCGAGGACCAGGATCCGTTCTGGACGTTTCCCATGGGGTCAGGATTGACATTATCCGTGTTCCACGTGACGAGAAATTTGCTCTGGATGCTTCCCACGGGGTCATTGCCGTGTTCTGCGAGGACCAGGCTCCGCTCTGGATGCTTCCCATGAGGTCAGGATTGACATAAGCCGCGTTCCACTTGACCAGGAATTTGCTCTGGGTGATTCCCACAGGGTCATTGCCGTGTTCTGCGAGGAACAGGCTCTGCTCTGGACGTTTCCCACGGGGTCAGGATTGACATTATCCGCGTTCCACGTGACCAGGAATTTTGCTCTGGATGATTCCCATGGGGTCATTGCCGTGTTCTGCGAGGACCAGGCTCCACTCTGGATGCTTCACACGGGGTCATTGCCGTGCTCTGCGAGGACCAGGATCCACTCTGGACGTTTCCCACGGGGTTAGGATTGACATAAACCACGTTCCACGTGACTAGGAATTTGCTCTGGATGCTTCCCACGGGGTCATTGCCGTGTCCTGCGAGGACCAGGCTCCGCTCTGGACGTCTCCCACGAGGTCAGGATTGACATTATCCGCGTTCTACGTGACCAGGAATTTTGCTCTGGATCCTTCCTACGGGGTCATTGCCGTGTTCTGCGAGGACCAGGCTCCGCTTTGGATGCTTCACACGGGGTCATTGCCGTGCTCTGCAAGGACGAGGATCCGCTCTGGACGTTTCCCACGGGTCAGGATTGACATAAGTCGCGTTCCACATGACCAGGAATTTGCTCTGGATGCTTCCCACGGGGTCATTGCCGTGTTCTGCGAGGACCAGGCTCCGCTCTGGACGTTTCCCATGGGGTCAGGATTGACATTATCCGCGTTCCACGTGACCGGGAATTTTGCTCTGGATGCTTCCCACGTGGTCATTGCCGTGTTCTGCGAGGACCAGGCTCTGCTCTGGATGATTCACACAGGGTCAGGATTGACATAATCCGTGTTCCACATAATCAGGAAGGGTTGACTTTATCCGCATTTCACGGAGTCGGGGTTTGACTCTCGGTCATCTGTGCACCGCCGAGTCATGGAACTGGGATTTGTCGTGGTTCCACTTTGTTTGATGTTGTGTCCGTCGTAATGAGACAGATGTTGAGATGATCTCCAGGCTATCTGTGAACCGTCGAGATTTGGCTTTTTCTTCTGATGAAGCCTGGGGAGGAAAGGTGTGTTCCTTCTTTGTTTGCGCCCCTGGATTGTATACAGGGATTAATGTGATATCGCCTGTAGGGAAAAAATTGCATTCATAATTTTTTTATTTTATTTCTTTCCGCGATGCTCTATCATTTCAGCTTTTATATCGCGAAAGTCACGATCGCCCAATCATTTTGGTTATTTTTCACGGTGCCCAATCATTTCGGCTATTTGTTTTATTTTTATTTGCTGCTTTTTATTGCGAGTTGCCCAATCATTTCGGCTATTTGTATGCATACATTTTTACTTTCTGATTTTGTTGCAAGTTGCCCCATCATTTCGGCTATTTCGTATGCATGCGTGGCTCGCTAGCTCTTTTGCTGTAAGCCTGGAATTATACACCGATTTTGGCATCAGCACCGCTACAACTGGGATATTGCCAGGAGCGAATCAGTTGCCTTTGTCGATGACGAACAAAGGTGGCTTAGTAAACAGGGTTAAGATCCTGTTGACTAAGATTTTTGACTTCATGAGCCGTAAGGGTCCCATAAAGGTATTTCTCCCTACAAGTCGTGAGGATCTCCTAGGTGCATTTTCGCCCTAGGAATCGTGAGGATTCCTGAGTGTATAGTCTCTTATAAGTCGTAAGGATCTTACAAGAGTTCTTTCTCTTTATAAGTTGGGAGGACTTACAAGGGCTGTTCACTGTGCGGACATATCCCTAGTCACGGATGGGACTTTGTTAGGGAAATGTTTATTCGCGCCCGTGGATTGTATACAAGGGTCAGCATTGAGCCGCTTGTAGGGCAGTATTGGAGGTTGTGGTGGCCGCTTAAGAACAGGTTCAGATCTCTGTAGCTTAAGACTTTTGAATCTTATAAGCCGTGAGGGTCTCATAAGAGGGTTCTCCTTGCGAGTCGTGAGGATCTCGCAAGTGTAATTTCTCCTTAGGAATCGTGGGGATCCCTAAGTGTGTTGCTCCCTTGTAAGTCATAAGGATCTCACGCAGATGGTTTCTCCTTACAAGGTCGAGAGGATCTTGCAAGTATCTTTTAACGAAGTTGCGCCCTTTCTGGTTTTCACAAAACTCGCCGGTAGCCCTGCTGTTTTTACTCACGGAGCCCTTTCGGGTTTTCATCCGTGCCCATTTTACTTATAGACATACCGTTTTCCTTTCTTTGTTTTATTCTTTTATTCTTTTATCCTTCTTTGTTTTTGTATCAGCGTTGGGATGCTGCAATCCGCAGTCGTTTATCGACATCTCGGTCAATGGCTAATTTTAGGGCATAGAGGTCCGTTGTTAGTTTAAGGACGTTTCGGTCCATTGTTAGTTTAAGGACGTTTCAGTCCGTTGTTAGTTTAAGCACGTTTCGGTCCATTGTTAGTTTTAAGGATGTTTCGGTCCGAAAACCGGCTACTACTTATAGAGTTTACGCTTAGGAAGATAGCGAGCGGACATAGGCGTCGTAATCTATCGTTGACGTAGGCCGTGACTCGTTAGGCGTAGTATTTCTTTAGGAAGCGACCCTTTATTGGCCTGAAAGGTCTTTCACCATGCATGTCCATGAGTAGATAGGCTCCACCCTGGTAGACTTTGTCTATGATATACGGGCCTTCGTAATTCGGCTCAAATTTTCCCCGCTTGGCACGATTGGCGATCATAGGTCTTTTGACCACTAGCACGAGCTCGTCTTGGCGGAATGTTCTCGGCCTAGTCAATCTCTCATATGAACGCGTCATCTTTGCTTTATAAGCCTCCAGATTTTGTTGCGCTATGAGCCGAGTTTCATCAAGGGCATCGAGCTCCTCAAGCCGAAGGTGAGCATTCTCTTCGTCCATTAGCTCGTAATTAACCACTATTCGTAAAGAGGGTAGCTTTATCTCGAGGGGGAGTACCGCCTCCGTACCAAATACCAATGCATACGATGTTGTGTTAGTGGCCGTTTTGAACGTAGTTCGATACGCCCAGAGAGCTTCATGCAGTCGTTCATACCAGTCCTTCTTATTTCGAGACACCTTCTTTTTTACGATCTTCATCAAGGTCTTGTTAAAAGCCTCAGCTAGACCGTTAGCTCGGGGATTATAGATTGATGAATATCTCCAGTCTATATTATGCTGTTCTGCGAAGCGGCTGATTTTGTAGCTTCTGTAGGCTGGCCCGTTATCGGAGATGATCCGTCTTGGAGTTCCAAACTGATAAATGATGTGTGTCTTGAAGAAATGGAGGATGTTCTCCATCTTCACTTCCCTCAGCGGTACTGCTTCTGCCCATTTAGAGAAGTAATCAGTTGTCGCCAAAATGAATCAATATCCTCTGGACGATACTGGCTTGATGGGGCCGATTATGTCAGTCCCCCACATTTCGAACGGCCAGCTGGCCACCGTTGGATGTAGTGAATTTGGATGCTGATGGATAAAGTCCCAGTGACTCTGACACGAGTGGCATTGCTTCGCATATTCGAGGCAGTCTTGGATCATCGTGGGCTAATAGTACCCCATCCTTTTTGATTTTCAACTTCATCTTTGGGCTGGCTTGGTGAGAACCGCAGAGTCCGTCGTGAGTTTCTTGGACGACTCTTTTTGCTTCTTCAGGTCCCAGGCATCTTAACCACAGAAAATCAAATGACCTCTTATACAGAGTATCATTGACGAAGGCGAAAGATAGGGCTCGCTTCATGAGCTGATGTTTTGAGGACGCATCTTCGGGTGTTCGACGGGATTTGAAGTAGTCTATAAAGACTTCTCTCCAATCCTCGACCTTTTTCTGGTCTTTTACTTGCAGAGCTACTTGCTCGGTCTCTCCCTTTTCTTCGGACAACTCCGGAGATATTTCTGCCGGTGCAAGAACCCGACGGCTTTGTACCACGATTCCTACGTCATCGAGGTTCTCATCGGCCAATTCATTAGCGAGCTTGGCTAATGCATCCGCCTTGCTATTTTCTGCACACGGTATGCTTTCCAGGGCGTAGGAAGGAATTTGAGTCAGCAGTCGTTGTACTCTCTCACCATACTTTACCAACTCTGGTTTGCACGTTTAGTAGTAGCCATTTACTTGACTAATGACCAGTTGGGAGTCTCCGTATATGATGAGGTTTTCAATTCCCATGTCGATGGAAATCTCGAGACCTACTATGAAAGCCTCGTATTCGGCTTCATTGTTCGTCCTCGGCTTGGTCAAGGAGAAGGCGAAGCGCATTATCCCTCCTTGTGGAGTTACAAAGATGAGACCTACCCCCGATTTGATTATAGGGGTGCTTTGTTTGCGCTTCTTCATGGAAGATGCTCCATCGAAATAGAGTTCCCATTGTGTATCATTCTCTCTTCTCTCCCCATCAATCGTGCCAAACCTATGTTCGTCTGGCAATTCGCAGTTCAAAGGAGAATCGGTGGGTTTCGGATGCTCAGCAAGGAAGTCGGCGATGGCCTGGCCTTTCACTGCCTTAAGAGGCCGATAAGTTATCGAGAACTCCATCAAGAGCAAGGCCCATTTAGCAAGCCGCCTCGTCAATATGGCCTTTGACATCAAATACTTGAGGGGATCCACCTTCGATATGAGACGGACTTCATGCGCCAACGCATTATGCCTGAGCTTTGTTATCGCGAAGATCAATGCCAGGCAGTGTTTTTCGATGGGAGAATAATTTCTTTCTGCCCCAAGTAGAACTCGACTCAAATAGTAGAGGGCTATCTCCTTCCCTTGGTCGTTCTCTTGTGCCCATAATGCGCCTAAGGAACCTTCAAGGGCGGTTGTATACAGAATGAGAGGTTTTCCTTTAACGGGAGCGGCCAGTACTGGCGAATTCTGCAGGTATTGCTTGATTTCGTCCAGTGCATTCTGGCATTTGCGATCCCAGACGAAAGGGGTTCCCTTCTTCATCAGGTGACTGTAGGTACGGCACTTGCCTGAGAGATTGGCTATAAATCGCCGGATATACGCGAGCTTCCTTTGGAGATCGCAATTGCTTGAGAGTCCTTGGTGGGGGCATTTCCATAATCGCCTTGATCTTTGATGGATCTATCTCGATGCCTCGGTGTTGGACAATGAATCCTAGGAATTTGCCCGAGGAAACTCCGAACGCGCATTTGAGAGGGTTCATCTTCAAGTTGTATTGTCGAATGCGTTGAAATACAATCTTCAGATGCTCTAAATGTTGCTCGTATGATTTGCTTTTCACCATGAGGTCATCGATATAGCATTTGATGATTTCATATATGAGGTCACCAAAGATCTTCGTCATGGCCCTCTGATAGGTGGCACCGACGTTCTTTAGACCGAAAGGCATCACCTTGTAGCAGAATATGCCTAAAGGGGTCTGGAAAGCGGTGTGCTTCTGGTCTTCGGAATGCATCTTTATCTGATTGTATCCTGACGATCTGTCCATGAAGGAGAAGACTTCGTGAGTAGACGTGTTATCTATCATCAGCTCGGTGATCGGTACTGGAAAGTCGTCCTTTGGACAGGCTTTATTAAGATCCCGAAAGTCCACACATCTGCGCACCGTTCCATTTTTCTTCATCACTGGGACGATGTTGGCGATCCAATCAGGATATTGAACCTCTTGGATAAAACTGGAGTCGATTAGTTTCATGACCTTGGCATTGATGCTCATCTCAAGCTCGAGCCGCATTCTCCTTGGTGCTTGTTTGATTGGCTTGGCGTCCGGGGATATTACCAATTTATGGACAGCAATCTCTGGATCTAGTCCTGGTATCTCGGAATAGTTCCATGCGAAGCAATCTTTATGCTGCATAAGCACATCCTTTAGTGTAGCCATCCTTTCTTCAAACAGCAGCTCACTGACGAATGTCGGTCGTGGGTCACTTGCCGTCCCCAAATCAATTTTCTTGAGGTTATCTGCAGTAGTATGTATTCCATCTTCCAGCTCTTTCGGCGCCGGTGGAAACTCTGAGATCACCTCGTCATCATTGTTTTCGAAGCACCAGGGGAGGTCATCCATATTCTCGGGCTCTTCTTCTGACAGCGTTATCATATGACAAGTACAAGATCGCTTCCAAAACCGATGTTGATCTGGTTCTACTCTCGTGGTCTTCGGTTCTTGCTTCTGCGGCGGGGTTATTTTCCAATTGCTGGATAGAGCGAACATGCCCTGTTAATATTGGTCTTCGACCTAGTTCTTGAAGGTGAAGCAGTCTTCGAGAGAATGTCCTATTGCTCGGTGATAAGAGCAATAGTCTGGGTGAGAGACCTCGTTGGCTTGCTCGGGGTGTTTGGACTCCGGAAGTGTAATCATTTGATATTTTATGGCAAGATCAAGCATCTTCCGTGTTTTGTCTTGGGGAAAAGAGTATGCTCGACCCATCTTCTTTATAAGAGACGAATCCGGATTTCTCGATTCCCGATCACGTGGCTTCTTGGTCCCGCTTTGTCGCTGTCGAACGCCTTTCCCGCTCTTTGATTTATTTTTGCCTCTACGTCGGGCCTTTTGTATGACGGGTTGATAAGGAAGAGCATTGTCATTCTCCGTGGCCTTTTGAAGGAGGTGCTGCATCCTGGCTTTTTTGTAAATGGCCATCTCACGATTATGGTCATCCCGGACCTTTCGACCCGCTTCCCTTATGAGCTTGTCCATTCATTCTTCAAACGACGGACTCGGCATTTTGATGGTAGAATCTCGTTTTGGTTCAGGGTCAGTGTTTTCTAACAGAATGTCTCCTTCTTCATCGAAGTCATGTATGACGTAGTTGCCATGGACTCGTTCTCGTTTTTTGGATTGAACATATCCAAGCCCGACCATTTCCATTCTCCCGTTTGGCAACTTTCGCTGAGTTCCGGGGACGTCCCAAATCCTATTGTAGAATCGAGCTTGTCGAGTAGTCTGTCTGAGGGGTACCCCTTGGCGTTTCAATAGACTTTTCAAGCCTTCCGTGTAGTATCTAGGCAGACGGATGGGCTGGAGCCTGTCGACCGTAGAATCGGCGCCGTGCCAGATTTCCTTCTCTACTTTGGTTTCCCCAGATCGGTAGAATAGGATCGCCTCTTCACCTTTTCGTCTGGGAGGGACGTAAAATGTCTACAGTTCTTGCACAGTATAAGCTTCAAGTGCATCGAGATCTTTGTAATGTTCTTGTGGAACCATGGTAATTTGCAAACTCTGATCTTTGTTGGCGGAGATTTGTATCGACGGCCGAGCAGAGAATACAGCATTGACCTCATCTTCCGAGTCGCTGCCGAAGATCAACATAGGGATGGACGGTCCCGGCTTGTTGTATTGGGGCGGCCCTGAATAAACTATCTCTTCTTCCCCCTCGGTATCACTCCCGAAGACCGGAATAGTAGTGATGGCTTTGTTCTTCGGTTTGTGACATCTTTTTGTGTCCTCAAAGTCTGGTAAGAAGTATTTTGCGTCTTCGTACTTTCGGACTTCATTCACGGAGAATGGGTTCAACTCCCCCATCACAGTGTACTCGAGACCATCATTGAAATACTTCATACACTGATGTTGTGTAGAAAGGATAATGTTGTACTTGTGTAACCAGGGCCTGCCGAGCAAAGCATTGTAGCATGTCTTGGCGTCAATGACGTGAAATTTAATATCCGTGACAACTAGCCCAAAGCGCAGCGTCAGTATCACAGACCCGAGAGTCCGTGATGATTGGGAGTCGAAACCGGAGATGGTGATTTTATCACGAGCGAGGTGCTGAACGCTCATGCAAATTTCCTTCAACACTCGCACATTGAGGAGATTGACGGAAGACCCATTGTCAATCAGGATTTTTCCTATCTTGATATCGTGACAGTATCCGGAGACATAAAGGGGACGTTCGTGTTCGCACGTCCCAAGGAGGAGATCTTCATCACCGAAGGTGATATCGGCTGTGTGTACTTCTTCCAGCTCGTCTTTCATCTTTTCTTCGGTGAGGAAAGCTTGGAATTGCCCTGGCTCTTGTAGCGCCTTGATCGATGAATCTCTCACTTCTTTGGATAGCATAAGGGCGTCGAGAATGCTGAGCTGCGAAGGTAGCTTCCTCAAGTGTGCCAGAACGTTGTAGTCCACCTTACTTTTCTTTGGCGGGTCCTTGGCGGTCAGCTCTTTGATGACTTGGTCATCTAGGACGATATCCTCAGAGACCTTTTCTTTTCCCTTATCTTTTCTATTCATGGGTCCGAGATTCTTTTCGGATAGCGTATGATTGCGCAGCTGAATGTTTTCACAGGTCTTCGGTTCTTCTTTTTTTCCCGAGGTGGATTCTTTGAAGAGAGGGCCAAGAGTCATTTCTTCGTCAGAGTCGCTCCCGAAGGTGAGAACTTGCGATCCTCCGGCGTTAACCATGCGACAGTTGCCAGAAGTTCTTCTGAGCCCCTCGGTCGTACTTCTTCGCTCCCGACGAGTTTTGCGTTTCATCCGCTTAAAACGCTGCCGGTGAGCAACATATCCCTGCTACCATATTTTAAAAGTGTTGCACTCTTTGGTAGGGTGTGCAATCTTTCGATGATATGAGCAGTAGCTAGGATGTGTTTCCATCTCACCAAGAATATTTCCTTCGGAGGGTGGCAGTTTTATTCCCATTGATATGGCTTTAGCGAACCTTTTTCTCATCTTGAACATGCTTTTATTCGCGGCGGATGTACTTTGATCTGACGGGAGCGTTTCAACCCTTCCGTCAAGTCGCTGACGCTTGGCTTTCTCAAATATGGCCTTCTCACGCTCTTGAGCAGCTTTGCTTTTAAGAAGTGCTTCATTCAGGAACGCATCAATCATTTTGTCTGATGGCCCTAGAAGTTCCGGCTCAGGACCTGCCCCCAGTTTCTTCGTGTAAGGAAATTCTTCATCGTTTATCGATGAGTGAGAGATCACATGGCAACTTGCTATGTAAACTTCCGATTCATCCGACGAGTCCTCTCCATCATCTCCGTCTTCAAGGACGTGACTGAGAAATTCTTGGAGTGTGATTGGAGTCCACGCCTTCTGGTTATACTCTTCCAGCGTGTCAATTTGCTTTTGCAAGTCCGTGCGCTTGTCACCAGGCTTCACAGGCTTTTTAGTCTTCTTTTTCTTTCTTGAGGACTTTGACGGCTGGGTGTGAGTGTCTTGAATATCGCCACCAATTTTTGGAGTTGGGCGCGGTTTCAGCATTCCCTTGATAATCTCGGGTTCCAACGGATTCTTCCACCTGATCGCCGGGCATGTCTGGAGATCGTTCGGCATTCTTTTAGTTTTGGCTGAAAGAGCAATCTCCCATGGAGCCTCTTCACCAAAAGAGCACGATGCCCCCAGTGTGTCTGTCTTCTTAAGAGTGTGCGGTTATGATGGGCTTACTTTCCACTTCTCAGACAGCGCAAACTTGCCTTATTGGTATTGGTCTTTGATCCATCCCTTAAAGACGAAGCAATCTTCAATCGGATGGCTTACCATTTGGTAGTAAGGGCAATAATTAGGACCATTAGCCTCGCCGGGTTGCAACGGTCATTTCAGATTCGGCAGATTGATGAGCCTGTTACGCACCGCCAGTTCGAACAGTCTCTTCATTTTGTCCCGAGGGAACGAATAAGGACGCTTTATTTTCTCATTATAGTAGCGCCGTCTCTCTTCCAGTTGATCCGTTAGTTCTGGGGCACTGGGCTGCTGTTGAGTATTCGCAACGAATGTCGCCTTCCCTTTACCCTTTTCGTTCCGCGGCTCCGGCTTCGGAGGAGACGGTCTATGACCCATCTGGTCCATCTGGGCCTGCTTGTCGATCAAGGGTTGGAATGTGGTCGGCTTAAAGAACATTATGAATTGGGAAATGGTTGCATGAGGGTCTAGAGTGCCCACGAACATGCCCACCGCCTGCGCTTCTTCGATGCACTGTTCACATTTCGACCAAAGATTCCGCCATCGTATTGCATATTGAACCCATGTCTCGCCTGACTTTACCCTGGCGTTAATCAATGCTGTGGTTGGAGTGCGCTCGCTAGCGCTTGCAAATCTTTGCGTGAAAAATAGCTCTATTTCTGCGAAAGTCTTGACGGAGTCATTTGGAAGTTCAGAGTACCATTCAAACACTGTTTCCGACAAGCTGCCAACAAACTGACGGAGTAAAAGTTTATCATCACCCTCGGTGTTGCCGCAAAGAGCCCTGAACTGAGCGACATGTTGGTGGGGATTCCCTGTCCCCTTGTACACATGGAATCTGGGGATCGTGTATCCCAGCGGGTACTTTATTTGGTCATACCAGTCTGGATACGGTCACCCAGTTTTAACAACTTGGCCGGCCGCTTCATTCGCCTAGTGAGCTCGTATTTGTTGAGCAATATAGTCATCCAGAGCGGCCTTGGAGATGGTTTCCTCTTTGGATGCTGAGAGAGCCGGAGGAGGGTTCGATGTCTCCCCTCTGTCGTCTTCAATGATGATAGGAGGGTCTTCAGCTGGAGGTTCTGGTTGTAACATCATCCCGACCATGTCTTGGAAGAGAAGCGCCATTCGTTTTATATTAGCCGCTTGTTCTGCTGCTTCTCTGTCCTTCTTTTCGAGGACTCTGCGGAGAAAGTCAGCATCGGATTCTTGTTCATGACGCTGCTCTGATGATGCCTCCGGGCTTTCTTTTGGCCCGATAAGTGCAGCCATTTGCGTTAGCATTTCCTGAAGCTTCTGTTGCTGCTCCTGGGCTTTTGTCATGGATCAGGTGAGCGGTCGATGACCTATCGAAGCGCGGCTTTCCTCTTTTCCGGAATCCATGTAAACAGTATGCACCATTATGCCCCCAGACTTGGGGCGTTTGGGCTCAGCGTCTTTGTGGTCTGCCGTAGTCATAGGGGCTTTCTCCGGCCTCCTTCTTTTTTGAGCAGTCGACGTTGAGGGGGCCGTTGCAGCGGGCACCTAGGTAGTTATCGTCCTTTGTGGCTTGACAGGACGGTTCTCTTCCTGTTGAACCTTCACCTTTTTCTGTCGACGAGGGTAATCTTGATCAATCACCGACTCCTGGACCTGTCGCCAGACTTTGTAGATTTTGGAGGATAGCCGCTGAGGGGGCTGTTCCGGCTTTGCCTTCGGTGCATTCTCCATGGGTGGAGGAGATCTTTTCAGTACGGCGGTAGGAGAGTTCCTGCGCACCTTGTTCAGCAATTCAAAACTGTTCCCGGTTGGAACAGCAGCATTGACTTCCACCGTTGGGGCTGGTGGAGTTAGCCCAGAGGGGGAGTTGCCCCCAGCTTTCTTTACCCAGCGCCAGTGGTGATGTTGAGCGTGTCGAGCCGCTGGGATTTTTTCAGCTTGAGGGGTGACTTCGTCATACCCCCTATTCTGAGGAGAGGCTGTTATTGGCGCTAGCCGGTTGAAGACTGACGTCCATTGAGAGGGGATAGTCAGTCTTGCGAAGGCCGACTTTCGAACAGGGGAAGCATCCTTCGTGACTACGGGAGCAGGGATGGCTATCCTTTTCAGAATAACCTTTTCTGGAATTGCAAGCTTCATCATGGGCCCACATGAACTTTGGCCCAATCTGGTGAAGACTGAGGCGCCGGAGCTGGACGACCCTTTGGGAGGGGCCGCCGTAGTTGCAAGCCGATCAAAGACCGACTTCTTGGGAGCTTCTTATGTTAGTATAGGAGCGCTGAAGCTCGTTGGCGGGAGCATGGTCCCGAAAAACAATCCAGTGGTGGCCTGAGTGACCTGTTCCACTGGCATCATGAACAGGGAGGCCGCTTAGGGCCCATAAGCTATGCCTCCAGATGAGGAAAAATGCGAGTTGCAGTTGCAGCTGGAACACTTCGCGCAAGTAGTCGCCATTGATGTTTCGTTTTCTGCGCCAAGCAAGAAACCAAATCTTAGTACCTCAAACTGAAGGGCAACCATTAGAAAACCGCGATTCGTTCGCGAACACGACACACGAAGTATGGAGTGGAAAGAGGAAAAGGTCCCACCGGGCGTGCCAGAATCTGTTTCCCGCCGAAACACGGAGACGCGACCGTGCGGGTCCGTCTTTCCTGAATTTCGGGGCAGATGCTAATTGGTGCTATCCGTCCACCTCTCCGAAGATGCCAAGTTGATTTATGGCACCACGTATCGAAGGTTTAGACAGATGCGGCCGATATAGCAGATTTCGTCAGATTCCCCCTCGTTTGAGGGGTTTTTTGATTGTGGGGACGCTCTTCCCTGCAGGCGCAAGCCCCTGCAGTTAATTACGCTACCGCATCGCGGTAACCACTTTCTCCTTCTCCAGATGGTCACTTCGTGTCGTGGGTGTTTGTTTTGTTTTTGGTTGTTCATGGATTGTATACGGAGACTAATTTATGTTATCGCCCGTAGGGCGTGGACTAGTCCAAATCCGTATCTTCTTAGATTTGGGTTTGGGGGGTTGGGTTTAAGGATACGTTAGCCTCATTTGAGACTAATATCAACTTAAACGTTTGTTAAGGATACGTTAGTCCCATTTTAGATTAAGATCAATTTAACGGGATCGTTTAGATCCAACAAAAGAGCACTTGGACTCTATTGTCTAGTTTAGGGACATTGCGGTCGATTAGTTTAAGGACATTACGGTCCATTGTTAGTTTAAGGACATTACGGTCCATTGTTAGTTTAAAGACATCGCGGTCGAGGTTAAGGACATTATAGTCCGTGAGTTTAAAGACCTCACAGTCAAGGTTAAGGACATTATAGTCCGTGAGTTTAAAGACCTCATAGTCAAGGTTAAGGACATCATAGTCCGTGAAATGTATGGTTGTCGGGACCCGTCACCTCTCTGAAGACGTTGAAGGATTGCAACGACAAGTATCAGAGGAGTAAATAGATGTACCCTCGAACCGATGTTAGTTTGGGGATCTGTAGTCCAATTTAGAACTAAGATCAATTAATTAGATTATGAGCACATTGGCTCAGTTAAATCTGAATTGAGAACTTATGGCCAACTTGGGCTAAGTCCAATTAAGTTTGAAATATTGGCCCTTTATTCGAGCAATACTAAACAAGAGTTTGAAGGCTCTGATGACATTTTTGTCTTTGACTGAGCATTAAACATTATAGCTCTGAGTTTTACTCAATTTTGAGATTTAGTTAAAGGAGAGGTTTTTGCCTCTGGAAACTTAGCCAATTTGGCTAAGATTGGCTTTAAAATAGTGTTAAACACTAGAAGATAACAGTGTTAAAGACTGGAAATGAAATGCTCAAATTAGTGTTAAACACTAGAGGACAACAGTGTTAAACACTGGAAATGAAACGCTCAAATTAGTGTTAAACACTAGAGAGGAAGGGTCACGTGGGGACACGTGAGGGCACCCAAAGGTGGGGCCAGATCTCCTCTAGTTTGTTCTTAGAACTGCAAATAAGTGTTAAACACTTTTGATCTTCTGGCCATCACGTGTTGGCACGTGATGGATATTTGTGCATTGATTATTAAATCATTTATTAGGGGTCACGTGGTAACACGTGAGAGCGCCCAAAGCCAATACTGCCTTTACTTTTGTTCCCTATACTATGAGGGTCACGTGGGAGCACGTGAGGCATTGCCTTAAAGCTTTTTCCTTCTCATTTTTTGGGGGATCTGTTTAGGGTCACGTGGGGACACGTGATCTAGTTCTTTACAAGCATGGAGATCTTTCAAGTCTCTTTATTTTTAAGAATTAGATTCTCTGTAGGGTTAAACCCTAATTATGTTTTTAAAGGAATTAAATTCCTATGCATGCGGAAGAATTAAATTCTTATGTAGGGTGAAACCCTAATTTCATATAGGAGGAATTAAATTCTTGTGAATTTGAGAGAATTAAATTCGTAAGTAGGGTCAAACCTTAGTTTTGTCTATCTTGAAGGAATTAAATTCCTATAAATTTAGGAGAATTAAATTCTCATATAGGGTTAAACCCTGGTTTTATCTTAGAGGAATTAAATTCCTGTGAATTAGGAGAATTAAATTCTCTAAACTCAATTCTCCCTCTAAGTTTTGAATCTGCATAGCAGAATCTCCCCGATGAGAATTAAATTCTCAACCTATGGAGAGATTTGCTTCTAATGATCTTCAACCAGAGAAAGAACTAAGTTGTTTTGCAGAAGAGTTAAACTCTTAGATTGAGAATTAAATTCTTTTTTTGTTTTATGAAGCTTTGATCCCTTTCCCTTTTCTCACCTAGGGTTTCTTTTCTTGAGAATTGAATTCTCCTTTCTTTTCTCTCTACTATTTTCCTTCAGAAAATTTCAAGATCCCAAAAATTCTTTTCTTCTTCTTTTCTTGGCTCCTACTTATAGGAGAAGGAAAAGAATCAATTTGTTTAGTAAATCTTTCATTGAAAGATTTTGTTTGTTTTTTCATAACTAATATGATCTTTTAAATCACTCAGTGAATTTTATTCACCATTGGATTTTTAATCCGAAAGATATTCTGTTTGTTATTTTTGGTGAAACTTAAGGAAATCTTTCCTTGTATAAAATCTTTCCATAAATTGGTGATTTTTAATCACTATTGGATTTTTAATCCAACGGTGCTTCACTTTACAGAGCATAGTCCTCTTTTGTTTGGAAAGATTTAAAGAAATACTTTCCCAGTTAGGGTCTTTGATTTTCCTTAATTAGAATTTAATTCTATTAACTCATTAAGGCTTTTAAAGCCCATCACGTATTAGCACGTGATCCCAACGTTTAGCCATTCAAATAGAATTCAATTCTATCAATTAAAGAGCTTATGAACCCATCACGTGTTGACACGTGACTCCCTAATTAAGCATTTAATTCTGTTTTTTTAAAGAACTAAGGAATCATCACGTGTAAGCACGTGACCCTTGGTCACGTGTGAGCACGTGATGCCCCATTGGGATTTTTCCTCGTCATTTTATTATCCTTTATTAATCCCTTTCAGTGAGTTTAAAGGTCCATCACGTGTGGGCACGCGACTCCATTAATTGATTGTTTGATTAGAATTTGATTCTATTAAAACAGAATTCCAGGAAACCATCATGTGTCAACATGTGACCCTTGGTCACGTGTGAGCACGTGATACTCCATTGGGGTATTTCCTGATATTCTATCAGGGAACAAACTACAACCTTTATAGTCTAGTCCTTCACTTCTAAAGTTCCGAGTTAAAGTCCCTAGAACTCTTCTTAAAGCTCTACTTGAAAAAGGATCGAGCTTGCTTGTTGCCTTCGTTTCCGAAGATGATCGACCTTGAAGTCTCTCTCACTCAAGCCCACTTCACTAATCAAGATATTAGTGAAGTTAACAACCTAAACTAATAGGCTAGATTAGTGTAGGTTGATGAAGTAAGAGATTTTCTCACTTGAAATATTTCTTTCTCTTTTCTTTTTCTCAACACAAGAAAATTAGTGAAGAGAGGAAGAAGGGATGAACATGGATATATGTGTGAGAATGAACCATAAGCTAAGAGATAAGATAAAATAAGAATGATAAAATATCTAAGAATAAAAAAGATTTAGAGATGAGTCATGGTTTCTCAATGCTTCTTCAAGCATTCAAAGCCATGACTCATTCTCTTCTTCTTTTCTTTTGATTAAAAATATAAATCATTCCTTTTATCTTTTTACTCTTATGTGATTCTCAAACACCCATGTTCTATGTATCATCAACCTTGATACAAATGCATATATATCACATATATAAATATATATTAAGAGAAGAAAATCTTAAGTGAGCTTAATATTAGTTTATATATATATATATATATATATATATATATATATCAAATTATTAAATCAACACTTGATTCAATAATCCGGTTATATCATATATAACCGGCTAATATCAAATATATATATGTATATCAAATTATTAAATCAACACTTGATTCAATAATCCGGTTATATCATATATAATCCGGCAAATATCAAATATATAAACATATATATAAATCAAATCATTGAATCAACACTTAACTCAATAATCCGGTTATATCACATATAACCTGGTTGATATTAAATATCGCTAGATTAGAATACAGTATCATATACTTGTATTCAATCAAGCTCCCGTACATATCTCCATGCGTGCCCTACTTTGTTTCGCTTGAGCTAGGGAACCGTTATGTAGGACTCTAAACACTCATCAATACGCCAGTAGTAGGTAATGATCACATCAAATTCCCACAAGCCGTCAGCGGTACTGGCTGGACGTAACGGCTACCCAGGTATTGAACGAATAGAAGATCAACAGGCAAACTTGTCCAACTCCCGTATAGCCTATAAGCAATACTTATCGTACAGTCCGGTCTCTTCGTCTGATATGTCGTATATAGAGTCTGTGGGGTGGAATAATCGAGGGTCTCTTTGTTCGAACACTGCAGCAGAAAAGCACTAATCAGCTACCGAATACTACGCCTTGACAAGGTCAACAAACGCAGCACAAATACTAAATAGTACCTATCTGAAATAATGGAGGGCTATGACTGGTTTTGAAGAAAACTTTTAACGTAATGAACTTGATATCGTTGTAGAATCTAGTGATTTGAAAAGGAGTGGTTTAAGCTCCGCTTTAAAATTGAGTAGTTTTCAAAATAAACCGAGTGTGTTATAGCATATGCTAGTTTTGCAAAAGACGTCATTCCCGGTGAAGGGATCTAGGCTCTTTCCTCATCGAATGAGGTGCTGGATATTCATAATGGAATACCACTACGCAAAGTAAGAACTAGAGCTATCTTTTTGAAAAATTTGATTCTACAATATCTTTTAGCTTTCTTTTTTTTCCATTAATCTTATTAATAACATCTCATCATTTATGTTTCCTAAACATTATAGAAGAAACGAAAATAAAACACACATATATGCCCTCCGCATTCGCCACAGGAACCCGGGTCTTCACCGTAAGATTACTTAACTTACGACAGGGCAGGGTCAGGACTAGCGCGGATGCAAAACATATATAGTGTCTACTAGTATATCATATATATATGTAGCATTTGTCTCACGCAGTTATATGATCACATCACATCACAGAAAGAGCAGAAGTAGATATATGAAATATAGGATATACTAGAAGGTCCGTATTTTAGATTAAGCCAGTAACGAAAAACACGGATTCCACAGTCGTGATGAATAGCCAAGCCCACACCCCTAGACCCCTATGAGAGCAGAAAGCAACCCTGCCAATTCTAGAGTTAAGCGACCGATCTCAACTCCTCGAGATGGCCTCCCACTGGACTCTAGAACCCGATTACTTGTGCTCCCCGTCTTGGCCCTATCCTAATGCGGTAAAGTAAATAATATATATCAAATGGAGAAAACAACCTCAACCCGGAAGTGTCCTAATAAAAAAATATTACATACAAATATTTACATGAATGAAAATTAAAAAAACTCTCATCTCACGTAAAAAACCCCGGCTATTCAATCACGACGATCTAATATAACATATCGATAGCAACACAATAACATCACATGTCATCAACGTAAGTAAATATGCGTATTCTTAATGTCATTGTCGTATAGCAACGAGATTGGGGATACTGCCACATATTACACTTTTGGTCACAGAAAAGAAATGAAAACTACAATAATTAGAATCCACATCATCTTTACACATCATAAACCCGGATTATCATATATTCCGAATTTCATGCCTACCCCTATAAACCTTGCATTTAAGTCTCGAATTGAAAACACTTTTCAAAAATTAAGTTGGGTAATTCAACAAGATTCTCGATTAAATGATCGAATACTCATCATAAATTTTAGTAGATGGCCGTACCCCCGAAACCATCAACGAAGTGCACTTGGGCGGAACACCGTGGCCGTGAGCACCTGAGTGGATGCTTTTGGCCATGGGATTTTCCTATAGTCACTTGGTCGGGGCATTGGGGTGTGGCTGTCTACTAGTGTCTCCCGGCGAGTATTCGCATATGATACGGGATTACGACGGAGTTTCGATCCAAATCCAAACTCCGTGGTAATCCATCATTTGAGACTAAAATGCGAGATTTACATATCGTTAACCAGTTTTCGCAAAACTAATTAATGTGGATTCCAAAAATTGTATCACATATCCAAAAAAGTATAGACGTTGTTAAACGTTTCGATCGATATTTCAAACACAACCAATTCACAGAGACCCCAACCACTTGAGTCTCATTAAAAATTTCCAGAAAACCCAGAATTTCAAGATGAAGAAGAACATGGAAAATGAGCTCGTAACACCACACTTTGACAGGGGAACCGTGACCAATACAGGTTATAGGCGGCGGTTCCACGGCCAAGTGATGGAGTTAAATTCTCGTATTTCATGAGCCTTCATAGAAAACCCTGCATGATTTTCTGAGCATTTTTAATTGTGAAAATATCAAATTTTGAATAAATGGACAGAAACTATAAATTACGGGGTCTAAAACATCGATCGAACACTTTAATGTCGTCTAGACTTCATCTAAGTCTCTAGCTTGGCTCTGATACCATGAAAGTATGTCTTAGCACCTCTACTAGGTTTATATGAGCATCAAGTAAGCAATTTTTAAAATTTTAGAGTGCTAATCATACTAAACAAGAATCAAACTAGAGAATTAGGGTTTATAGTAAGCAAGTAATGTTCTAAACTAAATGATGGGAAACTACAACCTTTGTAGTCTAGTCCTTCACTTCTAAAGCTCCGAGTTGAAGTCCATAGAACTCTTTTTATGGCTCCACTTGAAGAAAGGATCGAGCTTGCTTTGTTGTCTTCGTTATCAAAGATGATCCACCTTGAAGTCTCTCTCACTCAAGCTCACACTTCACTAATTAAAGTATTAGTCAAGTTAACAACCTAAACTAATGGGCTAGATTAGTGTAAGTTGATGAAGTTGGAGATTTTCTCACTTGAAATATTTCTTTCTCTTTTCTTTTTCTCAACTCAAGAAAATTAGTGAAGAGAGGAAGAAGGGATGAACTTGGATGTGTGTGTGAGAATGAACCATGAGCTAAGAGATAAGATAAGATAAGAATGATAAAATATCTAAGAATAAAACAAGAATTAGAGATAAGTCATGGCTTCTCAATGCTTCTCCAAGCATCCAAAGCTATGACTCATTCTCTTCTTCTTAAAAATATAAATTATTCCTTTTATCTTTTTACTCTTGTGTGATTCTCATACATCCATATTCTATGTATCATCAACCTTAATATAAATGCATATATATATATATATATATATATATCAATCACATATATAAATATATATTAAGAGAAGAAAATCTTAAGTGAGCTTAATATTAGTTAATATATATATATATATATATATATATATCAAATATATAAATATATATCAAATTATTAAATCAACACTTGATTCAATAATCCGGTTATATCATATATAACCGGCTAATATCAAATATATGTGTGTGTGTGTATCAAATTATCAAATCAACACTTGATTCAATAATCCGGTTATATCATATAAAACCGGCTAAAATTCAATATTAGTTAATATATATATATATATACATATATCAAATTATTAAATCAACACTTGATTCAATAATCCGGTTATATCATATATAATCCGGCTAATATCAAATATATAAACATATATAAATCAAATCATTGAATCAACACTTGACTCAATTATCCGGTTATATCACATATAACCTTGCTGATATCAAATATCGCTAGATTAGAATATGGTATCATATATCATATACTCGTATTCAATCAAGCTCCCGCACATATCTCCATACGTGCCGTACACCGTTTCACTTGAGCTAGGAAATCTCTATATGGGACTCTAAAGACTCGTTAATACGCCAGCAGTAGCTAATGATCACATCAGATATCCACAATCCGTCAGCGATACTAGCTGGACGTAACGGCTACCCAGGTATTAAATGAATAAAAGATCAACAAGCAAACTCTTCCAAACTCCTGTAGAGCCTATAAGCAACACTTTCCATACAGTCTGGTCTCTTCGTATAATATGTCGCATATCGAGTCTGGGGGGTGGAATCGTCAAACCCTACTAACTCGATAAGTCATGTCAATGTGTGGCCTATAACCTTTCGAGAAACTACTGATAACACTTATCAGTAAATCTCATCAGCCATGGCCAGGGACTTGCTGTTATAACCAATCGAGTATAGCGCAAGAACAACTCCCAATACTGGGAGAGATGAAACCCCTCCTATCGCTCACTGCTTCTATATGACTCGGGACTGTACCCAAAATCCACCTGTTTGCATGATTCTTTTGTGCCGTGGTAGGGAGGAAATTAAAGCACGGTGGGAACCACCCAAGACACTGTGATGATCTCGGGTCTAAAGACTAACCTGTATAAGTGTCTCCAGAGAACTGCTATATGACGATAGGTATAGTACCAACTAGAAGTTCTCGGCGAGTCCTGTTCGGTGAATCCATTCTCTAATGAGCACCTGTGTACAATCTTTGATGTCAAACACCAATAGTTATGGGATCAACCATCGCCCCATACAGGGTCAAGAAACGTACACACTAGTCTACTCTGGAATACCGATGCCCTGTCTCGATACTCCCTCGACTAGGAACTGTTAAAGGATGTGCTTGTGGACTACACAAGCCCCACCAGTATGATCTGCATCATAGCCCTGGTAGTCAAGCCGACATCCTATGAGCTTTATCAACGTGTATCACAAAGACAGTAAACTAAAACAAGTGTACATATTAAGATAAATAGCAACCAGATAGCATACTATCATGTCGAGCAAGAAAGTCCTCTCTATATATGTCTAAGCATCCACTATAATATACAATAATGGTCTCTAGGGCATACACATTCCTAACAAGATCCTTACGACTCTCAAGAGAAAACGAACTTAGTAGTCCTCACGACTTCTGAGGAGAAAATAAACCTTCGGTATCCTCTCAACTCATAGAGAGAAACATCTTTATGAGATCCTCATGCTCATAAAGTTGAAAAGCCTTAAGCGACATATCTAAACCTGTTTCCTAAGCCATTGATGCCCTACAAGGAGCTCAAGACTAACTCTTGTATACTATCCACGGGACACATTCTCCAAAGCCACATTCGCCAATAAAGTGAAGAAGCCACTTACGGGTCCTCTTGACTCGTAAGGAGAAAATACATGCATGCGATCCTTACGAATCACGGAAGCGATGTAAACTTAGGAATTCTCACGATTTCTAAGAAGAATATGCTCTTATGAGATCTTCATGACTCATAGGGATACAAACCTTCTTGAGATCCTTACGGCTCATGAAGATGGATAAAGTTTTAGGCGACAGAGACCTAAACTTGTCTCCCGAGCCATCAATTCTATGGCGATGCATAACTTTGCACTCTTAACCCACATACATATTTACATGGGCAAAGTAGTGGGGGAATTTATTCCTTCTAAAAATTTTAGCTCAAAACTTGTTGCTCTTTTTATAAAAATAGAGGGAGCGCTCTACGTGCAAAGTACGCGAGTACCTGCTGCAAATAGGATTAAATCCTATAGTAACGCCTACGGGTTAAACACATGAGCACTCACATGCAAAGCATGTGAGTACCGGCTTCAGATAGGATTAAATCATATAATAGCCCTCACGTGTTAAACACGTGAGCGTCTACGTGTTAAACACGTGAGTTTCCTTGTCGCATTTTTTTGGTTGCGCTCACATGAAAAGCACGTGAGCGCCCCAATTTAAAATGCTCTCATCTGATAGAATTAAATCCTATGTGATAGAATTAAATTCTATTTGGGAAATATTTTCCTTGATCACGTGAGGTTCATCCACAGAGGAAGAAAATAGGGCTGGGCTAGTCACCCGCAGCCCCAATGAAGCCGAGATGGAATACTCTCTGCGATTCGACTTCAAGGCCTCGAACAACGCCGTGGAATATGAAGCCTTATTGGCCGGTCTACGAATCGCCTCGGGGGTGAATTCGCAACGATTCTGCGATGGTCGTCGGCTAAGTGACCGGACGATTCAAAGCCCCGGAACCTCTAATGATGAAATACCTCACCGTGGTGAAAATGCTACGGAAATTTTTTGACGAAGTTCAAGTCGAGCAGGTTCCCTGGAGCATGAACGTCGAAGCCGATGCCTTGAGCAAGCTCGCCTCCTATTTAGCTAATCACAAGAGGAACATCCTATTCGAAGTCCTGCCGTAACCCAACATCGAAGACAAAGAAGAGATATACTAGGTCTACACCACTCGGGAAAGTATCCTGGATTAGAGAAAGCCTATAGTAGAGTTCCTCAAGGACGGAATACTCCCCGAGGACCGAATGGAAATGCGTCGGTTCCGCATGAAAACTCGCCACTTCATATGGAGCAAAGTAAACTTGTACAAAAATTCGTACACCCAACCTCTACTCAGATGCGTCGATTCCGACGAAGCTGAGTACGTTCTCCAACAGATACATGAAGGAGTCGGAGGCACACATCAGAGGGCCCACAATCTAATTCAAAAGACACTTCTATAGGGGTATTATTGGCCGACTATCCATTGCGACACAGAAAAGCTCGTCCGAAGATGCTAGGCGGGCCAACTCTTCGACAGTGTTCCTCGGTTACCAGCCATAGAGCTAACGCCGCTGAGCTCCCCTTGGCCACTCGCACAGTAGAGAGTGGACATTATAGGCCAACTCCCCACTGGCACAGGGGGCATAAATATATCTTCGTCGCCGTGGACTACATTACGAAATGGGTCGAAGCCATGCCGATTAGGATACCGGATGCCACTTCCACAGTGAAGTTCCTGCAGAACAACATAATCGCACGATTTGGAATTCCGAGGTGCATCGTCACCGACTACGGAACCAACTTTGAAACTAACAAAGTCAATGCAGCGACTACCACATATTAATGAAGTTCTCCACGGTCGCTCATCCCCAGTGCAGCGGGAAAGCCGAGGTTGCAAACCGAGGTGTCATGCGGGGCTTCAGAGCCTTCCTGGAAGGAAAACAGAGTGGATGGGTCGAAGAACATCCTCGGGTATTGTGGTAATTGCCTATGTCAAAGAAGAAACCAACGAGGGAAACCTTGTTCAGTCTCTGTTATGGAACCGAGGCGATGGTTCCCGCAGAGATCGGTTTACCTTCTTATCGAGTCGAACACTACGATGACAAAGCCAACGTCTTAACCCTTCGAAGCAACTTGGATATCCTGCTTGAGAAATGGGACCGGGCACAAATAAGGACGGCAGTATATCAGCAACAAACCGCCCGGTATTACAATACTCGGGTCAAGCACAGAGCATTCAAAACAGGAGACTTAGTTCTCCGACGCAACGAATTCGAGGACCAAGGGAAGCTGCACAAGTTCTCCCTGAAGCGGGATGGTCCCTTTCTCGTGACCGAGGTATTGCTCGAAGGAGCCTACCGCCTCCAAGATTCTTTGGGGCATAACTTTCCGCAGCCGTATAATACTGAAAAGCTTAAGTGTATTGATGAACTTGTACTCTCTGGAATAATGAGATTCCTCCTTTCCTGTCATTTAAATTTGTTATTGTTTCCGAGTTAAACTCTCACGCAAGTAAATTCCTGCTCGGTTCTGAAGCCAGTGGACAACTTCCTGCCCATCGCATCCATTCACGGCGAGCAGATTCCTACCCGGCCAAACTCATGAATCCTAAGTACGCTCATGAGCCAACAGGTTGTCTCCAACCTGGCTCGGTGGCAAGGGGAGTACCCCAAACCAGCACTTTACTCAGGTGAATAAAACCCATAGATAACCGACCTAAGTCTCGCTCCGCCCGTCTTACCTCGACTCCGGGATGAAGGAATGGAGGACGGGCACCGATCTACCTACACTTAGAAAAATAAATACGGAAAAGGTAGACGTTCTAATATTCTGAGGAAATTTTTTTATTAATAAGAGATATTTTTGGCTCCTCAGCCTTACAAAAGTGCCCGGGGGCTCGTAAAAGAAAAAGGGGAAATGCTTCTTAACGATTACAGGAAAGGATGAAGAGGGTCTTGAAAAAATTGATCGTGGTACTCAAAGTAGAGATCCGACAGCCGAGCCCAGAAAGCGTCTCATTGCTCCCCTGCCTATCTACACGAACCCGAGTAGCTATAGTTCCGTCAAGGACTCCCGCCGTCACGCATGAGGCTATGATCAATCTCTGTTGGAAAGATCAATACATGATATCTATCGAGCGATCTCGTCTGCTCTTTGAGATCAGGCCCAACTGATAGGCCGTGCTCATCTTGTCAACGGCCCCCTCTAGTGCTTGTTGAGATAACGACCTTAAAGGGCCGGGGGAAGATCTCCAGATCGTGTAGACGAGCACCAGCAGGAGAGACAATCGGCGTGGGAGTAACCGTCCATAATGATGTTCCAGCAGACCTATCATGGCATCGTATATTGCCTCGGAACTATCAAATTCATAATGGCAGACATCATTGTGTGTCACGATATCTCGAATGTTTTACATATTGTCGGTCATCAGAAGACAATAGACCACGAAGATCGGACAAAGAAAAAGGGGAAAACACGGAGACAACTAAAAGTAAATCGACAAGAGTGTCTAAGAAGGTGACAAGGATCCTCTATTTATAGACTCAATGAAAATTCCCCTAACGGCTGAGATTCTCTCCTGCCAAAGCACGAATTACGGAGTATCATATCCATCCGATAAAGCGACGCCATGCAGCACCCGGCTATTGGCCGCCCCTTTTCACACGGATCCTAGAAGATTGAACGGCGTCTTTAATAGATTCGCGTAGATCTCGAGATACCCGCCATGCGCCATGTGGCACCGGGAATCAGGGAGGTGCAAATATCGACGTCATAGCAATCCTGGCTGCCATTGATCAATTCGCAGCGAGCAGATTCCTGCTTGGCCCAAACTGTGGATATGAGGCTGCTAGGTAGCTTCCTGTCCAATCAATCCACAGAGAGAAGATTCCTGCTCGGCCCAAACTATGGATCAGAAGCTTTCTCACGAGGCCGCTAGGTAGCTTCCTGCCCGGTCAATTCATAGCGAGTAGATTCCTGCTCGGCTCAAACTGTAGATCAGAAGTCCTCTCACGAAGCCACCGGGCTTCTTCCTGTCCGGCCAATCCACAATGAGTAGATTCCTGCTCAGCCTAAACTGTGGATCAGAAGCCCTCTCACGAGGCCACCGGGTTTCTTCCAACCCGGTCAATCCGCAACTAGTAGACTCCTGCTCGGCCCAAACTGTGGATCAGAAGCCTTCTCACGAGGCCGCCGGGTTTCTTCCGGCCCGTCCAATCCGTAATGGGTAGACCCCTTCTCGGCCCAAACTATGGATCAGAAGTCCTCTCATGAGGCCGCTTGGTAGCTTCATGCCTGGTCAATTCACAGCGAGTAGATTCTTATTCGGCTTAAACTGTGGATAGGAAGCCCTCTCATGAGGCCGCCGGGTTTCATCCTGCTCGATCAATCCGCAATGAGTAGATTCCTGCTTAGCCCAAACTGTGGATCAGAAGTTCTCTCACAAGACCGCTGGGTAGCTTCCTGCCCGACCAATTCATAGCGAGCAGACTCCTCCATGGCCCAAGTAAAGAAAGCTCGCATACGGTCAATAGCCGGGCCAACTCTAATTCCACTGAAATCCAAAGGGAGGATAACACCGATCTTTGGTAAGGTCAGTCCGAGTTCCTAAGAGTTTTCAAGAGTACACCGGTCTACTTACACTTGGAAGAATGAGCCTAGTGTTCGTCCGACTCCTGTTACCTTGTCTCCGGGGTTAAGGGGACACCGGTCTATCTACACTTGGATGAATAAGCCTAGTATTCGCTTCATTCACGTTACCCCATCTCCAAGGTAAGGGGGAACTCCGGCCTATCCACACTTGGAAAAGTAAAAATAAAAAAAGAGATTTTCCAACCAGACACATCGCAGACGAGTAAAAATATTTCATTAATTTCAAAATTATGTACAAGGTATTATGTGCTCAACTGTACAAGATCACTACAAATTGCCCAGAGGCTTACAAAAAAAGACAGAGCAGGGAGAGCGGTGACTTCAATTCATCTTCTCAGTCAAGGTCTTCTCGCCACCAGCTTGCTCGCCTTCGTCCACCTGCTCGGCACCTCCACCGGCCTGCTCGCTTCTGCCCGCTTTCACGATGCCTCCACCATTTGGCTCTTCCTCCACGAAGGGTACCTCGTACAGAGCTCTCGATCATCAAACCCGGGCATCATCTTCTTAACGGCATCGAGGGCATTATGCCACCCAACGGCCACGGAGTCAGCGAGGTCGACGTAGAATTGGTCAGACATCTTGTAGTCCTCCACAACCTTCTCCGCCCTCTCCTCGGCCCTTTTCGTCGCCTCGATGGCCGCTCGGGCATCCCCTTTAACGAGTCTCTTTGCTTTCTCATGGCATCAAAGAGCTTGTTAATTTCTCGGATCTGAGCCTGGAGTGCCCGGTTAGATTCCGTCAGGGCCTGGTAGGACTCCTTCAGCTTCGTGGCCTTCATACCCTCGAAGACCAGCCATGACTCGAGGGAGGCGGCATTATCCTCAGCTTCCTTTAGTTTGGCGAGGAGCTCTTCTTCACGCAAAGAATTCTTCCATGCCTTTTTATCGCCAGGGAAACTTCCTCGACCTTTATGGCGGCTAAGAGGGCACAGTGTTGAAGGACCTGTAAAAAAAGTAAACAATATTCGTCAGAGACTGGATAGGAGAAAAATTACTTGAAAATTTACGGAAAAATCACCAACCTGAATGGCCTCCTGAGCTATCGTCGCAACCTGGGCTTTCATAGTGCCCCGAGGTATTTTGGCCCGCACTGCTTTCTCCATGTCCGCCAGCAAGCTGTCGACCATGGATAGCCCTGACGGCATCTCGAGGCAGAAGTCACCCTCCTGCACATGTATCCCGGCCGGGGCAGCCGAGAAACCACCTTCTTGAGTCTCTTGGCTGGAGACTTGGCGGACGAAGGCGCCTTCGGTCTCACCCAGAGAACCTGTTCCTGGGCTTGTTTTTGCCCTCCGCTCCTGCGCTCCTCCATGTTAGGAGAAGCGGAAGCAACCTTTCCGGAGGGGCCCTGGAAGGACGCCGCGCTCGGTGTAGGCTTGGACGATCCGCCGCCGCCGCCCTTCCTTCCCTGTACTTTAGCTGCTAAGGCGGCCATGATCTTTGATTGGTCTACGGGCTCTGTGAAAGGAAACAACAAGTGTTATCGACAGAAGCAGCAAACTATACCAGATATAAATTAGTCAGCTAAGACCTGACTTACCTATGAAGCACGCGGGACTGAGTCCCTCCCAACTCAAGGCCTGCTCGGAAAGCAATGCATCGGCACGCTGGATCGGCTCCTACCGGGACACGACCCCCGCCTTCGGGGCGTTTGACTGCTTGGCCTTCGAAAAATATGCCCTATACGACTTGGTGGGCACCAACTACTCTTCTCCCTTCGGAGGACCGATGAACACGAACTTCTCCTTCCACTCATGGATGGAAGAAGGATCGACCACTACCCCCCGACCCAGCCGTCATACCCTTATGCTTTTTAAAAGAGAAGTAAACCCAACTTGGCTCATCCTTATGAGTACATGGATGGTTCTTATAGCAGAGGAAGGACAGGAGAAGACCTAGACTAAAGGGGATCCGATAAATTTTAAGCGGGACAAGGAATTCGAGGAGAATCCTCCACGAATTCAGTGCTAGCTGGCCTGGGGTGAGCTGGAAGCAATGAAGGACGACACAAATCTCGGGTGAAAAGGGCAGACGCATCCCTGCTCGGAATGCTTCCAAGTACAGGGCAATCTCATTACCCTGCATCGGGTCTACTCGTTCACCTTCCCTGGATAGATGGAGTATGTAGTCAGAGGGAATATGGAAAAGAGCCCAGATGTCGGAGAGCTCGTCCGACCTGTTCAGGATCAAGGCAGCGTCACGAGCATTCTCGATACGCACCTTAGGGGCCTTTTTGCCCCCTCGACGATGGGGAACAAGGGAATATCCACCGCTTAGGGTCGAACCCGACACGAAGGTGGAAGAACTCTCTCGGCTGTCAGAAGCCGAGGAAGACTCACTAGACTCAGCTTCAAAGGTCGAAGCCTCATCGCCTGACTCTACCTTAACTATATCTATCAGAGGATCAGAGGAAGACATCTGTCCTGATTCAAAGGAATAGGAGCTGACGAAGGGTTTGACTAGGGATCCGACCTAACAGTGGGAGCACCGAAAAATACACAGACGTCAGAAGGCAAGCAAAGCAAAGGTCTTTCAGAGGGACATGCCGCCCCTATTTATACACTCAGCAAAGGCCATCCAGCTGCCCAGATTCGCTCCCTCCAAAATGAAGCATCAAGCCCAACGATCCATATGGTGTCACGCTGCATCCAACCATTGGACGCTTCGCCTTCACGCTGATCCGATCGGCCGAAGCGACATCTCACATTCCGCCCTTTGATTATGGCCACGTGGCATAAAATCGATGGCCTGAACAGGCAAAGCAACGTCTCCATTATGGCGCCGCCCTCCAAGTGATCCGCTGACGTCATCAGGGATACGCGTGAAAATTAAGGCACGCTTTCATTTGCCATGTAGACTCGGAGATCAAAAAGACACAAACGCCAAACGCTATGTCGTTCCCAAACAACCCACCACGAAGAATCCTCGACACCGAGATGAACAGAGAAAACTAAGCAGACCACTCTCGATCCGACCTGTAAATAGGTCGGAACAAGAGTGAGAGGCTAATGATAATACTCACAAGTGGGAATTCCCCAGATCATGACACGTAGCGGATGACATGTCGCCCACGTAAGCCCACTATATTCCTGGAGGCTATGGAGCTGGAATAGGTATGATGCATCGAGGATATTCCTCGGCAACTATCCCCCGAGATCACATCGGACCTTTTGGAGGCCTCCCCTGAGTACGTTCCCTCTTCACCTAACCATCGACCAATTGCTTGTCTCCGAGCAATCGTAGAGTTGAGCTTCTTCAGCTTCCTAGCTCATCTCTGATCTATCCTATAGCTGAGATTCCTCAGCGTCCTTGTTTGGCCAAGAGCACGGAGCAAGAGCGCCCTCGTAATGGCTCCGTGTATCTCGCCACGAAGAGATCTTCGCCGCTCCACGTTTCGCATCCCACACTAGCGTATCTTGCCTTTAATGAGTGTATCTCACCATTAACAGGCGCATCCCGCCATCAACACGAACGTGACGCGAGGGCATAACGGACGGTGAGAATCTCGCATCAGCTCGCTCCAATGCAACCCCTATATAAACCCCTCCTCCAAACGATTCAGGTAACTCGAACTCAATCCAACACGCCGCTACTCTGCCCAATTATTTCTCGATACTTACTTGATCGTTGGAGGGTCCTACGGTGGTTTACCACTATAGGACTTCCTTTGTAGGTAGCTCGGCATCCACAACAACAAACAACCCATTAAGATCCACACCCAACTTGCTCGGCAAATCTCAACCATTCAGCCTTACGGGCCACCAGATCGACGGGGGACAACATCTAAGGGAGATGCTGACCTCCAGCAGTAGCGGTTGGTAATGAAAGAAAAGTGTGAAAACTTGTGAAGTCTCTTTATTGACTTAAACAAGCCCTTAAACAATGGCATGAGAAGTTTTATACCACCATCACTTCATTTGGCTTTACTATGGTTGAGTCCTATAAGTGTGTTTACTGTAAGATCGGAGCTGATTCATGTATAATCTTATCCATTTATATTGATAATATATTATTGTTTGGATCTAACATAAGGATAATCAATAGAACTAAGTCGTTCGTGAGCAGTAAGTTTGATATGAAGCACATGGATGTTGTTGACGTGACTCTTGGCCTGAAGATGTTGAGGACAGCTGAAGGTATAGCCATTTCTCGGTCTCATTACGTTGAGAAGATTATAGAGAAATTTACCTATAAGAATGGTAGAACCGTCAAAACCCCTTACAATCCTTAGTAATTCTCTACAAGAACACTAGTGGTGTCTCTGTATCTTAATTGAGATATTCTCAGATCATTAGAAGCTTAATGTATCTTGCGAATTGCACGAGACCGGATATTTCGTTCTCAGTGACAAAGTTAAGTAAATATACTAGCTGTCCAAATAGGACTCATTGGGAGGCCTTGGATAGAGTATTTCAGTACTTGAACGGAACAATTTCCCTTGGGCTGCATTATGGGAGATTCCCCGCTGTACTTGAAGGGTATAGTGATGCTAGCTGGATAACTAATGGTTCTAGTTGTTCTGACTGTAATGAATGTACAGGGTATGTTTTTACCTTGGGTGGAGGTGCAGTCATCTGGAGGTCTTCTAAACAGACTATTTTTCTCGGTCCACTTTTGAGGCTGAGTTGTGTGTTTTAGACACTACTGGATTAGAAGCTGAATGGCTTAAGGGTTTGTTCCCCTAATATTTAAACATAATAAAAAAAAGAGCTAAGCTCTGATGAGGCAGCGCCTCATGTGCTCCCCACGAAGGTGCCAGCACCAACCCCTTAGGATAAAATCCTATGGTGGCGTCACACGTGAAGCTCGCGTGGACGCCAATATGCAAAGCCCAGGAGCGCCTATCAAATATAAGAATTAAATTCTCAAGTGGCGCCCCACGTGCATCACACGTGGGCGCCGATGCCTAAATTAAAATCAAGTAGAATTAAATTCTACATGGGGATATTTCCCTACAAACTGGGATACACTCTGTTAAACAGAACCGTTAGATCAAAGATTTAATGGTGATGATAAATCATCAAATAATAAAATTAAATTCTATTAGGAAATAATATCTCCCAAATCTTACTAAGTGAAAAAAATATTCTCGGTTGGATCAAAGATCCAATGATAGAATAAAATTCTATTTTGTGAATATATTTCCCCAATCTTTCTGAATAAAGAAGGATCGCTCTCTGTAAAATAGAGAGCTCTTGGATTAAAAATCCGATGGTGAATAAAAATCAACATTTGACATAATAAAATTTTGTATATGGGAAAATATTTCCCTAATCTTATTAAAAACAAGAAGATATATTCTGAGAAACAAAAATCACTGGATCAAAAATCCAACGGTGGATAAAATCTTCCGAACAATTTTGAGACCAATTAAATTAATTGGAATCTCTCAATGAGAGATTTTCTCAGAGACTAATTAACAATTTGCTTCTACTATATAAAGAACCTGAGACTTCAAGTCTCAAGAACATAGAAATATAGAGAGGACACCCCTATAAGTTTCTGCAAAAACAAAATACAGAAGGCTCTAAAAAACAACAGAGAATTTAATTCTCAATAGAGAAGAAGATCTTTTTCCTCTCATACCCTAGGTAAAGAAACCACAAAGATCAAAATATCTCCTTTACCTATCATAGCATATCTGAGAGCTTAATCCTTCTCAAGAACTTAGTTCTTTCTCTGGGAAGATCTTGTTCTTGAGAATCAAAAGATTCAGAAAAGAACTAGGAAAAAGGAAAAGTGCCTATCTTATAGGAATTCAATTTCCCTGAAAATAGGGTTTAACCCTAAAAAGAAACTTAGTTCTTATAAAAGAGAAAAAAATAAAAACTTAGTTCTTGAAGAAAACTTGATCCCAGATCTTCAAAACAAAGAACTTGGTGATCATTAATGGTCAAAATACTATTAACAGTGATTCAATCTCTGAAAAAGAAAATAACTTAGCGCCTCACGTGCTTCCCACGTGGGCGCTCCTAACAGCGCCCAGCGCCTCATATGAAAAACACGCAGGCGCCTAAAGCAGAAGGCCAGCGCCTCACGTGAAATATACGCGAGCGCTGAATAAAAAGTGCTTAGCACTTCATATACAGCCAAAACGGCCAAGTGCTTAGCACTGATTGGGCAGCGCCCAACGCCTCACGTGAAACACACATGGACGCTCTACAAAATAAATGAGATAGCACCGCATGTGCTCCTCACGTGGACTCCATATAAAAAATGCTTAGCACTATATATATATATATAGTCAACATGACTGAGTGCTTCGCACTAATTGGGCAACGCTTATAACTGAAGGCTTCACATGATACCCATGTGAGCGCCCGAGCTTCAAACAAGTGCTGAGCACTTTTATATAAAAAAAGGGGCTGAACAAATAGATCCCAAATAAGTGCTAAGTACTTTTGAACAAAAGAAAAAAAGGACCGAGCAGGCTAAGCCTCTCTGAAAAGTTTTCTTACAGCTGAGCTCAAATACTCTATTGTTGGATCTGAAATAAAAATAATCCTTAAAATTTTGCTAAGTTGATTTTAGTCTTAAATATGGCTAACGTATCCTTAGTTAAAAATAAATTGAGCCTAAATGCTCATATATTTAAGTTGATCTTAATCTCAAACTAGATTAACCATTCTTAAATAAAAATAAATTATTTTTGAATTAAAGGAATATATAAACTAAGTTCAAAACCCAAATCTAAAATATACGGATTTGGACTAATCCGAGCCCTATGGGCGACGACATAAATTAGTCATCGTATACATTCCACGAGCAACCAAAACAAATAAAATACACACAACACGAAGTGAACAGCTGGAGAAGGAGAAAATGGTTATCGCAACACGGTAATGTAATTAACTGCAGAGGCTTCCGCCTGCAGGGAAGAGCGTCCACACAATCAAAAACCCCTCACAAATGAGGGGGAAGCTGATAAAGTCACGCTACAACGGTCGCATCTATCCAAACCTCCGATATATGGTGCCATAAATCAACTTGGTATCTTCGGAGAGGTGGGTGGATATGTCCAAATACTATCTGCCCCCAAATTCAGGATAGACGTCCTAACGTCTCGGTCCGATTTTTCGGCGGTGAACAAGGACTTATGTCCGGGTTACCCATGATCAATAAGCCTATTCCAGCTATTTCTATACATTGTGACAACATGGTCACAATTGAAAGAATTAAGAGTTCAAAGAACAACCACAAAACAAGGAGTCATATCCAAGTAAGAATTAAGACTGTGAAACAATTTATGAAAAATGGGATGATAGTTGTGGACATTGTTAGGTCTAAAGACAACACATCAGATCTCTTTACCAAAGAACTTGAGTTGTCACTAGTCATCGACGGTAGCAACCCTACCTATCCGTGTGGAGATCCCACGAAGTAGGTTCAATATGGTAATAACAAGTTGTTGGGTAAATTGAACACCTAAAATAGATTGATACTATTGTATCTGAGTCTATCCCCTGACAAACCTGGAGGATGTTGTATACTGCTAGTACAGTGAGAGTATTTGATTCTGAATGGGATCAAGTCTTTTTGACTAGATGTGAGTAGTACATCTCTGGAGATGCCCAACTATATGAATGTTATTGTATGGCCACAATTAGAGGAAATGGGTTATTCCTCGAATATATTCATGAATTAAGATAAGGATGTATGGCTATAATGCATCAAAACCTAAAGATTGCTACTATAGTCTGTAGCATGTTGTTACCAATGAACACCACTATACTAAAGGGTCAAGTTCAAGACTCAATTTCACTTCATCCATGTGCTGATAAAATTGGATAACTAAGGTGATGGTTCAAACCGGAAGGTAACTTCGCTGAAAACATGTTATAAATCGCTTCTGAACTTTCATCTATAAAATTGTAAGGGATTGTTGAAATAAATTGGAATGAATGAGAATAATAAATTAAAGGGGGATTTAATTGCAAAATATTTTATGGATGGATACCATATTTGTGGTTAGATTTCATAGATGAAAGTAGTTGTCATAATTAAAGTTTGAAAAGATATCTTGTATATGGTTGGTTTTCATGGTTGACAATATTGACTTAATTAATTAAATACAGTTAGTGGAAGCTGAAAAGCCTGATTGTTTAATGCAATTAATGGAGGGCTATTAAGTGCATGTTAAATGCATTTAGTGGAAGTTAGAAAGTCTGGTTGTTTAATGTAGTTAATGGAGGGCTATTAAATGCAGTTAGGGGGAGATGAAAAGCCTGGTAGGATATTGAACTCCCCTCTGTGCACCTTTAAATAGGTGCATTTCTCATTCCAAATATACTGAGAAAGAATGAAAGCAAACACAATCTCTTCTCTGAGTTTTTCTAGTTTTGAGTTCTAAAGTTTAGGCTATCTGAAGTATTTTTCGAAGTGCTATCTGTAAGTGAGATGTTGGCTGGAGTTATCTGATCCAACGAAGAATATTGCAGTACTCAGCACAGCAGATTTGCCGGGCAATATTTTCTTCAAGGCTAGTTTTCCTCAAAAAACGATTCAGTTCATCTTGTTATTCGGTAATCTGTAAAATTACTTTATTGTTTAACTTTAATTAACTGATTATGTTCATTTCTTTTTGTTTGCTCCTAATCGGTATGTTATGCTTTCTTAAATTGGATCTATTAACTGTTGTGATAATCTGTATCATTTCATTATATAATTATATGTACACCTCTACTATCTTTCCAACAAATTTGATATACCTTGTACCTATGTTTTAACTATTAAACCATAGGAATCATCTTCCAAGAAAATTGATAAAAGATAATTTTTTACTGTTTTCTTCATGCTCCTCCAAATGTTCTGCAGAGCAGAAGAGTACTACTTTATACCCCAAGTATTAAATATGTACTGTGATTTGTGAATTCTCACACCTTAGTTGCTATATGCTAAGAAAAATTACATTATTCCTAATCACTAAAGTTCAATTAATAATTGTTTATTTTACATTATCCCCCATGCTTCATGTTTGCCAAAAATGTATATTCAACTAAGGGCTAAAAATGTATATTTAAAAACCATTTCATCCACTACCCAGTTGAAGTTGGTCCCAAGAAATATGAAACAAAGATAAGTGAAGAGAACACACTACAAAAATCCTGATTCTCTTCAGAAACTTTGCTCCCATTTTTGGGAGACTGAGCTATGAGTGATAAAAAAAAAATGGAGTTGAGCAATAATTATTTCAAAATTTACATGTAGGAAAAGCACATTCCTCAACTCTTTGAATGTGTAGACAATGTGAAAAGTTAATAAACTATGAAGTATGAACCCTCCGCTATATTTAGACTGATTGGATGATGTAAATGATTTCTGCCACATCATTTTTTCCCCTTTTCTGGAATAATATGACCAAATCTGATTCAAATCGGGTTCAAACCGAGATTCCCGCTCAACTACTAGAAGATTTTACCATTGTTCAGGTCGTCTATCGGACCAGAGTTGACCATGCTTAGGCTCGGTCCGAATCACCCAAATCCGAACCCAGCCCGGCTCGGGCCGACCAAACTGGGCGCCCCGATTTTAAAAAAATTAAATATTTTAAAGGAAATTTTTTAAGTTTATGAATTATTTTTTGGAATTTTTTTAACCCGAACTCCGTGTAGGTCTATGGATTGACCTAAATATTTTATAGATTAAAAAAAGTTTTTGAGGAGGGACATAAATCGGCAAACCTTACCCCGCATGCAATTGCAAAAAAAAATTAAAAATATAATTCTTAAAAAAAAACTAAATGGTGAGCTCCTATTGGTCTTTGTTCTTCATCGGTGTCGGAGTTTTTAAAACTCTTAATGTGTTATTGTCTACCTTCTGTATTGAACCAATTTTTTGGCACACCGCGATCATCAATGCGTCATCCGACTGTCTCGCTCTCTTGTTGCTCAGAACCCTGTTATCTGCACTAAAAGCAGACTCCGAAACTACTGTGAATACCGGAGTTGTTAATAAATCACAAGCCATGGCAGAAAGTACAGGATAAATGTGACCATGTGTTCTCCATCAATCCAAAATATCAAGATTATCTATTTGATCCGCGGTGAGAAAATTATTGAAATCATTTTGCGAATACATTGTAAGCTCATTATAAGTGGAAGAAGTAGAAATGGTTGTTCTTTATTTTTTCTGCTGTAAAAACTGAAATATTACTTTTTTGGAAGTTTGCTGTGAAGAGGGAAAAAAAAAAGTTCTGTTTTGACCGTACTGTACATACATCAGGTATACAAATCATGCAAATTAGAATCTAAAACATATTTATAATCTCCTATACCAATATCTAAGTTTTCATGGTATACATCTAATAAAAAAATAATTTTTTTTAAATATAGGATAAAAACCAAAAGCTAAACAAAACAATACAGAAACTTTTCGCCAATATTTATTCAATTTCGTAACTATGCTATGTAATATTCCATCAAATGCACTTTCAGGATCAATTACATACTCATTAATAATCTTATAAATATAAAATAATTGTTCCACCACTAAACATGTAGTAGGATAATAAATACTAGATAAAGATTTAATTGCATTGTAAAATATTTCTAAAAATCTCAAAATATATTCATTGACAAACCAATCATAATCCTCTAAATTATTATTGGGCATTTATTTCTCATAAAATAAAATAACAGGCTCCCAATATTTTAAAACACATTTCAATATCTCATAAGTGGAATTCTACCTAATTGGAATGTTGAGTTTAAAAGATCTGAATTTTAAATTTAACTGGGCACAAGTTTGCTTAAAAATTTATTTTTGGGATCTAGAGCTTTCAATAAACATAATTGCATATTTAAGTTTCGTTAAATGAGGATCAATTATACTAAAACTATCATGCACAATTAAATTTAAAATATAGCATGCACATCTTTGATGAAACAATTCTCCATTCAAAACAGAATTTAAATTATTTTTTAAAATTGTTATAACAGAATTATTATTAGTAATATTATCAAAACTAACTGAAAATATTTTATTTTGAATATTATATTTACGTACGGTTATCAAAATACAATTAGTTATATTATTTCCCACCATGTGGATGCATTTTTGAAAAACCAATAATTCTTTTATGTAAAAACCAATCATTATCAATGGAATGTGCCGTAACCCAAATATAAATCATGCCCCATTTTGTAATACAATGATCAGAAATTAATGCAATTTTACTTTTAAAATTTGCAAAAATATCAAATCAAATTGGCTTTGCCATCAAGAATTTTTTTTAAACATCACTTCTAAGTGTTGTTCTGGGTACTCTTTAAAATGCTGAATTATATGTATTTTTTACCATTCTATCAAATTTTTCTTTTTCGTAAAACAAAATGTTTGTTCAGCATGTATAACATATCTTGCAAGATCTCTTCTATTAGTATCTTGCAAATAAGAAAAACTAGTTAAAGAGTTAGATGATGTACTTAGAGTCGTCTGCCGAGAATCTGCCTTTTCGTATTTGATTAAATGTCTTTTTAGGTGGGTAGTTCCACCTTAAATGGCACAAGTAAAATCTGCCTGGTAATGAGTACAAACTGTCCGCTCTCCTTTATCTGCAATTATTTGTACTACAAAATGTTTTCAAACATCAAAAGTTTTAGTTATTTTATCTTTAGGGGAAGAAGCTCTTGCTTCAGAAACGGTAGAAGCGGGAACTTCTTCAGGGACATGACTTTGTGATGTAGGCGGTATCTCATAATTAGAAGATACATAGTTAGGAGAATAAGAATCAAAATTAGCTTACAGTATATTAGTTAATCTATGTCCCTCTTATGAATCTATATCAATTTGAAAAGAACGTGACGCGTGTTGGAATCGCATCAAGATGTTACCTTTCGTTGATCTGCTGTTGGCGATGATGGACGTCCGAGATTTGAGTTGGTGGATAGCTCCTGAGGTGTGTGGATTTCAAAGGGTTTGAGGTTGTTGGGACCGAGCTACCTGCAAGAAAGTCCCGGGGTGGTTGTACCACCGAGGATCCTCCGACGATCAAGTTAGATAGGAAATCCGAGCAGAGTAACGGCCTAATGAGTGAAAATGACTTACTTGAACCATCTGAAAGAGGGGTTTATATAGCAGTGGCAGCAGGAAGGCAGGTGCGAGAATCACACCGGCCGTTACGCCCCCGACGTCACGCCCGCGTGATGGGCGGGATCTCCCATTAATGGCAAGATAGGCTCGTTAATGGGGATCGTGATGGCGTGGAACGCGAGATCATGGGCAGCGGATATCTCACGCATGGCGAGATTCGCGGAGGCGAGGCGGAAGCACATGCGAATGATGTCGTTGGCCGGTCGAAGGAACCAAGGAAGATGAGCTCAGCGGGGGCTCGAGACCGAGCGGAAGGCCGAGCTATCTTGGTTCTGTGGCAGCCCGGAGGCGAGTCGAGAGGGCCGAGGAGGCCAAATGTGCAGGAGGCTCGGAGGCGAGCCAACGGTTGTTTGCAAGGCGGGCATAGGAGCGGCGTGGACGGCACAGAAGGTCGGCCATGTCCATGGGTCGCAGACCCGGGTGTTCCTCCGACGTACTGTCCTTGGTCCTTCCTTGCGGGATTCGGGACACGTAATCAGCCACGTGTCACGATCTGGGAGATCACCGATATCGAGCATCATCATTAGCCCCCCACTCTCATCCTGACCTATTCACGGGTAGGGTTGAGGGTGGTCTGCCGGGTCACCCGAGATGAGCTCCTCGTCGTAGATATCGTAAGCGTGTGTTCCCGGGCGATCAACTGTATTTTCTTGGTGATGTCAGCAGATCAGGGGCCAAATCTCGCATTAAAGAGGATGCGCCGGATCGTGCGTACGTTCATCGAAGCGACGGCCCACGTGTCGGGTGCTGGTTGGCTGACACGATGGGCCGTAGGCTTCTGGCGTCTGATGGGATACAGCCAATGCGCGTGTGACAGGTGGGGCGATCGTGGCCGTCGAATGCACTTAGCCGTTTCGGCGAAAGATGACTGTCGCCGTCGGATGTGTATGCCGGCAGCTATAAATAGAGGTGGGGTCCCCATCAAGGCCCATACCTCTACAAATTTTCCTCGTCCTGAGTGTCGTTAGCTCAGCGCTCTCCTTATTAGGTCGGATATCTGTGTTTTCCCTTCTGAGGACCCATCCTCGTAATCAGGTTAGATGTCTTCTTCTGAAGAGTTTGTAGAAATAGATCGGGTAGGGTCTAGGGAGCCCCCTGTAGATTCTTCTTCTTCTTCTTTCTCTGCTTCTTCTTCCACTGAGTCGGAGTCTTCCCGGGAAGTTAGGGTCAGATCTTCTTCTCAGGGTCGTGAGATGGGGGCGGTTCCCAGAGCGGAGGTCGTGGACACCCTTGGTGTGTCATCCTCGGTGGGGTATGAGGACGAGCTTGCCACCGCTCGGGCTCGTTTCCATATTCCTCCCGGCTATACGCTATGTTTGGCCGAGGAAGGAGAGAGGGCAGATCAGGTACGGGGTAAAGAGATTGCCTTGTACCTGAAAGCCTTTTGGGCCGGAATGCTCCTGCCTTTCTCTCCCGAGGTTGTTAGAGCGCCGAACCATTTCGGGATAGCCTCGGGCCAGCTAGTGCCGAACTCCTGGAGGATTCTCCTTGGGTTCTTGGTCTGCTTGAAGTTGCGGTCGATCCCTTTCAGACTGTCTACCCTTGCCTCTTTTCTCATTTACAAAATCTACCCTGGCACTCGCGCGGTCGTGCCAAGGTGGGTATAGCCCTCGTTTAGGAAGCAACGAGGAAGTGCTCCCGGATCGGGGGTTGTCGTCGTGCCTTCTTCCATCCACAATTGGAAGAAGAAGTTTTTCTTTGTTGGGCCGCCCGAGGGTGAGGACCGGCCTATGCTCACCCAGTAGTCTAGGGATAGGTGTCGGTGAGAGGGCCAGTCGAGCGATCCCGACGCGCTGAAAGCGGTGGAGTGGGAGCCTATTCCTCGAGCAGACATGCTGCTTTCTGAGCAGGCCCTAAGTTGGGCTAGGCTCAGCCCCGCCTAGTTCGCGAGTAAGTTAGGAGTTTGCAGGCGATCTGTTAGACTTGCGTTTATTTTAATTTTACTCATGTTGCTGACTCCATTGTACTTGTCTTGTGTAGAACCCATGGATGCGAGCAAACTTCGAGCGGCCATGCGCGAGCTGAAGAAGGGATCGAAGGCTGGAGGTGCCAGCTCTTCCCGTCCGACGCCGTCCCCGGCTCCCCCGACAGCCACCCTACCCCGGCATTCGAGTGCGGGCCGTGCCCCGGAGCCTAGCCAGGCGCTGAGCCGAAAGTGGGTTTGGGAACAGGAGGCCGAGGCTTCAGAGATAGAGACTGGCTCCCCAGCGTTGTCTCTCAAGCGGTTCCCCCGGACGGTTCCGCGGACCCCGGCCTCCCCGATCTTGGTGGACGAGGGGAACCTCCGCTTTGAGGTGCCCTCGGGGCTCTCCATTGTTGACAGCTTGCTGGCGGACATGGAGAGGTCGGCCGGAGGCAAGGTTCCTTGGGAGACCCTAAGGGCGTAGATGGCGGCGATCGTCCAAGAGGCCGTGCAGGTTAGTGCTCGCACCTTACTTGATTTTTCTCTTAGCGTCTTACCATTCGTGAGATTTTCCTTTTTCTTTCTGACCCTCCTATGATTTCTTCAGCTCCTCCAGCACACCGCCCTCGTCATCCAGATGGAGGACGAGAAAATTGCCCCGGCGATGCGAGCTGCAGGCGAGCTCTCCTCGCTGGAGGAGAGCTCGAAGTTGGAGCTGGAGGCGACGATGGCGAGGGTCGCCGTCCTAGATGGTGAGGTGGCGGCCGGGAAGCAGGAGGTTGCCAGGTACCGTGTGGCCGTCCAGTTGCTCGTCGGCATCCTGAAGAAGTCAGCGGGCGCCCTTCAGAAGGAGCTGGAGGCGGCGGTAGAGGGGACGAAGCGGGCCGAGCTCAGGGTGGCGAAGGCGGTGGAGAACTACAAAAAGTCGGACCATTTTTACGCCAACCTAACCGCAACCACTACCCTCATCTGGAACGAGGCCTTCGACGCCGTTAAAGCTCGGATGCTAGAGTTCCCCGATGAAGAGCTCCATAATGAATATCTTCGCCGGGACGACGCGCAGGGGGATGCTCCTGGGAGCTCTGCCGGGGAAGGGACTCCCATTGAGGGCGGCGCCGAGGCTCCTGTGATGGGCTCAGCCCCAGTCGTGGTGGACATTAAGCTCCCCGGGGTTGTGCCCGGCCTTGAGGCCTGAAGCCCCTCATCTTCTTGTTTCTTTTCTATTATTGCATCGGGAATTTTGTACGCCTCCGGGCATTTTGTAAGGCTGGGGAGCCCACAATACCCTTGTGAATACTTTTGGCTTTGTGAATAAAAACTTTTTGCAGTGGTATTTGCGAGCGTATTTTCCTTTATCGGTAAACACTTGTATTTGCACAGTTCAGCCTTCATGTCGGGTCTGTTCTTCGTCTGGCGATCGCATGTCGAGTTGAATTCGACTCTTTGCAAAGTGTGCAAAGACCGGTGAAGGGTCAGTATCTCCATGGCCCCGAAGTCGAGGTTGGGATCGCTTAGACATGGATGGCCTCATGGCGAGGGCTTGGACAGTGACATTGGCGGTTAGTAGCACCAGCTAGGGATAGCCGAGCAGGGTAGCCGCTCGGTTGCCTCTTGATGAGGGCTTCGATCCTTAGCACGGGAGAGGCCGTAAAAAGCCTGCTAAGGATGGTCAGAGCAGTGAAGCTGCTCGGTTGCCACTTGGCGAGGGCTTCGATCCCTGGCGCTGTGTGGCAATGAACTACCAGTCGGGGATAGCCGAGCAGGTAGCATCTCGGCTGCCTCTTGATAAGGACTTTGATCCCTAGCGTTGTGGGGTAGGGAGCTACCAGCCGGGGATAGCCGAGCAGGGTAGCCGCTCGGCTGCCTCTTAATGAGGGCTTCGATCCTTAGTGCGGGAGGGGGTGTAAGAGGTGGCTAAGGATGGACCGAGCAGTGAAGCTGCTCAATGGCCTCTTGGCGAGGGCTTCGATCCCTGGCGTTGTGGGGGTAGGAAGCTACCAGCCAGGGATAACCGAGCAAGGGCGGGCTCGGTTGCCTCTTGATGAGGGCTTTTGATCCTTAGCGCGGGAGGGGCCGTAAGAGGCCTACTAAGGATGGGCTGAACAGGGTAGCTGCCCAGTGCCTCATGGTGAGGGCTTAGATCCCTGGCGTTATGGGGTAGGGAGCTACCAGCCAGGGATAACCGAACAAGGGCGGGCCCGGTTGCCTCTTGGCGCGGGATTTTGATCCTTAACACGGGGAGGGGGGACCGTAAGAGGCCTACTAAGGACGGGCCGAGCAGGGTTGCTGCCCGGTGCCTCTTAGCGAGGGCTTTGATCCTTAAAGACAGGGCCAGGCAGGGTTGCTGCCCGGTGCTTCTTGGCGAGGGCTTTGATCCTTGGTGTTATGGGGTAGGGAGCTACCATTCAGGGATAACCGAGAAAGGGCGGGCCCAGTTGCCTCTTGATGAGGGCTTTTGATCCTTAGCGTGGGAGGGGCCGTGAGAGGCTTACTAAGGATGGGCCGAGCAGGGTTGTTGCCCAGTGCCTCTAGGCGAGGGCTTTGTTCCTTAAGGACGGGCCGAGCAGGATTACTGCCCGGTACCTCTTGGCGAGGACTTTTGATCCCTGGCGTCGTGGGGTAGGGAACTACAGGCCTGGGATAGCCGAGCAAGGTAGCCGCTCGGCTGCCTCTTGGTGAGGGCTTTGATCCCTGGCGTCGTGGGGCAGGGAACTACCAGCCAGGGATAGCCGAGCAGGGTAGCCGCTCGGCTGCCTTTTGGTGAGGGCTTTCATCCCTAGCGTCGTGGGGTTAGGAACTACCAGCCAGGGATAGCCGAATAGGGTAGCCGCTCGGCTGCCTCTTGGTGAGGGCTTTGATCCCTGGCGTCGTGGGGTAGGAAACTGCCAGCCAGGGATAGCCGAGCAGGGTAGCCGCTCGACTGCCTCATGGTGAGGGTTTTGATCTCTGGCATCGTGGGGTAGGGAACTACCAGCCGGGGATAGCCGAGCAGGGTAGCTTCTCGGCTGCCTCTTGATGAGGGGCTTCGATCCTTAGCGCGGGAGGGGCCGTAAGAGACCTGCTAAGGATGGTCCGAGAAGTGAAGCTGCTCGGTTGCCTTTTGGCGAAGGCTTCGATCCCTGGCGCTGTGTGGCAGTAAACTACCATCCGGGGATAGCCGAGTAGGGTAGCCGCTCGGCTGCCTCTTGGCGAGGGCTTCGATCCCTGGCGCTGTGTGGTAGTGAACTACCAGCCGGGGATAGCTGAGCGGGGTAGCCGCTCGGCTGCCTCTTGATGAGGGCTTCGATCCTTAGCGCTGGAAGGGCCGGAAGAGGCCCGCTATGGACGGACCGAGCAGTGATGCCGCCCAGTCGATTCAGGAGGTTCTGTCCGACCTTCCCAGTGTAAGTATGGGGAATAGGGACAGTTGCGAGCAACATGTATATCGAACGCGTGGGGGAGGTGAAGCGCCGGAGCCGCGTTGTTTCGATTTCGCTAAGAAAGGCTCGAGGTATGCTGCGTGGCGGCACAGTTGTGGGTGAAACAGGCGATTGTTGGATTCTCGAAGCCGCAACAGGCTATAAAGCGTAGAGAGCGTTGATCACTCCTTTCTTCACACCCAAAACGTAATAATGGAGGACTTCCCTTTCACGATCCCCGACATCGTAAATTTCGGGGACGTGTACCTCTATGACCAGTACTGCACCAAGAATACGGTGCAGCTAGTGATTGGCCGCATTGAGGATCATTTCGGCCGACTGCTTCCCCGGCGCTCCCCCTGCTCCAGCCGTTGATGTACTCCATCTGGAGGGCATCATCGGGGCTCTACAACCCCTTGTCCGAGCAGCTGAGGGACGAAGCGGTTGGTAAGCTAAAGTCCTTGCGGCACTTTGGCCTGATCTCCGCGGGTCGGCGGGATCGCTCGGTGGCGCTCATCCTTGAGTGATATCAATTGAGGCACCACGCCGGCATTCGTGGGCGGCATCAGAGGCAAAAGGCTGAAGCGGCGAGGGCTCGGCTGGCGGAAATATGCTTGGAGTACCACGAGCAGTGTTTCCTGTACCCCCTTCCCCCGCTATTGTAATTTTTCTTTTTCGGTGTATGGCCGAGGAACCTATAGTACCCTTTAAATAAACAAACTCCTCTTTTTGCAATGTTTTATTGATCTCTTCTTGTTATATAAACAGAAAGATCCTGAGAAAGTTTACATTGCCTTAGTAAATGAAGTACAAGCTAATAGATGTTATTTTTATTTGCGCAGCTTGAGCCCCTCGGATGTCTATTGGCCTCCGCGACCAGCGCGGGATGTTGAGCCTCGTAGGTATCCGACGTACCCTCCGCTGACATGACCATGATTTGGCCGATTGTCAACTCGCCGGGAGGGGGACACTGCTCCTCCTCACGGTCAGCTTGCCGCTTGTCCAGCAAGTACGCTGCAAGGTGTCCCAAACGAATGAGCTCTTCGATGTAGTCTCGGAGCTGCTTACAGCTCTCCGTGGAGTGGCCTAGCGATCTGTGAAAACTGCAGTAGGGGCCCCGAGTACGCTTTGCCGCCATGCGCGAGATCGGGGGAGCTTGAAGAAACCCTCGCCCTTGGCCTCTTCAAGCAGTACCATCTGGGAGACGTTGAGTAGGGTGTACTCCTGAAACCTTGGGGAGTAGGGCTTTGGCCGCTCAAGTCTCTTTCTCTCTTCCCTCGTCCTTTTCTTCTGGTCAGTTTGCTCTGCCCCGGGCAGATTTGCGTTCACCTCGGACTCGAGCTGGATTTCACGCTCGTTCCAAGACTTTACCTCGGCTATGGTCTTAGGTTGCGCTAATGCAAAGGAGCGTAACCACTCCTTGTGCCTAAGACCAAACCTCAGGGATGTGATGACTGTCTCGTCCCGATGTTCGGGGACCTCGAGAAGGGCATTGTAGAAGCGGGTGATGTACGCTTTGAACGTTTCTTTGTCCCCGCTCTTGATTGTGAAGAGATGGTCGACGATCCATTTCTGCCGTCTGTTCCCGACAAAATGGCTGAGGAATTGGTTGGCCAGCTCGTCGAAGGTTGAGATCGAGCGTGGCGCGAGTCTTCAGAACCAGTCACATCCGGAAAGGATGAGAGTAGCCGGGAAAGCTCGGCATTGGGCGGCGTCAGAGTTTTCTTGGAAGCTCATCCCGGCCGTGAATGCGTCCAGATGGTCCTTCGGGTCTGACTTCCCGTCGAAGAGCGAAACCTTGGGAGGCTTGTTCCAGGAGGAAACATGGACGGCGAGAAGCTCCTCGGTGCAGGGCTTTATGAGCGAGTTGGTGTCATATTTAGCCCCGTCGCTCGAGTGGCGACCTTCTCGATGCAAGCCCTCGATCTTCTTTTCGAGGGCGTCGAGTCGGCCGTGGTATCTTGAAGATTCGGCATATTCTGATCTTTGGCCTCTGCCGTTAGAGACCTGCGTCTGGTCGCGGCCCCGGTTCCTCTCGATGAGGTTTCTTAGGTCCTGTGGCGAGGTAGTCTTCGAGGTGCCACGACTAGTCCCGCCCGCGCGACCCCGTCGAGGGAGGGGTGTCGATCATGCCTGGGAGCAGGCGAGCTGACCGATATCTTCTCGGGAGGGACAGGGACGCGCAAGGGCTCGGGGCGAGGCGCTCTGGCGACGGACCTCGGTGTTGAACTATGGGGGGGCCCAGCGCGTCGCAAAATATATTGGCTCGGGAGATCTGCGGCCGTGGTAGGTAGCGAGGCGGTGGTCAGCAGTGCCGACGCGAGCAGAGTCTTCTCTCCCTTTGTAGGGGCCTCGGTCCCGAGGTGGGGGAGCGGCGACCTGGGGAGCTTGCCCAGCCGTTTGGACACAGACGAGCGCGTCCATGACAAACGCGAGTCGATCTATCCGGGCAGCTAGGGCGTTGATGGCCTTCGGGGGAGGAGATTCATCCGCGCCTCCGTTGTGGGGGAGGCGGTGGCTAGTGCTTGGATCGTCGTGGTGACATCTAGTCATTGGGTTGAGATCGGAATATGAACTTTGTTGAGTGGAATCAAGAGTTTCCCATAGACGGCGCCAGCTAACGCGTGTCGGAATTGCGTCAAGATGTTACCTTCCGTTGATCTGCTGTTGGCGATGATGGACGGCCGAGATTTGAGTTGGAGGATAGCTCCTGAGGTGTGTGGATCTCAATGGGTTTAAGGTTGTTGGGGCCGAGCTACCTGCAAGGAAGTCCCGAGGTAGTTGTACCACCGAGGACCCTCCGACGATCAAATTACACAGGAAATCCGGGCAGAGTAACGGCCTAGTGAGTGAAAAATGACTTACTTGAACCGTCTGAAGGAGGGGTTTATATAGCGGTGGCAGCAGGCAGGAAGGTGCGAGAATCACGCTGGCCGTTACGCCGCCGACGTCACGCCCGCGTGATGGGCGGGATCTCCCATTAATGGCGAGACAGGCTCGTTAATGGGGATCGTGATGGCGTGGAACGCGGGATCATGGGCAGCGGATATCTCGCGCATGGAGAGATTTGCGGAGGTGAGGCGGAACCACCTACGAATGATGCCATTGGCCGGTCGAAGGGACCGAGGAAGATGAGCTCGGCGGGGGCTCGGGACCGAACAGAAGGCCGAGCTATCTTGGTTCTATGGTAGCCCGGAGGCGAGCTGAGAGGGCCGAGGAGGCCAAATGTGCAGGAGGCTATGAGGCGAGCCAACGGTTGTTTGCAAGGCGGGCATAGGAGTGGTGTGGACGGCCCAGAAAGTCGGTCACGTCCATGGGTCACAGACCCGGGTGTTCCTCCGACGGGCTGTCCTTGGTCCTTTCTTGCGGGCTTCGGGACACGTCATCAGCCACGTGTCACGATCTGGGTGATCACTGATATCGAGCATCATCAGAACGTCTCCGTGAAGATGAAGCACTCATGTTATCTTATGAAGATGAACATGACATTCTTAATTAAAAGTATTAGTAAGAGAGAAAAAGAGATGATAAAAAAATGTACGAGAAAAATATATAATCAATACAAAAAAACCCTGATTCCAGATAGCATAATCAAATTAGTGGAACTGAAGTGAAGATTGAGACTGCAGAAATGAAGATTGTATAATTCCAAATTTAACAGTAAATTTCTCGAAAATTAAATAAAGAGATTGGGAGATTAAAAATTTTGTTGTTGTGAATTGTGAGAAGAATAAGAAGTGTAGAAAGGTATTTATAGAGTTTTGGATTAGGGGTATAGAAATGTATAATTTTGAGTGGGGGTTTAGATAATTTTTACAAACTCACTTTAATTAAAATTTTATTAAAAAAAACCACCCTTTTCTTAAAAAACCCACCCCATTCAAAAAAAAACCCAATGCATTGACAGGCCCGGCCCCACCACAACCCCCCAAAGACAAACTGCCAAATTTGAATTTGAATTTGGCTAGATCGGGTCTATCTCTTGGACCGCCAACGGCTAGCCCAGCCTGATCCGGGGCCGGGCCAAGGTATTGGTCTGGCATGCCCGAGCCCACCACATGGCACTCGGGCCGTGCTGGGACGGGACAACCCGGTCCATTAGACACCTTGAACCATTGTGTTATAGTGGTACTCATATCTCTATCTCTACCATTATAACCACAAAACTTGACAGTCCCAAATTGATTTCGATTTGATGGTCTAACGTAGCCTCAAATAATGCCACATAATCAGTAGAAAAAATTAATGTAGAGTTTTTTTAATAATTATTTAATAAATTCAATCATCAACTTAATCAGTTATAACCATACAATCATCTTTAATGATCTTAAATAACTACTAGAATCATTATGAGTCATTTTGAAAACAAATTAACCACTCTGATCATGTAAGTTTTAATCTTCTCTAATTTTTTTGAATGCAAACTAAAAAATTAAATATAATTTTTATTTGAACACATGCATCGCACATGCATGGTACTATTATTTTATAAATATAATTATCAACTGAATCGGTTATAACTATACAATCATCTCTACTGATCTTAAATAAAAACTAGTAACATTGTGAATTATTTTGAAAACAAATTAACCATTCACACCGTGTAAGTTTTAATTTTCTCTATTTTTTCTTGAATTCAAACTAAAAAATTATGGTATTTTTATTAAAAATCCCCACATACTTCGCTAATTACTACAAAACCTCTCCATACTTCATATTTACTTAAGAAACCCTCATACATTTAAATTGCACTAAAAAAACCGCCAACAGCCCAAAAAGAGAATCATTTTGATATCTCTCATTATTCCGTTAGGAGGTTAACGGTGAGTATCGGGTAAAGCTTCTAAAACCTTCTCAGCCGCTCATATTTTTCCAAAATTCCTATTTTTACTTCTAAATTGCTTTAAGGATTAGGGTTTCGATCAAAAATCTCTCAACTTGATCTTGAAAACCAGCTCGCCTTTCTCAATCTTATCTAGAAACGAGTTTATTGAGCGTCGTCATCACTTCACTTACAAGCTTCGAGTTAGGCATTTCATTTGAAAACGATTTGTTTAGTTGAGTTAAATCTCAATTTTCAGTTAAATGAGGATGTGGATTCTTTTTATGGGAGAAATACTTACCTAAATATATAGAATGTAAGAGAGCAGTTCAAGCATACGTTTCAGCTTTATCTTCCGAACGGGAAGCTGATTTTTTTATAGAAAACTACTGAAAGAGGGTTTTAGTACAATTTAAAAGTATGAGGTTCTTTTTAAGTAAATATGAAGTATGAGGGGATTTTTAGTAATTAACGACGTATGTGGGGCTTTTTAGTAAAAAGCCCAAAAATTAAACATATTTTTTATTTGAACACGTGCATCACACGTGCAAGATACCGGTATAATTAAACTGCATCAATTTGAATCAAAAGCTGATATCCACGATCATCAAGTTATCTAGCTTACTCCCAAATCACTTTTGGTAGCTATGAATACCCCTTACAGCCTAAAATAACAAAATTTTGGGATGCATTTTTTACAATAAATGTTGCATTACTATTTCAAAACACACATTTCACCGGTTTTTAGTTAATACTCTTTCCGTTCACTATTACTTGTCATTTTAGACTTTTACACTGAGAAGGAGAAAGTGGTTATCGCAACGCGGTAACGTAATTAACTGCACGGTCTTGCACATGCAGGGAAGAGCATCCCCACATTCAAAAACACCTCACAAATGAGGGGGAATCTGATAAAGTCATGCTACAACGGTCACATCTATCCAAACCCCCGATATATGGTGCCATAAATCAACTTGGTATCTTCGGAGAGGTGGGTGGTTATGTCCAAATAGCATGTGCCCCTAAATTTAGGCTAGACGTCCCAACGTCTTAGTCTGGTCTTTCGGCGGTGAACAAATTCTGGTACGCCCGGTGGGACCTTTTCTTCTTTCCACTCCACATTTCATGTGTCATATTTTACGAACAAAGTCGTGGTTCGCTATGGTTGCCCGTGGATTCGATGTACTAAAACTTGATGTCATGCACCTACGCAGAAAAATCAATTGCTTCCAACTGCACCTCTTGCAACAGCAACTCCCGCTCCACCCTAACTGGAGGAGTCACCTATGGGCTCAACGTGGCCTCTATTTTCTCAATGCTAGTGGAGCAAGTCACACAAGCCACCACTGGATTGTTCTTTGGGACCATACTCCCACCTGTGAGTTTCGGTGCCTTAGTGCCAGAAGAAAAAGCTCCTAAAAGGTCGGTCTTCGATCGACTAGCACCACGACCCCCCTTTCAACGGGACGTCTAAATCCGGCATCTCAGTCTTCAACAGGCTAAGCAAGAACTCAAACGGGTGTGCAAAAAAGTTCGTGATACCTGAAAGGGCTACCCCAAAACGGATAGCCCTCCCAACTCCTGCTATAGGCGAAGCCGTCAAAAGTGCCTCCCCCATCAGAAAGTCGGTCTTCAAAAAATTGGCCGGCCCTCCTCAAACTTTAACAAGGACGTCGGTCTTCAATAGGTTGACGCCAATTGCAACTCCTCAGCAAAACCAGGGCGTGATGAAGCCGCTTTCAAAACTAAGGTGGTCCCTTCAACAAGGCACGCTCGACGTCGCCATTGGCGCCGAATGAGAGAAGTTAGGGGCAACCCCCCCTATGGACTCACCCTACCAGCTCTAATGGTGAAAGTCGACGCTGTTGTTCCAACCAGGAACAGTTTTGAACCGCTTAAGAAGGTGCGCAAAAACTCCCCAACGGCGGTGTTAAAGAAATCACCCCCACATGCAGAAGTTATAATGCAGGAAAAGCCGGAGCGGCCTTATCAGTGGCTTTCCTCACAAATTCATAGGGTCTGGCGAAAAGTCCAGGATTATGTGATTGACCAAAATCACTTTTGTCGACCGAAGAAATCGAAGGCTCGACAAGAAAAGGACCACTCCTCCGCCATACAACGGAAGTCTTCTCCTAAGCAAGTGCCTGTCATAACGGATCCTTCAACTCCAATCTCCTATAAAAGAACGAGGCTGGAGAAAAATCTACAGCCCGCGGCAAATTCCAAAGGCGATGGATCTAAACACCCTAAGTCTGGGGGCATTATCGTCCATACAGTCTATATGACCAATGGGTAAAAAGGGAGCCGTGCTTCGGTGAGTCATCGACCGCAAACTCGGTCGCTAACAAAGGCTTAGGAGCAAAAACAAAAGATCCAAGAAATGCTGAACAAAATGACGGTGCTCACTGGACAAAAAACAAGTTCAGACAAAGAGGTCGAACAGCGCCAAGAGTAAGAGACCGATACCGAGTTTCTGTAAGGTTGCTCGAGAGAAAGGACAAAGAGGCCGCTGAGTAAGCTGCTACCATAAGGCAGATGGCACTCTTGTTCCAATACATGGTTGAAATGATGATCCAGCCAGAACCCCCGGCCGAAGATCCGCCGATAATCATCGAGTAATAGGTCATCCCCTTGAAGACTGCTTTAGCTTTAAAGACTGGGTAAAAGACCATTATCGACAAGGCCGTTTTATGTTATCCGACAGCTGGAGGGTAACCCCGCCACAAAAGCATGAGCCGAAAAGAACCTACAACGTCAGGTTAGGACCGACTTGACAACAAAAAGTGAAGTATGCTCGTACCTGCTGTATGATAACCCTCTCAAAAAGGGGAGGTGTAACACCCGAGTTCATTTATACCAATTCCAGTTTCCGTATTTACCTATCCATGGTCTTTTCTTGATTTAGCGTGTTTGGGTGCGAATGATATTTTACATATTACTTTACAGTCGACTAGACCCGCTTGCTTGAATCTGTTTGATTCTTATTTATAGATTACCCTTGCTTGTTGCATTGACTCGTGCATCTAGTATAAACTGCATATTGACATTTCATCTGACATCGCATGTTTTATCATATAACTTTAAGTCACAGAAAATATTTTAAAATTGCATTTCATAGCCTGCTTGATACCCCAAATCCTGTGGTAGCATCCGCACATCTTTTTCTCGTTCCGTTCGGTGAAACGGACGTGTTTGGATGGCTACACGCACGTACGTGCATCCGTTCTTGGGGGTATGTATTTTCCTTGACTGAGCATTCATTTTGAAATTTGGAAGTCGCATATATTTTTTATATTTTTAATCTGAATTTTTAGACCCGACCCGGGCTTGTTTTGTAGTAAATTTGTATTTACCAAAATCTCAAAACGTACTAATATTATATTAATATATTCTAAACTATAATTATTTTTTTTACTATCTTATATTATTTGTATATTAGTCAGAATCCAATTTCCACTTTCCAAACAGTTCACAAATCTTTTGAAGCAAATATATCTCTCTCATTAATTTCATTTTTGTATTCCGTTTCATACACACGTGAACCCTCTCTCCCCCTCTCTCTCTCCCTCTCTCTTTCTTCTCCTTCTCTAAGCCTTCACCTACCTCACGCAACCCTAGCCCATCGCCTGCCTCCATCCTCGTCGTCGCCCAAGCCTCCGACGACGCCCTCGTCCATCTCTTCACCTTTCCTTATCACCTCGTCCCCAGCGACCCAACTCCGAACGAACCCACAACCTTCAAACCCACGCTCATCTCCGCCCTTCCCTCCACGCGACGCCGTCGCCGCCTCCATCCTCGTTGTCGCCGACTTCCCTCGACCACCTCACCTCCTTCCGCTTCTTCCTCCACTCCTCTCTCTTTCCTTCTCCTCCTCTACAAAAAAAAACCCTCGACCCCGACACCTAGAAACTGCCCTGCAACCTCCGCCTCGCCCACGTCGTCGTTGCCGGCACCATCACCGCCGACCAGTTTCGTCGATGTTCTCGTATCACCTCCTCCTCTCCTTTCCCGCATGTGCCACCTTGCTGACCCCGCTGCAGCCTAACCCAGAAACCCTACACCAAACCCACGATCCATCACCTGCACTTCCTACCTCGCCGGAGATCTCCTCGACGACCGTACCCCGTCGTCGTCGTCATGTTCCCTGCCACGCCTCACCTCCCTTCTAAACGCTGAACACCAAACCCTAGTTCCCTCTTCTTCTTCTTCTTTTCTCTTTCTTTCTCGTTCTTGATCTTTTTCCGGTGATCGCCGGAGACCCGTTGCCGACATCACCCCATCACCACGACCTCATCTGACCCAGAGCACTACACCCTAGAGACCACTTTCTCATTATTCTTCTCCTTTCCTCTTCTTCCTTCTATTCTTCTTTCTCGAATTTTATCTCTTTTCTGTAAAATCTTTAAGCCTCTGTTGATCGCCAGAGCTGTGACGACTCGACGATCCCAACGACCCAGCGAGCGTACCTGACCCGTCTGATCACTTTGTGCGTGGTTTGGATCCGTTCCGTGTACCGTGCGCGTATCGCGACGTTTTCCGCCGACGTGAGACATTCCGTATTCCCGTTCTTGATCCGTCCAGGTAAGTAAAACTTGCTACATGCTATTTATATTATTTCATATTTATTCAGATATATATTAAGCATAAAGTTTGAATTTAGTGCCCTATATTATATTTTACCATTCGATGTCCATTTATATCATTTTTTAGAGTTAATTATGAAAACATACCTGATTGCATGTTAGATTACAATATTTTGTGCCCAAGTCCATATTTATATCATAGTGCTTGATTGCATAGCCCATATTACCATTTAAATAGTCCATAACCTTTCAAACACCCGTTTGCATCTATCTCGTCTACTATACATATTATTGCATCCATAGATCACTTGAATGTATAACATTGAAATATTAACATTCCACATTTGATAAATTATAGTTTAATTAGTATTGGAACTTTAACTTTAACCCTAATCATAACTGTGCATCTATATCTGTACCTGATTGCATATCACATTACAATGTTCCATTTTATTGTTCCATTAGTACCCCATACTTGTTTTGTATACACATGCTTATGTTATTTGATTATGAGCACCCACATGACATTTTGTGCACCCCTGACATGACTTGACATACCTACTACTTGACATGACATGATACCTATATACTACCTGACTTGACCTGATGTACCATGGCTTTACCTGTTACCTGATCTTGTTACTAATGCCAACAAACCTGACCTGTAGTCCCTACGGATATATCCTGTTGTCTATCCAGACAAACCTTTACCTGCTGATCCTGTGTTGGCATTAGCTCTAGATTTATCAATACTTGACTTGAATACACAACTTGGGGGTATAGGGAAATCAATGATGACACCTGACTTGTAACTCGATAGTTCGATACCTTTACTGATCAGTTTTAGAGGCTAGGCTAGCCTTGGGATGATGCTGCTGACATCATCCATCGTTACCCACTACCTTTTTAGAGGCTAGGCCAGCCTTGGGATGATGCTGTTGACATCATTCATCGTTACCCCTTTTCCTTTTAGTACCTAGAGGCATGTCTCGGTTTCAGCCCGAGAATCTTCACCGTGATCCCGGGCACGCACGGGATACTATTGAGTTATATCGATGATTCATCAAATTGATTTCAAAGACTTGAGAGTAGATAACCAATAGACCAGTTAGTTTACTCACTGCACACTACTTTTCACTGTCCTGATTTATATTGTTGTACATCTGTTTTACCATTTGTTATTATACCTGCATGTCTTGCTACCCTGTTTACATATTATTGCTTGATGTTATGACGCGCTGACGTCTGGGTTTTGCATAGCCCAGATTCTTCTACCTTGTTGCAGACTGAGCAGGAGTATTGCCGCTGTTAGACTGAGCGGTGAAGTTCTTGTCGGTATGTAGTCTTATTTTCCAGATTTCTTTATTGTATCTTTGCTTCCGCATATCATTATTTCTTGACTCATCCATTCTGGCTCATGGACATGTACTAGATAGTTTAGTTTACTTTCCTGTTCTTGATATCTCTACAGCCATAATGTGACTGTGGAGAGATTTTTCCTATCCACAGGTAGCATGGTTGGCTATGTCACGTGCCCATTTTAGCGTACTCTAGGAAGCGGGGCGTGACAGGAGGGCACGAGACTATGGATGACATCCACATGTGCTTCGCAAATGAAGACGAGGAAGAGGTGATCTCAGAGTTTCCACTAGCACCAAAAGAGTTGGAAGATGGGATACACACCATGGCGGACAACCTAAGAAAAATTGATTTAGGGACAGAAAACGATCCGAGGCTGACATTCGTCAGTGAGCTACTATCTGAAAAACAGGTGGCCACGTTAAAAGACGTGCTCATGCAATATAAAGACTGCTTCACATGGAACTATTTCGAGATGCCAGGTCTAGATCCAAAAATAGCGGTACATAAACTGACCATATCGCCGGACATAAATCCAGTCAAACAGGCGCCAAGAAGGATGCGACTCGAACTTGAGATGAGTATCGTCCCTGAGATCAAGAAAATAATCAACTCCGGCTTCATCTAAGAAGTTCAATATCCAGACTAGATCGCTAATATCATTCTGGTGATGAAGAAAAATGGGACGGTACGCATTTGTGTGGACTTTAGGGACCTCAACAAAGCTTGCCCGAAGGATGATTTCCCAGTACTTGTTATCGAGCTGATGATCGATACCACGTCTACCTATGAGGTCTTCTCCTTCATGGATGGATCTTCAGGATACAATCAAATCAAAATGCATCCAAATGACCAAAAGCATACCGCCTTCCGAACCCCGTTGGGCATATTCTGCAATAAAGTGATGCCCTTCGGTTTGAAGAACGTTGGCACTACCTACCAGAGGGCCATGATAAAGATTTTCGATGACCTTATACCCGAGATCGTTGAATGCTACATTGATAATCTTGTGGTGAAGAGCAAATCTCACGAGGAACATTGGGAACATCTAAAAATAGTGTTCCAACATCTTCGGAAATATAATCTGAAGATGAATCCTCTAAAATGTGCATTTGGAGTCTCCTCAGGCAAATTCCTTGGATTCGTCATATGTTACCGGGGTATCGAAATCGATCCCTCAAATAACAAGGCGCTTATAGAAAAGCCCAAGCCAAGGACCCTCATACAACTGCGGTCTCTCTAAGGAAAGCTCGCATATATCCAGCGGTTCATTGCTAACCTCTCCGGAAAATGTTGTCCCTATAGTCATTTGATGAAAAACGGGACTCTGTTCGTCTGGGATCAAAAGTGCCAAAATGCACTAGACAAAATCAAGCAATACCTGTAAAATCCGCCGGTATTGACCGCTCTGGTTAAGAGAAAACCCCTTATCCTATATACAACAGCCCTTGAGGGTTCTCTAGGCACACTATGGGAACAAGAGAACAATCAGGGAAAGAAGAGAGCTCTATACTATTTGAGTCGAGTTCTCCTCGGGGCAGAAAACAACTATTCCTCCATCGAAAAGTATTGCCTGGCACTGATCTTCGCAATAACGAAGATCAGACATTACGCCTTGGCACACGAGGTCCATCTTATATCAAAACAAAGGTGGATCCTCTCAAATATCTAATGTCAAAAGCCATACTAACCGGAAGGCTTTCCAAATGGTCCCTCCTCCTGATGGAGTTCTCGATAAAGTATTATCCCCTCAAAGCAGTGAAAGGACAGTCCATTGCTGACTTTCTCACGGAGCATCTGATACCAGCCAATTCCTCCTTAAATTGCGAGTTTCCAGATGAACACGCATTCGACGCAATCACAGAAGAAAATGATTTCCAATGGGAACTCTACTTCGATGGAGTATCTTCCGTGAAGCGGCGAAAGCAAAACACCTCCATAATCAAAGCCGGGGTGGGCCTTATCTTCATGACTCTGCAAGGAAGGATATTGCGTTATGCCTTCTCCTTAACAGAGCCAAGGACTAATTACGAAGCTGAATATGATGCTTTGATACCAGGTTTCGAGATCGCTATCGACATGGGAATCAAAGACCGCTTCATATATGGAGATTCCCAGCTGATCGTCAGCCAAGTAAATTGCGACTATCAGACATGCAATCCAGAGCTGATAAAGTATGGCGAAAGAGTGCAGCAACTGCTGACACAAATCCCTTCTTATACCCTGGAAAGTATACCGCGTGCGAAAAACAGTAAGGCGGATGCATTGGTCAAATTGGCTATGGAATTGGCTAATGAAAATCTTTTTGATGTGAGGATCATTGTACAAAACCGCAGGGTTCTCGCGCCAACAGAAATTTCTTTGGAAGAACTAATAGGGCCATCCGAATGAGAAGAAACGACTGAACAATTAACCCTTCAAATAGAGGATGAAGAAAAGGTCAAGAACTGGAGGGAAGTCTTCATGGACTACTTTAAGTCCCAACGAATGCCCGAAAATGCGTCGTTGAGACATCAGCTTATGAAACGAACTTTGTCATTCGCCTTTGTCAATGACACTCTATTTAAGAGATCGTTCGACGGTCTATGGTTAAGATGCATGGGCCGGAAGAAGCAAAGAAAGTCGTCCAAGAAATTTACGACGGACTCTGCGGTTCTCACCAAGCTAGACCAAAGATGAAGACGAAGATAAAAAGATTGGGTTACTATGGCCCACAATGATTCAGGACTGCTTCAAATATACGTTGCAGTGTCACTCGTGCCAAATTCATGGGGACTTCATCCATCAACATCCAAATCCTCTACACCCGATATTGGCTAGCTGGTCGTTCGAAATGTGGGGAATCGATATAATTGGCCCCATTGAACCGACATCATCCAAAGGACATCGGTTCATATTAGCAATAACTGACTACTTCTCTAAATGGACAGAAGCAGTACCACTAAGGGAGGTGAAGAAGGAGAATATCCTCCATTTCTTCAAAACCCATGTCATCTATCGGTTCAGAACTTCGCAACAGATAATCTCGAACAATGTACCAGCTTACAGAAGCCATAAAATAAGCCGCTTCATACAGCAACATAAAATAGATTGGAGATACTCTTCAGTCTATAATTCTCGGGCCAACGGTCTAACTGAAGCTTTCAACAAGACCTTGATAAAGATTATAAATAAAACAGTGTCTAGAAATAAAAAGGACTAGCACGAAAGGCTGCATGAAGCTCTCTTGGCATACCGAACAACGTTCAAGATGGCCATGAATACAACATCATACACGTTGGTGTTTGGCACGGAAGCAGTACTCCCGTTTGAAATAGAACTCCCCTCTATACGAGTAGAAGTTCGATATGAGCAGAAAGATGAAGAAAATGCTCATCTTAGGCTTGAGGAGCTCAATGTCCTCGACGAAACTCGCCTTATAGCACAGCAAAATCTGGAGGCTTATAAGACAAGGATGACGCGGTCATACGAAAAACTGACCAGGCAAAGAACATTCCAGCAAGGCGAACTCGTATGAGTCGTCATGTCACGCCCTGCTTCCCAATGTACGGGGAAGTAGACATGGCGATGCCGCGACGTATTTACTCAGAAGTAAACACGTTAAGCGTAAATATGCAATATAAATGTAAAGCACAAGAATGACAAGAGATATAATGAAACAACAACTTTTTATTTATATTCATTCTTTATATACAACTGAAAAGGGAAATATAATAATAGAAAGCAATGCCTAAACAATGGCATATGAACTGAAAAGAAAAGTAAGTACAAGTAAGAACTAGAACTCTGGCTCCTCAGCAAACTGCTCCAAATCTTTCTGGCTGGGCTCGATCTCCTGAGAGTCGGGTCCTCCTGACAACATTCCAAAGAAAGAAGATATAGGAATATCGTCAGCGAACAATCGCTCGGTAAGTTCCAAAAGCGAGATAGATCAAGTAAAAGGAATAGGTCTTGGTACAGAATACATCAGTGTATATGAGAGGAGTCCAACTTGCTCTGTGGACTAAGGCATATGGAGTACAAGGCCCTGTTGAACCCATGGGACAACGGCACAGATATTCAGGTTAGGTGTATTATAGTGACCGTCTCATTCCACTTCTAATACATTTCGTACCAATCTACCCTGTTAAATCCCATAATGCATATTGTATTGATTGTAATGAGTTGTAGTTTAAGACTTTGCCAAAACAATGGTATAAGTTGTTCATGTAAACGGTTCGGATGTAAATGGATAGTCATGTAGTCAAGTTCAAGATATAGCCATGGATCGGTCAAGTCAAGTCATATTGCATGTTCGTATTGTTCGGTGTTCATGTTCAGGTGTTCATGTTTGATACATTGTATTCATGTTGAATTAGATATATGGCTGGATTCATGTTTTCATTGTTTTCATATTAGACTGAGACTTAGATTGATTCAGACACTTAAACAGATTTGAGTCATGAATTAGGTTTAGAAGTTATTGGTAACTGTTGCACATGGACGGCAGGATTTGTGACTTTTTCCAAAACAATTATCATTGATAACCCTGTTTTAGTTTTCTACCTTAAATAGGAAAGCACCCACTTTTTCTGGCTCCTTGAGGCTCAAGAGAATTGGTCCCGCTTAAACCTATATTTAATAGGGTCCTTAATGTAAATTAATATAACTTGAGGGGGTTTTATGAAAAATATTTTTAGTATACTTACAAAATAAACCTCTAGTATTTACTTATCGTATTTAGGATTTTCATGGATGTAATTTTTAAAAGTGAGGTATTCTAGTGAATAAATACCTAACTTGAATAATACATGGTATTTTAGTGTAAAGTTGACTTGTATGGATTCTTGATGGTATTTTCATGAAACTTGCAAATCTATCATTTTGTTTGGAAAACATGGAATTTAATAATATCTTAAAAATATGTGTTTTGATAATATTTATATATTTATTAAAATAACAACATTTTATTATTAAATAGAAATCCTCGTTTTTCTTAAAAATTGTATAAAAATTCCATCGAGATCGTATGCTCCGTGAGGAGGTCTGCATCTCGCCCTACTAGTCTGATGGATGTGCAATAACCCACACCATCTGATTCAGATCTCCCAAAAGTGGGTTGTAGAGGCACAATCGCAAGGAATTTAAAATAACACAATTTAAAGAAATCTGGTTTTTAATAGTTTAAGGTATTTTGATGAAAAGTCATATTTTGCCATAAAAATATTGTTCAAGAGAATCGTACTATATCAAGATGTGTGTTTGTGAGAGGTAGGTCATTACCTCATGAGATTTTCTAAAGGTATGCTAAGCAAAAATAATTAAAATATGTCATATGTAAAGTTTGTGTTATTTAAACGAAAAATGCAAATGGAAGTTACATAACATGGTCTTTTAAAATGAAACTTGTTCTCAATGTTTGTTTCATGATTACTAAGTAAGATATAATGATATGGATGATTGGTTATTAAGAAAAATTGTGATTTTAACGAGTTTAGAATCGGATGTTGGATTAACTCCACTTCCGACAAGTTTTGAAAAGAGAACTTTTTAAATTCGGAAGAGAGAAGAAAGGGGACTTACAAGCTTTAGAGAAGAGAGGGGAGGTTTAGGAAAAGGTTGGTGGCTTCGTGGAGTCGCGGGGTCACCGGAATCGTCTCGAATTCTCGCCGGAACCTTACCTAGTGCTAACTCCACTTGTACTCTTCTTTGACTTGGAAAGTTTTGAGGATTTATGATAATAGATTTCAGAATGAAGAGGGCTAAGGTATGGGTTTGTATTTATAGGGTAAAATTAGGGTTTTGAGAATTGAAGAGAGATTTAAAATGTATTAAAGTTTGGATTAATGGGTGATTTTAATCTCTCTGTTAATTTACAGATAGATCAAACAGTACCGGTGTAGTGGGGGTAGGCCAAACGATTAGTATGCAGAGTTTGGGGGCTTTACCTACGGAGGGTACCGTCGGCGCTGGGTATTGGACCGATCTCGGCGGCCATCATAGGGAGTTGGGTGCTTGGATTTTGGCCACATGTCCTCAACTGTATAAATACCCTTTTTCACATGTTTAGTTTATCTAACTTTTCATTTTTACGTGTATTGCACGTGTAAACTTTTGTGCTTCCAAAAAGTTTCAAATAAAAAACCAGTAAAAATATATGTGGCTAATGGGATTCGAACACAAGAGCTATGTCACAGCAGTGCAAATCTTTACCAATGAGCTACAAGTGCTTTCTTTCTGTTCTTAAACAAATTAAATTTATAACTTGTGCTCAGGCTTATAACTCTATTTCGTACATTAACTTGGAAATTTTCGTACAGTAAAATTTGAGTCGTTACATTCCATCCTCACAAAAATTTCGTCCTCGAAATTTACAATTATATAAGGACTAATTTACAAATAAGAAAGGATATCTTGCACGCATGTCATCTTCTCTTTCCTACGTTGATTCTCCTGGAGAATCTTTTCTCCACATCACTTTAACCAAGTTTACTTCCTTGTTCCTAAGTAACTTTACCTTTCTGTCCAGGATTTCAACGGGTTGTTGCTCACATGATAAATCCATCTGTACACTGAGCTCGGAGTGATCAAGGATGTGGCTAGGGTCACTCACATATCTTTGAAGCTAGGATATATGGAATACATTGTGCACTCCTTCTAATAAGGGTGGAAGTTCCAAACAATATGCCACTTCTCCGACTCATTTGAGTATGTCGAACGGTCTAATGTATCTCGGATTGAGCTTACCCTTCTTGCCAAAGCGAATTACTCCACGGTTTGGAGAGATCTTCAAGAACACATGATCTCCCGGTTGGAACTCCAGGTGACGTTGCTTTGCATCAGCCCAATGCTTCTGTCTGTCTTAGGCTATGTGCATTCTTTCTCTGATTATGCGAACTACGTCCACAGTTGCCATAATCATCTCTGGTCTAAGGAGTTTCTTATCTCCGATGTCGTCCCAACTTAATGGTGATCGACACTTCCTTCCATAGAGGGGTGCAAAAGGTGTCATTCTAATACTCGCTTGGTACCTGTTGTTTTATGAAAACTCCACAAGATGTAGGTGATCTTTCCACGATCCTTCGAAGTCTAACATACACGCTCTTAGCATATCTTCAAGGATCTGAAATGTTCGCTCGGACTGTCCATCTGTTTGTAGATGGTAAGCTGTGCTGAAGTTCAGACTCGTTCCCAAGCTAGCTTGTAGACTCTGCCAAAACTGTGATCGAAATCTGGTGTTACGATCGGAGACAATACAAACCGGTACTTCATGTAATCTCACGATCTCTTCCATGTACTTCTTTGCTAGTGTCTCATTAGATTGGCCAACTCGAAAGGGAATAAAGTGAGCCGACTTTATGAGTCGATCCACAATAACCCATACATCATCGTTACCTTTCGTGCTGCGAGGATGAGCGGTCATGAAATCCATGGTGATGTGTTGCCACTTCCATTCTGGGATGGGTAATGGTTGAAGTAACCCAGCAGTCCTATGATATTAATCTTTTACTTGCTGACACACCAAGTATTTGACTACGCTTTTGGCTACTTCACGCTTCATACCATGCCACCAGTAATGTTGTCGTAGATCTTTGTACATCTTTGTACCATCAGGGTGTACTGAGTAAGGAGAGTTGTGAGCTTCTTTCATCAACTCTTCTCGAACAGGACCTTGTGGTACGCACAATCTGCTTCCGTATCTTAAAGATCCGTCTTCATGGATGATGAAGTCTGTTCTAAGTCCACTTTCTACTTGTTCTCTGATCTTTTGCAACTTGCATCACTTGTTTGAGGTGCTTTGATCTGATTGACAATAGTAGACTGAACTTGTAAGTTCATCAACTTTAAAGTATTACCTGGCATAACCACTTCTATCTCCATCTTGTGTAATTCTTGTTGAAGCTTCCACTGTGCGGTGAGATTCATTGATAACGGTTGGCGACTAAGTGCATTAGGAACTACATTCACCTTTTCTGGATGATATTGTAGGTTGATTTCGAAGTCGGCCATAATTTCTAGCCATCTTCTCTGCCGCATGTTCAACTCCTTTTGAGTAAACGCATACTTTATACTTTTGTGGTCTGTGTATATATTTACTCGTTCTCCAAGAAGATAATGAGGCCAAATCTTCAGTGCAAAGATAACGGCTGCCAACTCTAAGTCATGTGTTGGATAGTTGCGCTGATGAATCTTCAGCTGTCTTGATGCATAAGCTACAACTTTTCCATGCTGGTGTAGAACGCATCCTAATCCCTTACCGGACGCATCGCAATGCATAGCAAAACCTCTAGATTGGTCCGGCATTACTAGAATATGTTCTGATGTCAATCTTGACTTGAGTTCTATAAAAACTTGTTCACATGCTTCTGACCACACGAATACTTCATCTTTACGTGTGAGCTTGGTCAGGGGTGTTGCAATCTTCGAAAAGCCTTCTATGAATTTTCGGTAGTATCCTGCTAATCCCAAGAAACTTCGAATGTCCTTCACTGTCTTTAGTGTCGGCCATTCGCTTACTGCTGATACTTTAGCTGGATCCACAGAGATTCCTTCACCCGAAACGATATGTCCAAGAAATCCGAATTGATCTAGACAAAATTCGCACTTACTGTACTTGGCATAGAGTTGATGTTGTCGTAAAATCTACAGGACAATTCTCAAATGTTCAGCATGCTCTTTCCGATTCTTTGAATATACAAGGATGTCGTTAATGAAAACGACCACAAACCCGTCTAGGTACTCTCGGAAAACTTGGTTCATTAGATTCATAAATATGGATGGTGCATTGGTCACTCCAAATGGAATTATGAGAAACTCATAATGACCTTAGCAAGTCCTGAATGCCATCTTCGGAATATCAGACTCTTTGATCTTCACCTGATGATAACCCGAACGAAGATCTAATTTTGAGAAAATGCAAGACCCACTTAACTGATCGAACAGATCGTCGATGCGCGGTAGTGGATACTTGTTCTTTATCATGACTTCGTTCAGAGCTCGGTAGTCAATGCACATTCTGTATCAACCTTCCTTCTTCTTCACAAGCAAAACTGGAGATCCCCAACTTGAAGTACTGGAACGAATCCATCCTTTCTTCAAAAGTTCATCCAGCTGAGTACGGATGTCCTTCAATCCTTCAGGACTTAAGTGATATAGTACTTTGATCACCGATTGTGCACCAGGTACTAAGTCAATAATGAATTCAAGAGCTCGATCGGGAGGCAAACCTGAGATGTCTTAAGGAAATACGTCTTTGAACTCTCGAACTGCCTCTGGCTTGTCTTCTTCATCTTGTATTGTTGTAATCACTGCCTTCCTTGGTTTATCCTTGTAGGTACTAGGTCCCAGGGTACGGTCTCCACTTTTAAAATAAAATATCGGATGATCTGGTATCTCGAACACTACCCTCCTTTGACGACAGTCGATGGTAGCATAAAAAGTTCTTAGCCAGTCCATTCCTAAGACTACATCAAAGTTCGGTATGTCCAGCACCTTGAAGTCCGCATAAAATTCTCTGCTGCAGATGACCACTGGACACAAGTCGTATCCCAGACATGCCTTTAGAACGCCGCTCCCTGAACTGACATTCCAGCTGGATATGAACGATTTAACTGGAATCACATGAGTTTGAACAAACCGTTGCGAAATAAAGCAATGTGATGCTCCAGTATCGAAAAATGCTAAGGCAGGTAGGGAGGCTACTAAGATTGTACCTAAATTGTGTAGAATATGTTTAGGTATGGATGTAAACAAGTATTGAACAGATTTGAAAGATAGGAAGTTACCAGTGATGACTTGGCCGGTGGCTTCAGCTTCTTCCACAGTCATTGTGAAAGCCTGACACCTAGGTACATTCTTCCTTGCTGGGGAAGCATTCCTCTGTCCATTCCTTTATCCTTGAGGTAGGTTCCTTTGTGCATGATGGAACTGATGAGGAGGCTGTGCAGGAGGTCCACGAGGAGGTGGAGCTGGGAGAGCAAGTCGAGGTGCAGGTGCCTGAATAGTTGGCCGCTGCAAAAAAGTGATGGCTGGTCTGGAGGCTAGATTCGGATTGATTCTATAAGGACATGTAACAATGTCATGAGTGGATGAGCTGCAGACTAAGCACAGACCATTTGCATGCCTGCGGTCCTTCGCCAGGTGTCCATTCCTCCTGTAGTAGGTGCAAAAGTCTGGACTGGGCTGGTTAAAAGGTACTCCCGGTCTCCCGGGTACAAACGATGGTCTGGAAGAGGCTCCTCCTGCTATCTGAGTAGCAGAGTGTTTCACACTGGCAGATTGAGATCTGCCCTTCTTCTTTACAACTGCCTCATATCTTTGGGCAGCCTTTAGAGCAAGATCGTGGGTTTAGGAAATCCCCTGTAGCTAATGCAGCTTGGATCTCGGGGTCCAACCCCTATTGAAGTCGTCATGCTCTGATCTCAGCAGTCGGTATGAGATGGGCCGCAAACCTATTACGGTCTTGTGTTAGCAATGTAGTATGTGTTATAAGGAAATTGAATATTGAGACATATCTTACCTCCTGAGCATGGTAAACTCAGCATCATACTCATCCATAGATTTGGTCCACATCGAACCTTGTTGCAGGTGGATGAATTGCTGCTCCATGTCAAAACATGAAGTCTCAGGAAAATATTTCTTGTCGAACATCTCGCGAAAAGTCCTCCATTCAATCGGCTGGGTAAAACGGCTTTCTTCCGCTTCCACCATACTCTGGCGTTGTCAGTGAGTTGCAGCTTCACAACTCTTACCCAAGCGATCTCTGGCACTAGTGCTGCTGCCAGGTCGTCTTCGATTGATTGGGCCCATTCTTCTGCCTCCAAAAGGCTCTCTTTCCTAGAAAAGTTCTTTGGGTGCAATACCCGGAATTGTTTTACCCCGGGTGCCTTAGCTTCTGGGATGTGCAGTAGGATAACAGTCTGCTTCTGCTGTCCCTCCAAGGGGCTCTTTATTACCTCAAGAAATACCGTCTGCTGGTTGATAGGAGCTGCTACGGTAGGTAGTGGTGGTAGAGGAGGTGGGGTGTCTCCATTCACGTTGGCGCTCGTGTTGTTGGAAGAATCTATAACCTTGAAAGAAAAATAGGGTTATGATAGATTCAAGGAATTAAAATGTAATTGTTTTAGTTACTGATTCTTATAATTCTTGTGATATATTGCTTAGGTTTCAATGCAGAATTGGCCTGCGTGGGCTGCCAACAAAACCTGTCACGCCCCGCTTCCCAATGTACGGGGAAGTAAACGTGGCGAGGCCGCGACGTATTTACTCAGAAGTAAACACGTTAAGCGTAAATAAGCAATATAAAAGCAAAGCACAAGAATGACATTAGATGTAATGAAACAACAATTTTTTATTTATATTCATTCTTTACATACAACTGGAAAGTAAAATACAATAATGGAAAGGTATGCCTAAACAATGGCATATGAACTGAAAAGAAAAGTAAGTACAAGTAAAAACTAGAACTCTGACTCCTCAGCAAACTGCTCCAAATCTTTCTGGCTAGGCTCGATCTCTTGAGAGTTGGGTCCTCCTGACAACATTCCAAAGAAAGAAGAAATAGGAATATCATCAACGAACAATCGCTCGGTAAGTCCCAAAAGAGAGATAGATCAAGTAAAAGGAACAGGTCTGGTATTTTATCTGTTTTTTTGTTATACTAACATAGTTGTTTGTAACTTATATAGAATGCATCAGTGTATATGAGAGGAGTCTAACTTGCTCCGTAGACTAAGGCATATGAAGTAAAAGGTCCCGTTAAACCCACGTGACAACGGCACAAATATTCAGGTTAGGTGTATTGTAGTGACCGTCTCATTCCACTTCTAATACATTCCGTACCAATCTACCCCGTTAAATCCCGTAATGCATATTGTATTGATTGTAATAAGTTGTAGTATAAGACTTGTCGAAACCATGGTATAAGTTGTTCATGTAAATGGTTCAGATGTAAACGGATAGTCATGTTGTCAAGTTCAAGATATAGCTATGGATCGGTCAAGTCAAGTCATGTTGCATGTTCGTATGTTTGGTGTTCATGTTCAGGTGTTCATGTTTGATACATTGTATTCATGTTGAATTAGATATATGGCTGGATTCATGTTTTCATTGTTATTAGATTAGACTGAGACTCAGATTGAGTCAGACACTTAAACAGATTTGAGTCCTGAATTAGGTTTAGAAGTTATCGGTAACTGCTGCACATGGACGACAGGATTTGTGTCTTTTGTTGGATATAGTGCCCTCAGAGTCAATTATTGGATCACAGGCACGTGATTGCAATGATTGAGGGAGGACCTATGCCGGTAGGACAGTCTTACTCAAGATGATAGTATGCTATCTGGTTTATCTTTATCATCGTGTACTTCTTTAGGTGACCTTACAGGTCACTATTACACATTGATAGAGCCCTTAAGATTCTTGCTTGACTACCAGCAGTATGATGGCGATCATATACGTGGGAGCTGGGGTCTATAAGCACATCCTTAAAAGGTCCCTAGTCGTGGGAGTTTCGAGATTGGGCATCAATACTCTATTAGCAGACTAGTGTATACAGTCGAGACCCCGACGAGGGGCGGTGGCCGGTCTCACAAGCCATTGGTGTCAGTTGGTTCACCTAAGATGTATACAGGTGCTCATTGGGTTATGAGTACACCGGACAGGACTCGCCGGAACATGCTAGTTGGTATTATACCTGACGTCAGATAGCAGTTCCCTGGTGACATGTGTACAGGTTAGTTCATCGACCTGAGATCGTCATTTTTCTCGTGTGAGTTCCCACTGTGCTTTGATTACTACCCTACCACGGCTCAAAGGAGTCGTGCAAACAGGTTTTAGTTGGGTACAGTCCCGAGCCACATGGAGGCAGTGAGAGGATCGGCAGGGGTTTCGTCTCTCCCGGTATTGGGGGTGAGATCGCGCTGTGTCTAGAAGAACCATTACACGAAGTCCTTGGCCAAGGCAGGAGATTTACTGGTAGGTATTCCAGTAGTATTTCAGGGTGTTCTGGGCTACACTCCGACACGACTTGTACCGCTTTTGGGGGTCTGACTTTTACCAACCCCCTAGGCCCGACATGCGATGCTCATAGATGAACGGACCGGACTGTATGGATATTGTCACTGACAGGCTCAGTAGGGTGTCAGGATGAGTTCGCTCATCGACCTCCCTTTTAGTAAATACCTGGTAGCCCGTTACGTATGGCTAGTACCTCTGACGTGCTGGTGGTTAAATCCACAGCAAAAGTATTGACGAGTCTTTAGAGTCCCCCACAGACAGCTTCCCAAGTTTCGAGCGAAACGTTGTAGAGGCCGTATGGATTTATGGCAGTGTTCGAACGTACGCGTGCACTTGTGCACGTGTCATGGTTCGGACGGATAATACTAGCGGGCTTTGGTTTAAGCCGGATTCTAGTATTATACAGTGTAGATTTTGTCTCATTGTATTTGTATTCGGTCGGAATACAAATGCGGGTATGTATATACAGTCGCGGGGTTATCCTGTAATTTGTTACCGGATCGCTTTTTGAAGTTGCCAGCTTGTTTTCTCTTTTTGGCCAAATTCCTTTTCTATTGTTCTTTGGCTGAATTTTCCTTGGAGGGGCTTATTTGCAAAGGTGCATTTTATAAAAGGTTTTTTTTTGTGGTGGTAGGGCTCCATCAGATTTATGGAAGCTCCTTGATGAGATTGATTCCTTTATGCATCATTTCTTTGCATTAATTGTGAGGTTTGGGTGTGATGTTTTGGTGTGGGTTTTTGTTGCCTTTTTCTTATGGTCACCACCTCTTGGATTGTGCTCACCCCTCCTCTTGTCTTGTGTGGCCGAGCCCCCAACTTGGACAGCCACTCATTCATTTTGTGAGTGAGGAATTGATTCATCTCATTCTTGCAACAAAAACCTTAGCTCAATTTCAAAGCTCACTTTGATCTTCCCTCCATTGTGGCAACTTCGATTATCCATTGAGGCAAAGCGTTCTACACTTAGTCTACAGCAATCTTAGACACGTCGGCTGGCAAACTTCATGTCCGAGTTGCCTCGGTTCAGAGGTGGGAGCCCATTAAAAGACTCGAAGATGTAGTGCCCTTTCCGACGAGGAGATCGAGATCGGAGATGCCGCGAGGAACTTGGGATGGTGGCCAAAGACCGAAGGACACGGATCGATCGGTATAGCTTTTCCAACCCTTTCTCTAGTTGCTAGTTGTAGGTTAATGGTTAGATCCGGATTTATAGTATACGATAGCGCCAGTTTCAAATTTTGAAAAAGTTTTCGTTTCCGCATTTTGGCCTCGGACAGACGGCCGGGACGCTACCGTAGACTTACATCTTTTTCCAAGACAATTACCATTGTTAACCCTATTTTAGTTTTCTACCTTAAATAGGCAAGCACCCACTTTCTCCAGCTCCCTGAGGCTCAAGAGAATTGATCCCGCTTAAACCTATATTTACTAGGGCCCTTAATGTAAATTAATATAACTTGATGGGGTTTTATGAAATATATCTTTAGTATACTTTCAAAATAAATCTCAAGTATTTATTTATCATATTTAGGGTTTTCATGGATGTAATTTTTAAAAGTGAGGTATTCTAGTGAATAAATACCTAGCTTGAATAATACATGGTATTTTAGTGTAAAGTTGACTTGTATGGATTTTTGATGGTATTTTTATGAAACTTGCAAATCTATCATTTTGTTTGGAAAACGTGGAATTTAATAATATCTTAAAAATATGTATTTTGATAATATTTATATATTTATTAAAAAATAACTTTTTATTATTAAATAGAAATCCTCGTTTTTTTAAAAATTGTATAAAAATTCAATCGAGATCGTATGCTCCGTGAGGAGGTCTGTATCTCGCCCTACTAGTCCGATGGATGTGCGATAACCCGCACCATCCGATTCGGATTCCCCAAAAGTGGGTTGTAGAGGCACAATCGCAAGGAATTTAAAATAACACAATTTAAAGAAATCTGGTTTTTAATAGTTTACGGTATTTTGATGAAAAGTCGTGTTTTGCCACAAAAATGTTGTTCAAGAGAATCGTGCATGTCAAGATGTGTGTTTGTGAGAGGTAGGTCATTACATCGTGAGATTATCAAAAGGTATGATAAGCAAAAATAATTAAAATATGTCATATGTAAAGTTTGTGGTATTTAAACGAAAAATGCAAGTGGAAGTTACATAACATGGTCTTTTAAGATGAAACTTATTCTCAATGTTTGTTTCATGACTACTAAGTAAGATATAATGATATGGATGATTGGTTATTAGGAAAGATTGTGATTTTAATGAGTTTAGAATCAGATGTCGGAATAACTTCACTTCTGAAAAGTTTTGAAAATAGAACTTTTTAAATTAGGAAGAGAGGAGAAGATGAAAGTGTACGCTAGCACCCCCACTGGGTTTTACAAGTATCAAGCATGCCAATTTAAAAAAAATTGGGGTGCTAACTAACACTAACCTAGATCGTTAACTAGATTATTAGGGTTTTAGTTTGATATCAAAGTAAACTATAAGAAGTGAAGATAGTTATACCCCCGTAGATCGAGTCATTCACTTCACATGCTCCTTGTACTAGTCCCGCGACTCCACTAGGCTTGAGGGTTTGGACGAGCTTCTTCCGAAGACCTTCGTGTCAAAGATGATCTACGCGAAGTCCCTCCAACTCAAACTACCTCTACACTAAACTCTTTTAGTGTAGGAGACACGCTACATTTGATCGCTTGTCAAGTGTAGGATGATGAAGTAGGGGATTTGGTTTGCTCACTAGTATGTGTTCAAGCTTCATGATTCACATTACATATGAGGGTTGAAGCTTGAACAATGGTGAAGAGGAAGAAGAAGAAGAGAGCATGAGAGCAAGAGAGCAACCCTTGCAAAAATGGCTAAGTGTTGGAATGAATCAAGCGAATGAATGACATCCCCTTGACCCCCCTCGCCCCTCACTCATTCAAGCATGGAAAATAGCAATATAAAATTGCAACCATGCTTGAATAGTGAGTCAAGATGAATAAAGAAAAGAAAATTCCATACTTGAAACCATGCTATCATTTTCCACCTCATTTCTATTTTTCTCAAAAATAGAAATTCAAGCCATGCTTCATTATATATATAGATAGATAGATAGATACATACATACATACATACATACATACATACATATATATATATCATATATATTAATATATATATATATATATATATATATATATATATATATATTATGAAGAATAATTAGTGAGCTAATGATATTAGTTAAGATATAATTATATCACATATAATATATATCATATTATTAAATCAACACTTGATTTAATAATCCGGTTATATCACATATAACCGACTAATATCATTTATCTGTGTATCACATTATCAAATCAACACTTGATTCGATAATCTGGTTATATCATATATAACCTAACTCGATAACAAATAACTGTCAGATTACAATACGGTATCACATACACGTATTTAATCAGGCCTACACATATATCACAAATGTGTCCTACTTCGTTTCGCTTAAACTAGGAAGCTTTTTTGTGGGACTCTAAAGACTCGTCAATACGCCAGCAGTAGGTGATGATCACATCAGTCACCCACAAGCCGTCAGCGGTACTAGCTGGACATAACGACTATCCGGGTATTAAGCGATATGAAGATCAACAAGCAAGCTTGTCCGTACTCTCTATGAAGCCTATCAGAAACACTACCGTACAGTCCGGTCTCTTCGTCTGATATGTCGCATATCATGTCTAGGGGTGGTAAACGTTAGACCCCAGTAACGTCATAAGTCATGTCGATGTCTGGCCTATAACGGTTCGAGAAACTACTGATAACTCTTATTATTAAATCTCAGCAGCAACTCTGGCCAGGGACTTCCAGTTATAGCCAATCGAGCATAGCGCGACATCAACCCCCAATACCGGGAGAGACGAAATCTCTCCTATCGCTCATTGAATCCATGTGACTCAGGACTGTACCCAAAATCCACCTATTTGCACAACTCCTCTTGAGTATATAGGGAGGAAATCAAAGCACAGTGGGAGCCACATAAGACTCTATGACGATCTCGGGTCTACAGACTAACATGTACCAGTGTCACCAGAGAACTTCTATCTGACGATAGGTATAATACCAACTAGGAGTCATCAGCGAGTCCATTCAGTGAACCCATTCTCTAATGAGCACCTATGTACAATCTTTGATGTCACACACTAATGGCTGTGGGATCAGCCATCGCCCTCTAAAGGACAAGAAACGTACACACTAGTCTACTCTGGAATATTGATGCCCTAGTCTCGATTTCCCCTTGACTAGGAACAGTTAAAGGATGTACTTTTGGACCACCCTGGCCTCACTAGTATGATCTCATCATAATCCTGATAGTGAAGTATATATCCTAAGGGCTTTATCAATATGTAAGAGACCGACAGTATAAAGATACCAGTCTACATGTTAAGATAAATGTAACCAGATAGCATACTATCATATCGAGCAAGAAAGTCCTCTATATATATGTCCAAGCATCCATTATATCAACAATAATGGCCTCTAGGGCATACATATTCCTAACAATCTCCCACTTGCACTAAAGCCGGTTGTTGTAGTATCTCATATCTAACGTCCCAAAAGTCTGTCGAATAGCATCTGGGGGAGGGCCTCGGTGAGTGGATCCGCTGTGTTATCCTCTGTGTCAATACTCCTGACCTCGATCTCCCGGAGATCAATCATCTCCCTGATCAGGTGATACTGTTTAAGAATATGTCTGGATCGCTGACGGGACCGGGGTTCCTAGGCCAAAACCACAACTCCATTGTCATCACAATACACATGTACTGGATGCCTAATGGTAGGAACCAATTTCATCTTATGAACTTATTCATCCAGACAGCCTTTTTGGCACCATCGTTGGTAGCGATGTAATCAGCCTCTATCAATGAGTCTGCGACGGTATATAGCTTGGAACCCTTCCAACATACTGTCCCTCTACTGAGGGTGAAGACAAAACCCGAGACTGAATTTCAGTCGTCCTTATCATTCTGGAAGCTCGAATCGGTAAAGGACTCCACTTGGAGTTCACCGTTACCATACACCAAGAATATCTCTTTAGTCCTTCTCAAATACTTAAGAATATTCTTCACAGCTTTCCACTAGTTTTTCCCAAGATCTTTTCGATGCTTACTCACTACACCTAGCGAGTAAGCTACATCCGGTCTGGTACACAACATCGCATGCATGATTGACCCGACTGCCAAAGTATAGGGTATCCCTTGTATCCGACCCCTCTCCAAATCAGTCTTGAGAGACATCTCTTTGGAGAGAGTGATTCCTGAACAAGCGGGTACATTACTACGCTTAGAATCTTCCATACTAAACCCCTTTTGTATGGTGTCTATGTACCTGGATTGGGACAATCCCAAATCCATTTAGATCTATCTCTATAGCTTTCATGGAGAACTTGTGTGGTAAGAGGAGCTTGACCGAGTGTAGCATAGTAACATCGTTTTCTATCAAGAGTATTTCATCCGCGTACAATACGAGGAAGACAACCATACTCTCTACAAGTTTCTTATATCTACACGGTCCATCTATCTTTTTGATGAAGTCAAACTCTTTGACAGCTTCATCAAAACAGATGTTCCATCTCCGCGATGCCTGCTTTAATCCGTAGATGGATTCAAGCAGCTTGCATACGCTTCCGCCGCTCCCACTGTCTACGAAGCCCTCTGGCAGTGTCATATACACGCTCTCTTCTAAATCACCATTTAGAATAACGGTTTTGACGTGCAATCTGCCAGATTTCGTAGTTATGGTATGCAACAATGGTAAGTAGGATCCTGATGGACTTAAGCATAGCGACAGGAGAAGAGATTTCATCATAGTCGACACCAGGTCATAGACGAAAACCTTTTGCTATAAGTCTAGCTTTGAAAGTCTCAACTTTTCCATCTACACCAAATTATCTTTCATCAAGATCCTCTAGCTCTCAATGGGTTTTACCCGTTCAGGAGCAACATACAAAGTCAACACTTTTTTGGTGTACATGGATTCCATCTCAGATCGCATAACATCCAGCCATTTCACAGAGTCCCCACTCGTGATGGCCTGCTTGAAACTAGTTGGGTTATCATCTCCATGGCAATCCTCGCTCCCGCCGTCTATGAGAAAACCGTAGTATCTTTCAGATGTGTGAGGGACCCTACTAGATCTGCGGAGTGACTGCGGTTCGTCGGGGACTATTGAATCCTCCGGTTCCACCAAATCATCAGTTTTAGTTTGTATCGCTGAAACTTCTTCCAGTTCGACCTCATTGCCACTAATTTCTTTAACAAGAAATTCCTTTTCTGAAAAGGTGGCATGTCAAGAAACAAACACCTTTTGTTCCTCGGTGTGGTAGAAAATATACCCTCGCGAATATTTAGGATATCCTACAAACTTGCACAGAACTGACCTTGCCATAAGCTTGTCCGGATTTTGCTTTTCAACATAGGCCGGACAACCCTATATCTTAACTTGTTTAAAAGATGGACTCTTCCCATTCCATATCTCATATGGAGTGGTAGGCAACAGATTTGGTCGGAACTCTATTCAATAGGCATACAGCTTTCTCAAGTACATGTCCACAAAAGGAAATAGGTAACTCAATAGTACTCATCATAGAGCGCACCATATCTAATAGGGTGTGCAATGTTTGAAAAAGCGGTAGTGTGAAGCGAAGCGTTAGACTCATAGTAACAACGTAGCATAAGTTACGTAGCGAAAAGCGTAAGCTGCGTTGGTTTTCCATTTTCTTATATAAAAATAATATTAATTAGAGAATCATAATAAAGCTACACAATTTCAACTAGCAAAGCAATCTTGATAGTTCAACAAATATATACATCAACATTAATTAACATAAGTACCCAACATAAACCAAATTATGAACTTCAAAACATGTTATGGTTCATGGATAAAAATAACACCCGGTAATCAATAATAAGTTTCAACTAATATGTATAAAGTAGATAAATAAGTTGTAAACATTGTTTCTCATCTCTCTTTTTTTTACTTGGAAACTTCTTGAAGAGAGATATCTAAAGTTTAAAGATAAACCTTGCTTACTTGCTTATTTGAGATGATAAACTGATAAAGTCTCTAAAATCTTCTTCCTAAAATCATCAATTATCTGTGTGTGTGAGAGAGAGGATTAATTGCTCAGCTTGTCGTAGCTTGTTAGAGATAATAAGTTGGAAAGGAAACAGCCAACAAGTTTTTGGGAATTATTAATTGATAGGTCCCAGTAAATCTCAATTTGAATCAAATTGGAATATTTGACTTCTTTATAGAAAAATCAAAGAGTCATTAATTTCCCTGGACCAGCCAATGTAATTGAAGCGTAAGCTTCCCACATGTGGCGCACAATCCGTCAAAGTACATGTGCTTTAATGCAAAACGGTACGCTTTGTTACTCTAGCGCTTTCCCCTTGCGCCATGTGGCGCTAGCATCCTTAATTTAGCCGCTTTGTAGCGAAGCGAGCCAAGTAGTGCGTTTTTGTGATTCCTCCACCTCGATATACCATTATGTTGTGGTGTATACGGAGGAATAAACTGAGAGCGAATCTCATTCTCTTTTAAATAGTCTTGGAATTCCGTTGCTCAAGTATTCTCCTTCCCGATCATATCGAAGGATTTGAATATCTTTACCCATCTAGTTCTCAACTTCGTACTTATATTCCTTGAAATTCTCAAAAGATTTAGTTTTGTGTTTCAACAAGAATACATGTCCGTATCTTGAGAAAATATCGGTGAATGTAATAAAGTATGCGGAACCATCCCTGGCATATGTAGACATAAGACCGCATACATCATTATGTATCTGTCCAAGAGTTCAGTAGCTCTTTCTCCGTTTCCAGTAAATAGAGATTTTGTCACCTGATCTTTGAGACATGACTGGCAAGTTTCATAAGATGTAAATTCGAACGGATTCAAATATGCATCCTTATGGAACTTTAGCTAGTCTTGTTTCATTGATATGACCCAGTCTACAATTCCATAAGAAAACTTCGTTCATTTCTGAACTGTTCCTCTTGTGTGTGTTATGTACGTTTGGAACTGTGGTTTGATTCTGAACGTGTATACTGTTATACAATGTATCATACCCAATCAACACTTGATTTAGGAAAATATTCACAATATTTTTGGTACGGAATAACAATCGCTCAGAATCAATGTATTACTATTTAATACAAGGTGATATTTGCCAACTAACTTGGCTGCAACAATTGCACCATTCTCTACTAATAGAGACATATCACCCTTTCTCAGATCTCTACCTATCTATAACCCATGTAACAAATTACATATATGGGATCCTGATGTGGTATCCAATACCCAAGACGTAGAGTTAACTGAGAAACAGTTCTTGGTAACGATCACACCCGAAGAAAATGCATCAACATGCTTTATTCTTCGTTTGGGTGGCGTGGGAATCCGGATATTCCCCTATTCCTTACTCAGACTTATAACAATCATAAGATAGAGCGGAACCTGGCCTTGTATAATAAGTAGGTTCGGTCAATACATCTATATTATTATCTTGATTAAGGCATTTCATTGGTCGCTACCAGGAGAGAGAGAAGGATAATCACTTTGCGTGCACTCTTTGTAAGATTAGATTGGTTTTTATCTAATCAGGATGGCTCCCACTGTTTTTATCAAATCTTCCTTCAAACCTTAAAAGGTAAAATTAGTCGGGATTAATTACATTCTACAAATTCGCTAGTCGGTCAGCCAGGCAAGTGTCAGTACTCCGAGGGAGGTTCTCCGTACTTTCGCACGGACCTAATTAAAATAAATCTCGTTTCTCTCGAGGCATAACCCCATTGACACTTTTCTAGACATCTACTGGATTAGCTAATTGTTAAGTGCAAAACTCTTCCAGGAGTAACTCTTACTCACAGTGGGTATCGAAATCCAACTATAAGGTATGCAATCTCATTGCAAATTTCAACACTTGAAATTCCCAATAATGTTTTTACCCCTAACTTCCTATGACCTTGACGAAGGCCAACAAACCATAGGCCGCTAGTCAAGTTCAACCTGTTCATTTCTTGATTGAATTAAACTCATCCGCACGACCCTTGATGAAGGCCAACAAAGTCGCACGACTACCCTAATCCAAAATCATCACATGTTGACAGATAAGCACTAATCAGCTACCGCACACTACACCTTGACGAAGGCCAACAAACTTAGCACGAATACTAAATAGTACTTATCTGAAATGACGGAGGGCTACGCGGGTTTTTAAGAAAACCATGACCGTAATAAACTTGATATCGTTGTAGAATCTGATGATTTTGAAAAGGAGTGTTTTTGAGGCTTTTGCTAGTTTCGCTAAAGAAGTCACTCCCAGTGAAGGGATCTCGGCTCTTTCCTCATCGAATGAGGTGCTGGATATTCATCAAGGAATACCACTATACAAAGCAAGAACTAGAGAAGCAATCAAAACACAAAACCGAGTGGGTTGTAGTATTTGCTAGTTTTGCTAAAGAGGTCACTCCCGGTGATGGGATCTCGGCTCTTTCCTCATCGAATGAGGTGCTGGATATTCATCAAGAAATACCACTATGCAAAGAAAAAACTAGAGCTATCCTTTTTTGAAAATTTGATTCTACAATATCTTTAGGTTTCTTTCTTTTCATTAATCTCATTAATGAAGTCCCATCATTTAATATTTTCTAAATATTACAGAAAAATTAAACGAAAATAGAATATACATTTATGCCATCCGCATTCGCCACTGGGCCCCGTCATGCACCGTTAGGTTACTTAACTACCGGCAGAGCGGGGGCTGGACTAGCACGGGTGCAAAACATAAGCAACGTTTATTATATATCATATATATAATATCACATTCGTCTCACGCAGTTATATTATCACATCACAGAACCAAGCAGCAGAAGCAACATATGAAATATTGGATATACTAGGATTTCCGTGTTTTAAATTTAGCCAGTTGTGTAAAACACGGATTTCACGGTCGTGAAGAATAGCCAAACCTACATTTGTAGACCCTTACGAGAGCGGAAAGTAACCCTACCAATTCTAGAGTTAGGAGACCCGATCTCAACTCCTTGAGATGGTCTCCGACTGGACTCTAGAACCCGGTTACTTGTGCTCTCCACCTTAGGTCTATCCTAATGCAGAAAGGTAAATAATATACTACAATGGTGACATCATCCTCAACCTGGAAGTGCCCCAATAAAAGAATATTACATACAAATTTTATATGAATGAAAATTGAAAAACTCTCATCTCACATAAAACACCCGGGCTATTCAATCACGACGATCCAATAAAACATATTAGTGACACATAATATCACATATCATCATCGTAAGTAAATAAGCGTATCCTAAATTCTGCTGACATATAGCAACGAGATTTGGGATACCCCATGTATTACACTCACGGTCGCAGAAAAGAAATGTAAAACTGCAATAATTAGAATCAGCATTTCCTTAGATATCATAAACCCAGAATATCTCAAACTTCGGATTTCATGCCTAACCAGATAAATCTTTTATTTTAGTCTCAAATTGAAAACACTTTTCAATTACTTAGTCGGGGATTCAACAAGATTCCCGACTACATTATCGAATACTCGTCGAAAACTTTAGTAGATGGCCGCACCCCTGATGCCGTTGACGAAGTGCACTAAGGTGGAACACCGTGTCCACAAGCACCCGAGCGGATGCTTTCGGCACCGGGATTCTCCTACAGTCACTTGGTCGGGACAAAGGGGCGTGGCCACCTAGCAATTGCGACGGAGTTATTCGGCGAGTATTCGCGTACAATACGCGATTGCGATGAAGTTTTGATCCGAATCATGACTCCGTGGCAACCGATTATCCGAGACTAAAACACTAAATTTATAAACAAACTAGTTTTCACAAAACTAATTTAATGTGGATCCTAACTACTGCATCCATATCAAACTTAAACCCGAAACAATGTTAAAAACACGACTACGAAACATTCCGTATTAGTCTCTTAACAAAATTAACATCAAATGCAATTTTGGACTAATCAAATAAAACCTGAAACCCTAAAACCAAGAGATCAGAACACCGTAAAAATTTCAAGGTCTTTTGCTACAATAAAAAAAGGCGAGGCCGGTTTTTTGAGCAATCTCACCAGGTCAATTTTGGAGTTTTTCCCTCAAATTTCTCTGGTGTTCTAGTTACATCATATGTAACATTCTGCACTTATTTAAAAAAAATTTAGAGACCATTAGAAAATCGACAGAAACTTGGTATTCGGGTTAGCAGTTTCGGAGTTGTTTCGGTTTCGTGTTTTATATACATCGTCTAATCTTCTACCTTTGGCTCTGATACCATGAAAGTGTACGCTAGAACCCCCACTGGGTTTTACAAGCATCAAGCATGCCATTTAAAAAAAAATTTGGGTGCTAACCAACACTAATCTAGATCGTTAACTAGATTATTAGGGGTTTAGTTTGATATCAAAGTAAACTATAAGAAGTGAAGATGGTTATACCCTCGTAGATCGAGTCTTACACATCACATGCTCCATGTAGTAGTCCCGCGACTCCACTAGGCTCCACTTGAGAGTTTGAACGGGCTTTCTCCTAAGACACTCGTGCCAAAGATGATCCACGCGAAATCCCTCCAACTCAAGCTACCTCTACACTAAACTCCTTTAGTGTAGAAAACACGCTACACTTGATCGCTAGTCAAGTGTAGGATGGTGAAGTAGGGGATTTGGTTTGCTCACTAGTATGTGTTCAAGCTTCATGATTCACATCACATGTGAGGGTTGAAGCTTGAACAATGGTGAAAAGGAAGAAGAAGAAGAAGAGAGCATGAGAACAAGAGAGCAACCCTTGCAAAAATGGCTAGGTGTTGGAATGAATCAAGTGAATGAATGGAAACCCCTTGACCCCCACTCATTCAAGCATGGAAAATAGCAATATATATATATATATATATATATATATATATATGCCATGCTTGAATAGTGAGTCAAGATGAATAAAGAAAAGAAAATGCCATACTTGAAACCATGCTATCATTTTCCACCTCATTTCTATTTTTCTCAAAAATAGAAATTCAAGCCATGCTTCATTATTATATATATATATATATATATATATATATATATATATATATTAATATTATGAAGAATAATTAGTGAGCTAATGATATTAGTTAAGATATAATTATATCACAAATAATATATCACATTATTAAATCAACACTTGATTTAATAATCCGGTTATATCACATATAACCGACTAATATTATTTATCTGTGTATCATATTATCAAATCAACACTTGATTCGATAATCTGGTTATATCACATATAACCTAACTCGACAACAGATAACAGCCAGATTACAATACGGTATCACATACACGTATTTAATCAGGCCCACACACATATCACATATGTGTCCTACTTCATTTCGCTTGAACCAGGAAACTTCTGTATGGGACTCTAAAGACCCGTCAATATGCCAGCAGTAGGTGATGATCACATCAGTCACCCATAAACTGTCAAGCCCCGCTTCCCAGAGTGCGCTAAGATAGGCACATGTCAGAGCCAACCATGCTACCTGCGGATAGGAAATATCCCTCCACAGTCACATTACGGCTGTCTATAGGATATCAAGAACAGTACAAATAAAATAAACTATCTAGTACATGTCCATGAGCCAGAATAAACGAGTCAAGAAATAATATATGGAAGCAATAGATCCAATAAACAATAATGATCTAGAAAGTAACATAACTAAACTGGATACTAACTGGATACTAACAGGATCCTCACTGCTCGGCTTAACGGCGGTAGTACTCCTGAACAGCCTGCGATAAGGATAAAGGATCTGGGCCATGCAAAACCCAGACGTCGGTGCGTCAAAATATCAATAATTCTAAGCAAGCAGGATGTGATGAAATATGCAGGCATGAAGTATGAACAGTAACAAGTCATCAGTAGCAAGTAAACCGTAACATGAATATAGATCAGTGAACAAGATATAAACAGGTGAAGTGCGGTGAGTAGTCTAAACTGTGCTATAGGGTTATCTACTCTAAGGTTATTCGAAATCAATTAATGTAATCCTCATCGTAACTCATCGGTCTATGCCCCGTTCATTCCCCACGGGACCACGGTAAAATGATGTAATAGACTGTGAGTATATATCCCGTTCATTCCCCATGGGACCACGGTAAAATGATGTAATAGCCCTTTGAGTTATGTTCAGCTACATTCTTGATGTCCCCATACCCCCAAGTCATGTGTGTAAGTCAGGTATTTATAAATCTGAGACTAATGCCAACACAGGATCAAGCAGGAACATGTTTGTCTGTATAGACAACAGGAAATGTCCGTAGGGACAACAGGTCAAGATTGTCGGCATTAGTAACAAGATCAGGTAACATGTCAAGCTGTGGTACATCAGGTCATGTCAAGTAGTGCACAGGTATCAAGTCATGTCAGTAGTAGTGTATCAGGTCATGTCAGGTAGTGCACAAGTGTCGAGTGGGTGCTCATAATCAAACTATAACAAGTATTGGTGCACAAAATCAAGTATAGAGTACTAATATAACAATAAAATGAAATAACGTGACATGGTATGCAAATAGATATAAAATTAATGACATGGATGCACAATTACCGATTAGGGTTACATTTATAGTTCCAATACTAATTAGGATGCACTTTATTAAACATGGGGTGGTAATATCACAGTGTTATGCATTAATATCATCTATGGATGCAGTTATATGTATTTTAAATGAGATGGATGCAAACGGGTATCCGAAAACAGTAAAACTGTAAAATGGTAATGTGGGATGTACAACTAAGCAATATGTGATATAAATATTGATATGGATGCAGTATATTATAATCTAGTATGTAACAAGATAAGTTTTCATGACCTAGATCTGAAATAGTATGAATGGATGCAAACGGAACATCGAAAAGCTATAATATGAAACATGGGATACTAGATTTAAAATACAGGTATGATATTTATTTAAATAGGTATATAATGAGTTATATAGCATGTAGCAAGATTAACTTGCCTCAGAGACAATGGTCGATATGCAGGCGGCCAGGTGCAACACGACACGATACGGTGTGTGAAACGGCACGACACGGTGCTGGGTCTTGCGGTGACACAGGACTGGTGCAATGGTGGCACGGTCATGGCACGGTCTGGGTACGGTGCATAGTCTGGTCGCGATCTGGTGCATGGTCTGGTGGTGGTCTGGTCGCGATCTGGAGACGATCTGGTGCATGGTCTGGTCGCGATCTGGACACGATCTGGTGCATGGTCTGGTGGTGGCCTGGTCACGATCTGGTCACGATCTGGTGCATGGTCTGGTGGTGGTCTGGTCATGATCTGGTCGCGATCTGGTGCATGGTCTGGTCGCGATCTGGTCGCGATCTGGTGCATGGTCTGGTCGCGACACGGTCGTAACAAGAAAGTGGTGATGGTATGATTTTGGTATTGTAGTGGTACTGTGGTGATGGTATGGTTCGTCCAAATCGTCGGCGGCGGCATGGCTCCGGCGGTGACCGGAAAAAACGGAATCAAGAAAAGAAATGAAAAGAAGAAGAAGAAAGAAGAAGAAGAGCAAGAAGAAGGGGCTAGTGCTCTAGAGTTTGGTTCGAAGGTTATGGGGCAGAGGCTAGAACAGAGATGGTGACGACGTCGATGATGGGGTTCGACGGCAAGGGCAGCGGGTTGAAGTCGGGGGTCGATGTGTGCGGGAAATGAGAGAGAATAAGGTGTTTTGAATGGGATTCTTGCTGGAGTGTAGGAAAGAGGAGAAGGAGGAGATGAAGACGGTGACGAGGGTAGTCGGAGCTCCGGCGAGGTGCAGGTGAGGCTAGGTCATAGGTTCTTGGTTGCGGGGTTTGGGTGTGCAGGGGTTCTCGTTGAGAGAATGGAGAGTTGCAGGGGAGAGGAAGGAGAGGTGGTAGAGAGAGCATGGAGTCGACGGGGTCGGAGTTCCGGTGAGGGTTCAGACGATGGAGATGATGGGTTCGTGTGGGTTGTGGGTTCTGTGCAGGCTCGGGAGAAGTGAAGGCGGCGACGAGGAGGTGGTAGAAGAGAGGGGACGAGAAGGCCGAGGGTGGAGACGATGGGTCACCGGTGCGAAAGCGACGACGAGGCAGGGGCGTTGGGTTGCTGCGGGGAGATGAAGGAAGGCGAGGGTGAGAAAAATAAAGAAGGGGAAGAGAGAGAAAGACGTGGGGTTGTGGAAAGGGAATAGTTAAGAAAACAATTAATATATATATATATATATATATATATATATATATAGTTATTTAGAGAGAGAGTGGAGAGATCAAGAGAGAGAGAGGAGAGAGAAAGAGAGAGCCTGTGCAGTTAGGGTGTTAAAGAAATATTTTAGAAAATATATATAGAATATATTCGTTAGTTAGTAGTCAGTTAGTAGAAATATGAGTGAATATATATATATATATATATAATATAATATTAGATAAATTGGAGTTTTGACTAATACAAAAATAGTCCAAAACATGCCCGGGTCGGGTCTAAAAATCCAATTTTAAAATACAGAAAATATACGTGTCGACCAAAACTAAAATGGGATATCCGGGTAACGAAAATGCATACCCCCAAGAATGGATGCACGTACGTGCGCGTAGCCATCCAAACACGTTCGTTTCATTGAACAGGAGGAGAACAAGATGCGCGGATGCTACCATGGGGTTAGGGGTATCATGCAGGCCATGTTAAGTAATTTTAAATTATTTTATATGACTTAAAATGTTATATGGTAAAATATGCAATGCCAGATAAAATGCCAGGATGCAGTATTTATGAAAGTGCACAAGTATAAGTAACAAGTCAAGATAATTCATAAATATGAATCTAATAAGTTTCAAGCAAGCGGGTCGAGTCGAATGCAATGTAAAATGTAAAATACCATTCGCACCCAAAATACGATAAATCAAGAAAACACCACAAATAAGGAAATACGAGAACTGGAATTGGTATAAATGAACTAGGTTGTTACATAAGCCATCAGCGGTATTAGATGGACGTAACGGCTACCCGGGTAATGAGTGATATGACAATCAACAAGGAAGCTTGTCCGTACTCTCCAAGATGTCTATCAGTAACACTACCGTACAGTCCGGTCTCTTCGTCTGATATGTCGTATACCATGTCTAGGGTTGGTAAACGTCAGACCCCAGTAACGTGATAAGTCATGCCGATGTCTGGCCTATAATGGTTCGAGAAACTACTGATAACTCTTATCATTAAATCTCAGCAGCAGCCCTGGCCAGGGACTTCCAGTTATAGCCAATCGAGTATAGCGCAATATCAACCCCCAATACCGGGAGAGACGAAACCCCTCCTATCGCTCATTGCCTCCATGTGACTAGAGACAGTACCTAAAATCCACCGTTTGCACAACTCCTCTTGAGCGTGGTAGGGAGGAAATCAAAGCACAGTGGGAGGCACCAAGACTCTATGACGATCTCAGGTCTACAGACTAACCTGTACCAGTATCACCAGAGAACTGCTATCTGACGATAGGTATAATACCAACTAGGAGAACTCGGCGAGTCCATTCGATGTACCCATTCTCTAATGAGCACCTATTTACAATCTTTGATGTCACACACCAATGGCCGTGGGATCAGCCATCGCCCTCTAAGGGACAAGAAACGTACACACTAGTCTACTCTGGAATATCGATGTCCTAGTCTCGATATCCCCTCGACTAGGAACAGTTAAAGGATGTACTTTTAGACCACCCTGGACCCACTAGTATGATCTCATCATAATCCTGGTAGTCAAGTACATATCCTAAGGGCTTTATCAATATATAAGAGATAGACAGTATAAAGATACCAGTCTACATGTTAAGATAAATGTAACCAGATAGCATACTATCATATCGAGCAAGAAAGTCCTCTATATATATGTCCAAGTATCCACTATATCAACAATAATGGCCTCTAGGGCATACATATTCCTGACAATCTCCCACTTGCACTAAGGCTAGTTGTTGTTGTATCTCATACCCAACGTCCCATAAGTCTCTCGAATAGCATCTGGGGGAGGGCCTCGGTGAATGGATCGGCTATGTTATCCTCTGTGTCAATTCTCCTGACCTCGATCTCCCAGGGATCAATCATCTCCCTGATCAGGTGATACTGTTTAAGAATATGTCTGGATCGCTGATGGGACCGGGGTTCCTAGGCCAAAGCCACAGCTCCATTATCATCACAATACACAGGTACTGGATGCCCAATGGTAGGAACCAAGTTCATCTTATGAACTTATTCATCCAAACAGCCTCTTTGGTAGTATCGTTGGTAGCGATGTAATCAGTCTCTATCAACGAGTCTGCTATGGTATATAGCTTGGAACCCTTCCAACATACCGTCCCTCCATTGAGGGTGAAGACAAAACCCGAGACTGAATTTCAGCCGTCCTTATCACTCTGAAAGCTCGAATCGGTAAAGGACTCCATCTGGAGCTCACCGTTACCATACACCAAGAACATCTCTTTAGTCCTTCTCAAGTACTTAAGAATGTTCTTCACAGCTTTCCAGTGGGTTTCCCCAAGATCTTTTTGATGATTACTCACTACACCTAGCGAGTAAGCTACATCCGGTCTGGTACACAACATCACATGCATGATTGACCCGACTGCCAAAGAATAGGGTATCCCTTATATGCAAGCCCTCCCCAAATCAGTCTTGGGAGACATCTCTTTGGAAAGAGTGATTCCTAAACAAGCGGGTACATTACAACGCTTAGAATTTTCCATACTAAATCCCTTTCGTATGGTGTCTATGTACCTGGATTGGGACAATCCCAAATCCATTTAGATCTATCTCTATATATCTATATCCCTAGGATGTTTGAGGTATCAGTTAGATCATTCATGGAGAACTTGTGTGATAAGAGGAGCTTGACCGAGTATAGCATAGGAACATCGTTTCCTATCAAGAGTATGCCATCCACGTACAATACGAGGAAGACAACCATACTCTCTACAACCTTCTTATATATACATCGTCCATCTACCTTTTTGATGAAGTCAAACTCTTTGATAGCTTCATCAAAACAGATGTTCCATCTCCGCAATGCCTGCTTTAATCCAAAAATGGATTCAAGCAGCTTGCACACGCTTCTGCTGCTCCCACTGTCTACAAAGCCCTCTGGCAGTGTCACATCCATGCTCTCTTCTAAATCACCATTTAGAAAAGCGGTTTTGACGTGCAATCTGCCAGATTTCGTAGTTATGGTATGCAACAATAACAAGTAGGATCCCGATGGACTTAAGCATAGCGACAGGAGAAGAGGTTTCATCATAGTCGACACCAGGTCGTAGACGAAAACCTTTTGCTACAAGTCTAGTTTTGAAAGTCTCAACTTTTCCATCTACACCAAATTATCTTTCTCAAAGATCCACTTGCTCTTGATGGGTTTTACCCCTTCAGGAGCAACGTACAAAGTCAACACTTTGTTAGTGTATATGGATTCCATCTCAGATCGCATAACATCCATCCATTTCACAAAGTCCCCACTCGTGATAGCCTGCTAGAAACTAGTTGGGTTATCATCTCCATGATGCAATCCTCGCTCCCACCGTCTATGTGAACCGTAGTATCTCTCAGGTGGGTGAGGAACCCTATTAGATCTGCGGAGTGGTTGCGGTTCGTCGGGGACTATTGAATCATCCGGTTCTAACAAATCGTCAATTTTAGTTTGTATCGCTAGAACTTCTTCCAGTTCTACCTCATTGCCACTAATTTCTTTTACAAGAAATTCCTTTTCTGAAAAGGTGGCATGTCGAGAAACAAACACCTTATGTTCCTCGGTGTGGAAGAAGATATACCATCGCGAATATTTAGGATATCCTACAAACTTGCAAAGAATTGACCTTGCCTCAAACTTTTCCGGATTTTTCTTTTCACCATAGACCAGACAACCCCATATCTTAACTCGTTTAAGAGATGGACTCTTCCCATTCCATATCTTATATGGAGTGGTAGGTAACAGATTTGGTCGGAAAGAGTGCCATGAGTAAATTAGCAGCTAATGGAGCGTTACTTTACAGACCACCTAAAAAAATGGGGGGTATGTCCACAAGTGAAATGGGCACGGATGAAAACCCGAAAGAGCGCCATGAGTAAAATTAGCAGGACTGCCAGCGAGCTAGTGAAAACCCGAGAGGGCACGAACTCTTTAAAAAAAACCTGCGTGAGATCCTTATGACTCACAAAGGAACAATACACTTAGGAGTCCCTTCGATTCCTGAGGAGAAATTACACTTGCGAGATCCTCATGACTCGTAAGGGGAATCCTCCCTATGAGACCTTCACGGCTCATAGGATTCAAAAGTCTTAGCTTACAGGGATCTAAACCTATCCTTAAGCCGTCATATTACCCCAAGCAGCCCTACAGGTGATCTAATATCGACCCTTGTATACAATCCACGGGCATAAATAAATATTCTCCTACCAAGTTACACCAATGGCAAGAAATGTCCCCATATAGTGAGCAACACTTGTAAGTCCTCTCAACTTACAAGGAGAAAATACTCTTGTAAGATACTTACGACTTACAAAAGAAAACGCACTTAGGAATTCTGATGACTCCTAAGGAGAAAATACAACTACAAGATCCTCTCTACTCGTACAGAGAAATACCTTTATGAGACACCTTACGGCTCATAAAGTCAAAATATCTTAGTCGACAGGATCCTAACCCTGTTCGCTAAGCCGTCTTTTTTCAACTCGACGAAGAAAAATGATGATTCGCTCCTGACAATATCCCAGTTGTAGCGATACTGATACCTAAACAGGTATCAAACTATATGTCCTCTCACGGCAAATGATGATTCGCTCCTGGCAATATTCCAGTTGTAGCGATACTGATGCCAAGATTGGTATCAGATCTCAAGCTGCTGACTTGTAATAAAACTTAGCAAGTTGAAAAAAAATGCATATGATATAGACGAAATGATTGGACACCGCGATAAATAGCCGAAATGATTGGGCAATCGCGACTTTCACGACAAAATATACTATCGCACAAAAAAAACTTTTCTGCCCTGCAAGTATGTCCATATTGACTCTTATAAACAATCCAAGGGCACAAATAAAGGAAAAGAGACCATATTCTCTCACCACGCTTCGTCAAAAGGAGAACCAAGTCTTGACAGTTCATATACAACCTAAAGACTATCCAGGCGTTCCTTTTCATTCCGGCAGAATGCAGACACAACGTCACTGTTCAGTTGAAAATATTGCACTTTGGAATGATTATTTTCCTTACATTTTTTAAATATTTAAAGGTGTTTATTATAAATATAGAACATATTTAGATTTATCTGCAAAATACTATTCACCATATGTTTATATATTATAATTAACATTATAAAGGAAAATATAAGCATTTTATCTTTATATAATATTTTGGTAATTGAAAATATGCATATCATATCAAATATTCTAATCACAATTCTTAAAAGATATAATATCATACAAATGGTTAGAATAATATTTCAAAATATATGTATAATATTTTAGTAATTAAAAGATGCATAGCATATCAAATATTCTTAATCATGTTTCTTAAAGATTTATTACCATATAAAGTGAATATCATATTAAGTATTCTTAATCAGTTTCTTAAAGATGTATTACCATATAAAGAAATTAAGATACTCTCTTTAATTTAATAAATATTACTAATATTATTCATGGTGACTTTGGGCAGATTTAGCTCAGGTCAAGATATCAAGATATTCAAAATGACAGGATCAAAAATCTGCCAATAAAAATCATAAGATCTGAAAACTTGGAAAGTGGATCTTTATTACAAGTCTAAACCTATGAGATCTAGGATTTCTAATTTGAAGGCAATATAAAGGACCGATGGCTAAAATTAAAACTCATCACCTTTACCATAAAGAAAATCACCGTCAAAGAACAAGTGATCCACGACAGGTCCACGATTCGACATGATAGGGCGACGTGAAAATCGACGGAGCATCTACTTCCTACGGGGCAGAGATCGAGGGCAACTTCTTTCTTTTGTAATCTAAATTCGTAGGATTTGTATTTGTGAAGTTGATTAATAAAGGTAGATCATTTTGTTTAATTATTTATTTTCTGTATTATTTCTGCATTATGATTTCTTTAATTATCCTTTCTTCTTCTATTCCTAACATGCGCGAGTAATTCTCCGCTTGTTAGGGTCGTAGGATTAGGATAGATCAATGGATGATTAAAATCTTTTAACTCTTTTTACGTTCTATAAAGTTTATAAATTTTATCAAAAGAATTGTTAACATCCTAATCGGGCGCGCTATCAATTCATTGGTAGTCACGACCGCGATTTGAGATTAGATTAACAATTGTTTTGGTAAAGGCTAGACATGAACGGAGATCCATGTAAAAATAGGGGTTAAGAGTGGGAACCCTATTCCCTCCGGAAACCCTAAATCTACATGCTTCACCGTCGATCTAGTTTTAAATCTATTAAAAGATAAAAGGAGTAATTTTTAATTAATCGTCCATGATTACTAAATCTTAACGAACTCTACAAGCCTTTTTCTTATATAATTTATGTCCGTAATTAATTTAGATCTTAAATAAACTATTCTCCTTTTTTCTTTTATTTTATTCAACTCGTCTAAAATAAGATTAAAAGTTCCACGCATCCCTGTGGACGACCCGTACTCATCTCGGCTAGCTACAAGCGACAATGTTATTGATTGCGGTTATTCTACAAACACTTTTTCACATCAATCAAATAGTGTCGTTGCCGGGGATACGTGCGTAATTTTCTTTTCTTACTATTCGTGTTGAAATTTGATCTAAATCATAAAATAAACAAAACTGCAAATTGTGTATTTAACGATTATTGTGTGAATTTTGCAAGGAGATATGGAGTCACGGATTTAAGGAAACATAGAATCAGAGACATTCATCAAGATCAAGAGGTACAAGAGAGGCCATGTAGCAAAAATCTTTAAAAGACCCTTCAGATTGGCGGCGGAAACGCTGCACAAAGAGCAAATTGGCGGCGGATCCGCGGTACATTTGGGGATCTATGGCTGCAAACTTCTCTGGTATCTTTTCTATATCTTTCTCTCTCCTCTGAAAAATCCAATAATATATTTTCTGCAGGATTCTTTGCAAAATATCTGTAACACCCTAGTTTATTTATATCAGTTCTATTTTGGGTATTTTTTATTTGTGGCTATTCTTGATTTATTGTTGTTTTGGGTGCGAATAGTATAATTGATATCTGTGTTTGCATCCGACCCGACCCGCATGCTGGAAACCCGTCTTCATTCCTGTTTAATTTATCCCAACTAGTTTTGAGAATCCGTGAACTTTCATATTGTATATCCTGTTCATCTACATTATATCTGGCATCTGCATTTTTCAATATAACATATAAAATCAAATTAAATATTTTAAAAATATCTAGTATGGCCTGCATCATACCCCTGACCCTGTGGTAGCATCCGTACATTGTGTTCTCGTCCCTTTCGGTGAAACGGACTCTTTTGGATAGCTATGTGCATGCTGCGTGCATCCGTTCTTGGGGGTATGCATTTTCGTTACCCAGATATCCTATTTTGGTTTTGGTTGATACGTATATTATCTGTATTTTAAAACTAGATTTTTAAACCCGACCCGGGCATGTTTTGGACTATTTTTGTATTAGCCAAAATCTCAAATAAATTCAATATTATATTCATTATATATATACTGTTTATATATTAACGTTATATATATTTTTTTAACAAAATATATTTTTCTCTAACTAACCTGTGTCCTTCTCTCCTCTGCATATAACTTTATATATATATATATATATATATATATATATATATATATATATGTAAGTCTAAGGTAGCGTCCCGGCCGTCTTTCAGATGCCAAAATGCGGAACAAAAAACTTTTATAACTGGCGCTATCGCATACTATAACCCGGATCTGCCATTAACGCTAAACTAACAATCTACAAAGAGGGAAGTAAGGTTATACCGAACGATCCGAGTCGTTCATTCTTTAACCATCATCCCACGCTCTGTTGCGACTGCTCCGATCTCGTCGATCTCCGATCTCCTCATCCAGGTGGCACCACGTCATCGGATCTTTAAACGGGCTCCCGCCTCTGACTCGAGGCAACTCGGTCGTCAAGTTTGCTAAAAGAGACGACCAAGAATGAAGTAGAGAATGAGTAGAAGATTTTGTCTCGCTTCGTCCAAAACCATGGACGAACGGTTAATGAAGTTGCCATGGGAATCGGGTGATGGAATGAAATGAGCTGTGAAATTCCATACACCGAAACCTATCATCATTTTTCCAAACAAGTGAGAGTGAAAAATCTCATGGGCACCAAGGAGGGGGCCGGCCACAATATATAGTGGTGGGGAGGTGAGTGTAGGAGAGGGGGAGGTAACAATAAGAAAATATCTCTAGTGTGAACACAAAGTGTGAACACACTTAATGAAATGATGAATCATTAACCTAGTCATCAAGCATTAATGGAATCATTAAATGCAACCATGACTCACTAAACACCTCACCACTTCTAGAACCTTCTAGAAACTTCCACACTCATCTCAAGAAAAGATAATTCCGTATTTTAACCAAATGTTAAATACGGCTGATAGAAAACTGGAAACTGGCAACTTCCAAAAGTGATCCCGAAACGAATTTCAGGATAACCCCGTAACTGTATAAATATACCCGCATTTGTATTACGACCGAATACAAATGCAACTGAGACAAAGATATTATATCTACTCTGCATAATACATGGATCCGGCTTAAACCAAAGTCCACCAGTATTATCTGCCCGAAAAATAACACGTGCGTAAACGCACGTGCATTTTCCGAACCCTGCCATAAAACCATACGGCCTCTACAACGTTTCACCCGAACTCGGGAAACTATCTGTGGGGGACTCTAATGACTCGTCAGTACCCTGGCAGTAGGTTTAACCACAAGCCGTCAGCGGCACTAGCTGTGCGTAACGGCTGCCCATGGACTAACCTTAAGGGAGGCTGATGAGCGAACTCATCCAGAAACCCTACTGAGCCTAACAGTGACCATGTAAATACAGTCCGGTCCGTTCGTCTATGAGTATCGCATATCCGGCCTAGGGGGCTAGTAACGTCAGACCCCCAATAGCTGTATAAGTCGTGTCGGACAAGCCCTGAACACCCTGAGATACTACTGGAGTACCTACCAGTAAATCTCACCTGCCTTGGCCAAGGACTTGGTGTAATGGCTTTCCTAGACACAGCGCGACCTCCACCCCCAATACTGGGAGAGACGAATCCCCTGCCGATCCGCTCACGTGCCTCCATGTGGCTCGGGACTGTACCCAAAAACTACCTGTTTGCACGACTCCTTTGAGCCGTGGTAGGGTAGAAATCAAAGCACAGTGGGAACTCACACGAGATAAATGACGACCTCAGGTCGATGAACTAACCTGTACACATGTCACCAGGGAACTGCTATCTGACGATATGTATAATACCAACTAGCAGGTTCCCAGTGAGTCATGTTTGGTGTACTCATAACCCAATGAGCACCTGTATACATCTTAGGTGATCCAACTGACACCAGTGGCTTGTAAGACCGGCCACCGCCCCTCGTCGGGGTCTCGACTGTATACACTAGTCTACTCCGGAGTATCGATTCCCTGTCTCGAAACTCCCACGACTAGGGACCACTATTAAGGATGAGCTTATAGACTACCCAACTCTCACGTATATGATCGCCCTCATACTGTTGGTAGTCAAGCAAGATCCTAAGGGCTCTATCAATGTGTACCAGTGATCAGTCACCTGAACCTATACACGACTGATAAAGGCAAACCAAATAGTATACTATCATCTCGAGTAAGACTGTCCTACCGGTATAGGTCCTCCTCAATCATTGCAATCACGTACCTGCGATCCAATAATTGACTTTGAGGGCACTAAATCCAACAATCTCCCACTTGCACTTAAGGCTAATTATTGCGATGTCGCGTACTCACAGCCCGTGTGAAATCAACACCCAACTCCTCTACTAATCAGTTTCACAAAGCTCGTTTGTAAAACTATTGTGTTCGAGAAATAGCCTCAATGAGTGGATCCGCCCTGATGTTTCTTTCTGTGTCTCTCTTAATCTCAAGTTCGCGGAGAAAGCCATCTCCCGAATTGAGTAATACCTGTCTTAGAATATGTCTGGATATCTGATGGGACCTAGTTCATAAATGAACTCCAAATCCAAACTTCTTAGACTGTATCGATCACTGAACCTAATCAGTATCCTGCACCATGCCTCCCACAGTATCCTCTTAGACCACCTGTCCATAATACAGTCCCTCTTCGTCAGAGGGAAAACTATAACTCTGACAATCACTCTGTCATCCATGTCACCTTTGAAGCCTGGAATGATAACCGTCTCCAAAGGAGGCTGCCGTCATCAAATCCGTAGAACATGCACTTATGTTCTAAAATTGCTTCCTTATGTTTCTCCAAGATTGGATTAATACAAACTTATTGCATCTAGTGCAAAAACAACATTTGGTGTGGTACTTGACATTTCATGATTGACTCAATTGCCTAAGCAAGTGATCTGCCAATCATGTACATCCCTCTCCCCTTTAGTCTGTAAGACACCTTTAGAGAGGGTGACTCCATCACCTGCAGGTACACCACCATGCCAGGAGTCATATATTCTACAAACCATTAGAATACTGTCAAAGTACCCAAATTGGGAAACTAACCAAATCCAGATCTAAAACCATAGATCTAGAAACCAGAATGTCAAATATTATATCCATATCCTGTCTGGAGAAACAACTGTGTGACGACCAAAGTACAACCGATCGTAGTATAGGAATTTTACTTCCTACTCTGTGTATGTCATCCAAATACCAGGACATCACACCCTACTACCTTCTTAACAGATCCATCCCCTATTCTGATGAAGTCAAACCCATGACTGTCACATCAAAATTAGATGATCAATCTCCGCTATAACTGCTCTAGTCTATAAATAGACATAAGCTACTTGCCCACTATGCTTCTGCTGCTCCCACTGACCACAACAACCCTCCTACTGGGTCTCATAGCCTGGAACAATAGTAGTGTCAAGTCTGGGTAGATAAGAACCTCCCTGTCACCGTCCTTGAGGCCACCGGAGTACCTCTCGGGTGTCTGAGGTTACCCACCAAATCTGCGGAGTGGCTAATGGAATGTCAAACCTGATTGAATCTTTAGGTCCTATTAAATTTTCCATAATCGTTTGCGGTTCTGGAATCACTTCCAATTCTACCATACTCCCACTACTGTTTTCTGAAAATATCCATTTTACTAAAACTGTGGCGAGTCAAGAACAATATCACTATTGAACTTCCAGATGGTAGAAAGTCAACACTCGTCATAGCCTGGGCCAACCCACAAACAGCCATTACAGAAACGTGCCCTGAGTTATCCAGAGTCTGGTTTTAAGCATAAGCCGGACAACTCTCCGTACCATAACATCGTTAAGATACGAACCATTCTATATTCAATATAGAAACTTTGGCACTTATTTAATTGGAACCAGATTCTAATCATGCAGCTGTCTCCAGTGCATATCAACTTTAATGGAGAGAGGCTAATCAACATTACTCAACTTAGGAATCCATCCAATTATGAGTAACCCGAAAGAAAAACAAGTTTCTCAAAACTCTTACTATCATCCGAATACCAATCACAAGAATCTACATCTTCGATCTCTTTGATGAATCCCGATACTTGCGACTACTGGTTCTCTACTTTATTCTTATACCCACAACTTCTCAAAACTTAGACCTTGTATTTCTACGAAAAACTTGTCTAAAAACTAGAGAAGTCGTAAGTAAACAGAACATAGTACGAGGACCTACCCCTTTGTCCTGATGGACACTGGACAACATACAATACTCTGTATAAGTCCGCTGAGTTGAATAACTCAAAACCTGTGCGTCGTAGGTTGAAAACTGTACCCAGGCAATTTTCTCAAATATCACCGATTACAACGAATTCCGATATAATGAGGATGACCACCTAATTCCCAATAACTTCCTCCCACTCATCATCTGTAAAACCATACAGATATGAGAATGAAACCTGGTGAATACACACCGTGGAGTAAGTATCTAATCGGGAAAACAGTTTTCCATTAACAATGCACTGACACATGAAAATGTTTCGTAGGGGTATCCTGGTGTTCATAGTAATGCCTCTTCCATAATCCAATTCATGACTTTAACCGTATATTTCTTTGTCGTCTCTCCAAATCCCTTTATTTTTCTTTAGTCGTTACCTTCTGTACACCATCGTTAGGCTAAATGGTTTTCTTCCTTCCCTACCGTTCGGCACCAGCCTATGGTTTGGAAGAAGACTATCCAGTAAGCATAATAGGTGTACCCTCCTAAACCAAGGAGTACTCATATCTTGAGAGAAGGTGATGATAAAAGACAACTGAATAATACCTTATTCTTTTAAAGGTGAAATAGGAGAAGCGATGAAGTACGCGGTTTGGTCGTGAATGATAGCAGTCGCAACTTACTTTGCCCTCTTTCTAATCCCTTTATTTTGTCTTTACATATTACCTTCTGTACACCCTACTTAGGCTAATTAGTTTTCTTCATTCCCTACCTTTCGGCACCTGCCTATGGTTTGGAAGAAGACTATCCAATAAGCGTAATAGGTGTACTCTCCTAAACCAAGGAGCCCTCGCAACCTGAGAGAAGGTGATAATAAAAGACAACTGAATAAACCAATTCTATTTCTCCTGAACCTTGATCCATCCTCGAAGAAGTTTCTTCGAGTTCGTATATAACCATACGATGGATCTATCCAATGGAAGTGGATGTCCGTAGTAATACGGGGTGTTCTGAGAAATGCAAAGGGTAAAAGAAGGAGTGGTAATGACTTATGCAACTCAGACAATCCAAAAGCCAGTATTTTAAGAAGGTTCGGTCAACTTGGTCACTGAGTCATAGTCTAGGGTCGGTCAATGGTCGCTGCCAAAGAGAGAGAGAAAAAAGAAACACTCTGCGTGCACTCTAACCTAGATTAGAATGGTTATCATTTTATCTAATCCGGAAACCTCCCACTGTACTGTCAAATTCTCCTCCAAACCTGAAAGAAGAATCAATCGGGGTCACCCGAAGAGTAAACCAACTCATCAGTGGGAATCGGGATCCAACTCTCATCGCATGATAACGTGACGGAATCCACTCATGTTATCACACTCCAGAAGGTATGCGCATGCCTGGCAAGTTTCAGTTTCTTTAGAAACTCCCGATATGATTTTTACCCCATGCTCTTATGATCGTGACTAAGGGCCAACCCATCATAAGTCACATGTCAAGTTCTTCCCATCATTATCTTGTTAATTTGAACCCACCCGTACTCGCCCTTGACTAAGAGCCAACAAGGCTGTACGACTGTCCCAAACCAACGCATCTATCTATGCAACAAATGAATACCCCAGCAGCTACCAATCACTATGTCCTGGCTAAGGGCCAGACCAACATAGCTTGAATACTACTGACCATCCATATGAAATGACGGAGGGCTACGGCTGGTTTTTGGTGAAAAACCTTTAACGTAATGAACTTGATCTCGTTGAAGGAACCTGATAGCTTTTTATAAAATATAGTGGCGAAAACCTTTGCTAAAGAGGTCATTCCCGGTGAAGGGATCTCGGCTCTTTCCTCGTGGAATGAGGTGCAGGATATTCCACCGAATACCGTGATGCAAAGCAACATGTAATCGACTATAGTGAAATTATTACCCTGACGCAAACTTCTGCCCAAGGGGTCAGTCCCGGTGAAGGGATATCGGCCCTTGCCCCGTCGAATGAGGTGCAGGATATTCCAACCGAATACCACTATGCAGAGCAAAAGGAAACGTCTTTGTAATAACACTTTTTAAATTGTTCCAACAACATCCAAACAGGTTTGTTTTACTTTGCATTGATCAGAATCAACGCAGTCCCATCAATAATCACACCAGAAAAGAACGAAAATAAAATGTACGTATATGCCATCCGCATTCGTCTCTGGGTCCCGTCATCACCCGTTAGGTTACTTAACTAACGACAGAGCGGGGACTGAACTAGCGCGGGTGTAAAACATATACAACATCTAATAGTATATATACCAATATACAATAATCGCTCCAGGCGTGATAATATGCAACATTACAGAAAAGTAATAAGCATCACAGAACAATACAGATAATCTGGGATCTCCGGGTTTCACAGAGCCGCTGCTGAAACCCGACGTTCCTCTGGTCGTGTGGATAACCTGTGCAATGAAACCTAGATCCCTACGGGTGCGGCAAGTTACCCGCAAAAACCTGAAGCGAGGCGGCCCCCTACAGCATAGTGAATGGACCACCCGGCACTTCACGGAATCCGGTAGCTTGAGCACCCCTCCTTGGGTCAACCTGTACCCCGTACAAGTGCGGTGAATAGTCTGCCAATTCTAGAGTGGGGCCCCTCTGCCTCTCAAAGTCATGAGATGCGGACCCGTTGCCCTCCAGAACCCGGCTATCCATGCACTCCATCACAGGGCAAAACCTAGTACAGTAATGAAAAATAGTACAACAGGTACATCGACCGCAACCTGGTCGTGCCCCAAAAGAATATTATACAACAGGCAGTGACGGCAGTCCACATGTTGGACGCTCGCCCCGCAATATCAAATGTACAAATAAACTCAAACTGCACTATGATTGCACACTGCTATCCACCACGACAAATCCGCAACATCACAGCACAACACAAAACATCAACGCGAATGTCACGTTCGCAAACCCGTCTAAAAGAACTATAGCAATCAGACGCGGTTTACCGATCAAATGACATTCACGGTCGGAGATATAATGTAAGCACTGTAAACTAACACGTTTACTAAATTTCCCGAAGTGGGCCCCACGCAAATCTGCTGTACAGTAAAAAACACTGGGCCCAAATGAACAGTTCTAGAAACCACAATTTCCCAAGTAGAATCCACAGAAGAAAGATGGCCAACTGATTCACCTAGACGGCCGCGGTTCCGCGGCCAAAGCATGGCTTTGGCGGCGGTTCCGCGGCCGTACGGTCGAATCAGTGGGTCGAATTTCTTCTGTGTCCTTTAAAAAGCCTGCTTGATTTTCTGAGATGCTCAAAAAAATTTTTAGACCAGATTTAAATTCAACAGAAACTTTAGACTTGAAAATTGTAGTTTTTGAAAATCCGTTCGATCGATCTTTTAAACGCGTTAGCACAAGTTAGTAAAGCTTAATAGCGTGGCTTTGATACCATGTAAGTCTAAGGTAGCGCCCCGGCCGTCTTTCAGACGCCAAAATGCAGAACAAAAAACTTTTATAACTGGCGCTATCGCATACTATAACCCGGATCTGCCATTAACGCTAAACTAACAATCTACAAAGAGGGAAGTAAGGTTATACCGAACGATCCGAGTCCTTCGTTCTTTAACCATCATCCCACGCTCTGTTGCGGTTGCTCCGATCTCGTTGATCTCCGATCTCCTCGTCCAGGTGGCACCACGTCATCGGATCTTTAAACGGGCTCCTGCCTCTGACTCGAGGCAACTCGGTCGTCAAGTTTGCTAAAAGAGACGACCAAGAATGAAGTAGAGAATGAATAGAAGACTTTGTCTCGCTTCGTCCAAAACCATGGACGAACGGTTAATGAAGTTGCCATGGGAATCGGGTGATGGAATGAAATGAGCTGTGAAATTCCATACACCGAAACCTATCATCTTTTTTCCAAACAAGTGAGAGTGAAAAATCTCATGGGCACCAAGGAGGGGGCCGGCCACAATATATAGAGGTGGGGGGGTGAGTGTAGGAGAGGGGGAGGTGACAATAAGAAAATATCTCTAGTGTGAACACAAAGTGTGAACACACTTAATGAAATGATGAATCATTAACCTAGTCATCAAGCATTAATGGAATCATTAAATGCAACCATGACTCACTAAACACCTCACCACTTCTAGAACCTTCTAGAAGCTTCCACACTCATCTCAAGAAAAGATAATTCCGTATTTTAAGCAAATGTTAAATACGGCTGATAGAAAACTGGAAACTGGCAACTTCCAAAAGTGATCCCGAAACGAATTTCAGGATAACCCCGTAACTGTATAAATATACCCGTATTTGTATTACGACCGAATACAAATGCAAATGAGACAAAAATATTATATCTACTCTGTATAATACATGGATCCGGCTTAAACCAAAGCCCACCAGTATTATCTGCCCGAAAAATAACACGTGCGTAAACGCACGTGCATTTTCTAAACCCTGCCATAAAACCATACGGTCTCTACAACGTTTCGCCCGAACTTGGGAAACTATCTGTGGAAGACTCTAATGACTCGTCAGTACCCTGGCAGTGGGTTTAACCATAAGCCGTCAGCGGCACTAGCTGTGCGTAACGGCTGCCCATGGACTAACCTCAAGGGAGGCTGATGAGCGAACTCATCCAGAAACCCTACTAAGCCTAACAGTGACCATGTAAATACAGTCTGGTCCGTTCGTCTATGAGTATCGCATATCCGGCCGAGGGGGCTAGTAACGTCAGACCCCCAATAGCTGTATAAGTCGTGTCGGACAAGCCCTGAACACCCTGAGATACTACTGGAGTACCTACCAGTAAATCTCACCTGCCTTGGCCAAGGACTTGGTGTAATGGATTTCCTAGACACAGCGCGACCTCCACCCCTAATACCAGGAGAGACGAATCCCCTGCCGATCCGCTCACGTGCCTCCATGTGGCTCGGGACTGTACCCAAAAACTACCTGTTTGCACGACTCCTTTGAGCCGTGGTAGGGTAGAAATCAAAGCACAGTGGGAACTCACACAAGACAAATGACGACCTCAGGTCGATGAACTAACCTGTACACATGTCACCAGTGAACTGCTATCTGACGATATGTATAATACCAACTAGCAGGTTCCCAGCGAGTCCTGTCCGGTGTATTCATAACCCAATGAGCACCTGTATACATCTTAGGTGATCCAACTGACACCAGTGGCTTGTGAGACCGGCCACCGCCCCTCGTCGGGGTCTCGACTGTATACACTAGTCTACTCCGGAGTATCGATGCCCTGTCTCGAAACTCCCACGATAAGGGACCACTATTAAGGATGAGCTTATAGACTACCCAACTCTCACGTATATGATCGCCCTCATACTGTTGATAGTCAAGCAAGATCCTAAGGGCTCTATCAACGTGTACCAGTGATCAGTCGCCTGAACCTGTACACGACTGATAAAGGCAAACCAGATAGCATACTATCATCTCGAGTAAGACTGTCCTACCGGTATAGGTCATCCTCAATCATTGCAATCACGTACCTGCGATCCAATAATTGACTTTGAGGGCACTATATCCAACAATATATATATATATTGATTACAAAACCCACACACACTCCATGTCTCTCTCTCTTCTTCTTCTTCTTTATTTTCGTCTCCCGCTTTCGCCTCCTCCTCGCGCAGCCCGAACCCAGGCCCTCGCGCTCGCCCTCGCTGCCTCCACAGTCGCTCACCTCAACTCTCTCTTCTTCCCTTCTCCTCCTCTGCAAACCTCGTCACTACTGCAACCCAGACCCACGACGACGGGAACACATGCCTCACACGATCTCGTCGCTTTCCTCGCCTCACGTCATCGACCATCCCCTCACTGTCGTCTTCTCCTTCTCTTCTTTATCCCCTCACCTTCTCTCCCCATTGCGAACCCAACCTTCACCGCGCCTTCAACCTCACCCTAGCTTTGCCTGCTCCTCTCCGGAGCTCGCCTCCCCGTCGACCACCTCTTCCTCGCCACCACTTCTTCCTCCCCCTTCACCCTCACCCGAGCACCATGAACCCGACACCCCTGCACCCAACTTGAGGCCCTGCAACCCTCTTCGCTGGAGCTCGCCTCGCCGCCAACCATCCTCGTCGGCCTTCCCTCGCCTTTACACCTCGTCGAACACCTCTTCCCGACTCTCCTTCCTGCACACTCGCAACCCTACAGCCACCTCTAGCCCTACTGCCCCATCACCAGAAAACCGTCGCTTGCACCTTGCCACCGACGACACATCATCGTCTTCACCCCATCGCCTCTGTCCCAGAACCCCGAGCCAACTCCAGAGCACCCACAACCCCAGAACACCAGCCTTTCCTCCTCCTCCTCCTCCTTTTTCTTCTCTCTTCTCTTGCTTTCTTCATTCTTGATTCCGGTCATCGCCTATGCCGTGGCCGTCACCGACGATCTGAGCAGCCCAGTGGACGTTCTCAGCCAGCGTGATCACCTTCTTGCTTTGCCTGGTCCTGTTCCGTGCGCGCGCGTGTACATTACAACGTTTGCCCGACTTCGGACGCAGCGTACGCACCCCGTCGTGAGATCCGATCAGGCAAGTTTATCTTGCTACATGCTATGTCTATATATTTTCATTTAAATTAATAAAAATATTACATGTTTATTTCATCGTGCATCCATATTATAATTTTACAGTTTTTCGATACCCGTAAGCATCCATACCGTTATTTGCATATCTAATCGCATGCAAGTTTATCTTGGTACATGCCATGTTATATATTTTGCAATATGAATAAAAATATCTCATGTCGATTGCATTGTACATCCATATTAATGTTTACTGTTTTCAGATACCCGTGTGAATCCGTATCATTTATTATATGTATAGTTGCATCTACAGATCATATTATTTCATGATACTGTTATATTAGCACCCTATGCTTGATAATGTGCATCCTACATAGTCATGAAGTTGCAGATGAAATCCCTGATAGATATTTGTGCATCCATGTTTTACTGTGCATCCGTACTTTTATCGTGCACCCGTACTTGCTACAGTTTTATTATGAGCATCCGTTTGATACCTGTGCACTACCTGTCACGACCTGATACACCACTACTTGACATGTTACCTGATCCTGTTTCTAATGCCGACAATCCTGACATGTTGTCCTGACGGGCGTATCCTGTTGTCTGCATAGACAAACCTGTACCTGCTTGATCCTGTGTTGGCATTAGCTCCAGATTTATCAATACCTGACTTGACCATATAACACTGGGGGCATGGGGAAATCAAAAGTGTAACTGAAGTGTAGCTTAAAAGGGTATTACTTGATCCGTGGTCCCGGGAGATAACGGGACAGAGTCATTCATGACTCCCACTACCTGATCCGTGGTCCCGGGGGATAACGGGACATATTCTTTGAGTTACATGGAGGAGTACACTAATTGATTTCAAACAAATTTTAGAATAGATAACCCAGTAGCACAGTTTAGATTGATCACTGCACGTCACATATACGGATACACTTCACTGTTTTATATCCGTGTTTACTTATTACATTCATGTTACTGTTTATAATTCATGCCTGCATATCTTGTTACCTCCTGGTTATATTCTATTATTTGATATTATGACGCACTGACGTCTGGGTTTTGCATGGCCCAGATATTTTATCTCTTTCGCAGGCCAACCATGAGTACTTCAGTCCACAGGCCGAACAGTGAGGAGCAATTTGGCATGTTTGTGTTTAGCTTAGTTTAGTTTTCTTTCAGCATTTTCATTTCCTGATGTAAGCCCGTATTTGGGACGTACTTTCCAGATGTTATTGCTTATTGGATTTATTGCTTCCGCATATATTATTTCTTGACTCGTTTATTCTGGCATATGGACATGTACTAGATAGTTTATTTTATTTTACTATTCTTGATATCTTATAGACAGCCGTAATGTGACTGTGGAGGGATGTTTCCTAGCCACATGTAGCATGGTCGGCTCTGTCACGTGCCGATCTTAGCGCACTCTGGGAAGCGGGGCGTGACAGGGTTTGTTTGGCATCAGAGCCATAGGATTTAGGTTAATCGGGTTTGATTCTTTTTGTAGTTGGGTATTGAACCCAGTACATGAATCAGAAAACCCGTAATTAGGAACATTTCCTGCCACATTGTTGTCGTGATCCTTGAATCTTATCTTTCTCTTGACCCTGTCTTGACGATATGCAAACAAATTTGCATCTCGACTTGAAACCTTCTGGTTCCCTATTGTTTCTTTCTATTCTGATACTAGGATTTGGGTGACTTGAACGGAGTTATGTGATTGTAATTATGAACTGCGGCATGGTTACAATACGGTACTCTGTTTAAGTAACTTGGAGTCCTAGTCTTCATTCATTTTCTTATTTTATGGTCGTTATTACCTTGCTTATCTCGGTTTCATTGCTTACCAGTTCATATTTTATAGCAAGCTCGAATCCTATTTATCGTGCTTATCTTCTTCAGTGTCTTGTCTTCAGATGAAGTCATTTCGGGTATCCTACTTGTCCATGTTTTTCATGCATTAGCATTATTCGATTCTGGTGCATCCCATTGTTTTATGTCGTCCAAGTTTATTACTGCACATTCGATTTCTTGCACGACCCTGTCTTGTTGTTAGGACATACACACTGGGAATGGGAAGATCATATCTAGTAGCAAGTGCAAGGATTGTTCAGTTGTTATTTGCGGACGGGAGTTATTTGCAGATTTCTTGGTGATTGATACCGGCAGTTATGATGTCGTCTTGGGAATGGACTTTCTCGGTACTTTCCATGCTCACATTGATTGTAGAGCATAGAAAGTGATTTTCCAGATTCCCGAACATCCGGAGTTTGTTTTTGCTGAAGGTAGAAGTTCTGTCGGGCCAGTCGAGTTTAGGGCTAGGCCGACAAACAGTGTTCTTTCGATGATGGAAGTTGATAAGGAGGAAGCGCCAGCTGTAGTTCGAGAGTTCATGAACGTGTTCGAGGACATCTCGGGTTTACCGCCAAAATGAGATGTGGAGTTCACGATCGATCTTGTTCCTGGTGCAGCGCCAATCTCAAAGGCATATTATCTGATGGCACCAGTGGAGTTGGAAGAAGTGAAGAAGCAGGTTACCGAATTGCTAGAGAAGGGTTGGATTCGCAGCAGTAATTCACCTTGGGGAGCTCCAGTTCTTCTAGTCAAGAAGAAAGATGGCACAAGGAGGATGTGCATTGATTATCGAGAATTGAACCAAGTGACTATTAAGAACAAGTACCCGATCCCTCGCATTGGCGAATTATTCGAGCAACTCAGTGGCGTGAGGGTATTCTCGAAGTTGGATTTGCGATCCGGATATCATCAAGTTCGAGTTAAATCGGAGGATATTTGTAAGACTGCGTTTCGAACTCGATATAGGCATTACGAGTATTTAGTGATGCCATTCGGAGTAACGAATGCACCGGCGATATTTATGGACTTGATGAACCGAATCTTTTCACCGTTCTTAGACCAGTTTATAGTGGTGTTCATCGATGATATTCTGGTCTACTCGAGGAGCCTAGAAGAGCATACAGAACACTTGAGGATCACACTGCAGACGTTAAGGCAAGAAAGATTAGATGAAAAGATGAGCAAGTGTGAGTTTTGGCTTGAAGAAGTGAAGTTTTTGTAAGTCCATGTCACGCACCCCATGAACTTGCGGGGAGGCGGAATATATGAAAAACGATTATCAAAGCTTCGTAAACGGACTTGAGCGCACGAATCGTATCTAAACCGTTATTAGCAAACTACGAAAGGTTTAACTACTCGGATTCGAAGTTATACATCACGTTACTTGTCCTTCGGGTCTTTATCGCTGTCCTCCACTCCTTGTAGGCTCCTTGGAACGTCGGCACCTCAACGGCCTCCTCGAGTCAAAGACGATCCACCCGAGAGCTCCTACTCCAAGCTTAACCTCTAACTTGAGGTAACTAGGTTACTCAAAGTGCTAATCTAAGCAACCTAGGTGATATAGAGTTGGATTATGGATGTATTAGTCTAGCTAACCCTTGATCTCAACACATGAGAGGTTAGGGTTAGGGTTTGAAGAGAGTGAGCTTGAGGAGAGATAAGGTGAGAATGAGAATCCTTTTGGATGAATGAATCATATGTGTATATATGAAACATATCATATATATTAAATGAATAACAAATAATGATATATCATCATGTTTCATTAATACACTAAGTGATTCATCACATGAGTCATATAAATCATAAATGATTCATTAACTCCATGTATGAATCACACCATGACTCATTTATCCAATTAATGCAAATGCCACCTTAACCCCCCAAGTCATCATGCTTCTAGAAGCTTCCCGAAAAATTACGAGAACGCCCCTCCTATCCGTGAAAACACGGAAAAACTTTAGACTGTATAAATCTAATAATCCGATACTAGAATCTGGATTAAACCAAAGCCGACTAGTAAAAACTGTCCGAACATCGTACGTGTGTAAAAACACATATGCGTCCGAACCCTGTCGTAAAACCATACGACCTCTATATCGTTTCGCCCGAAGCAGGGAAACTCTCTGTGTGGGACTCTAAAGACTCGACACTACGCTGGCAGTGGGTTTAACCACAGACCGCAAGAGGCACTAGCTGTACGTAACGGTCCCCAGGTAGATGTCGATAAGAAGGCCGATGAGGAAACCCATCCGAACACTTACTGAGCCTGCTGTGACAATCTCCGTACAGTCCGATCTGTTCGTCTAAGACTATCGCATATCGGGCCTAGGGGCGACAAGCGTCAGTCCTCTAATAGCGGTATAAGTCATGTCGGAGCGTAGCCCATTACACCTTGAGAAACTACTGGAACCTACCAGTAAATCTCGCTTGCCCTGGCCAGGGACTTTGCGTAATGGCTCTCTGACACAGCGCGATATCAACCCCCAATACCGGGAGAGACGAATCATGTCTAACCGCCACTGCCTCCAAGTGCTCGGGACTGCACCCAACTACTACCTATTTGCACGACTCCTTTGAGCCGTGGTAGGGTAGCAATCTAATAACAGTGGGACACACTCGAGGCGAAGTAGCAGTGTCAAGTCTGCGGACTATGCTGTACTTATGTCACCTGGGAACTGCTAACTGACGACGGGTATAATACCAACCAACAGTTCCCCGCGAGTCCTGTCCGGTGTACCTGTAACCTAACGAGCACCTGTATACTATCTCCAGTACGACGTACTGATGGCTGTGGGACAGACCATCTCCCCAACTGGGATGAGAAGCGTACACACTAGTCTACTCCGGAATATCGATGCCCTGTCTCGATAATCCAACGACCAGGGACCTGTATAGGATGTTGCTTATAGACTACCCAGCCCCCACTAGTGTGACTGCCATCACAACGCTGGTAATCAAGCAAAGATCCTATGGGCTCTACTAATATGTATAAGCGATACGTTACAAGAAACATATATGCACATATTAAAGTAGACACAAACCAAGTAGCATACTACCAATTTAGCACGACTTTCAATACAACTGTGAATATCCCAAGCTTCCATTAAGTAATATACAAACTAGTATGATACAGTAATGGCCTTCTAGGGCATAAACACTAACAATCTCCCACTTGCACTAGGGCCATGTACTAGCATATCGCAGACCTATCATCTCGAATAGCCTCTCTAACTGCGTCTGAGGAATGGCCTTTGTGAATGGATCAGCAGTGTTATTCTCTGTATCTACTCTCTTTACCTCGATCTCCTGGCGATCAACGATCTCCCTGATCAGGTGATACCGCCTTAAGATGTGTCTGGATTTCTGATGGGACCCGGGTTCCTTCGCTAAAGCTATAGCGTCGTTGTTGTCACAATACAGAGGTATTGGATCAACACTGGTAGGAACCACCTAAAGTTCTGTGAGGAACTTCTTCATCCAGACAGCTTCTTTTGCGGCATCGCAAGCAGCTATGTACTCCGCTTCCATCATTGAGTCAGCCACGGTTTCCTGCTTGGAACTCTTCCAACAGACCGCCTCTCTATTGAGGGTAAAGACATAATCCGACATGGACTTGGAGTCATCCTTGTCACTCTGGAAGCTGGAGTCAGCAAAGGCCTCGATCTGGAGGTCTTTTCCGCCATACACCAAGAATATCTCCTTAGTCCTCCTCAGGTACTTGAGAATGTTCTTTACTGCTATCCAGTACTTCTCCCCTGGGTTTGCCTGATACCGGCTTACAACGCTCAATGTGTATGCTACATCTGGTCTGGTACATAACATCGCATACATTATAGAGCCTACCGCAGAAGCATAGGGTATAATCGACATGCGATCCCTTTCCAAATCAGTCTTGGGAGACATCTCTTTGGAGAGGGTGATTCCGTGACAAGCCGGTAGGTTGCCACGCTTAGAATCTTCCATACTGAATCTTTTCAATATGGTGTCTATGTACCTGGACTGCGAAAGTCCCAACATCCTCTTTGATCTATCACGATAGATCTGGATCCCCAGAATGTAGGTGGCATCACCCAGGTCCTTCATGGAGAACTTCTGTGATAAGAATCTTTTGACTGACTGTAGCATAGGAATATCATTTCCTATTAGGAGAATGCCATCCACGTATAAAACGAGGAATACAACAACTCTCCCTACAATCTTACTGTATATGCATGGTTCATCTGGATTCTTGATAAAGTCGAATTCTTTGACAGTATCATCAAAACAGATGTTCCAACTCCGCGATGCCTGCTTTAGTCCATAAATGAACTTAAGCAGCTTGCATACTTTACTGCTGCTCCCATTTTGAATGAATCCCTCTGGCTGATCCATATAGACGCACTCTTCTAAATTACCATTTAGAAAGGCCGTCTTTACGTCCATCTGCCAGATCTCATAATCGTGGAAGGCAGCAATAGCAAGAAGGATCCGAATGGATTTGAGCATAGCCACTGGAGAAAAGGTTTCGTCATAGTCCAAACCAGGTCTTTGACGGAAACCCTTTGCAACAAGTCTAGCCTTATAGGTTTCAACCTGTCCATCCACACCAATCTTCTTTCTGAAGATCCATTTGCATCCTACGGGTTTTACCCCATCTGGAGCAATGTCCAAAGTCCATTCTTTGTCAGTGTACATGGACTCCATTTCGGTCCGCATTGCATCCAGCCATTTTACCGAGTCGCCGCTCTGAATGGCTTGCTGGAAGCTAGTAGGGTCATTATTATCAATGACGCAATCATCTCGATCCCCGTCTATGAGAAAACCGTAGTATCTCTCGGGCGGATAAGACTGCCTACTACTTCTGAAGTTTCTTGTTCTACCAAACTTTCAGTAACAGCTTGTGGTTCTGGAATTTCTTCCAGTTCTACCGCGCTCCCACTCTTCTGATTTTTTAAAAATTCAGTTTCAAAGAAGTGGGCATGACGAGAAACAAAAACCTTTTGTTCCTCTGCGTAATAGAAATAATATCTCTTGGAGTTCTTTGGATATCCCACAAGCTTACACTGTACTGAGCGTGCCTCGAGCTTGTCCGCATGCTACTTTTTTACAAAAGCTGGATATCCCCATGTCCTAAAATGTTTAAGACAGGGTTTCTTCCCACTCCACATCTGATATGGTGTGGTAGGCACAGTCTTGGTTGGAACCTGGTTCAAAAGATATGCATCTGATTCTAGTGCATAACCCCAGAAAGATCGCGGTAACTCAGCCTTACGCATCATGGAACGAACAATATCCAATAGGGTTCGATTCTTCCTTTCCGATACACCGTTGTGTTGTGATGTGTATGGAGGAGTAAGCTGAGAGAGAATTCCATTCTCTTTTAAGTAACCCAGGAACTCGGTACTTAAGTATTCACCACCTCGATCAGATCTCAGTGTTTTGATACTTTTGCCTGTCTGTTTTTCCACTTCATTCTTGTATTCTCGGAATTTCTCAAAGGCTTCAGATTTATGCTTCATTAAGAAGATATATCCATACCTAGAGAAATCATCCGTAAAAGTAATGAAGTAGGAATAACCACCTCGTGCATTTGTAGACATTGGACCGCACACGTCACTGTGTACGAGTCCCAAGAGCTCGCTCGCTCTTACTCCGTGTCCAGTAAACGGAGTCTTTGTCATCTTTCCCATGAGACAAGATTCACAAGTAGCATAAGATTGATATTCGAACGGATTCAAATATCCTTCTCTATGTAACTTCGTCAACCGTATTTCATTGATGTGACCTAGTCTACAATGCCATAAGAAAGCCTGATTTATTTCTGGAGACTTTCTTTTAAATGTGTTCTGGACATTGAAAACCTGAGCTTGATTCAATACGTATATACCGTCATCTAATGTACCAGACCCAATCAGAACTTGATTTAGGTGGATGTGAACTACATCGCTTACGAATGTAAAGTCATATCCCTCTCCCGAAAGTGAGGATACTGATATGATATTACAAGTCAAACTAGATACATACAAACAGTTACGTAGAATCAATATCTGCCCACTTGTCAAACCTAGGCGATATTCTCCCACGGATTCAGCGTCCACGCTCATTCCATTTGCAACTCTGAGAGACAAATCACCTACCCTTATAACTCTACGGTTTCTCAAAGCATGTAATGAATTACAGATATGAGATCCTGCTCCGGTATCTAGTACCCAGGAAGTAGAGTTAATTGACAAACAGTTCTCAATTACAAACACACTTGAGGCCGAAGCCACAACATGCTTCGTATTCTGGCTACTGGCTTCCAAAGCCCTGCAATCCTTCTGCCAATGTCCGTTCCCATAACAATAGGAACATCCCTTGTTACCTACACCAAGTCCCAAAACTTTTCCTCTTCCCTTTCTTCCTACTTTACTGACACCGTATATCGGCTTTGTAGAGGTCTTCTTCTTTTCACCCTTTGCTTTCGCCCTGGATGTAGAAGAAGAAGGTCCCCCATTAAGCAGAGCTTATGTCTCCCTGGTTTCTTTCAGGGTGTAAGTAGAGGGTAGGGACAGTGGAAATAAGTCAGCATATGACCTGTTTCCTAACGTGGTCTCCAGGTCCTTGAGCTCATTAATATAGCTAGTCATCTTAAGGACGTTGTCCCCTACTGATGACCCGACAGCCAACCTCGCTTGAATTAATTCGTTCGAGGCCTCATATCTTGCGATATGAGATTGCTGTCCATATAAATCTTTGTTATGGAGAAAGATGGAAACTGAGTCCATCTTCTTGTGCTGCTTCTGGTATACACCATCATCTGAAGCCAACACGAGGCACTTGGCTTTCTCTTTATCTTTTTCCCTTGTCTGACGGATATCCATATCCGCCACGGTGGAAACTGGACCTGGGACAGTGGGATCTTGAGTAGTAATAGGGTAGTCCAGCTTGTCATAGGCAATGGACATCTGAACAGACCTTTGCCAGTCATATAAGTCAGATTCGGTCAAATTGTTATCTAGATGTAACCTAGTCATGGTCAGAAGGTCGCTGCAATGAGAGAGAGAGAAGAAAACACTTTAGCATGATGCTCTTGCAAGTTTAGATTGGTTTTTAATTTATCTAAACAGGATGGCTCCCAATGTTTCTCGAATCCTTCCTCAAACCATAAAAGAAGAATTAGCCAGGACTATTCTCACTGTACAATACTTGCTTAACCGTTCAGCCAGGCTAGTGACGGTACTTCGAGGGAGGTTTTCCAACGCTTTCGCGAAGTTCCTTAATTAAATAACCTCTTTTCTCTAGGGGCGTAGCCCCGCAGACACCTTTCTCGACACCTACTTGGTTTATAGCATTGATCGTTAAGTGACGAATCTCCTGATAAGTAGCATATACTCACAGTAGGATCGGGATCCAAATATCATCGTATGATAATGTTGAAGGAATCCTACCAACATTCATCAAACTCCAAATGGTATGCAACACTAGCAAGTTTCAGTTTCTTTAGAAACTCCCGATGTGGATTTTTGCCCCATGTTCTTATGACCTTGACTAAGGGCCAACAAATCATAAGTCACATGTCAAGTTCTGCCCATCATTATCTTGTTAATTTGAACCCACCCATATATACTCTTGACTAAGGGCCAAACAAAGTAATACGACTGTCCCAAACCAACTCATCTATCTATGCAACAAATGAATACCCCAGCAGCTACCAATCACTATGTCTTGACTAAGGGCCAAACAAACATAGCTTGAATACTACTGACCATTCATAAGAAATGACGGAGGGCTACGACTAGTTTTGGCGAAACCGTGAACGTAGTGAACTTGATATAATCGAAAGAACCTGATATCTTTTTAAAAGGAGTGGTTAAAGCTCCGCAATTAAAAATTCTGCTCTTTTAAAATAACCGAGTGGTTTCTTTTAAATTTGTTCCAACGATTCAATTTTGGTTTATTTTCTTTGCATTAAAATAATGCGTCCCATCATTTAACCTATTATTGCAGAAAACAACGAAAATACAACGTCCTCTTATACCATCTGTATTCGCCACTGGGTCCCGTCATCACCCGTTAGGTTACTTAACTAACAACAGAGCGGGGGCTAGACTAGCGCGGGTGTAAAACATAAGTGACGTCTAAATAGCTATCATATATAGATATTGTACATTCGTCAGACACAATAATAGGTATTCCAGATCACTGATGAACATTATTGGATATACAAGCAATCCGTGTTTGCTTTGATCCTGCAACAAAAGACAGATTACACAGTTGTGATGAATAGCCATTACCCACCCTAGACCCCTACGGGTACGGCAAACTACCCGCCAAGTACCCGAAGTGAAGCGGTCTCCCTCAACAACGTGAGTAGGCCACTAAACATTTCGACGTACCCGGTAGTTTGTGTACCCCACCTTGGGTCTATCCTAAGAGCAAAAACAGTAAAAATGAAATAATACAACGGTGGCTTCAACCGCAACCTGGATGTGCCCCGCAAAATAATATTACAACAAATTACAATTACATCAAATGAATGAATATAATAACCCATCTCAAACCCCGGCTAATCAGCACAACAGTCCAATACAGTTCATATGCACAAACAGTAAACATTACAGAAATGTGCAACCCCCTGCCAACCGATATACTAGCAGTTAGGGAAGGTTTACGAATACATTAAACATTACAGATAAAAACCCGATTAGCAAATAACTTAGAATATCGATCGACAACCTTTTTCCGTGTCTACCCCAAATGCAAGCCAGCACAGAAGTAACCTGGGCAGAAACAAAATATACAGGAAAACAACAAACCAAAATATATGAATTACTGTGAAACTCCGAGTCAACTCGGGGTTGACTCGGCGGCGGATCCGCGGCCAAAAGCACCATTGTACCGCGGATCCGCGGCCATCTAATCGAGTTGAGTCCTCGTATTTCCCAGAATTCTTATAATACCCTGCTGTGAATTTTAAGGTATGTCAAATAATTTTTTAGACACGTTTAAAATTAACAGAAACTGATAGGGTTGCCGGGTTTCGTTTTCGTGTTTTCCGTCGATCGAACTTCTAATTAGTTGCTAAAAGCTAGTAATGGTTTAGTTGGCTCTGATACTGTAAGTCCATGTCACGCACCCCACGAACTTACGGGGAGGCGGAATATATGAAAAACGATTATCAAAGCTTCGTAACACGGACTTGAGCGCACGAATCGTATCTAAACCGTTACTAGCAAACTATGAAAGGTTTAACTACTCGGATTCGAAGTTACACCTCACGTTACTTGTCCTTCGGGTCTTTATCGCTGTCCTCCACTCCTTGTAGGCTCCTTGGAATGTCGGCACCTCAACGGCCTCCTTGAGTCAAAAACGATCCACCCGAGAGCTCCTACTCCAAGCTTAACCTCTAACTTGAGGTAACTAGGTTACTCAAAGTGCTAATCTAAGCAACCTAGGTGATATAGAGTTGGATTATGGATGTATTAGTCTAGCTAACCCTTGATCTCAACACATGAGAGGTTAGGGTTAGGGTTTGAAGAGAGTGAGCTTGAGGAGAGAGAAGGTGAGAATGAGAATCCTTTTGGATGAATGAATCATATGTGTATATATGAAACATATCATATATATTAAATGAATAACAAATAATGATATATCATCATCTTTCATTAATACACTAAGTGATTCATCACATGAGTCGTATAAATCATAAATGATTCATTAACTCCATGTATGAATCACACCATGACTCATTTATCCAATTAATGCAAATGCCACCTTAACCCCCCAAGTCATCATGCTTCTAGAAGCTTCCCGAAAAATTAGGAGAACGCCCCTCCTATCCGTTAAAACACGGAAAAACTTTAGACTGTATAAATCCAATAATCCAATACTAGAATCTGGCTTAAACCAAAGCCGACTAGTAAAAACTGTCCGAATATCGTACGTGCGTAAAAACACGTATGCATCCGAACCCTGTCGTAAAACCATACGACCTCTATATCGTTTCGCCCGAAGCAGGGAAACTCTCTGTGTGGGACTCTAAAGACTCGACACTACGCTGGCAGTGGGTTTAACCACAGACCGCAAGCGGCACTAGCTGTACGTAACGGTCCCCAGGTAGATGTCGATAAGAAAGCCGATGAGGAAACCCATCCGAACTCCTACTGAGTCTGCAGTGACAATCTCCGTATAGTTCGGTCTGTTCGTCTAAGACTATCGCATATCGGGCCTAGGGGGGCGGCAAGCGTCAGTCCCCTAATAACGGTATAAGTCGTGTCGGAGCGTAGCCCATTACACCTTGAGAAACTACTGGAACCTACCAGTAAATCTCGCTTGCCCTGGCCAGGGACTTTGCGTAATGGCTCTCTGACACAGCGCGATATCAACCCCCAATACCGGGAGAGACGAATCCTCCGCCACTGCCTCCAAGTGCTCGGGACTGCACCCAACTGCTACCTGTTTGCACGACTCTTTTGAGCCGTGGTAGGGTAGCAATCTAAGAACAGTAGGACACACTCGAAGCGAAGTAGCAGTGTCAAGTCTGTGGACTATACTGTACTCATGTCACCTGGGAACTGCTAACTGACGACGGGTATAATACCAACCAACAGTTCCCCGCGAGTCCTGTCCGGTGTACCCGTAACCTAACGAGCACCTGTATACTATCTCCAGTACGACGTACTGATGGCTGTGGGACAGACCATCTCCCCAACTGGGATGAGAAGCGTACACACTAGTCTACTCCGGAATATCGATGCCCTGTCTCGATAATCCAACGACCAGGGACCTGTATAGGATGTTGCTTATAGACTACCCAGCCCCCACTAGTGTGACTGCCATCATAATGCTGGTAATCAAGCAAAGATCCTATGGGCTCTACTAATATGTATAAGCGATACGTTACAAGAAACATATGCACATACTAAAGTAGACACAAACCAAGTAGCATACTACCATTTTAGCAAGACTGTCAATACAACTGTGAATATCCCAAGCTTCCATTAAGTAATATACAAACTAGTATGATACAGTAATGGCCTCCTAGGACATAAACACTAACAGTTTTTAGGGCATGTCGTATCCGGAGATGGAATCTCCATTGACCCTAAGAAGATGCAGCAGTTCAAGATTGGCCGATTCCGAGAAATGTAGCGGAGACAGAAGTTTTCTGGGATTTACAGGATACTACAGAAGATTCGTGGAGAATTTTGCTCGATTGGCTGAGCCTTTGACCAAGCTTACACGGAAGGAGGTACCGTTCGTATGGACGGATAGTTTTACCTCATCTTTCGAGGCGTTGAATCAAAGATTGATAACCGCTTCTATTTTGACCGTACCAGACGGTTCCGGAGGATTGGTGATTCACAGCGACGCATCTGGGAAAGGTTTTGGATGTGTTTTGATGCAGCATGGGAAAGTTATAACCTATGCATCGAGACAGTTGAAGACCCATAATAAGAATTACCCAACTCATGATTTGGAGCTTGCAGCAGTGATTTTTGCTTTAAAGATTTGGAGACACTACTTATTGGGCGAAAGGGTCGAAGTATTCACTGATCGCAAAAGCCTAAAGTACGTGTTCACACAGAAAGAGCTCAACATGAGACAATGTAGATGGTTGGAGCTGATGGCTGACTATGATCTTGATCTCAAGTACCATCCGGGGAAGGTTAATATAGTGCCGGATGCGCTTAGTCGTTTGCCAGCAATTCGGATGTTGACTGCGCGGAGAGAGCTTATCGAAGATTTTCGGAGATTCAATTTGGAGATTATGCTACCGCATTCTTCGGAACAGTTGAGGCAGCTGCAAGTACAGTCGTCGTTGATCGATAATATTAAAGCAGCGCAGTCACAGGACCCAAGATTGCAGATGTTTTGAGAACTGGTAGAAGCGGGACTTTGAACGGACTTGTTGATTCATGAAGATGGTTCGTTGCGATACGGTAGCCGTTTGTATGTTCCGAATGGAGACATTCACGAAGAAGTTATAAAGAAGCCACACAGTTCCACATATTCCGTACATCTAGGAGGCATGAAAATGTACCATGATCTACGACAACATTTCTGGTGGGAAGGCATGAAAATGGAGATTGCTCGTTTTGTAGCGAAGTGCTTGGTGTGTCAGCAAATTAAGGCTGAACATAAAAGGGTAGCTGGTTTATTGCAACCACTTCCGATTCCCCAATGGAAGTGGGAACATATAACCATAGATTTCATGACAGATTTACCGCGGAATCCAAAGGGCAACAATGCAATTTGGGTGATTGTTGATCGATTGACCAAGGCAGCTCATTTCATACCATTTCGAGTTGGTCAGTCAACGGAAGTGTTAGCAGAACGGTACATGCAGGAGATTGTAAGATTGCATGGAGTACCTGTGAGCATCGTTTTCAATCGTGATACCCGATTCTTATCGCACTTCTGGAGGAGTTTACAGGAAAGTTTGGGGAAGCGATTGAAGTTTAGCACCGCTTATCATCCTCAGACAGATGGCCAGTCGAAGAGAACGATCCAAACTCTTGAAGATAAGTTGAGAGCTTGCATGTTGGACTTTAAGGGTTCATAGGAGGATCATCTACACTTGGTGGAGTTTTCTTACAATAACAGCTTTCAGGCGACTATTCAGATGTCGCCTTTCAAAGTATTGTATGGTCGCAAGTGTCGCTCACCCGTTTGTTGGGACGATGTTGGAGAACGAAGATTGTTAGGACCAGATTTGATCGTGCAAACAGTAGAGAAGGTTACCACTATCTGGAATCACATGAAGGCAGCACAGGATCGGCAGAAGAGTTGGGCCGATACATCGAGAAGACCTCTAGAGTTCGTTGTTGGTGATCTTGTATTCTTGAAGATATCACCGACTAGAGGAGTTATTCGTTTTGGGAGTCGAGGCAAGCTTAGTCCTCGATTCGTGGGGCCTTTCGAGATTATTGAGCGTGTTGGAGAAGTGGCTTATCGATTGGCTTTACCACCATCTTTGGCGAGTGTTCGTGACGTGTTTCATGTATCTCAACTCCGTAGGTATGTTCGAGATGAAACACACGTGCTAGATCATTCGGATCTGACAGTAAGGGAGGATTTGACCTTTGAGGAACGACCGACGTCGATTGTTGATCGAAGAAAAAAGGTCCTCAAGAACAAGGTTATCCCTCTCGTACTTGTTTTATGGGGGAATCGCTTGCACGGAGAATCGACTTGGGAACGAGAGGATGGGATTCGACAGAAGTTTCCACACCTCTTCTCGTAGTTTCATGTTTGTTTGTTTTTCTTGTTTTGGGAATTTCGAGGACGAAATTCTTTGTAGTTGGGTATAATGTAACACCCTAGTTCATTTATTCCAGTTCTATTTTGGGTATTTCTTTATTTGTGGCTATTCTTGATTTATTGCTGTTTTGGGTGCGAATAGTATAATTAATATCTGTGTTTGCATCCGGCCCGACCCGCATGCTGGAAACCCGCCTTCATTCCTGTTTAATTTATCCTGACTGGTTTTGAGAATCTGTACACTTTCATGTTGTATATTCTGTTCATCTGCATTATATCTGGCATCTGCATTTTTCAATATAACATATAAAGTCAAATTAAATATTTTAAAAATATCTATCATGGCCTGCATCATACCCCTGACCCTGTGGTAGCATCCGTACATCGTGTTCTCGTCCCGTTCGGTGAAACAGACTTGTTTGGATAGCTACGTGCACGCTGCGTGCATCCGTTCTTGGGGGTATGCATTTTCGTTATCCGGATATCCTATTTTGGTTTTGGTTGATACGTATATTATCTGTATTTTAAAACTAGATTTTTAGACCCGACCCGGGCATGTTTTGGACTATTTTTGTATTAGCCAAAATCTCAAATATATTCAATATTATATTCATTATATATACACTGTTTATATATTAACGCTATATATATTTTTTTAACAAAATATATTTTTCTCTACCTAACCTATGTCCCTCTCTCCTCTGCATATTATATATATATATATATATATATATTACAAAACCCACACACACCCCACGTCTCTCTCTCTCTCCTCTTTCCTCTCTCTTCTTCTTCTTCTTTATTTTCTTCTCCCGCTTTCGCCTCCTCCTCGCGTAGCCCGAACCCAGGCCCTCACGCTCGCCCTCACTGCCTCCACCCTCGTTGCTCACCTCACCTCTCTCTTCTTCCCTTCTCCTCCTCAGCAAACCTCATCACCACTACAACCCAGACCCACGACGACGGGAACCCACGCCTCACACGATCTCGTCGCTGTCCTCGCCTCACGTCATCGACCATCCCCTCACTGTTGTCTTCTCCTTCTCTTCTTTATCCCCTCACCTTCTCTCATCGTTGTGAACCTAACCTTCTCTGCGCCTGCAACTTCACCCTAGCCTCACTTGCTCCTCTCCGGATCTCGCCTCCCCGTCGACCACCTCGTCCTCGCCACCAATACTTCCTCCCCCTTCTCTCAACCCGACACCACCCTCACCCGAGCACCATGAACCCGACACCCCTGCACCCAACTCGAGCCCCTGCAACCCTCTTCGCCGGAGCTCACCTCGCCACCGACCACCTTCGTCGGCCTTCCCTCGCCTTTACACCTCGTCGAACACCTCTTCCCGACTCTCCTTCCTGCACACCCACAACCCTACAGCCACGTAGAGCCCTACTGCCCCATCACCAGAAAACTGTTGCTTGCACCTCGCCGTCGACGACCCGTCGTCGTCGTCACCCCATCGCCTCTGTCCCAGAACCTCGAGCCAACTCCAGAGCACCCACAACCCCAGAACACCAGCCTTTCCTCCTCCTCCTCCTCCTCCTTCTTCTTCTCTCTTCTCTTACTTTCTTGATTCTTGATTCCGGTCATCGCCCCATGGCCGTCACCGACGATCCGAGCAACCCAGTGGACGTTCCCAGCCAGCGTGGTGACCTTCTTGCTTTTCCTGGACCTATCCTGTGAGCGCGCGTGTACATTGCGACGTTTACCCGACGTCAGACGCAGCGTACGTACCCCGCCGTGAGATCCGATCAGGCAAGTTTATCTTGCTACATGCTATGTCTATATATCTTCATTTAAATTAATAAAAATATTACATGTTTATTTCATTGTGCATCCATATTACAATTTTACAGTTTTTCGATACCCGTATGCATCCATACCATTATTTACATATCTAGTCGCATGCAAGTTTATCATGCAACATGCCATGTTATATATTTTGCATCCATATGAATAAAAATATCACATGTCGATTGCATTGTACATCCATATTAATGTTTACTGTTTTCAGATACCCGTGTGCATCCATATCATTTATTATATGTATAGTTGCATCTAGAGATCATATTATTTCATGTTACTGTTATATTAGCACCCCATGCTTGATAATGTGCATCCTACATAGTCATGAAGTTGCAGATAAAATCCCTGATAGATATTTGTGAATCCATGTTTTACTGTGCATCCGTACTTTTATCGTGCACCTGTACTTGCTACAGTTTTATTATGAGCATCCGTTTGATACCTGTGCACTACCTGTCACGACCTGATACACCACTACTTGACATGTTACCTGATCCTGTTTCTAATGCCGACAATCCTGACATGTTGTCCTGACGGACGTATCCTGTTGTCTGCATAGACAAACCTGTACCTGCTTGATCATTAGCTCCAGATTTATCAATACCTGACTTGAACACATAACACTGGGGGCATGGGGAAATCAAAAGTGTAACTGAAGTGTAGCTTAAAAGGGTATTACTTGATCCGTAGTCCCGGGGGATAATGGGACAGAGTCATTCATGACTCCCACTACCTGATCCGTGGTCCCGGGAGATAACGGGACATATTCTTTGAGTTACATGGAGGAGTACACTAATTGATTTCAAACAACCTTTAGAATAGATAACCCAGTAGCACAGTTTAGATTGATCACTGTACGTCACATATACTGATACACTTCACTATTCTATATCCGTGTTTACTTATTGCATTCATGTTACTATTTATAATTCATGCCTGCATATCTTGTTACCTCCTGGTTATATTCTATTATTTGATATTATGACGCACTGACGTCTGGGTTTTGCATGGCCCAGATCCTTTATCTCTTTCACAGGCCGACCAGGAGTACTTCAGTCGACAGGCCAAACAGTGAGGAGCAATTTGGCATGTTAGTGTTTAGCTTAGTTTAGTTTTCTTTCAGCATTTTCATTTCCTAATGTGATCCCGTATTTGGGATGTACTTTCCAGATGTTATTGCTTATTGGATTTATAGCTTCCGCATATATTATTTCTTGACTCGTTTATTCTGGCATATGGACATGTACTAGATAGTTTATTTTATTTTACTGTTCTTGATATCTTATAGACAGCTGTAATGTGACTGTGGAGGGATGTTTTCTAGACACAAGTAGCATGGTTGGCTCTGTTACGTGCCGATCTTAGCGCACTCTGGGAAGCAGGGCGTGACAAAATCGCCGCTCAAAAATCTTTTTGCACGTTTTGTTTTGTGGTTTGTTTTTGCATATTTTAATACAGATTTTAAGGGGAAAGACCAAAATTCAGATTATGTGGGGATTTTATCACCCTTCCTAGGCCCCGCAAATCACAAAACGAGTATCTGCATCAACCCTACATTAATTTAAAAAATATCTAGACAAGACTCTAAGGACTGTTGCGCTCAATAAGGACAGAGGAAGGTCATGGGTAATCTATCGCTTATCCGCATTACTTTTGTGGTGCCTAGGAAAGTGTGTCTGAGGCAAGTGGTTATTTAATTAGGCCCGCTATTTTCGGTGATTCGTATAGCGGATACCTCCCATTTACCTGGAACTTACCTAGCAACAAGAGTAGTAAAGAGGTGGTAGAGGATTGATCCTGCGGCTTGTCCTTTGGAAGTCTAGGAGCGGTCTAGAGACTTAACCTAGGTGACCTTAGTTCTAGAGTTGTTTGTGCATTTTTGTGTGATTTGTTTCAAGTCCCACTTTTTCAAAAACAAACCAATTTTTAAATAACACACACGCTGCCTGTTGCACTAAGCCCGCTTAGTGCATGCTCGGCTGGACACGGGATTCTAGTGCCCGTCTTTTCCTCGTTTCGGCTATCGACTCCGAAGTCGGTGCTTCTTCATATTCTTTTTTCCCTCCACACACGACATCTTCCGAAATGGACGGATCTCCATCGGGATTGAACGATACCACTCTGCCACCACCCGCAGGTGTGCAGAACCCACCGTGCATCTCTCTCCAAGAGAGATGCTATCCTATACGTGGTCCCCTTTCTACTTGTCTATCCATTCCACCAGCCAAGGGGGATAGTTTTGAAATTAAACCCCACTTCATCAACCTGTTACCCAAATTTCATGGGCTCGAGTCTGAAGACGCGTACGTTTTTATCACCAAATTTGAAAACGTATGCACAATGATGTGTACATCACAACTTTCAGTGGATGATATGCGCTTGCGTCTTCTCCCATTCACTTTGTGCAACTTGGCAGAAAAATGGTTTTATAATACTGCCGCACACTCTATTACCAATTGGGATGAATTCGTGATACCATTCCTTAAGAAATTTTACCCAAATCATAACACCGCCCGTGTTCGGAGCGAAATTAACCAGTTTACCCATCTCCCCAATGAACTATTTTGGAAGTGCTTTGAACGGTTCAAGGATCTTCTTGTCCAATGTCCTCATCATGGAATACATAGATGGGATCTTTGCCGAATTATATATGAGGGCAATAATCCAGCAACAAAGCAGATGCTTGAAACCATGTGTCAATGCAATTTCATGTCCAAAGACGATGGTAAAGCCTGGAAATACCTGGAAGATCTTGCTGAAAACACTTTGTAATGGGAAAGCATTAGACCGCCTTCACCCACGGGAGGTATCTATCAGCTCAATATTTCCATCGCAGTAAAAGCCGAAATGGCAGTGATACAAAAGAATCTCGACGCTATAGAGAGCAAATTCTCATCAGTCTCCCTAAACCAGGTTACGCTTCTCAAAACCATATGTGGTTGCTGTTCCGACCCATCACATTTGACGGAAGAATGTCCTATGAATGCACCGTTTCAAGGTCAAGAACACACCAATGCTACTTTTCAGCAGTGACCTAGAAACGATCCTTATTCTTCCACATACATTCAGGGGTGGAGGAATCATCCTAACTTTGCTTGAAACTAAAACCAAACTAAAAATCAAAACCAGTTCTAAAGCAATTACCAAAGACCTCCTCCACAGCAACAGCAACCACCACAACAGAGTAAGCACCCCTTTCAATCACAAAATTTTCAAAATCCGGTCAACAATTCTGTACCTTCTAATAATTTTTTCCAAACGACCGGTACCGATAACTCCTCTTCACTCGCACAAACTTTGGATTTGTTTATGAAGCATTCCATCCAAATGTTGGCTAATATGAGGTCTTCTATTGATACCATAAAAAAAGACTCCGCCTCCCACGGTGAGAGTATTAAATCAATAGAAGCCTAAATTGCACAGTTGAATGACGCGATGAGTGCGAGAGAAAAAGAGAAACTTCCATCTCAACCCCTACCGAATCATGGCCACTCACAAAATCATAATGTGAGTGTCGTTACTACGTTGAGATCGGAAAGAGTGCTGGATAACCGAGTGGGTGAACAAGTTGATGACGTTAGTGATACCAATGATACCCCGGCTTCTACTTCTTCTCTTAATTCGTCTAGTCTCCCACCTACTTCCGAACCTATTCTACTTTCCCACTAGGTTCGAACCCTCCGCCGAGTCTCCCTAAAACGATTCCCACTCCAATTTTGGGATCCATTCCATCCCCACAATCTTCTCCAATGTTGGACCCAACCCTTATTGATAAAGCACCTTATCCAAACAGGTTAAGGGGCAACAAACCAAGTCCACAAATAGAGAAGATTGTGAAAATTTTTAAGCAAGTTAACATAAACATTCCTCTCCTAGATGCTATTCAACAAGTTCCGTCTTATACGAAAATTCTAAAGGACTTATGCACTAGGAAGAGAAAAGTTCAAGTACCTAAAAAAGTTTTCCTTGCGAGTAATGTGAGCACTGCTTTTACACAACAACTACCCAAAAAATGAAAGGACCCTGGAAGTCCTACAATTTCTATTTCTATCGGAGGTAAAAATATCAATCGTGCTCTACTCGATTTAGGTGCTAGTGTTAACTTGCTTCCGTATTCTGTTTATGAGCAATTAGGGATCGGAGAGTTAAAACATGTGCATTGCGCTCTTCAGATGGCCGATCGATCTATCACCCAACCTAGGGGTGAGCTAGATGATGTGTTAATCAAAGTCGAAGAATTTATATTTCCTGTGGACTTTATCTTTATAGATACACAACCTATAGCGAACCCACGAAACCAAATTCCGGTAATTTTAGATCGACCTTTTCTTGCGACTTCCAACGCAATAATCAATTGTCGAAACGGCTCTATGACCCTATCCTTCAGGAAGATGTCAATTGAGCTTAACATTTACAGGTTGGGAAGTGAACCCTCCGAACCCTATGCTCATGTGTGTTCTGTCGAAACAATAGATTCCGACAGTAGCGAAATTGAAGAGCTTCACGATACCGATCTCGACTCCGCTATTGCGTTGTTTTCCGGGTCAATATCTAACGCTAAATATGAACCTTTTATAGAGTCCGAGTATCATCCCATTCTTTCCGATAAGATTATTATCCGGGATATCGATGAAAGTTTTGAAGAAATTTTCGCCGAAGAACTCGCATTCTTAGAAGACATGGGCGTTGTGATGAATCAACCCCAACTCAAAGAAGTTAAACCGCCACATCTTCTTCTTATCAAGAATGAGAATGCGAGTAATCCATCATCATTGTTTCGTCTCTACAAACCGAGACGCAAACCTTTTCCATTACACCTCTTATCTCTTCCCCACTTCTTCACGTCAATAGGCGACATGTTCTTCCACCAACCTTGGTGCTTCATCGATAAAATTTTTGAATGGTTGGTGTTGACTTTTGGTCTTTGTAAGGCTTTACTTTGACCAATAACTTTAACCCCCCTCATAATTTTAAATGCTTAATACGATTTTACTCAAGTTTGGGGGAGGAATATTTTGGCTCTTAAAAGAAAATTTTTACAAAATTACGAGCCAAAAATAAGTTTGGGGAAGAATTTCACTTTCATTATTTCTTATCCCCTTTGATAACTTTTCCTCCCAAGTCTACAAATTTTGATATTTAAAAGATGACAAAGTAAGGAAACTGCTGCAAACAGGTTTGGGGGAGCTTTGTGCTTATTTATGCGTTACTTTGCATTATACTATACATAAGCATAAATTTTTTTTGATACTGAACGTTAGAAAGTGCAAATTTATATAGGAAAGATAGAAATAGTTTGAGAAAATCAAGAAAGTTAGATATTTTCTTAAACAAAACTAGTAATAAGTAGTTATGAGTTATTATCCCAAGGGTTAGTAAGATGAAGGAAGTCACTAATCTGAGGATAAAAATAAGTCTGAAAAATAGTCCTTATTCTTGAGGCCAAATATCTGAATATTGATACCCTACTTTACGCACTTACACATATCTTAAAACTTGGGATAGTAGAGGATACCTTGAAATGCTCTTGTCTAAAAACTTTAGTATGAAAGAAAAAAAAAGTATAAGTGGTGAAGAAGGAAAAAAATGAACCCTGGTTTTGTAATTGCTTAAGGCAGCATAAAAAAAATATAGCGATGGTGCTTTATCACCTAGTGCCTTAGACCAACTAGTTTGGGAGCCACTGCTAAGCCTTAGGTGTTGCGAAACGAGGAATTACGCCTAAATGCACGAGCACATTTTGTAATCGGTTGGTTAGTATATCAAGAAGTATTAAAGGTCGCATGAAGAATGTGTGAGCAATTTTATCGAAAATATTCACCAACTATAAAGTATTGTGGAAAATGGACAAGAGTATGATAGCTTAAATTAAATTCTCTAAGTGTAGGGATGTCCTTTACACACACGTAGGAGTATATGATCAATGTTTGGATAAAAGATAGGAAGGAAGAATAAAGACGATATTTTATTGAGAGATGATATAATTTCTAATATCTTTTCACGACCATTAAGATAGGGCTCATGGCAACTGAAAAGATAGTATAGTTGGAAACTCTTATTTTCAAGTTCTTTCTTTATTAATTCATATCTATATATGTAACTTTCACCATCTTCCTTTTATTATGGGATTTTGTGGGTGTAATCCGCTGAAAACCCGCAGGAGACAACACTCCTCCTATTAGGGATACCTAGAGGTTTAACGGCTTGTTGCACGTGCTCAGTGCAATTGTGTTTGCCTACGAAAGTGTGCTGCTTAGGTTTTTCTTTTTCTTTTTCTTCTTCTCTTGAATAACTAGTTTGCTCGGGACGATTAAAGTTATGTTTGGGGGTATTTGTTCAGTTGAAAATATTGCACTTTGGTATGATTATTTTCCTTACATTTCTTAAATATTTAAAAGTGTTTATTATAAATATAGAATATATTTTGATTTATCTGCAAAATACTATTTACCATATGTTTATATATTATAATTAACATTATGAAGGAAAATATAGGCATTTTATATTTATATAATATTTTCGTAATTAAAAATATGCATATCATATCAAATATTCTAATCACAATTCTTAAAAGATATAATATCATATAAATGGTTAGAATAATATTTCAAAATATATGCATAATATTTTAGTAATTAAAAGATGCATAGCATATCAAATATTCTTAATCATGTTTCTTAAAGATTTATTACCATATAAAGTGAATAGCATATTAAATATTCTTAAGCAGTTTCTTAAAGATGTATTACCATATAAAGTAATTAAGATACTCTCTTTAATTTAATACATATTACTAACATTATTCATGGAGATTTTGTGCAGATTTAGCTCAAGTCAAGAGATCAAGATATTCAAAATGACATGATCAAAAATCTGCCAATAAAATCATAAGATCTGAAAACTTGGAAAGTGGGTCTTTATTGCAAGTCTAAACCTATAAGATCTAGGATTCCTAATTTGAAGGCTATATAAAGGACCGATGGATAAAATTAAAACTCATCACCTTTACTACAAAGCAAATCACCGTCAAAGAACAAGTGATCCACGACAGGTCCACAATTCGACGTGATAGGACAACGTGAAAATCGAAGGAGCATCTACTTCCTACGGGGCATAGATCGAGAGCAACTTCTTCCTCTTATAATCTAAATTCGTAGGATTTGTACTTGTGAAGTTGATTAATAAATGTATATCATTTTGTTTAATTATTTATTTTTTGTATTATTTCTGCATTATGATTTTTTTAATTATCCTTTCTTCTTCTATTCCCAACATACGCGAGTAATTATCCGCTTGTTAGGGTTCGTAGGATTAGGCTAGATCAATGGATGATTAAAATCTTTTAACTCTTTTTACATCATATAAAGTTTATAAACGTTATCAAAAGAATTGTTAACATCCTAATTGGGCGCGCTATCAATTCATTGGTAGTCACGACCGCGATTTGAGATTAGATTAACAATTATTTTGGTAAATGGTAGACATGAACGGAGATCCATGTAAAGATAAGGGTTAATAGTGGGAACCCTATTCCCTCCGAAAACCCTAAATCTACATGCATCACCGTCGATCTAGTTTTAAATCTATTAAAGGATAAAAGGAGTAATCTTTAATTAATCATCCATGACTATTAAATCTTAACGAACCCTACAAGCTTTTTTCTTATATAATTTACATCCGTAATTAGTTTAGATCTTAAATAAACTATTCTCCTTTCTTCTTTTATTTTATTCAACTCGTCTAAAGTAAGATTAAAAGTTCCACGCATCCCTGTGGACGACCCGTACTCATCTCGGCTAGCTACAAGCGACACCGTTATTGATTGCGGTTATTCTACAAACACCTTTTCACATCAATCAGTCACCATCAAACAGGAAAGAACCAAGGGTCAAACCAAAAATAGAGTCATGGAAAAATCCTAGCTCCAAGTCTTGACGGTACATATACAACCTAGAGACTATCCCTATGTCCCCCCTCATTCCAGCAGGGGAAGACACAACAATCAAATAAAAATGAAGTGACAGCAAAATCCTAGCTTCAGGTCTTAATGGCAACATTTAAAGCCTAGAGATCACCCCGACGTTCTTCTCATTCCAGCAGTATGCAGATGCAACGTCAACGACAAACCCAAGGATCAAAGCAAAAATGGAGTAACGACAAAATCCTACCTCTAAGTCTCGACGGTACATATACAACCTAGGGACTATCTTGGCGTTCCCCCTCATTTCAGCAGGATGCGGACGCAGCTATCAAATGAAATTGGAGCAATAGTGTATTCCTAACTCCGGATTTCAATTGCAATACATACAGCATAGAGGTCCTACAGATGTTTGCCCTATTTCAGCAAAAAATCGGCGCGACATCGTCAAAGCAAAAAAAACAAAGTAAACGTATAGTCCTAGCTTCGAGTCTTGATGGCAATTCATATAAAGCCTAAAGATCGTTGGAGATTATCCCACCCCAGAAGGGTGCGGTCATGACTCATCGGGGCTCCAAATTGAGCTTAACCTTAAGTAAAAAGCGTCATGGAAAATTCCTAACGCTTACTCTTCCGACGGTAATATGAACTAAGAAGATTACATGAAGACGTCTTGTCCAACCCCCGAAGGGATTAGAGACACGACAGTCGTGAGGCTACTCGAACAGCATCTTAAAGACTGCATATCGGGGAATACATTAGCCAACGCGACGGTACCACAGACTAAAACCCTAATACCTCAAACCTAATGAACCCATGTCGTAAAGAATGGGGGTTATCTACATATAACGTTAGGATAAGTTTTCTTGTAAACCCAAGGGAGGTAAACTAAAAACACTCCGAAATGGGTACATAAACTAGAGACTCCGAAATGAGTACATAAACTAGAGACTCCGAAACGAGTGAATAAACTAGAAACTCCGAAACGAGTGAATAAACTACAACCTCCGAAATGAGTGAATAAACTAGAGACTCCGAAACGAGTAAATAAACCAGAGACTCCGAAACGAGTGAATAAACTACTTCACGCCAGATCAAGACATCAAGAAACAGAAAGGTCGAAATTCTAAAAGCAATATGCTATGCATTACTTTACCCTACTTCACTCATGGGTATACCTTCGTGAGCAAGGTAGTAGAGGGAAGTATTTGTTCACACCAGACCAATGTTCACCTATATCTAGATGCATATTTGATGAGAAATAGCATTGAAAGTATGCTCATTTATGTGTGCATGTGCGTGCGCCACATCTGCGCGCATCATTAGCATTCGTACGCAGCAGAAACTCCTGAGGGGAAAGTGCAAAGTATATTTGCAGAGGCAAGATGCCCACATGGATATGTGCTGGGGGTGAAACATTCAGCGGTCAACAATAAAGAAACATATTTAAATAAATACTTTATTCCACAGGAAAAAGATCACCAAACACGGGATCGAAAGTACAAGGGTTTACAAAACTATGAATATAGATTTATAAAGCCCTCTCCCACCATGTTGAAGTGGCGATCTTCGCAAGGAGTTGCTCCCAATCGGTCAGCACCATGGCTATCAGCGAAGGCAGACATGATGGCCCGCTGAGCCCGTATCAGGCTTAGCAACTAAACAGAGCGATCCCTCAGAGGCTGGGTAATTAAATCTGCCTCATGAAACCACTCGATCTTGTCCTCCGCCACGTCGAGCATCGCCGGAGTCATCTCCGCTGGATGAAGGTGAATGTCAGCAACCACGGATAGGAAGATCATCCGGAGCCAAATGAAGCCGATGGGAAGAGGAGACCCTCTACGAGGCAGGAGCTTGTATATCACCGTGTCACATTGGTCATCCATAAGAATGAGGTTCACCAAGCGTGCAGCAAAACGAGGAACAATTTCCTCGATAGACCCTCCCATGGTTGCCGACGAGCATGTGGACGATTGCAAGCCATGACTCTTGGTCCATTAAAAATTGTTCTCTCCTTGTGAAGAAGAAGGAAAACATTGCTTCGGATTATAAAGAGAAGCATTTAAGTCTAGGCATAGAAAATGTTGTGCATGGTTGGACTATTTCCAAGTCTCGACAAAAAGGGTATGGGAAAAGAAAGAGTTGACTCATGAAAAGCAGAGCAAGAAGGTAAATCGATTCCTTCGTATCCCATAGCATCGCCTCACGTGCATGCCATATGAGCATCGGCGCTAGTTTTAGGTTTAAGTCCTATAGTAGCACCTCACGTGCTTGACACATGAGCGCCGGCGCTGGTGTTTTTAGGGTTAAGTCCTATAGCAGCGCCTTACGTGCATGACATGTGAGCGCCGGCGCTAGTTCTTTTAGATAAAAATACCTCACATGGAGCACATGTGAGCATTAGCGTAAAAAAGAGGAGGGGGCTTTATCATTCATACTTCAAAAGAAATTTATACATCAGTAATGAGGTTGATGATTAAAAAAGAAAGAAACAAACATCATCAAAATTCCCAAAAGTTCCAAAAATTTTCAGGGCTAAGTGCTGTATGATAAAATGGAATTAAAATCCTCTAATAATGGAATTAAATCCTAGGAATCTCCTATGTTGAGAGACAAATCGGAAATATAATGGAATTGAATTTCAGAAACCCTCAAAGATCAAGATCAATGATAGGGTAAAACCCTAAGCAGAGAACTAACGATTCTGAAGAATGCCCATTGATTTAAGACCCACGGTCTACTAAAAAAAGTTCTTTTTTTGAGATCTCTAAGAGATCAGTTCAAGAAAAGAGTCAAGTTCCGCTAATGGATTAAAAATCCAAAACAAAATAAAAAGTCTTTTAAGAGCCAAGCTATGTTCATAATCCTTACCAAAATTTTTGGCAGAGTTTAACTCTGATCAGAAGGAGTTTTGTGGGCAGAGATCCAAGCTTTAAAATGAGAATTAAATTCTCAAGGAAGAAAAAATTCAAGGAGGAATATGATAAGACAACAATTATCTCAAGGGCCAAAGGCCCTATTTATAGGACGTGGAGAGGACGGTTCAACTTCCTAGAAAATCCTACGGTGGGAAAAGTGACGTCGTTACACTCACGTGTGAGCCACGTGAAAACAATGGTGGGGGGCATTTGTTCCCCTAATATTTAAACATAATAAAAAAGAGCTAAGCTCTGATGAGGAAGCGCCTCACGTGCTCCCCACGAGGGCGCCAGCACCAGCGCCCGTGCCAACCCCTTAGGATTAAATCCTATGGTGGCGCTGCACATGAAGCTCTCGTGGGCACTAATGTGCAAAGCACAGAAGCACCTATCATATATAAGAATTAAATTCTTAAGTGGCGCCCCACGTGCATCACACGTAAGCGCCGGCGCACGTAAATTAAAATCAAGTAGAATTAAATTCTACATGGGGATATTTTCCTACAAACTGGGATACTCTCTGTGTCATGACTCGAAGGTACGGAACATGAATGGCACTTAAATTACGAAACGTCTAAAGGCGTAACGTAATCTAAGTAAACCAAAGCCCAGAAATCTAAACCAAAATGGAAGTAGAGTGAAGGAAAACTTGTTAAAAGAAAACGATTTTTTTAACCAAACCAAATCGCATTAACAATTTATTAAAACAACAAAATTTTCCAAAAATTTCGGCAGGGTCTCCATTGTAAATACTGGCCCCCAAATGGGTACAAACAAGATAAATACATATATATCATGAATAAGGCATCCCCAAGAGGGAGCTAGCTCTTCGCCAAAGGCGGATCACAACCACATGCAATGAATATATCAAATAATGCGAAATAAGTATAAAAGCAACCCGTCGGCTCAAGTGAGCATTGACACCAAACCAAAATACAAGTCTCACAAATCTCACCATTTAGTCCAACATACAAGGGTAGGTAGAGTATACTAGATACAAAATAAAAAAAATACACGGTGGGAGCAAAAGCAAATCCTCTAAAAAACCACCTGTGAGCAAGCTGCAAGCCGAAACAAGGAAGCGAAAAAGGAGGCACACCCGCCGCTCTTGCGTTGACGGGTCTGATCTGCAAGACACTGTGGCACAACGAGAGTGAGTTGCCAGCTCGTGAGTAGTAAGTAACATCTAATAAGGCTATGGTAAGAATGCACGCAAATGCGTCTCAACCTACATATTATGACATGATGCGATACACTAGTATGTATGCATAGAAATGCAAAATCAACATGAAATCTCTATAAGTTAGATAAAAGAAAAATCTGTGTTCTTATCTTAAAACTTCTGCAAATTAGCTGAGGTATCATCAATGAAATCATCAGAAAACCGTGTCAAGTATCGACACAACATATGGATATATATCCGTCTCAATGTATCAGTATGTCAATATCTCAATACCTCGGGCTCTGTCGGTACGGATCGGCCCATATCATCAAACCTCAAGACAACGGTCGGTATCCTCCGGATATCCGCAGCGCCAGACATCACCGGTAGGTAGTCTTCTCCTGCCAGGCTCATCGTCTACAACTCGAGCTTCTTGCCCCGAGGTACCATACCGGGCCCACCATGTACCCGAGACGGTTCATCCACTTCTCGAATCGGGTCTCGAAATCCAACATAAAACATGAAAACTCATGGTGGACGACACATACATCACGAGAAAACCACAACTTGCATTTTAAAATGATGATAATAAATTTTTATAAAATTCTTGCGGTTTTCCTCAAAATCCAGAAATCTCATCAATACGGAAATCCTCAAAAAGAATCACAATACATGATTATGTAGGAAAATGATAATGTCTATGATATCCATGTCATGAAATGCAATTATAACTAGAAAATTATGTATGAATGATGATGAAATGCGGTATATATATGACTAGCAATCCTTAGCGTTAAACTTGATGAGATGGAAAATACGACTACCAGTTTAAATATCATGTATGATGCGAATATTTTCGATACTAGTCTAAGCAGGTTTTATAGTGTTCGTGACATAGCAATTACCAATGGCGTGAGTGTTCGCATAAAAAGTGCACGTGCGGTAGGAACCAATGGTAATGGTGCAAGTGTCCTATAAGATGGTATCACATGTATATCTATTATACATATAACGATGCGATGCAATGATATGGCTAACTAGGAACTTCGCATAGAAAGTAAATATTTTAGATAATACTAAATCGTCGGGCGCCTCGCGCCATCCAGACAATCCCCCATAGATGAATACATCTACTCACCGGGACGCCTCGGCTAAACTGATCCGATCTCCGTCTGTCTTTCCGTGCCGCATCCGACACCTCTTCACCCAACCCTAGGATCACACACAAGCAATAAAAGGATAAATATACGAATAGTCACGGGACAAACAACACAATTCAGTCATGCGCACTAATTAGACGCGCACACACTTGGTGCACAGAACGCGCTCGCGACTACGCCACAAACTACAACTAGGGTCACAAAACGTGATAACTACCGAGTCTAAAACTCAAACGTACCAATTGCGCATTCATAACCCATTAAATATTATAGGAATTAGGTTGTAGGTCATTAAAATTTCAATTTAATTCAAATCGGTTAATTTCCAAAAACCTAGTAAGCATCCATTTGCCATTTTTATTCAATCTTGATGTTTTAACCAATTTAGTAGCCACATTGCTCGCTTAATAACTTAACTAAAACACACAAACCATTTTAAAATTTTATCTCACCCAATTGTATTAATTCTAAAAAACCTAGTTTGTAAATTATGCAATTTGGACAATTTTAAATGTATCAATTACAATTTAACAACTAAACTAGATTTTGCATATTTTGAAATGTTAAACCACTTATTATAAACCTACTCAAATAATAAAAAACCTAAATTTATTCAAAACCATTCACTTGAATTTTTTCTAAACTTGTAATTTAAAACCATAATTAATCACCTAAAAGCTAGATTGAAGTAATTAGCAACTAATTAAACATGGGGTTAGGATTTATACCTCTAAAATTTGAGATCACACTTGCAATTTAACCTCCAAAGATGGCAACTTTGCTCCAATATCCATGATAGATTGGCCAAAGAATAATGGGTATGGGTTAAATGAAGAATTAGTGATGTTTTTGTATTGATTTTTGAGTGGATTTTGTGGATTTTTGAAGAGCAAAAGAAGTGATGAAGTGGGGAAAATGCAGCCATGAGGCTCGTCCATGACTTGAGGGAAGGAAAGAGGGAGTGAGTTGTGTGTGGGAGTGTATTGAAACTTCACTAAAAATACATCTTTTAACTCAAGTCAACAAGCCCACTTCTTGGTCTCCTCATTTCTTTTCATTTAATTTTGAAGTGGACAAAAAAAGAATGAAGTGGGGAATTGGAGAATGGGGCTGCCTAGCTCGGCCAAGACAAAAAAAAATAGGTGTGTGTGGGTGTTTAAAGAAAGTTCCAAGTCAAGAAGACTCCACATCAAGTCATATAATAATTCCTTATCTTAATCAGTTTAGTTTACTTATTTTCTCACCACTTCCTAGACTTCTCTAGAATTTGGAGATAAATTAAGAAGAGAAGAGCATGTTGCAATACTTGATTCTAAGTTGTCATGCTTCAAAATTGTACCATTAACCCATTTCAAATTTGTAATTTACACTAATTTAGAAGTATAATGAAAGCTTAAGATAATATTTAAAATAATTAATTTAGAAAAATATTTAATTTAAACTAGCAATTTATAAGTGACTAATAAAATACAAAACTAGCAATTTCATTGTTAAAATAGGCGTATTTAAGTCTATGATGAAAAAAATAATTATAGTTAAGTTTTACGGAAAATACAATTTATTTTACCGATTATCGGAAATTTTTCCTAAATGATTTATTTATTTATATATTTATTTTTAAAACATTACACTCTGTTAAACAGAGCCGTTGGATCAAAAATCTAATGGTGATAATAAATCATCAAATAAGAGAATTAAATTCTATTAGAAAAAAATATCTCCCAGATCTTCCTAAGTGAGGAAAATACTCTCGGTTGGATCAAATATCCAATGATAGAATTAAATTCTATTTTGGGAATATATTTTCCCAATCTTTCTAAACAAAGAAGGACTGCTTTCTGTAAAACAAAGAGCTCTTGGATTAAAAATCCGATGGTGATTAAAAATCATCGTTTGACAGAATAAAATTCTGTATATGGAAAAATATTTTCCTAATCTTGTTAAAAACAAGAAGATATATTCTGTGAAACAAAATCACTGGATCAAAGATCCAACGGTGGATAAAATCCTCCAAACAATTTTAAGACCAATTAAATTAATTGGAATCTCTCAATGAGAGATTTTCTCAAAAACTATTTAACAATTTGCTTCTACTATATAAAAAACCCGAGATTTCAAGTCTCAAGGACATGGACATATAGAGAGAAACCCCCCATAAGTTTCAGCAAAAAAATACAGAAGGCTCTAAAAATTAATGGAGAATTTAATTCTCAATAGAGAAGAAGATATTTTTCCTCTCAAACCCTAGGTAAAGAAACCACAGAAATCAAAATATCTCCTTTAGCTATCATAGCATATCTAAAAATTTAACCCTTCTTAAGAACTTAGTTCTTTCTCTGGGAAGATCTTATTCTTGAGAATCAAAAGATTCAGAAAAGAACTAGGAAAAAGGAAAATAGCCTATCGTATATGAATTCAATGCCCCTGAAAATAGGTTTTAACCCTAAAAAGAAATTTAGTTCTTATAAAAGTGAAAAAAAAATAAGAACTTGGTTCTTGAAGAAAACTTGATCCCAGATCTTCAAAACAAAAATCTTGGCGATCATTAATGGTCAAAATGCCATTAACAGAGATTCAATCTCAGAAAAAGAAAAGAACTTAGCACCTCACATGCTTCCTACGTGGGTGCCTTCAACAACGCCCAGCACCTCACGTGAAAAACACGCGGGCGTCCAAAGCAGAAGGCCGGCGCCTCACGTGAAATACACGTGAGTGCTGAATAAAAAATTCTCAGTACTTTAAATACAGCCAAAATGGCTAAGTTCTTAGCACTGATCGGGCAGCGCTCAGCGCCTCACATGAAACACACGTGGGCGCTCTACAAAATAAATGAGATAGCGCCGCACGTGCTCCTCACGTGTACGCCATATAAAAAGTGCTTAGAACTATATATATATATATATATATATATATATATATATATATTCAGTCAACATGACTGAGTGCTTCGAACTGATTGGGCGACGCCCATAACTGAAGGCTTCACATGATACTCATGTGAGCGTCCGAGCTTCAAACAAGTGCTTAGCACTTTTGTATAAAAAAGAGGGCTGAACAAACAGAGCCTAAATAAGTGCTAAGCACTATTGAACAAAAGAAAAAAAGGACTGAGCAGACTAAGCCCAAATTGGCTAAGTCTCTCTGAAAAGTTTTCTTACAGCTGAGCCTAAATGCTCTGTTGTTGGATTTGAAATAAAAACGGTCCTTAAAATTTTGCTAAGTGGATCTTTGTCTTAAATATGACTAACGTATTCTTAGTTAAAAATAAATTGAGCCCAAATACTTATATATTTAAGTAGATCTTAATCTCAAACTAGATTAACTGTCCTTAAATAAAAATAAAATATTTTTGAATTAAAGAAATATATAATCTAAGTTCAAAAACCAAATCTAAAATATACGGATTTGGACGAATCCGCGCCCTACGGGCGACGACATAAATTAGTCACTGTATACAATACACAGACAACCAAAATAAATAAAATTCACACGACACGAAGTGAACTGCTGGAGAAGGAGAAAGTGGTTATCGCAACGCGGTAACGTAATTAACTGCAGAGGCTAGCGCCTGCAGGGAAGAGCGTCCCCACAATTAATAAACCCTCACAAATGAGGGAGAATCTGATAAAGTCTTGATACAACAGTCGCATCTATCCAAACCTCCGATATATGGTTCCATAAATCAACTTGGTATCTTCCGATAGGTGGATACGTCCAAATAGTATCTGCTCCCAAATTTAGGCTAGAATTCCCAACGTTTCGGTCCGGTCTTTCGACGGTGAACAGGGTCTTATGTCCGGGTTACCCATGATCAACAAGCCTATTCCTGCTATTTCTGTACATTGTAACAACATGGCCACAATTGAAAGAATTAAGAGTTTAAAGAACAACCACAAAACAAGGAGTCATATCCAAGTAAGAATTAAGACTGTGAAACAATTTAAAGAAGGGGCGATGGTTGTGGAATTTGATAGGTCTAAAGACAACACAGCAGATCCCTTTATTAAAGGATTTGAGTTGTCACTAGTCATCGAAGGTAGCAACCTCACCTATCTAAGTGGAGATCCCACGAAGTAGGTTCAATGTGGTAATAACAAGCTGTTGGGTAAATTGAACACCTAAAATAGATTAATACTATTGTATCTGAGTCTATCCCCTGACAAACCTGGAGGATATTGTATATTGCTAGTACAGTGAGAGTATTTGATTCTGAATGGGATCAAGTCTTTTTGACTAGATGTGAGCAGTACATCTCTGGAGATGCCCAACTATATGAATGTTATTGTGTGGCCACAATTGAAGGAAATGGGTTATTCCTCGAATATATTCATGAATCAGGATAAGGATGTATGGCCATAATGCATCAAAAATTAAAGATTGCTTCTATAGTCTGTAGCATGTTGTTACCAATGAACACTACTACACTAAAGGGTCAAGTGCAAGACTCGATTTCACTTCATCCCTGTGCTGGTAAAATTGGATAAATAAGGTGATGGTTCAAACCAGAATGTATCTTCACTGAAAACATGTAACAAATCGCTTCTGAACTTTTATCTATAAAATTATGGGTGATTGTTGAAATAAATTGGAATGAATGAGAATAATAAATTAAAGGGGGATTTAATTGCAAAATGTTTTATGGATAGATACCATATTTGTGGTTAGATTCCATAGAAGAAAGTAGTTGTCATAATTAAAGTTTGAAAAGATATCTTGTATATGGTTGGTTTCTATGGTTTACAATATTCACTTAATTAATTAAATACAGTTAGTGGAAGCTGAAAGGCCTGATTGTTTAATGCACACTACTACAAAGAAGGGTTGCCCCTACGGATATATCCGTAGGTGCAACCCACTGCCCCTACGGTTATATACGTAGGGGCGAAAAAATACCCCGTAGGTGCAAAGGCCGCAGGTGCAAGTCGAGGACCTGAACTTATCCCTACGGTTAAATTCTTGCCCCTACGGATATATATGTAGGTCCAGTTTCCCCTACGGATTAATCCGTAGGGTATAAGATTTTATATTATTTACGATTTATTTTAATAAATGACTTGGACCTACGGCTATATCCGTAGGGGCATGTACTACCCCCTACGGATATATTCGTAGGTACTTTTCCGTAGGGGCACAAATTCAGGATTCCTGATATGTGCCCCTACGGATAACGCCGTAGGGGAATGTCAGTGGCCCCTACGGATATATCCGTAGGGGGATTCCCAAACACCTGGCACTGACATCTGGGGGAAATATCAGTTACTGCTGATATTTAGCCCCTACGGATATATCCGTAGGGGTAACGTGTATGCCTACGGATTAATCCGTAGGTACATATTGTCTGAAATTTTTTTTAAAAAAAGTCCTGCTTGATTTTTTCCCGTCCTGTGCACAATAATGTATACATCAATCAAATCATATATTGCAGTATTCATAATCACATCTCACGCATATATATAATATACAAAAGAAACACAAAAACTGAATATGATATAAATACAAACCAATATGAATATCGTTTCAAAATATAGTACAATGTGTATGATATAAATAAATACATGTTTCAAAAAAAAAGAACCAAAAATCTACCCTAGCTCGGTCCAGCTCGGTCCTGCTCCTCGGTCAATAAACTCTGCAATTCGTCGCGAGCGGGAGTCTGAGTGGGCGGTGGAGCTACAGGAGCTGTCTGCGGAACCGCAGCCGAAGGAGATGCGTGTGGAGGCTCGGCCGATCTACCCTGTCGCGTCTGGATATAACTTGTGTAAGAAGCGTGTAAGAACTGTTTATTATTCGAATTCGTATCATTATTAAGTTATTTCGAAACCCTGTTTGGATATTTAGTTTGGAAAAGCGTTGTTTATTTCAATTACATATGTATGTATGATTAATAAAACATAAGTCTACAACCAAATAAGCTCAGGCTATGTACTGATATTGGATATGTTGATATCTATAATATGACATTATATTTTACTATTAAGTAGTATACATACCAGCATCCCATTCAACTCCTGAACGGTGGCCTTCAAGCTCTCCTGTTCCTGCTGGATACGTCGCTAACTGGAGACGGAGGAAGTGACCACCGGGGTGGAGTCCAACCTCATATGGGCCCTGCTAGAGCCCAGTCCTCGGCCTATCTCCAAACCTCCGTGGTGCCGTCCGTGTGCGGCATCCAGGACTGGGGTCAGCAGCCTCGAATGTTGCCTTCCCCCTAGCAACTGTCAGAACATTATATTTAGCATATACTGGTCTATAAAATTGACAAGAAATACCAAAATCAACAAATTCAAAGCCTTACCTACAGAGATAGAAGATGTGCTCCTCTGGTATCTGCATGTATCAAAATTTGAATAATATTAATTAATTTCAGTACATACATACTAACAAGGTAAACTCGCATATAGCGCTGCTTACACATATGACAGGGAGTGAACAAGCTCTTGTAGATCATCAGGCGCAAATCTAATCTCATCAAGCAGCCCATGATAATGAGTTGGACGACTAAGAGCAAAAGAAATGTGTGTATATTTATGATATAGGATTCTAAATCAATATACATGCCCTATATAATATATAAACATACCTGGAGGAACGGGAGTGGTCTCTGTCCCTGATATGGACGCATCACCAACAACTAGACAATCAAACATTGACAATATAAGTAATTTTGACATAAACAGGCATGGATATCTATAATATTACATTCAAAATGGATATTAGAGATCGCACCTGCAGTGAGAAGTGGTAAAAGTACCACCCAACTAGAGTGTAATTTACAGAATCAGTTGAGACTCTTAAAAGTCATAGAAGAACCCGACCTGCACAAATCTGATGTATGCTTTCCATTGGACACTAAGAAGTCTCTAAAGGGAGAAGCCTATGTGAAAGCAATCATTAGTTCATATCAGAAGATTGACGCTGAAACAGAGAACGAGAAATGTCATTTTTTTCTTCTTCCGCCACATTACTGTCTTCTCCTTCTGCCACATTACTGTATTCTCCTTCTTATGATGTTCGCGTGCAAATTCAATGACTATATTGAGAATATGGATTAATAGTGGGTAGGAAAAGTATTTCTCAAATGGCTTTTGTGTCTTAAAACCATAAACTACTAAGTAATGTCATACATAATTTTTTTAGTATAAAGGTTGTTATTTTAAGTTTTCCCTTATAGAGATATGATCTAACTGCATCTATCAACTATAAGTGTGCAGAAAATTATGATAAGAAATCATAAGAAAGGGTCGTAGCCATGCATAACCTTGAATCTACATACCAAATCATGCACTTATTGTCACCTTGCCTTAGAATATAAAATATCTTGGAAGACTATAAGCGAGCATTTAAATCTCGATAGATTTTGATTTCAACATATATTTTTCTCAAGTACCATGAAATATACTTGCTCCGTATAAACCGTTTTCAGGAAGATGGATTAATAATGACAAATTATCCATTGTGGCTCACTAGGTTAGCATTTTCTCTTCTATTGACCATCTTTCTAATCTGCTTGGTAAATTTATTCGGAACCGGCTGCGAATCATTAAAAGACATGCATAAGAAAGAAAACTGAAATACAGATATATAGCATACCGATACATCGAAACTTCATAGTTGCGATGGCAATCCAGAGATATTTATTTCTACACACGTGGTGCTCGTGCGAATGCGTCAGGCATCATGGACAAATATTTCAGAACATGGAAAGTATTATTCGTATAAATTAATTAAAACTTTTAAACACGTTGGGTAGATATTTTCTTAGGTGATGCAATCATATCATGAGGATTAAATTTAAGCTATTATACATATGCATATGTATTTTTCTAACCTAAAATATCACACACACACAGAGAGAGAGAGAGAGAGAACACCTGGTAGGTAAAGAAATCAGGTAGCAGGATCCTGAAGAAATAGAGTCCATAGCATTGCTCATCATCATCATCCATGATCCCTTTGATAATATTTTTTCAAAGGGATCACGGATGATGATGATGAGCAATACTATAGACTCCATTTCTTCAGGATCCTGCTACCTGATTTCTCTATCTACCTGGTGTTCTCCCCCTCTCTCTCTCTCTCTGTGTGTGAGATATATTAGCTTAGAAAAATACATAAGCATATGTATAATAGCTTAAATTTAGTTCTCATGATATGATTGCATCAACTAAGAAAATATCTACCCAAGGTGTTTAAAAGTTTTAATTACTTTATACGAATAATACTTTCCATGTTCTGAAATATTTGTCCATGATGCCTGACGCATTCGCACGCACCACGTGTGTAGAAATAAATATCTCTGGATTGCCATCGCAACTATGAAGTTTCGATGTATCGGTATGCTATATATCTATATTTTAGTTTTCTTTCTTATGCATGTCTTTTAATGATTCGCAGCCGGTTCCGAATAAATTTACCAAGCAGATTAGAAAGATGGTCAATAGAAGAGAAAATGCTAACCTAGTGAGCCACAATGGATAATTTGTCATTATTAATCCATCTTCCTGAAAACGGTTTATACGGAGCAAGTATATTTCATGGTACTTGAGAAAAATATATGTTGAAGTCAAAATCTATCAAGATTTAAATGCTCGCTTATAGTCTTCCAAGATATTTTATATTCTAAGGCAAGGTGACAATAAGTGCATGCTTTTGCATGATTTGGTATGTAGATTCAAGGTTATGCATGGCTACGACCCTTTCTTATCATAATTTTCTGCACACTTATAGTTGATAGATGCAGTTAGATCATATCTCTATAAGGGAAAACTTAAAATAACAACCTTTATACTAAAAAAATTATGTATGCCATTACTTAGTTGTTTATGGTTTTAAGACGCAAAAGCCATTTGAGAAATACTTTTCCTACCCACTATTAATCCATATTCTCAATATAGTCATTGAATTTGCACGCGAACATCATAAGAAGGAGAATACAGTAATGTGAAAGAAGGAGAAGACAGTAATGTGGCGGAAGAAGAAAAAAATGACATTTCTCGTTCTCTGTTTCAGCATCAATCTTCTGATATGAACTAATGATGGCTTTCACATAGGCTTTTCCCTTTAGAGACTTCTTAGTGTCCAATGGAAAGCATACATCAGATTTGTGCAGGTCGGGTTCTTCTATGACTTTTAAGAGTCTCAGCTGATTCTGTAAATTACACTCTAGTTGGGTGGTACTTTTACCACTTCTCACTGCAGGTGCGATCTCTAATATCCAATTTGAATGTAAGTATCGATATTCAAAATGGATATTAGAGAGCGCACCTGCAGTGAGAAGTGGTAAAAGTATCACCCAACTAGGGTGTAATTTACAGAATCAGCTGAGACTCTTAAAAGTCATAGAAGAACCCGACCTGCACAAATCTGATGTATGCTTTCCATTGGACACTAAGAAGTCTCTAATGGGAAAAGCCTATGTGAAAGCCATCATTAGTTCATATCAGAAGATTGATGCTGAAACAGAGAACGAGAAATGTCATTTTTTTCTTCTTCCGCCACATTACTGTCTTCTCCTTCTGCCACATTACTGTCTTCTCCTTCTTATTATGTGCGCGTGCAAATTCAATGACTATATTGAGAATATGGATTAATAGTGGGTAGGAAAAGTATTTCTCAAATAGCTTTTGCGTCTTAAAACCATAAACTACTAAGTAATGGCATACATAATTTTTTTAGTATAAAAGTTGTTATTTTAAGTGCGCGTGCAAATTCAATGAAAGTTAGATTTGAGGATACCCATGTATGAGTTGTATTCTATATATGTGTGTTTCGATTTATTTAATTAGTTTGTGATCCACATCATTTGATTCGTTGCTTGAGGCATCAATGTAGGCACAAATATCGGCGACGAGGAACTCGACGAGGAAGAACGAGGGCGGTGGCGGGCTGAGAACGGAGGGCGCGCGGTGGCGACGAAGAGAAAATTGGAGACGCGGGAACGAGAGAAAATTTTGGGAACGAGAGGGAAAGATATCGAGGCGTATATTGGTATCGATGGGAATATGAAGGTTTCATATTATCATCGAGTATCATATATTGGTTTTAACCTGAATATCTTGAGTCGCTCTCTAATTATGCGTTTGTTGTGCATTCGTGTTGTATGTGTAACATGATTTTAAACCATTGAGGCATGTTTGAGTTTTATACTGGGATCACAAATAGCATGATGGCTGCAAACAGGTTGCTTGAATACTTGCAGACAATCCAAATGTTGCCTCGCCATTTCTATAAATTTTGAACTCCCTGGAAAATTATCATCACTCAGGATTACTTTAGGGCCAGTTTGGCTGCTTCTTGCTTGTGATTCAACATTCAGCTTTTTGTTGATTTGGAACTCAGAGAGTGTTGCAAAACAAATCCAAAACTAAATAAACCTCAAACTAGCTACAGAGAAGGCAAACAGCAAACCCCATGAAGTTTGGCTTTCAAGGGTTTTCCCACTAAAATACACTTAGATGCAGCACTTTAAGGAAGCTTGCAGCAATATAAAAACTTTTAGGTAGTTTAGTGAAAAACTGCAGTGCTTCAAGATTGTTTAAGTTTTATGTGTGGTTAAGCTGTCATACAGAAATTATCGTTGCAAAAATGTTCGCAACCCTAGTTTTTCCAGCAACGATACTGGAATACGAGCCTCAGATATGCCAGCTTAGGAATCAAAATAAGAAAGAGATTTGGTGTTATCCTAAGTCCAAAGTCAAACGGGCTCGAGAAATATATAAACCCAAAAAAATGACTGCATAAAGATCTCATAAAGATGAAAAGGATGTTATGCAAGCTCTGAACAAATCTTGAACGGAACTTTCACAAGAATTTACAACACCCGACCAGAATCCAATCCTGAGTTTGATGAAGCTTCAGGCCTTCAGCTTCCCCACAGAAAATAGTTAGGGCAAACCCTTTGCAAAACCATAGCTTTCATGCAGAGATGACGCTCAGAACATGCCAGCTTCCAAACACATTGAATAATACATAATCTCCCATACTCTCTCTCTCTCAATCAGACAGTTTATATTTGGATTTGAATTTAGGAAAAGAAATAAGATGGCTACAAACCAGCTTGCCTCGCCAATCTCATAACTATAAAGCTCATAAAAGTGGAAGCTTGAGGGCAAGCCATCATCGCCTCCATTCAATTGATGCCAAATCATCCACAAAAAATAGAAATAAATATAATAATTGATCGATAGGCAAAATTGCAAGAAACCTATTCAGATTTTTGCATGAAAAAATAAGAGATGTAAATTAAGTAAAAGATTACCAAATGAAATTATCCCATCACTTGAACCCCCTCTCAAGACATTTTAGCAAAAATTCCCCCAGTAATTTTCTTCGGTTTAACCGTTTTATATCATAGAAGAAAGATAAATTTCAAATGTATATACATGCATACACACACACATCATATACACAGTTTTTGAATGTTGCCAGAATTTCAACGGTAATTCTAGATTTTTCCAAACTCTGAAGGCTTCACAAAAATTTTAAATACAGATAATAATATGATTGAAGAGATCAATCACCAATTTTTTAATGAGGATCAACTGAAACCCCAAACAGAGCAAGCAAATTACAAAGATCCCAAAACCCCGCGTGGCCCAGCCCCAGCCCCAGCCCCCAGCCCCAGCCCAAGCCTAACCCCAGCGTGGCCAGCTAAACCCCAACACCAACCCTAAGGCAAACCCTAACCCCAGCCCCACCCCAGCAGCAGCCGAACCCCAACCCTAACCCTACCCTGACCCCGACCCCGACCGCGACCGCGACCAGATAAACCCCAACACCAACCCTAAGGCAAACCCTAACCCCAGCCCCACCCCAGCAGCAGCCGAACCCCAACCCTAACCCGACCCCGACCGCGACCCCGACCGCGACCGCGACCGCGACCGCGACCCCTGCCCAACCCCAACTCGCGCGCAACCCCAGACCCAGCCATGAACCCTAAGCCCAAAATAATCCAAATTTTTTTTAATTTACCTCGAGATTTACTCACCTGAACGGCTGCTGCTGGGGCTGGGGCGACGACCTGCGCGGTGGCGACGAGAACTGCGGTGGCGACGAGAACTGCGGTGGCGAGGAAACCGGCGGTGGCGACGAGGAGAACGACGGTGGCGACGACGGCGTGGCGATTTGGGGATTTTTCTCGCGCCAGATCGAGAGAGAGAGAGAGAAAGTGAGCGTAGGCGATCGGTCGGGGGTCTTAATAAATCGATATTTACTTGTCCCTACGGATATACCCGTAGGTCCTTTGTTTGCGCCACCGTAGGGGCAAATACCAAATTAAGAATTAATTTTTTAATTCTTGAACGTCAGTGCCCGTAGGGGCAACCATTTAGCCCTACGGATTAATCCGTAGGGCCAAGTAAAATCTGCCCCAACGGATAATTCCATCCGTAGGGGCAACCCCCTATTTTACTAGTGGCAATTAATGGAGGGCTATTAAGTGCATATTAAATGTATTTAGTGGAAGCTGAAAAGCCTGGTTGTTTAATGCAATTAAGAGAGGGCTATTAAGTGCATGTTACATACATTTAGTGGAAGCTAGAAAGCCTGGATGTTTAATGTAGTTAATGGAGGGCTATTAAATGCAGTTAGTGAGATATGAAAAGCCTGGTAGGATATTGAACTCCCCTCTGTGCACCTATAAATAGGTGCTTTTCTCATTCCAAATATACTGAGAAAGAAAGAAAGAAAATATAATCTCTTCTTTGAGTTTTTCTAGTTTTGAGTTCTAAAGTTTAAGCTATCTGAAGTATCTTTCGAAGTGTTATCTGCAAGTGCGTTGTTTGCTGGAACTGTCTGATCCAACGAAAAATATTGCAGTGCACGGCGCAACAGGTTTGTAAGGCAATATTTTTTTCAAGGCTAGTTTTCCTCAAAAATCGATTCAGTTCATCTTGTTGTTCAGTAATCTGTAAAATTACTTTGTTGTTTAATTTTAGTCAACTGATTATGTTCATTTCTATTTGTTTGTTCCTAATTGGTATGTTATGATTTCTTAAATTGGATCTAATAACTGTTGTGATAATCTGTATCATTTCATTACATAATTATATGTACACCTCTACTATCTTTCCAACAAATTTGATATGCCTTGTACCTATGTTTTAACTATTAAACCATAGGAATCATCTTCCAAGAAAATTGATAAAAGATAATTTTTTACTGTTTTATTCATGCTCCTCCAAATGCTCTGCAGAAGAGAAGAGTACTACTTTATACCCCAAGTATTAAATATGTACTGTGATTTGTGAATTCTCACACCTTAGTTGCTATATGCTAAGAAAAATTACATTATTCCTGATCACTAAAGTTCAATTAATAATTGTTTATTTTACATTATCCCCCATGCTTCATGTTTGCCAAAAATTGTTTGTATATTCAACTAAGGGCTCAAAATGTATATTTAAAAACCATTTCATCCACTACCCAGTTGACGTTGGTCCCAAGAAATATGAAACAAAGATAAGTGAAGAGAACAAACTACAAAAATCCTGCTTCTCTTCAGAATCTTTGCTCCCATTTTTGGGAGACTGAGCCATGAGTGATAAAAAAAATGGAGTTAAGCAATAATTATTCCAAAATTTACATGTAGGACAAGCACATTCCTCAACTCTTTGAATGTGTAGACAATGTGAAAAGTTAATAAACTATGAAGTATGAACCCTCCACAATATTAAGACTGATTGGATGATGTAAATGATTTCTGCCACATCATTTTCCCCCTTTTTTGGAATAATATGACCAAATCTGATTCAAACCGGGTTCAAACCGAGACTCCCGCTCAACTACTAGAAGGTTTTACCATTGTTCAGGGTGTCTATCGGACCGCGCCTGAGTTGACCGTGCTTAGGCTCGGCCCGAATCCCCTAAATCTGAACCCAGCCCGGCTGCGGCCGGCCAAACTGGGCGGCCCGATTTTAAAAAAATGATTTAGTTTTAAAAAAAATAAATATTCTTAAAGGAAATTTTTTACGTTTATGAATTATTTTTTGGAATTTTTTTTACCCGAACTCCGTGTAGGTCTTGGTACAAACCTAGATATTTTATTGATTAAAAAAGTTTTGAGGAAAGACATAAATCGGCAAACCTTATCTCTCATACAATTGCCAAAAAAATTAAAAATACAATTCTTAAAAGAAATAACTGGTGAGCTCCTATTGGTCTTTATTTTTCATCGGTGTCGGAGTCTTCAATACTCTTAACGTGTTATTGTCTACCTTTTATATTGAACCAATTTTTTGACACACTGTGATCATCAATGCGTCATCCGACTGTCTCACTCTCTTGTTGCTCAGAACCCTGCAATATGCACTAAAAGAAGACTCCGAAACTACTGTGGATACCGGAGTTGTTAATAAATCACGAGCCATGGCAGAAAGCACATGATACATATGTCCATGTGTTTTCCACCAATCCAAAATATCAAGATTATCTATTTGATCCACGGTGAGAAAATTATTGAAATCATTTTGCGAATACATTGTAAGCTCATTATAAGTGGAAAAAGTAGGAATGGTTGTTCTTTATTTTTCATGCTGCAAAAGCTGAAATATTATTTTTTGGAAGTTTGCTGTGAAGAGGAAGATAAAGAAGAAGTTCTGTTTTGACCATACTGTGCATCATATATGTCATACAAATCATGCAAATAAGAATCTAAAACATATTTATAATCTCCTATATTGGTACCTAAGTTTTCATGGTATACATCTAATAAAACAATAAATTATCTTTTTTAAATCTAGGATAAAAAACAAAAGCTAAACAAAATAATACATAAACTTTTCGCCAATATTTATTCAATTTCATAACTATGCCATGTAATATTCCATCAAATGCACTTTCAAGGTCAATTACATGCAAATTAATAATCTTATAAATATAAAATAATTGTTCTACAGCTAAACATACAGTAGGATAATAAATACCAGATAAACATTTAATTGTACTGTAAAATATTTCTAAAAATCTCAAAACATATTCACAGACAAACTAATCAGAATCCTCTAAATTATTATTGGGCATTTATTACTCATAAAATAAAATAATAGGCTCTCAATATTTTAAAACACATTTCAATATCTCATAAGTGGAATTCCACCTAGTCTGAATGTTGAATTTAAAATATCTAAATTTTAAAATTAACTGGGCACAAGTTTGCTTAAAAATTTGTTTTTTTGGGGTCTAGAGCTTTCAATAAACATAATTGTATTTTTAAGTTTCGCTATATGAGGATCAATTATACTAAAACCATCATTCATAATTAAATTTAAAATATGGCATGCATATCTTTGATGAAATAATTCTCTTTTCAAAACAGAATTTAAATTATTTTTTAAAATTGCTACAACAGAATTATTATTAGTAACATTATCAAAACTAACTGAAAATATTTTATTTTTAATATTATATTCACGTAAGGTAGACAAAATATAATTACTTATATTATTTCCAACATGTGGATGCATTTTTGAAAAACCAATAATTCTTTTAAGTAAAAACCAATCATTATCAATGAAATGTGCAGTAACCCAAATATAACTCATGCCCAATTTTATAGTACAAAGATAAAAAATTAATGCAATTTTACTTTTAAAATTTGCAAAAATATCAAATCAAATTGGCTTTGCCATCAAGAAATTTTTTTAAAACATCACTTCTAAGTGTTGTTCTGGGTACACTTTAAAATGTTGAATTATATGCATTTTTTACCATTCTATCAAATTTTTCTTTTCCGGAAAACAAAATGTTTGTTCAGCATGCATGACATATCTTGCAAGTTCTCTTCTATTAGTATCTTGCAAATAAGAAAAACTAGTTAAAGAGTTAGATGACGTACTTAGAGTCGTCTGCCGAGAATCTGCCTTTTCATATTTGATTAAATGTCTTTTTAGGTGGGTAGTTCCACCTGAAATGGCACAAGTAAAATCTTCTTGGTAATGAGTACAAACTATCCGCTCGCCTTTACCTACAATTGTTTGTACACAAAATGTTTTCAAACATCATAACTTTTAGTTCTTTTATCTTTAGAGGCAGAAGCTCTTGCTTCAGAAACGGTAGGAGCTGGAAATTCTTCAGGGACATGATTTTGTGACGTAGGCGGTATCTCATAATTAGAAGATACATAATTAGGAGAATAAGAATCAAAATTAGTTTACAGTATATTAGTTAATCTATGTCCCTGTTATGAATCTATATCAATTTGAAAAGAACGTCTCCGTGAAGATGAAGTACCCATGTTACCTTATGAAGATGAACCTGACAATCTTAATTAAAATTATTAGTAACAGAGAAAGAGAGATGATAAAAAAATACGAGAAAAATATATAATCAATACAAAGAAAACCCTGATTCCAAATAGCATAATCAAATTAGTGGAACTGAAGTGAAGATTGAAACTGCAGAAATGAAGATTGCATAATTCCAAATTTAACAGTAAACTTCTCGAAAATTAAATAAAAAGATTGAGAGATTGAAAATTTTGCTGTTGTGAATTGTGAGAAGAATGAGAAATGTAGAGATGTATTTATAGAGTTTTGGATTAGGGGTATAGAAATGTATAATTTTGAGTGGGGGTTTAGATAATTTTTACAAACTCGCTGTAATTCAAATTTTATTAAAAAAACACCCCTTTAATAAAAACCTTACCCCCATTAAAAAAAACCTCCCTATGCATTGACAGGCCCGGCCCCACCACAACCCCCCAAGGACAAACGGCCAAATTTGAATTTGAATTTGGCCGGATCGGGTCAGGCTGTTGGTCCGCCAACGGCTGGCCCAACCCGACCCCGGGCTAGGCTAGGGTATTAGTCGGGCATGCACGAGCCCGCCACATGGCACTCGGGCCTTGCCGAGACGGAATGGCCCGGTCCATTAGACACCTTGAACCATTGTGTTATAGTGGTACTCATATCTCTATCTCTAATATTATAACCACAAACTTGAAGGTCCCAAATTGATTTCGATTTGATGGTCTAACGCAGCCTCAAATAATGCCACATAATCAGTAGAAAAAATTAATGTAGAGTTTTTTTAATAATTATTTAATAAATTCAATCATCAACTTAATCAGTTAAAGCCATACAATCATCTTTAATGATCTTAAATAACTACTAGAATCATTATGAGTCATTTTGAAAACAAATTAAGCACTCCCATCATGTAAGTTTTAATCTTCTCTAATTTTTTTTTGAATTCAAACTAAAAATTTAAACATAATTTTTATTTGAACGCGTGCATCGTACATGCAAGATACTATTATTTTATAAATACAATTATTAACTGAATCAGTTATAACTATACAATCATCTCTACTGGTCTTAAATAAATACTAGTTACATTGTGAATTATTTTGAAAATAAATTAACCATTCCCACCATGTAAGTTTTAATTTTCTCTATTTTTTCTTGAATTCAAACTAAAAAATATGGTATTTTTACTAAAAAGCCCTCACATACTTCGCTATTTACTATAAAGCCTCTCCATACTTCATATTTACTTAAAAACCCCTCATACATTTAAATTGCACTAAAAAACCCCACAACAGCCCAAAAAGAGAATCATTTTGACATCTCTCATTATTCCGTTAGGAGGTTAACGGTGAATATCGGGTAAAGCTTCTAAAACCTTCTCAGCCGCTCTTCTTTTTCCAAAATTCCTATTTTTACTTCTAAATTGCTTTTAGGATTAGGGTTTCGATCAAAAATCTCTCAAATTGATCATGAAAACCGGTTCTCCTTTCTTTACCTTATCCAGTAACGAGTTTATTGAGTGTCTTCATCTTTTCACTCACAAGCTTCGAGTTCGTAGGCACTTCATTTGAAAACGATTTCTTTAGTTGAGTTAAATCTCAATTTTCGGTAAAATGAGGATGTGCATTCTTTTTATGGGAGAAATACTTACCTAAATATACAGAATGTAAGAGAGCAATTCAAGCATACGTTTCAGCTCTATCTTCCGAACGGGAAGCTGATTTTTTTATGGAAAACTACTGAAAGAGGTTTTTAGTGCAATTTAAAAGTATGAGGGGTCTTTTAAGTAAATATGAAGTATGAAGGGATTTTTAGTAATTAACAAAGTATGTGCGGGCTTTTTAGTAAAAAGCCCAAAAATTAAACATATTTTTTATTTGAACACGTGCATCACACGTGCAAGATACCGGTATAATCAAACTACATCAATTTGAATCAAAAGCTGATAACCACGATCATCAAGCTATCTAGGTTACTCCCAAATCACTTTTGGTAGCTATGAATACACCCTATAGCCCAAAATAACAAAATTTTGGGATGCATTTTTTACAATAAATGTTGCATTACTATTTCAGAACACACATTCATCGGTTTTTAGTTAATACTCTTTCCGTTCACAATTACTTGTCATTTTAGACTTTTACACGGGGAAGGAGAAAGTGGTTATCGCAACACGGTAATGTAATTAACAGCACAGGTTTGCGCCTGCAGGGAAGAGCGTCCCCACAATCAAAAACCTCTCCAAATGAGGGGGAATCTAATAAAGTCACGCTACAATGGTCACATCTATCCAAACCTTCGATATACAATGCCATAAATCAACTTGGTATTTTCAGAGAGGTGGGTGGATATGTCCAAATAGTATCTGCCCCCAAATTTAGGTTAGACGTCCCAACGTCTCGGTCCGGTCTTTCGGCGGTGAACAGATTCTGGCACGCTCAGTGGGACCTTTTCCGCTTTCCACTCCACATTTTGTGTGTCATGTTTCACAAACAAAGTCGTGGTTCACTATGGTTGCTCGTGGATTCGAGATACTAAAACTTGATGTCTTGCACCTATGAAGAAAAATCAATGGCTTCCAACTACACCTCTTACAACAGCAACTCCCGCTCCACCTTAACTGGAAGAGTCACCTATGGGCCCAACGCGGCCTCTATTTTCTCAATGCCAGTGGGGCAAATCACACAAGCCACTACTGGATTGTTCTTTGGGACCATGCTCCCACCTGTAAGTTTCGGTGCCTCTGCGCCATAAGAAAAAGCTCCTAAAAGGTCGGTCTTCAATCGACTGGCAACCATAAAAACCCTTCTCAACGGGCCGTCCAAATTCGGCATCTCAGTCATCAACAGGCTGAGCAAGAACTCAAATGGGCCTGCAAAGAAGCTTATGATACCAGAAGGGGCTACCCCAAAACGAATAGCCTTCCCAACTCCTGCTACAGGCGAAGCCTTCAAAAGTGCTTCCCCCATCAGAAAGTCGGTCTTCGAAAGATTGGTCGGCCCTCCTCAAACTTTAACAAGGACGTCGGTCTTCAATAGGCTAACGCCAATTGCAGCTCCTCAACAAAACAAGGGGCGTGATGAAACCGCTTTCAAAACTAAGGTGGTCGCTTCAACAAGGCACACTCGACGTCGCCACTGGGTCCGAGTGAGAGAAGCTGGGGGCAACTCCCTTTCTGGACTCACCCCACCAGCTCCAATGGTGGAAGTCGACGCCGTTGTTCCAACCGGGAACAATTTTGAACAGCTTTAAAAGGTGCGCAAAAACTCCCCAAGGGCAGTGCTAAAGAAATCACCCCCACATGCATAAGTTATAGTGCAGGCAAAACCGGAGCAGCCTTATCAGCAGCTCTCCTCGCAAATTCAAAGGGTCTGGCGAAAAGTCCAGGACTCTGTGATTGACCAAAACCACTTTCGTCGACTAAAGAAATCGAAGGCTCGACAAGAAAAAGACTACTCCTCTGCCATACAACGAAAGACTTCTCCTAAGCAGGTGCCAGTTATAACAGCTCCTTCAACGCTAATCTCCTATAAAAGAACGAGACTGGAGAAAACTCTACAGCCCGTGGCAAATTACAAAGACGATGGATCTAAACGCTCTAAGTCGGGGGGGGGATTATCGTCCATACGGTCTATATAACTAATGGGCAAGAAGGGAGTCGTGCTTCGCTGAGTCACCGACCGCAAACTCGGTCACTAACAAAGGCTCAGGAGCAACAAAAAAAAGCTCCAGGAAATGCTGAACAAAATGACGGTACTCACTGGATAAAAAACAAGTCCGGACAAAGAGGTCGAACAGCGCCAAGAGTAAGAGATCGATACAGAATTTCTATGAAGGGTGCTCAAGAGAAAGGACAAAAAGGCCACTGAGCAAGCTGCTAACATAAAGCAGATGGCTTTCTTATTCCAAGACTGGTTGGAATGATGATCCAGCCAGAACCCCCAGCTAAAGATCCACCGATAATCATCAAGGATGGCAGAGGGGAGACATCAAACCCTCCTCCAGCTTTGTTCCCTTATAAGAAATAAATAATGAACAAAAAGCGATAAGAAAAATTCCCCAAATGGAGCATCCCGTGTCCGCACATGATGCGCCTTGGAGCAAAGATTATAGGCATTGCGCTCAATAAATAAGGCTGAAATTGCGCCTCACGTGAAGGCACGTGAGCATCTATATACAAAGTATATAGGCGCCTTCCTAAAACAAATAACAGGCCAGAAAAGCTCACATGCCAACACGTGATGCTTTTCTCTGGGACTGCTGCATATAAGAAAACCGGTTTAATGCTATGAGTTACGTGCTACACGTGAGAGTTCCTAATGCCTTCTGAGACGATAGAATTAAATTCTAAATAAGAGAGATCAAAACCCTTTTTGGAAAATATTTTCTTAGATCTTTCTAAACAAGAAAGATTACGCACTGTAAATAGAGCACCGTTAGATTAAAGATCCAATGGTGATTAAAAATCACCAAGCTTCAGAATAAGCTCTGTATGGGAAAATATTTTCCCAATCTTGTTAAAAAAAAGAAAAATATTTTCTGTAAAACAGAAGTCCTTGGATCAAAAATCCAACGGTGGATAAAATCCCCGAATCATTTAAAAAAAATCTCTCAATGAGAGATTTCCTAAACTAAATCAACAAACTTGCCTCTACTATATAAAGGACCCGAGACTGAAAAGGGAAAGAGAGAAGACCCCCCATAAGATCTTAGAAAAAAACAAAAAGAAGTGCAGTTCTCTTTAAAGAAAAAAAACCCTAGATAAGAAAAAAGATCTAAAGATCATTTTATCTTCTCTTACAAGAGTTTAACTCTTCCAAAAAAGAACTTAGTTCTTCCTCTGGTTGAGATCTGCAGAAACAGATCTCCCCACAAGTTGAGAATTTAATTCTCATCGGGAAGATTCTGTTATGCAGTTCCAAAACTTAGAGGAAAGAACTATATTTGAAGAATTTAACTCTTTCAAAGATATAGAAATTTAATTCCTCTGATAAAACTAAGGTTTAACCCTGCATAAGAATTTAATTCTTATAAAACAAAGGACTTGAAATTCTCAAGACATAGATCAAGAGCTCCATGCATATTCGACAGATTACGTGTTCCCACGTGAGCACCTCTGAGGACCGAAAAAGAACAACTGAGATCGAGTCATGTGACCCCTAATAGTGCTCAACACTTGTAAAAGGAAAGGGGAATAAATTAAGATAGTTCCCATTTTGGGGCGTCTCACATGATCCCACGTGACCCCCAATAGTGCTTAGCACCTAGAAAAAAACAGGAGGATAAATCCAAGGGAGGCAGTGCCCAACTTGGGGGCGCCTCACGTGTCCACGCGTAATGGCCATAAGATTTAAGTGTTTAACACTTATATGTATAAACATGGATTCGAACCCAAGGGCCCCACACCAATTTTTAGGCACCTCACGTGCCACACGTGAGCGCTCCAAATATCAGTGTTTAACACTATGAAAGGCCAACCTTAGCCCAAATTAGCCAAGTCTCTCAAGGCCAAAACCTTTTGACCATCAATCAACCGAGCTCTCCTATACTCAGGTCTCCCCGAATCGATCTTAGTTCCAAAGATGGCCAATGTTCTCCTGATACATGGAATCTAAAATGATGTTCGTTCCACCATGATCTCTCCCTTCAATCTGGAGTTCGGTTTAAGGGTGCATCTCTCCACACCTCTAATACATGTCGTTGTAATTCTTCAACAATATCATAGAGGTGGAGGGTCCCGACAACCAACAGCTCTTGGATGCACTCTCAAACCTATGAGCATAACCCAATGGACCGTAATGTCCTTAAACTAGCTGTGGACCGTAATGTCCTTAAACTAAAACGATAGAGCCCAAATGCTCTTTCGTTGGATCAAAAATGATCCTGAACAGTTAAGTAGATCTTAGTCCAATATCAAATTAACGTATCCTTAATAAATATTTAAGTTGATCTTAATCTCAAACAAGGTTAACGATCTTTAAATCAAACCAAACCCAAATTTAAGAAAATATGGATTTGGACTAATCTACGCCCTACGGGCGACAACACAAATTAGTCTATGTATACAATCAACGGACAACCAAAAATAAAACAAACACACACAACACGAAGTGACCTTCTAGAGGAGGAGAAAGTGGTTACCGCGATGCGGTAACGTAATTAACTGCAGGGGCTTGCGCCTGCCGGGAAAAGCGTCCCCACAATAAATAAAAAAACCTTGCAACGAGGGGGAATCTGACGAAGTCTGCTACAACGGCCGCATCTGTCTAAACCTTCGATACACGGTGCCATAAATCAACTTGTCATCTTCGAAGAGGTGGACAGATAAAACCAAATAGCATCTTTCCCCAAATGCAAGCAAGACGTTTGTCTTTCCCGTCTTTCGGCGGTAAACAGATTCTGGCACGCCCGGTGGGACCTTTTTCTCTTTCCACTCCACACTTCATGTGTCGTGTCCTCAAACGAATCGCCGTTTAATATGGTTGCCCCTGGATTCGAGGTACTAAGATTTGGTGTCTTGCTCCATGCAGAAGAGAAGATGACATCGATGGCTTCCAACTGTACCAATTGCAGCAACAATTCCCACTCCATCCCCGCTGGAGGAGTAACTTATAGGCCTCAAGCGGCCTCCATCTTCACAATACCAGTGGAACAGGTGACTCAGGCGACCACTGGACTGTTCTTCGGGACCATACTCCCGCCAATGAGCTTCAATGCTTCAATATCATCATAGGAGGCTCCAAAGAAGTCGGTCTGTGATCGGTTTGCAACTACCGCGGCCCCTCTCAACGGGTCGTCCAAGTCTGTTGCCTCAGTCTTCGACAGGCTGAGCCAAAGCTCAAGTGGACCCACGAAGAGGCCCGTGATACTTGAAGGGGTTATCCCGAAGCGGATAGCCATTCTAGCTCTGGTAGATGAAGTAGTCAAAGGGGCTTCTCCTTTTAAGGGATCGGTCTTTACAAGACTGGTCGTTCCAACTCCTGCTGTAGGCGAGGTCGTTAAAAATGCTTCCCCTGCCAAAAAGTCGGCCTTTGGAAGATTGACCGTTCCTCTCAGCGGACGGTCTTCTTCGAGAGGCTGACACCAACAACACCCCATCAGAGTAGAGGGCATGACGAAGCCACTCAAGTAACTGAACCATTCCCTTTGCACGATATGCTTAAAGTCGCCACTGGCACCGAGTAAGGAAGGCTGGGGGCAGTTTCCCCTCTGGACTTACCCCACCAGCTCCAATGATGGAAATTGATGTTGCTATTCCAGCTGGGAACAGCTTCGAACTGCTCAGGAAGGTGCGCAAAAACTCTCCAATCGCCATATTGAAGAAGTCTCCTCCACCTGCTGAAAGCATGACACAGGTGAAGCCAGAATAGCCACCTCAGCAGTTGTCCTCCAAGATCCACAGAGTTTGGCGGAAAGTCCTGTAATTGACAAAGATTACTCTCGCCGGCTGAAGAAGACGAAGGCTCGGCAAGAGGAGGACCATCCCTCCGTCATACCATGGAAGGTATCATCTGCGTGGGTGCTTGCTGCAACGGCCCCCTCAACTTCGACCTCCCATAAGAGGAGAAGGCCAGAGAAGATCCTCATGCCGGCGGCAAATATCAAAGGCAGTAGAACCAAATGCCCCAAGTCTGGGGGCAGGGTTGTGTATACCGTCCACATGGCATCCAGAAAGAAGGATAGTCGTGCTTTCGTGAGTCAGCGACCACTCACACGGTCTGTGACGAAAGCTCAGGAGCAACAACAAAAGCTCCAGGAGATGTTGACAAGGATGGCCGCACTCACTGGGTAGAAAGAAAGCCCGGAAGTATCGTCGGACCAACGCCAGGAGCAAGAGACCTACACCGAATTCCTACGAAGGGTGCTTGAAAAGAAAGATAAAGAGGCCACGGAACAAGCGGCTAATATAAAACAGATGGCGCTTCTGTTCCAAGACATGGTTGGGATGATGATCCAGCCGGATCCTCCAGCTGAAGACCCTCCAATAATCATTGAAGACAACAGAGGGAAGACATCGAACCCTCCTCCGGCTTTATCAGCAGCCAGGGAGGAGATGATCTCCAAAGCTACCCTTGATGACTACATAGCTCAACAGATACGAGCTCATCAAGCGAACGAAGCGGCAGGCCAGGTCGTTAGAACTGGGCGAACTTATCCAGGCTGGTACGACCAAATTAAGTACCCGCCAGGATATACGATCCCCAAATTCTATGTGTATAAGGGGACGGGCAATTCGCACCAACACGTTGCTCAATTCAGAGCTTTGTGCAGTAACACCGGGGGCGATGACAAACTATTGCTTCGCCAATTTGTCGGCAGCTTGGCGGAGACAACATTTGAATAGTATTCGGAGCTCCCGAATGATTCCATCAAGACATTTACAGAAATGGAGCTACTGTTTACGCAAAGGTTCACTAGTGCTAGCGAGCGCACCCCGATCACGGCATTAATCAACGCCAGGATGAAGCCGGGAGAAACCTAGGTTCAGTACGCAATTCGGTGGCGGAACCTATAGTCAAAGTGTGAACAACGCATAGAAGAAGCTCCTGCTGTGGGCATGTTCGTTGGGACCCTCGACCCTCAGGAAACTATATACCAATTTATGATGTTCTTCAAGCCGACCACCTTCCATGCCTTGATTGACAAGTTGGCCCAAATGGACCAGATGGGCCATAGGCCGTCCTCTTCAAAAACGGATCTCCGGAATGCAAAGGGCAAAGGGAAAGCGACCTTCGTCGCCAACGCTCAACATCAACCGGGTGACCCGAAACCAGTTGCTCGCCAAAACCACAAACCGTGAGCCCTCGAAGAGAAGTTGAGACATCCTTACTCGTTTCCCTAGGATAAAATGAGGAGATTGTTTGAGCTGGCAGTACGCAACAGACTCATCACTCTGCCGGATCCGAGACGCCCGCTGCAATCGGGCGACGTCAACAATCCCAATTACTGCCCCTACCACAGAATAGTGGGCCACCCAATTGAAGATTGTCGTGTCTTCAAAACTGGGTTGAAGACCAGTACCAACAGGGCAAGTTCGCGCTGTCCGAAAACTGGAAGGTAAACCCGCCACAACAACACGATCCTGAAAAGGTGGATACGCCGGGGGCATCATGCTCATTTGTAGAGGAAGCTCCGTAGGAAGTTGTCCTTTCGGCTAAACCTAAAAGAATGTTGAAAGATCTTCAAGCATGTCCGGCGATTATGTACAAAAGCCCGCTGGAGCCTAAGATTATTGACGGAATGCTAAAACCGTGCCCAGCGCCGAAAATTGGTAACGATGGGCAAAACCTCCAGGCCAAGCCTCCGAAGTCTTCAAAGAAAAAAAAGAAGGCCAAGAAGCCGTGCAGCTCGATGGCAATCATACGGTTTTATAAAAGTACATCGACAGACTGGAGGAATACAACCAAGAAGCACAAACCCCAGTCATATTAGAAGAGTTCGTCAAGCGTGTTCTTAAGAACGAAAACAGTGACATTGATGAAGGAGACGATTCTTTGGAAGAACCCGGGGATTATGTAGAGAGTTGCCACATGATCTCTCACTCGTCGATAAATGGCAAAGAAGCTCCTGATAAAGAGAAACTGAGGGCAGATCTAGAACCAAAATCCATGGAACCGTCAGATGACCTTATTGACAAGCTGCTGAACGAAACTCTTCAAAAGAGCAAAGCTGATCGAGAACGTAAAGCGGCCATTTACGAAAAGGCCAAGCGTCGGTGTCAGGCCGAAAGAGCTCCGGTGATGAGAAACCATAAAGTACCTCAACCGGATCAAATTTCCCTTACCACCAGCAAGAGCGGAATCAAGATAAGGAAGCAGTTTGCCAAAGCTCTGTCAATGGGAATGAAGCTTCTACCTTACAAAGAAAATACTTCCGGGAGTACATGCCCCGGCGAACTGGATGTACATCCGAACTACTGCTTGTACCATCGTAAGGTCACGCACCCTACCGAAGAGTGCAATGCCTTCAAGAAATGGTGGCAGGGATACGTAGCCCATCGACAACACTTCAAGAGAATAAAGCGCAAAACCCATCGGGAGCAGAGAAGCACGACAGATGAGCATAAAGGAATAGCCGGTAACTGTCGTATGGTTGATGCCATCCCAAAAGAAAGGAAGTCTCAAATTCTTACCTTCGGGAGCGATTCGGACTAGGAAATGGCCCTCAGCCATCTCTTCAAGGAATCCACCTCTGGAAAAGAAGAAGAGATGAGGAACTGTGAGAACATTCAGCTGCGTAACCGTACGTTGCCTGAAAAGAATTTTGGATTCTCAAACAAAGGTTCGAGCAAAAGAGATAAAGGGAAGGAAAAATTCCCTGAGGAGATTGCCCTCGATGATAGAGTCGTCGAAGAGCTCACAGCCAAGGACCCGTCCAAAAAGAACAAAGTGGATTACAATGTCCTGGCACATCTGAGGAAGATACCCTCACAATTGAGTATTTTGGATGCCCTTCTCCTATCTAAAGAGGTACGAGATTCCCTGATTCAGGCTTTACAAGAGCTTGACCAGTTTCAAGCCTTCCTTGTAGAAGAAAAGATGAAGGACGGGCTGGAAGAAGTCCACACGGCTGACATCACTTTCAGCGATGAAGACCTCCTTCTCGGAATGTACGAGCACAACCGTCCGCTGTATGTAACCGGGTATTGTCACGATATCAAGATAGGCAAGATCCTAGTCGACAATGGGTCCTCCGTCAACCTTCTCAATGTAAGAGTGTTGAAGGAGATTTACATGAATGTGCAGCACCTAGCTCGGGATAAAATTACCATCTCCGGTTTTGACACCCAACCATCACAAACGCTCGGGTCTGTAATACTGACATTATGCTTCGGGCTACTTGTCACTGAAATCAAGTTCCATGTTATTGACGCCAAGACTTACTACAACACTTTGCTCATCAGGCCTTAGTTACATAAGTACAACATCATCCCTTCTACACAACATCAGTGTATGAAGTACTTCAAGGACGGCCTCGAGTATACAGTTACAGGGGAGCTGAACCCATTCTCCGTAAATGAAGTATGCAAATATGAAGACGCCAAGTACTTCTTACCAGACTTCGAAGACATGGAAAGATGTCGCAAACCGGAGAACAAAAAAAAAGCCATCGCCACTATCCCGATATTTGGGAGCGATACCGAAGATGATGAAGAGATGGTTTACTTGGGACAACCCCAAGGCAACAGGCCAGGACCACCCACTCCTATTTTGGTCTTTGGCAATGACTCTGAAGACGAGGCCAACGCAGTGGTCTCCGTCCGTCCGTCAATGCAGACCTTTGCTAGAGCTGACCAGGGTTTACAGATTACCCTGGTTCCGCAGCGGCATTACAAAGAACATGATTCACTTGATGCATACAGCATGTAAGAGCTGCAGACCTTCTACGTCCTCCCTCGCCGAAGAAGTGAGAAGGCGATCCTTTTCTATCAATCCACCGAGACTAAAGTGGAGAGAGAGGTATGGCATAATGCCGAACCTGCGCTCGACAGGCTTCAACCAATCCATTTGCCCAGGTACTACGCAGAAAGACTGAAAAGTCTATTGAGATGCCAAGGTGTACCCTTCAAGCAGACCGTTCGAAAAGCCCGGCTTTATAACAAGATTTGGGACGTTCCCGGGACTCAACAAAAGATGCCTAACGGGAGAATGGAGACGACTGGCCTTGGATACGTTCAGTCTAATAAAAGGGAGCGATTCCATGGCTGCCATGTCATAAATAATTCCGGTGGAGAAACAAATGCATTTCCAGATGGCGTTGATGTCGAACCAGAGCGAGATCCTGCCGTGAGAATACCAAGCCCGTCATTCGAAGAATGGATTGACAAGCTGATAAGAGAAGCGGGTCAAAAGGTTCGGGATGACCATAGTCGCGAAATGGCCATTTACGAGAAAGCCAGGACACAACGTATCATTCAGCAGGTTACAGAAGGAGAAGACGACGATGCCCATCGCCCCCAGCCCGCTGTGCGCTCTCGTGGCAAGAAAAAATCCCGACATAGAAGTAAAAGCAAGATTAAGAACGGAGATGGCGTTCAAAGACCACGAAGCGGATCCAAGAAGCCACGTGAGCGAGGAAAAGTCAGCTGGAACATGTCTTTTATGAAGAAGATGGGTCGGGAATACTCTTTCCCTCAAGAAAAGACAAAGAAAATATTCAACCTTGTCATGAGGCATCAAATGATGACGCTCCCGGAGTCTCGATACTCCAAACAGATAAATGAGGTCCATCACTCGGATTATTGCTCCTACCACCGAGTAGTGGGACATCCTCTTGAAGACTGCTTCACCTTCAAAAACTAGGTTGAAGATCAGTATCAACAAGACAGGTTTGCTCTATTCGACAGTTGGAGGGTAGTCCCGCCATGAAAGCATGAGCCGAGAGCAACCTACACTGCGAGGGAAAGTCTAGATCAGCATCGAGCTTGAAAACGAGCTCGTACCTGCCATATGATAACATTCTCAAAAGAAGGAGAGCACGAGAATATGAACGACCTTTCCCAATGCTTCGCAAATGAAGATGAGAATGAGGTGATCTCAGAATCTCCACCGATGCCAAAAGAGCTGGAAGATGGGATACACACCATAGCAGACATCTTGAAAAAAATCGACTTGGGGACGGCAAACGATCCAAGGCCAACATTCGTCAGTGAGATGCTATCTGAGAAACAGGTAGCCACGATAAAGGACGTGCTTATGCAGTATAATGACTGTTTCGTATGGAACTATTCTGAGATGCCGGGATTAGATCCAGAGATAGCTGTGCATAAACTGGCGATATCGCCGGACGTCAAGCCAGTCAAACAGGCGCCAAGAAGAATGCGGCTCGAGCTTGAGATGAGTATCAATGCCGAAATCAAGAAGCTAATCGACTCCGGCTTCATCCAATAAGTTCAATACCCTGACTGGATCGCCAATATCGATCCGGTAATGAAGAAAAATAGAACAGTACGCATCTGCGTAGATTTTCGGGATCTCAACAAAGCTTGTCCGAAAGATGACTTCCCAGTGCTTGTTACTGAGCTGATGATCGATAACACATCCACCCATGAAGTCTTCTCCTTCATGGACGGATCCTCAGGGTACAACCAAATCAAGATGCATCCTGAAGACCAAAAGTACACTGCTTTCCGGACTCCGCTGGGCATATTCTGCTACAAAGTGATGCCCTTTGGTCTGAAGAACGCTGGCGTCACCTACCAGAGGGCCATGAAAAAGATCTTCGATGACCTTATACATGAGATTGTTGAGTGTTATATCGACAACCTCATGGTTAAAAGCAAATCATATGAGGAACACTGGGAGCATTTGAAAATAGTATTCCAGCGTCTTCAGAAATATAATCTGAAGATGAACCCTCTGAAATGCGCGTTTGGAGATTCCTCAAGCAAATTCCTAGGATTCATTGTACGACACCAGGGCATCGAAATAGACCCGTCAAAGATCATGGTGATTATGGAAATGCCTTCACCAAGAACTCTCAAGCAATTACGGTCTCTCCAAGGAAAGCTCGCGTATATCCGACGGTTTATAGCTAACCTCTCTGGAAAATGCCGCCCCTACAGTCATCTAATGAAGAAGGGGACCCCGTTCGTTTGGGATCGTAAATGCCAAAACGCACTGGACGAAATCAAGCAATATCTGCAAAACTCGCCGGTACTGACCACTCCGGTCAAGAGAAAGCCCCTCATCCTGTATACAACAGCCCTTGAAGATTCTTTAGGCGCGTTATGGGCATAGGAGAACGACCAGGGGAAGGAGAGAGCTCTCTATTATTTGAGTAGAGCTCTCCTGAGGGCAGAAAATAACTACCCCCCATCGAAAAGCATTGCCTGGCACTGATCTTCATGGTAACGAAGCTTCGACATTATGCATTGGCACATGAGGTCCATCTCATATCAAAGGTTGATCCTCTTAAGTATTTGATGTCAAGAGCCATGCTAACAGGAAGGCTTGCCAAATGGACCCTCCTCTTGATGGAGTTCTCAATAATATATCGACCTTTCAAGGCAATAATAGGCCAGGCCATCGTCGACTTTCTCGCTGAACATCTGATAATTGCCGACTCTCCCTTGAACTGCGAGTTGCCTGACGAACACGCGTTTGACGCAATTGACAGGGAGAAAGAAGGGAATGATACCCGATGGGAACTCTACTTCGATGGAGCGTCCTCCTTGAAGAAGCGAAAGCAAAACACCCCCATGATTAAAGCCGGGATGGACCTTATCTTTGTGACTCCACAAGGAGGGATAATACGTTTTGCCCTTTCTTTAACAGAGCCGAGAACAAACAATGAGGCTGGGTATGAAGCTTTGATAGCAGGTCTTGAGATTGCTGTCGACATGGGCATCGAAAGCCTATTCATATATGGAGACTCCCAACTGGTCGTTAGCCAAGTAAATGGCGACTACTAGACATGGAAACCGGAACTGATCAGGTATGGTGAAAGAGTCCAGCAACTGCTCACGCAAATCCCCTCCTACACCGTGGAAAGCATACCGCATGCGGAAAATAGTAAGCCGGATGCGTTAGCTAAGCTTGCTAAAGAACTGGCCGACGAAAACCTCGATGACGTAAGGATCATTGTGCAAAGCCGCCGTATTCTCGCGCCAGCAGAAATATCTCCGAAGTCGTCTGAAAGAAGGGGAGCGACTGAACGAGCGGTTTTCCAAATAGAGGACGAAGAAAATGCGAAGGATTGGAGAGGAGTCTTTGTAGACTACTTCAAATCTCATCATACGCCCGAAAACGCATCATCAAGACATCAGCTCATGAAGCGAGCTCTGTCTTTCGCCTTCGTCAATGATACTCTATATAAGAGATCGTTCGATTGCCCGTGGCTAAGGTGTCTGGGACCAGAAGAAGAAAAAAGGGTCGTTCAAGAAACTCATGACGGACTCTGCGGTTCCCATCAAGTTGGGCCAAAAATGAAACTGAAGATCTAAAGAATGAGCTACTATTGGCCCACGATGATTCAAAACTGTCTCGAATACACGAAGCAGTGTCACTTGTGACAAATTCAAGGGGACTTCATCCACCAGCATCCAAATCCGCTACACCCAAAGCTGGTTAGCTGGCCGTTCGAAATGTGGGGGACCGATATAATCGGGTCCATCGAACCAGCATCATCCAAGGAACATCGGTTCATACTAGCAACAACCGATTACTTTTCTAAGTGGGCAGAAGCTATACCGTTAAGAGAGGTGAAGACGGAGAATATCCTCCATTTCTTCAAAACACATGTCATCTACCGGTTCGGCACTCCGTGACGGATCATCTCAGATAATGGGCCGGCCTACAGAAGCCATAAAATCAGCCGCTTCATACAGCAGCATAAAATAGATTGGAGATACTCTTCGGTCTATAATCCCCGAGCTAACGGTCTAGCTGAGACTTTCAACAAGACCTTGACAAAGATCATAAAGAAAACGGTGTCCAGAAATAAAAAGGACTGACACGAGAGATTGCATGAAGCTCTCTAGGCCTATCGGACTACGTTCAAGACGGCTATGAACACAACGCCATTTGCTTTAGTATTCGGCACGGAAGCGGTAGTTCGCTTGGAGATAGAGCTACCCTCTCTATGAATGGCGGTTCTATACGGATTAACAGATGAAGAGAATGCCCATCTTCGGCTTGAGGAGCTATACGCCCTTGATGAAACTCGTCTCATGGCGCAGCAAAACCTAGAAGCTTACAAAGCAAAGATGACGCGCTCATACGAAAGATTGACTAGGCCGAGAACATTCAGCCAAGGCGAACTCGTACTAGTCGTAAAAAGACCTATGATCTCCAATAGTGCTAAACGAGGGAAATTCGAGCTGAACTATGAGGGCTTGTACATCATAGATAAGGTCTACCAAGGCGGGGCCTACTTGCTCATGGATATGCATGGAGAAAGACCCTTCAGGCTAATAAACGGCCGGTTCCTTAAGAAATACTATGCTTGAAAAGTCACGGCTCAGGTTAATGATGGATGACAACGCTCATGTCCGCTCGCTATCTTCCTGAGTCCAAACTCTATGAGTAGTATCCGGCGAAACCTCGCCTCAAAACCCCCCACGGACCACAACGTCCTTAAACTAGCTATGGACCGAGATGTCCTTAAACCAACAATGGACCGAGATGTCCTTAAACTAACATTGGGCCGAGATATCTTTAAACTAATAACTGACCGAGAGGTCCCTAAACTAACAACGTCGCCTCAAACATGGCGATAGTGGAATGCAAGTCCACAAGTCTCAGCGGTGAGGACTGCAACTCAAATCCCATCGGCAAACAGATAGGTCACACGCAGCGAAACTATTCTCGAGAGTTAAAAATCGGTACGTCCACAAGCGAAATGGGCGCGGATGAAACCCGAAAGGGCTCTGTGAGTACAAACAGCAGGGCTACCGCCGAGCTTATGAAAACCCGAAAAGGCACAATATCGTTAAAATAAAAACATCTGCAAGGTCCTCTCGACCCTGTAAGGAGAAAACACCTGCGTGAGATCCTTACGACTCACAAGAGAGCAACACACTTAAGGATCCCCACGATCCCTAAGGAGAAATTACACTTACGAAATCCTCATGACTCGTAAGGAGAATTCCCACCTATAAGACTCTCACGACTCATAGGATTCAAAATCCTTAAGCTACAGGGATCTGAACATGTTCTTAAGCCATCACATTCCCCAGATTGCCCTACAGACGGTTCGATATCGGCCCTTGTATACAATCCACGGGCTCAAATAACTGTTTCCCCCACCAAGTCCCACCAACGACGAGGAATGTCCTCATGTGGTGAACGACACTTGTAAGTCCTCTCGACTTATAAGGAAAAAACACTCTTGTAAGATCCTTACGACTTATAAGAGAACACACACTTAGGAATCCTCATGACTTCTAAGGAGAAAATACACCTACAAGATCCTCATGACTCGTAGGGAGAAACAACTTTATGAGACCCTTAGGGCTCATGAAGTCAAAAGCCATGGTCGACAGGATCCTAACCCTGTTTTCTAAGCCACCTTTGTTTGAATCGACAAAGGCAAATGATGATTCGCTCCTGGCAATGTCCCAGTGGTAGCGATGCTGATGCCTAAGATTGGTATTAAATCCCGAGCCCTTTCACGGCAAATGATGATTCGCTCCTGGCAATATTCCAGTCGCAGCGATGTTGATACCAAAACTGGTGTCGGATCTCAAGTTCCATACTCGCAGCAAAAAAATGAGCGAGCCAAAAATGCATATGAAATAGCCGAAATGATAGGGCAACTCACAACAAAAATCAGTGAGTAAAATATATGCATATAAAAATAGCCGAAATGATTAGGCAACTCGCAATAAAAAGCAACGAGTAATGAAAAAGAAAAACGGCCGGAATGAATGTGCACCGCGAAAAAATAGCCGAAATGATTGGGCAATCGCGACTTTTGCGATATAAAAAGTTGAAATGATAAGAGCAACGCGGAAAGAAATAAAAAATGAAATGAAACTTTTTCCCTGCAGGTGAGATCACGTCGACCCCTGTATACAATCCATGGGCACAAATAAAAAGGGAACCACATTGTCCCACCAGGCTTCGTTAAAGAGAAGCCAGATCTCGATGGCTACATCTACAGCCTAGAAATCAACAACGGTGTTCCTTCTCGTTCCAACAGGATGCAGACGCAACATCAACAAACGAAACTATAGCAAAGTCCCCTAGTTCCAAATCTCGACGGTTCACAGACAGCCTAGAGACTACCTCAGAGCCACGGCAAAGTCCCCTAGTTCCAAATCTCGACGGTTCACAGACAACTAGAGATTATCTCGGAGCCATGGCAGAGTCCCTAGTTCCAAGTCTCGACGGCAGCATCCACAACCTAGAGATCAACAACAGCATTTTTTCTCCCTCCAACAGGATGCAGACGCGACATCAACAAACGGAGCCATGGCAAAGTCCCCTAGTTCCAAATCTTGACAGTTCACAGACAGCCTAGAGACTACCTTGGAGCTACAGCAAAGTCCCCTAGTTCCAAATCTCGACGGCTCACAGACAACCTAGAGATTACCTCGGAGCCATGGCAGAGTCCCTAGTTCCAAGTCTCGACGGCAGCATCCAAAACCTAGAGATCAACAACAGCGTTCTTCCTCCCTCCAACAGGATGCAGACGCGACATCAATAAACGGAGCCATGGCAAAGTCCCCTAGTTCCAAATCTCGACGGTTCAAAGGCCATCCCGACATTCGTCGCAATATTGCAGACATAATGTCAACCAACGAAGCAAAGGAAGATCCCTAGCTTCAGGGTCTTGACAACAACCCAAATGAGACCTGAAAGACTATCGGAGATCATCCCACTCTAGCGCGGAGTGGTCATGACTCATCGGGGCTCCCAAACTGAGCCCAACCTTAAGTAAAAAGTGACATGGAATATCCCTAACGTTTGCTCTTTCGACGGTAATATTACCTGGAAGATTACTTGAAGACGTCTTGTCCAGCCCCCGAAGGGATCGGAGACACGAAAGTCGTGGGGCTACCCGAACAACAAAATTGCATATCGGGAAATACATCGACCAACGCAACGTTGCGACGGGTAAAAAACCCTAGTACCACAGACACTAACGGACTTCTATTAACAGGAGTTAACTGTGACATTAGGACATACTTGCGAGAACTTCTCGATTCATTTCGACTTGTGAGGAAATTAGTGTCTTTGCGAGAACTTCTTGATTCGTCTCGACTCGTAGGGAAAAGCCTTAGGCAATGGAGATAAGGACCTGTTTCTTAAGCACTGGGGCCCTGCAAGTCGGTCCAAGATGGACTATTGCATACTATTCACGGGCCACACTCTCCAAAATTGAATATCGACAAGGAGGGAAACAACCACTTACGAGTCCTCTCGACTTGTAAGGGGAATAATTCTCTTGTGAGATCCTTACGACTCTCAAGAGAAAACACACTTAAGAGTCCTCACGACTCCTAAGGAGAAAATACACTTATGAGATCCTCTCGACTCGTAGAGAGAAAACCCCTTTATGAGACCCTCACGGCTCATAAAGTTGAAAAGTCTTAGGCGGTAGATCTGAACCTATTTCCTAAGCCATCGCTGTCCTGCAAGGAGATCAAGATAGACTATTTACAAGACTCATTTGATAAAAGGACACGCCAGTATAAAAAAATCCGAGTGAGAGCCTTACGACTCATAAGGGAGCAACACACTTAAGAATCCTCATGATTTCTATGGAGGATGTGCTCTCCCGACGGTAACATGATCTGGGAGATTATTCAAGGGTGCCTTGTCCAGCCCTAAAGAGAGCAAAGACACGACAACAAGACTGCTTATTGGGAATGCCTTAATACCACACACCGTAATAGACCTCTGTCGTAAAGAGTAAGGGTTAATTATGATGGTATGACATGTTTCCCTATAAGCCCAAGGGAGGTAAGCTAAACAAACTTCGAGATATGTATATAAATTACCTTACGTTCAGTCAAAACATAAAGGCGCAACCCACGAGCACCAACCTTGTACTGTGCAAGGCAGTAAGAAGAGTCTTTAGTTCATGCCCCACTAATCATGCATTCACGACTGTGTGCCTACTTAAATAAGAATGGTGTCCAAAATGTCTGATTTACGCACGAAACTACAATGGCGCTCGCACTTAGCAAAAAATTCCTAAGGGTAAAGTATAAAGCTCATGTACAGAGGCGGGATACACGTACGAATATATGATGAACAGAAAACAATCAACAATCAATAACAAGAGAAATACATCGATATAAATAAACTACTCTATAGGGAAAAGATCACCAAATAGGGGATCAGAGATACAGGGGTTAACAAAATAAAATACAAAGTTCTCCAATTCCCTCTCTGCCCTCTCCACCATGTCGAAGCGACGATCTTCGCGAGGAGTTGCTCCCCATCGATTAGCACCATGCTCATCAGCGAAAGCGAACAGGATGGCCCGCCGAGCTCTTATCTGACTCAGTAAATGAACTAAATGATCCTTCAGAGGCTGAGTAATTAAGTGTGCCTCATGGAAACACTCAATTTTTTCCTCCTCCGTATCAAGAATCGCTGGAGTCATCTTCGCCGGATGAGGGGGATTATCAGCAAGCACGGACAAGAAAATCATCCTGAGCTAAATGGAACCCATAGAAAGAGGAGAGCCCCTACGGGCCAAGAGTTCGTACAGTGCCGCGTCATATTGGTCATCAGTGAAAAGAGAATCCGCTAAACGCGAGGCAATATGAGGAATAATCTCCTCGATAGGCACCTCCCAGAGTTGCCGACGTGCGTGGGGACGGTTGCAAGCCATAACCTTTGGTTTGTTTCTCAAAATGATCACCCTAAAGTCTAAATGGTTCTCTTTCTGTGAAGAAAGAGGAAGATGTAGCTTTGGGTTATAAAAAGATGCATTCAAAGCTACACACAGAAAATGTCGTGCATGGTGGAGCTATTCCCAAGACCAAAAAAAGGGGCATGGGAAAAGAAAGGGGTGACTCATTGGAATTAGGTTAGACAGGTGAAACGACCTCATCAGCGAAGACTCACGTGCGTGGCACGTGAACACCCGTGTTGATCCTATTTAAAACTAAAGCGGCATCGTACGTGCATAACACGTGAGCGCCGGCGCTAGTTCAGGATTAAACTCCCCAACAGCGCCTCATGCGCAAAACACGTGAATGCCAACAACAGTAGAACAACACTTCATGCAGAATACATGTGAGCATAAAAAAAAGGGGAAAAAGAGGATGTTTTGTCATTCATGCTCCAGGAACTTATACATGGTATAAAAACAAAAGAAAATGTTTACAATGGTAAAATACTTAATCCTGGACATGAATTGAGGAATTCAGAAGCAAGGCCGAGTAAAATGCTTCTGGATTCTCTAACCATTTTCATGTGCATCTTCTTACGAATGCAAGCATCAGGATTCTCGCTGATGTCATCCGTCCTCTGGTAGGCAGAGATTATCGTCGTCTGTTAGAAAACTTGATACAAGATATCAACAAGACCATCTCGCCGCCTCTTCGAGATCAAGCCCATCAGATATACTGAGTGCACCTTATCTTCGGCATCATCAAGTGCCTCAAGCGGCATAACTTCGTTAGATTCAGGAAGTGCTTCCCAAATCGCCACCACGATGATCTTCAATAGAGCAGAACGACAGGGGGTCGTCGACCGTTGTATTCATCGAAGCGACGCATAACCTTAGCGCATTGGGCATTCGTAAACTCCTGGTTTTGACAGCGGCCTTGGATGCGAATGTCTTCATAGGAGATAATTTCATCAAGATCATACAGGTAAACGTCCATAGTATCTGAAAAGAAAAATCAGCAAGAGTTTAGCGATCGAGATGATTAAGAAAATGCTTATTATAAGAATCTAAAAGGATTCTCGTCAAATGAACATGGGAGTTTAAACAACTCCTGACATCCTCATAGAGAAAACAAGTTCTGTTAAAATACCCAACAAATTTGAATTTGTTCAAGAAAGGAAAAACCCTATGAAAATATGCTCAAGAACACCAGGGAATGAAATTCCCGAAGGGCCCTCTTGATCTTCAGAGCAAAGCTCTTTGGTGAGGAATTAAATTCCTTTTATGCGATAGAATTAAATTCCAGAAACCCCCATGATGAGGAAACAAAAAATAAAATGCCATGAATCCTTAAAGATCAGAAGGGGAATGCCTAAGACATTGAGGTTTACTACTCAAAGATCACGTCTTTGGATCTCTGAGAGATGGTTTTCAGAAAGAGAGCAAAGCTCTTATGGTGGATTTAAAATCCTAGAATTTTTTTAAGAAAAGGGTTTCTTTGTTATTCAAGATCGTTACCTAAAAAGGGTTTCTTTTTCTGACAGAGTTTAACTCAGGAATTGCAATGGGCAGAAAACTAAGCTCTGAAGAAGAGAATTAAATTCTCAAAGAAAACAAGGAAGGAAGAAAATGAAATAACAGTGGCTTCCCAAAAACCAAACTCTTGCATTTATAAGAAGTGACAAGGGTGGTTCACCTCCCCTTTCCCCTAGGCAATCCAACGGCTGTAAAGGTGACAGCGTTGCACTCACATGCAAGCCACGTAGAACAACGCTGTGGGGGAATTTGTTCCCTTATAAAAAATAAATAATGAACAAAAAGCGATGGGAAAAATTCCCCAAATGGAGTATCACGTGCCCGCATGTGATGCGCCTTGAAGCAAACATTATAGGCATTGCGCTCAATTAATAAGGCTGAAATTGAGCCTCACGTGAAGGCATGTGAGCATCTATATACAAAGTATATAGTCGCCTTCCTAAAACAAATAACAGGCCAGAAAAGCTCACGTGCCCGCACGTGATACTTTTCTCTGGGACTGCTGCATATAAGCAAACCGTTTAATGCTATGGGTCACGTGCTACACGTGAGGGTTCCTAATGCCTTCTGAGCCGATAGAATTAAATTCTAAATAAGAGAGATCAAAACCCTATTTGGAAAATATTTCCTTAGATCTTTCTAAACAAGAAAGATTACGCTCTGTAAAACAGAGCACCGTTGGATTAAATCCAATGGTGATTAAAAATCACCAAGCTACAGAATAAGCTCTGTATGGGAAAAAAATTTCCCAATCTTGTTAAAAAACAAGAAAAATATCTTCTGTAAAACAGAAGTCCCTGGATCAAAAATCCAACGGTAGATAAAATCCCCGAATCATTTAAAAAATCTCTCAATGAGAGATTTCCTTAACTAAATCAACAAACTTGCCTCTACTATATAAAGGACTCGAGACTGAAAAGAGAAAGAGAGAAGACCCCCCATAAGATCTGAGAAAAAACAAAAAGAAGAGGAGTTCTCTTTGAAGAAAAAGAAACCCTAGGTAAGAAAAAAGACCTAGAGATCATTTTATCTCCTCTTACAAGAGTTTAACTCTTCCAAAAAAGAACTTAGTTCTTCCTCTGGTTGAGGTCTGCAGAAGCAGATCTCCCCACAAATTGAGAATTTAATTCTCATCGGGGAGATTCTGTTATGCAGTCCCAAAACTTAAAGGAAAGAACTAGATTTAAAGAATTTAATTCTTCCAAATATATAGGAATTTAATTCCTCTGATAAAACTAAGGTTTAACCCTGCATAAGAATTTAATTCTTATAAAACAAAGGACTTGAAATTCTCAAGACTTAGATTAAGAGCTCCATGCATATTAGCGTTCAATGCTATAACGACGGATCACGTGTTCCTACGTGAGCACCTCTGAGGACCAAAAAGGAACGACTGAGATCGAGGCACGTGATCCCACGTGACCCCTAATAGTGCTCAGCACTTGTAAAAGGAAAGGGGAATAAATTAAGACAGTTCCTATTTTGGGACGCCTCACGTGATCCCACGTGATCCCTAATAGTGCTTAGCACCTAGAAAAAAACAGGAGGATAAATCCAAGGGAGGCAGTGCCCAACTTGGGGGCGCCTCACGTGTCCATACGTGATGGCCACAAGATTTAAGTTTTTTACACTTATATGTGTAGACAGGGATTCGAACCCAAGAGCACCACACCAATTTTTAGGCGCCTCACGTGCCATACGTGAGCGCTCTAAATATCAGTGTTTAACACTGTGAGAGGCCAACCATAGCCTAAATTAGCCAAGTCTCCCAAGGCCAAAACCTTTTTACCATCAATCAACCGAGCCCTCCTATACTCAGGTCTCCCTGAATCGATCTTAGTTCCAAAGATGGCCAATGATCTCCTGACACATGGCATCTAAAATGTTGTTCGTTCCACCATGAACTCTCCCTTCAATCTTGAGTTCGGTTCAAGGGTATATCTCTCTACACCTCTGATACATGTCGTTGTAATTCTTCAACGATATTAGAGAGGTAGAGGGTCCCGACAACCAACAGCTCTTGGATGCACTCTCAAACATATGAGTATACCCTAATGGACCGTAATGTCCTTAAACTAGCTGGGGATCGTAATGTCCTTAAACTAGCTATAGACAGTAACGTTCTTAAACTAAAATGATAGAGCCCAAATGCTCTTTCGTTGGATCAAAAATGATCCCGACCCCCTGTTAAGTAGATCTTAGTCCAATATCGGATTAACGTATCCTTAACAAATATTTAAGTTGATCTTAATCTCAAACAAGATTAACGATCCTTAAATCAAACCAAACCCAAATCTAAGAAAATACGTATTTGGACTAATCCACGCCCTACGGGCGACAACACAAATTAGTCTCCGTATACAATCCATGGGCAACCAAAAATAAAACAAACGCACATGACACAAAGTGACCTTCTGGAGCAGGAGAAAGTGGTTACCGCGATGCGGTAACATAATTAATTGCAAGGGCTAACGCCTGCAGGGAAGAGCGTCCCCACAATCAAAAAACCCGTCACAACGAGGGGGAATCTGACGAAGTCTGCTACAACGGCCGCATCTGTCTAAACCTTCGATACACGGTGCTATAAATCAATATGGCATCTTCGGAGAGGTGGACAAATAAAACCAAATAGCATCTGCCCCTAAATGCAGGCAAGACGTTTGTCTTTCCTGGCTTTCGGCGGTAAACAGGCTTTATCAGCGGCCAAAGAAGAAACGATCTCCAAGGTCGTCCTTGATGATTACATTGCTCACAAAAATAAAAGCTCATCAAGCTAATAAAGCTGCTGGATAAATTGTCAGAACCGGACGATCATATCCAGGCTGGTATGATCAAATCAAGTACCCACCGGGATATGCGATCCCTAAGTTCCATGTCTACAAAGGAACATACAACCTTCATCAACATGTCGCGTAATTCAAAGCTATGTGCGGCAACACTGGAGGCGACGACAAATTGTTGCTTCGCCATTTCGTGGCAACCTAGCCTTCGAATGGTACTCGGAGCTCCCAAATGACTCCGTGAAAACATTTGCAGAGATGGAGCTGCTTTTCACCCAGCGTTTTGCCAGTGCGAGCGAACGCACTCTGATCACGGCATTAATCACTGCCAAGGTAAAGCCGGGAGAGACATGGTTCCAACACGCGATCCGGTGGCGGAACCTGTGGTCTAAATGCGAACAACGCATTGAATAATCCCCTGCCGTGTGCATGTTCTTTGGGACTCTTGATCCTCAAACGACAGTTTCCCAGTTCATGACATTCTTCAAACCAACTACCTTCCAAACTCTGATAGATAAACTGGCCCAAATGGAGCAAATGGACCACGGGCTTTCCTCCTCAAATAAAGACCCTCGAAATAACAAGGGTAAAGGGAAAGCAACCTTTGTTGCCAATACTCAATAACAACCGAGTGGTCCAAAACCGGCTGCTCGCCGAAACAACGCACATCCGCGCCCATCATTGAAGGAAAGACTTGGACGTGCTTACTCATTTCCTCGCGACAAGACGAGGAGACTATTCGAATTGGCAGTGTGTAATAAACTCATCACATTACCAGACATGCGGCGTCCACAGCAACCCGGCGACGTCAACAACCCTAATTACTGCTCCTATCACAGAATGGCAAGCCACCCAATCGAAGATTGCTACGTCTTCAAAAACTGGGTCGAAGACCAGTATCAACGGGGAAAATTCAGGATGTCTGATAACTGGAAGGTAAAACCACCCTAGAAACACGCTCCAAGAAAGATGGATGCACAAGGGGCATCATGCTCACTCGTGGAAGAATCTCCATGGGAAGTCGTTCTTTCAACAAAAACTAAAAGAATGCTGAAGGATCTACAAGCGTGTCCGGCAGTCAGGTGGAAAAGCCCATTTGAACCTAAAATCGTCGAAGGGATGCTAAAATCTCGTCCCACACTGAAAATTGTTGACGAGGGGAAAAAAACCCCAGCCAAGCCTTCGAAGTCTTCAAAAAAAAGAAGAAGATCAAGAACCCTGTACAGCCTGCCGAGTATGACGACAAGCGCACAGATCTACAAAAATACATAGATGCGCTGGAGGAGTATAACCAGAAGGAACAAACACTGTTCATGCTCGAAAAATTCCTCAAGCATATTCTTGAAGACGAACATAGTGACAATGATGAGGAAAATAACTCATCAGAAGACACCGAAGACTGTGTGGCAATTTGCCACACGGTCTCTCATTCATCGTTATATGACGAAGAAGCTCTTTCAGCATCAAAAACAATGCAGAGGACCTGGGGGAAGAATCGGCGCTAAAATCTCCGGAACTGCCAGAAGACCCGATCGAGAGGCTGTTAAACGAAGCCTTTCAAAAAAGCAAAGTTGACCGAGAACGTGAGACAGCCATATATGAAAAGGCTAAGCGTCAGTGTCTGGATAAAGAAGCTACGACGAGGATGAGTCGTAAAGTACTCCGACCAAGCCAAAGCATACCTGCTACAAATAAGAGCAGGATCAAAACAGAGAAGCGGTTCGCCAAAACTCTATCAACGGGGATGAAGCTGCCACCTCTCATGAGGAACACACCTGAGATTATATGCCTCAATGGAGAAGAAGCACATCCAGACTATTGCCTATATTATCGGATGGTCACTCACCCTACTGATGAATGCAGTACCTTCAAGAAGTAGTGGCAAGGATACGTTGCCCATCAAAAACACTTCAAGATGATGAAGCGTGAAGCTCGCGCTCGTCGACGGAAAAATAGTGCGACAAACGCGCATGAAGTAACGAATGGCAACTGTTATATGGTTGGTACCAGTTCAGAAGGGGAAAAACCCCAAGTTCTTACCTTCGGGACCGATTCTGAGAATGAAATACCCCTCAACCCTCTCTTCAAAGACTTCACCTCGGGAAAAGAAAAGGAGGAGAAGAAATGTGAAAACATCTGGTTGCATAACCTCACACTGCCTTAGATGAACTTCGGACCTGCGAACAAAGGTTCAAACAAAAAAGATAAAGGGAAGGGGAAAATCCCTAAGGAAATTGCCCTTGATGAAACGTCAGTCGAAAAGCTCACTACAATGGACCCGCCTAAGAAAAATAAGATGGATTATAATGTACTAGCACATCTGAGGAAAATACCCTCACAACTGAGCATATTGGATGCTCTCCTCCTATCCAAAGAGGCACGGGATTCCCTGATCAAGGCAATACAAGAGCCCGATCAGTTCCATGCTTTCCTCGCAGAAGAGAAGATGAAAGATGAACTGGCAGAGGTCCACACGGCTGACATTATATTCAATGATGAGGATCTCCTCCTCGGTACATACAAGTATAATCGCCCGTTATACGTCACCGGGTACTGCCACGACATCAAGATAGGGAAAATCCTTGTCGACAACGGATCCTCCGTTAACCTTCTCAACGTAAGAGTGCTGAAGGAGATTTGCATGAAAGTTCAGCACCTTGCTCGAGATAAAATTACCATCTCTGGGTTCGACTCACAGTCGTCACGGACACAGAGGTCCGTAATATTGACGCTGCGCTTCGGGCTACCCGTCACTGACATCAAATTTCATGTCATTGACGTAAAGACTTGCTATAACACTTTGCTCGACAGACCTTAGTTATACGAGTACAACGTCATCCCTTCTACACAACATCAGTATATGAAGTATTTCAAGGATGTCTCGGAGTACACCGTCATAGGAGAGCTAAACCCATTCTCGGTAAACGAAGTTCGGAAATACGAAGACGCAAAGTACTTCTTACCAGACTTCGAAGATACGGAAAGGTGTCATAAGCCGGAGGATAAACAGAACTTCTTCACCACTATCCCGGACCATCTACTCTTATTTTGGTCTTTGGCAGCGACTCTGAGGATGAGGCTAACGCAGTGTTCTCCTTCCTCCCGTCAATGCAAACCTTTACCGGAATAAATCAGAGTCTACAAATTAAAATGGCTCCGCCTCGGCATTACAAGGAACATGATGCACTCGATACATATAGCGTACAAGAGCTACAAACTTTCTACGTACCTTCCAGACGAAGAGGTGAAAAAAAGTTCCTCTTCTACCAATCTACAGAAAATAAAGTAGAAAAAGAAGTCCGGTATGGTGCCGATTTTGCACTCGAAAGGCTTCAACCAATCCGTCTGCCAAGATACTACACAGAGAGATTGAAAAGGCTGCTAATATGCCAAGGTGTACCCCTCGAAAAAACTGTTCGACAAGCCTAATTCTACAAAAAAATTTAGGATATTATCAAGACTCAGCGAAAGATGCCCAACAGGAAGATGGAGACAACCAGGCTCGGATACGTTTGGTCCAAGAAACGGGAGTAGATCCACAATTTCCAGGTCGTAAACAGCTCCAATGAAGCGGAAGACGCTCTTCCAAATAGCCGTGATATCAAATCGGAGCGAGATCTCGCTCTAAAACCGTTAAGTCCATCGGTGGAAGAACAAATTAACAGGTTAATAAAAGAAGCTTGTCAAACGAGCCGGGATAATCACAGTCCCAAAATGACCATTTATAAAAAGCTCAGGACGCAGCGTCTCAGTCAGCAATTTGCAGAGAAGGTATACTATAATGCTCTTCATCTTTGACCCACTGTATGTTCTCACGAAAGGGGAAAATCCTGAAATAGAGGCAAAAACATGGCAAAGAGCATAAACAATGTTCGAAAACAACAAAGCGGATCCAAGACAATATGCAATCAAGAAAATCTCGATTGGAGACCGTCCTTTATAAAGAAGACGGGTCGAGAATACTCTTTCCCTTAAGACAAGATAAGGAAAATATTCAACCTTGTCATGAAGCACCAAATGATGATACTTCCGGAGTCTCGGCACCCCGAACAAATAAGCAAGGTCCATCACCTGAATTATTGCTCCTATCATCGTGTAATAGGTCATCCCCTTGAAGACTGCTTTACCTTTAAAGATTGGGTAAAAGACCATTATCGACAAGGCAGTTTTATGTTATCCGACAGCTGGAGGGTAACCCCGCCTCAAAAGCATGAGCCGAAAAGTACCTACAACGTCAGGTTAGGACCGTCTCGACTACAAAAAGTGAAGTATGCTCGTACCTGCCATATGATAACCCTCTCAAAAGGGGGAGGGCACGAGACTATGGATGACCTCTACATGTGCTTCGCAAATAAAGATGAGCAAGAGGTGATCTCAGAGTTTCCACCAGCACCAAAAGGGTTAGAAGATGGGATACACACCATGGCGGACAACCTAAGAAAAATTGACTTAGGGACAGAAAATGATCCGAGGCCGACATTCGTCAGTGAGCTACTATCTGAAAAATAGGTAGCTATGTTAAAAGACGTGCTCATGCAATATAAAGACTGCTTCACATGGAACTATTCCGAGATGCCGGGTCTAGATCCAAAAATAGTGGTACATAAACTGGCCATATCGCCGGACATAAAGCCAGTCAAACAGGCGCCAAGAAGGATGCGACTCGAACTTGAGATGAGTATCGTCGCTGAGATCAAGAAACTAATTGACTTCGGCTTAATCTAAGAAGTTCAATATCCCAAATGGATCGCTAATATCATACCGGTGATGAAGAAAAATAGGACGGTGCGCATCTGCATAGACTTTCGGGACCTCAACAAAACTTGCCCGAAGGATGATTTCCCAGTACCTGTTACCGAGATAATGATCGATAACACGTCTACTATGAGGTCTTCTCCTTCTTGGATGGATCTTCAGAATGCAATCAAATAAAAATGCATCTTGAAGACCAAAAGCATACCGCCTTCCGAACCCCATTGGGTATATTCTGCTATAAAGTGTGCCCTTCTGTTCGAAGAACGATGGCTCTACCTAGCAGAGGGCCATGACAAAGATCTTCAATGATCTCATACATGAGATCGTTGAATGCTATATCGACAACCTTGTGGTAAAGAGCAAATCTCACGAGGAACATTAAGAACATCTAAAAATAGTGTTCCGACGTCTTCGAAAATATAATCTGAATATGAATCCTCTAGAATGCGCGTTTGGTGTCTCCTCAGGCAAATTCCTAGGATTCGTCATATGTCACCAGGGTATCGAAATCGATCCCTCAAAGATCAAGGCGATTATGGAAATGCCCACGCCAAGAACCCTCAAACAACTATAGTCTCTCCAAAGAAAGCTCGCATATATCCGGCGGTTCATAGCTAACCTCTCAGGAAAATATCGCCCCTATAGTCATTTGATGAAAAAGGGGACCCCGTTCGTCTGGGATCAAAAGTGCCAAAATGCAATAGACAAAATCAAGCAATACCTACAAAATCCGCCGGTATTGACCGCTCCGGTTAAAGGAAAACCCCTTATCCTATATACAACGGCCCTTGAAGGTTCTTTAGGCACACTATGGGAACAAGTGAACAATCAAGGAAAGGAGAGAGCTCTATACTATTTGAGTCGATTTCTCCTCGGGACAGAAAACAACTATTCCCCCATCGAAAAGCATTCCCTTGCACTGATCTTCGCAATAACGAAGCTCGGACACTACGCCTTAGCACACGAGGTCCATCTTATATCAAAAGTGGATCCTCTCAAATATCTAATGTCAAAGACCATACTAACAAGAAGGCTTGCCAAATGGGCCCTCCTCCTGATGGAGTTCTCGATAACGTATCGTCCCTTCAAAGCAGTAAAAGGGCAGGCCAATGCCGACTTTCTCGCGGAGCATATGATACCAGCCGATTCCCTCTTAAATTGCGAGTTGCCAGATGAACACGTGTTCGACGCAATCACAGAAGAAAATGATTCCCATTGGGAACTCTACTTCGATGGAGTATCTTCCATGAAGCGGCGAAAGCAAAACACCCCTATAATCAAAAGCCGGGGTGGGTCTTATCTTCATGACTCTGCAAGGAGGGATATTGCATTAAGCCCTCTCCTTAACAGAGCCAAGAACTAATTACGAAGCTGAATATGATGCTTTGATAGCAGGTCTCGAGATCACTATCGACATGGGAATCAAAGACCGCTTCATATATGGAGACTCCAAGCTGATTGTCAGCCAAGTAAATTGCGACTATCAGACATGCAAGCCAGAGCTGATAAAGTATGACGAAAGAGTACAGCAACTGCTGACACAAATCCCTTCTTATACCCTGGAAAGTATACCGCGTGCGGAAAACAGCAAGGCGGATGCATTGGCCAAATTGGCTAAGGAATTGGCTAATGAAAATCTTGTTGACGTGAGGATCATTGTGCAAAACCGCAGGGTTCTCGCGCCAACAGAAATATCTTCGGAAGAACTAATAGGGCCATCCGAAAGAGAAGAAATGACTGAAAAATTAACCCTTCAAATAGAGAATGAAGAAAAGGTTAAGGACTGGAGGGAAGTCTTCATAAACTACTTTAAGTCCCAATGAACGCCCGAAAATGCGTCGTTTAGACATCGGCTCATGAAACGCACTTTGTCATTCGCCTTTGTCAATAACACTCTATATAAGAGATCGTTCGATTGTCTATGGCTAAGATGCCTGGGGCCGGAGGAAGCAAAGAAAGCCGTCCAACAAATTCACGACGGACTTTACGGTTCTCACCAAGCTGGACCAAAGATGAAGCTGAAGATAAAAAGAATGGGTTACTATTGGCCCACAATGATTCAGGACTACCTCAAATATGCGAAGCAGTGTCACTCATGCTAAATTCATGGGGACTTCATCCATCAACATCCAAATCCTCTACACCCGACAGTGGCTAGCTGGCAGTTTGAAATGTGGGGAATCGATATAATTGGTCCCATTGAACCGGCATCATCCAAAGGACATCGGTTTATATTAGCAACAACTGACTATTTCTCTAAATGGGAAGAAGCAGTACCACTGAGAGAAGTGAAGACGGAGAATATCCTCCATTTCTTCAAAACCCATGTCATTTGTCAGTTCGGAACTCCGCGAAGGATAATCTTGGACAATAGACCAGCTTACAGAAGCCATAAAATCAGCCGCTTCGCACAGCAACATAAAATAGATTGTAGATACTCTTCAGTCTATAATTCTTGGGCCAACAGTCTAACTGAAGCTTTTAACAAGACCTTGATAAAGATTATAAAGAAAAGAGTGTCCAGAAATTAAAAAAAAAGGACTGGTATGAAAGGCTGCATGAAGCTCTCTGGGCGTACCGAACAATGTTCAAGACGGCCACGAATACAACACCATACGCGTTGATGTTTGGCATGGAAGCAATACTCCCGTTTGAAATAGAACTCCCCTCTCTACGAGTAGCAGTTCGATATGAGCTGACAGATGAAGAAAATGCTCATCTTAGGCTTGAGGAGCTCAACGCCCTTGACGAAACTTGCCTTATAGCACAGCAAAATCTGGAGGTTTATAAGGAAAGGATGATGCGGTCATACGAAAAACTGATCAGGCTAAGAACATTCCGCCAAGGCGAACTCGTACCAGTCGTCAAAAGACCAATGATCCCCAATTGTGCAAAACGGGAGAAGTTTGAGCCGAACTATGAAAGCATGTACATCATAAACAAAGTCTACCAAGATGGAGCCTACCTGCTCATGGATATGCATGACGAAAGACCCTTCCGGCCAATAAATGTCCGATTCCTCAAAAAATACTACGCTCGACGAGTCACGACGTAGGTCAATGATAGATGACGATGCTTGTGTCCGCTCGCTATCTTCCTGAGTCAAAACCCTGAAAGTAGTATCCAAAAGCTCCTTTGCCTCAAAAATGGTGATAAGGGACCGAGATTTCCCTAAATTAATATTGGACCGAAACGTCCTTAAACTAATGTTGGACCGAGAAGTCCCAGAACTATAATACTGGACTGAAATGTCCTTACACTAATATTCGTCCCCAAAATGAAAATGCTGGACCGAGATGTCCCTAAACTAACAATGGACCGAAACGTCCTTAAACTAATAATAGACCGAGAAGTCCCTAAACTAATACTGGACCGAAATGTCCTTAAACTAATATTCGTCCCCAAAATGGGAATGCTGGACTGAGATATCCCTAAACTAATAATGGAGCGAAACGTTCTTAAACTAATAACGGACCAAGATGTATCTAAACTAATAATGGACCGAAATGTCCTTAAACTAATATTTGTCCCAAAAAACGGGGATGTTGGATTGAAATGTCCTTAAAAAGTACTCACCTTAAAAATGGTGATAAGGGACCGAGACGTCCTTAAACTAAAATGGACCGAAACGTCCTTAAATTAATATTGGACCGAAACGTCCTTAAACTGACATTTGTCCCCCAAAATGGGAATGTTGGACTGAAAAGTCCTTAAACTAAGAACTCGTCCCAAAATACGGCGATAAAGGACCGTCATGTCCCTAAACTAACACGTTTATCCCTACGGTGAATCCCAATATCGACCACCATATACAATCCACGGGCGTAAAAAATTCACAACTCTTCCAGGTCTCATATGGTAGTTCTTTGAGGGAGACCAAGACTTACAGCTAATAGTGCGTTACCTTACAGGCCACCTAAAAAAGGGGTATGTCCACAAGCGAAACAGGCACGGATGAAAACCCGAAAGAGCGCCATGAGTAAAATTAGGAGGACTGCCAGCGAGCTAGTGAAAACCTGAAAGGGCACGAACTCATTAAAAACAACTTGCGTGATATCCTTATGACTCACAAAGGAACAATACACTTAGGAGCCCCCTCGATTCCTGAGGAGAAATTACACTTGCGAGATCCTCATGACTCGTAAGGAGAATCCCCCTTATGAGTCCCTCACAGCTCATAGGATTCAAAATTCTTAGTTTACAGAGATCTAAACCTATCCTTAAGACGTCATATTACCCCAAGCAGCCCTACAGGAGGTCCAATATCGACCCTTGTATACAATCCACGGGCATAAATAAATATTCTCCCACCAAGTTATACCAATGGCAAGAAATGTCCCCATATTGTGAGCAACACTTGTAAGTCCTCTCGACTTACAAAGAGAAAATACTCTTGTAAGATCCTTAAGACTTACAAAAGAAAATGCACTTAGGATTTCTTACGACTCCTAAGGAGAAAATAAACCTACAAGATCTTCTTGACCCGTAGGGAGAAATACCTTTATGAGACCCTTTATGGCTCATAAAGTCAAAAAATCTTAGTCGATAGGATCCTAACCCTGTTCGCTAAGCCACCTTTGTTCAAATCGACAAAGGCAATTGATGATTCACTCCTGGCAATATCCTATTTGTAGCGATACTGATGCCTAAATAGGTATCAAACTTTAAATCTTCTCACGGCAAATGATGATTCGCTCCTGGCAATATTCCAGTTGCAGCGATACTGATGCCAAGATTGGTATCAGATCTCAAGCTCCTGACTTATAATAAAACTTAGCGAGTTGCAAAAAAAATGCATATGATATAGCCGAAATGATCGGGCACCGCGATAAATAGCCGAAATGATTGGGCTATCGTGACTTTCGCGAAAAAATAGACCATCGCACAAAAAAAACTTTTCTGCCCTGCAAATATATCTATATTGACTCTTGTAAACGGTCCATGGGCACAAATAAAGGAAAAGAGACCATATTCTCTAACCATGCTTCGTCAAAAGGAGAACCAAGTCGGACGGTTCATATACAACCTAGAGACTATTCAGGCGTTCCTTCTCATTCCGGTAGAATGCAGATGCAACGTCACCATCAAACAGGAAAGACCCAAGGGTTAAACCAAAAATAGAGCTATGGAAAAATCCTAGTTCCAAGTCTTGACGGTATATATACAACCTAGAGACTATCCCTGTGTCCCCCCTCATTCCAGCAGGGGCAGACACAACAATCAAATAAAAATGAAGTGACAGAAAAATCCTAGCTCCGGGTCTTAATGGAAACATCTAAAGCCAAGAGATCACCCCGACGTTCTTCTCATTCCAGCAGAATGCAGATGCAACATCAACAAAAAACCCAAAGGTCAAAGCAAAAATGGAGTAAGGCAAAATCCTAGCTCCAAGTCTCGATGGTACATATACAACCTAGGGACTATCTTGGCGTTCCCCCTCCCCATTTCAGCAAGATGCGGACGCAGCTATCAAATGAAATTGGTGCAATGCCATATTCCAAGCTCCGGACTTCAATTACAATACATACAGTATAGAGCTCCTACAGATGTTTGCCCCACTTCAGCAAAGAATCGGCGCAACATCGTCAAAGAAAAAAAATGAAGTAAAGGTATATTCGTAGCTTCGGGTCTTAACGGCAATTCATATAAAGCCTAAAAACCGTTAGAGATCACCCCACCCCAGAAGGGTGCGGTTATGACTCATCGGGGCTCCAAATTGAGCCTAATCTCAAGTAAAAAGCATCATGGCAAATTTCTAACGCTTACTCTTCCGACGGTAATATGAACTAAGGAGATTACTTGAAGACGTCTTGTCCAACCCCCGAAGAGATTAGAGACAGACAGTCGTGGGGCTACTCAAACAGGGGCTTAAAGACTGCAAATCAGGGAATACATCAGCCAAAGCGACGGTACCACGGACTAAAACCCTAGTACCACAAACCTAACGGACCCCTGTCATAAAGAATGGGGGTTATCTACATATAACATTAGGAAAAGTTTGCCTGTAAATCCAAAGGAGGTAAACTAAAAACACTCCGAAATGAGTACATAAACTAGAGACTCTGAAATGAGTATATAAACTAGAGATTCCGGAATGAGTGAATAAACTACAAACTTCAAAATGAGTACATAAACTAAAGACTCCGAAATGAGTGAATAAACTATAAACTCCGAAACGAGTAAATAAACCAGAGACTCCGAACCGAGTGAATAAACTACAAACTCCGAAATGTGCATAAACTACTTCGTGCCAGATCAAGATATCAAGAAACAGAAAGGTCGAAATTCTAAAACCTATATGCTATGCATTATTTTACCCTACTTCACTCACGGGGATACCTCCATGAGCAAGGTAGTAGGGGGAAGCATTTGTTCACACCAGACCAATGTTCACCTATATCTAGATGGATATTTGAATGAGAAATTGCATTGAAAGTATGCTCATTTATGCGTGTGTGCGTGCGCGTGCGCCATATATGCGCGCATCATTAGCATTCGTACGCAACAGAAACTCCTGAGGGGAAAGTGAAAAGTAAATGTGCAGTGGCAAGATGCCCACATGGATATGTGCTGGGAGTGAAACATTCAGCGGTCAATAATAAAGAAACATATTTAAATAAACATTTTATTCCAAAGGAAAAAGATTACCAAACACGGGATCGAAAGTACAAGGGTTTACAAAACTATGAATAAAGTTTTCTAAAACCCTCTCAGCCTTCTCCACCATGTAGAAGCGGTGATCTTCCTAATGAGTCGCTCCCTATCGGTCAGCACCGTGCTCATCAGCGAAGGCAGACATGATGGCACACTGAGCCCGTATCTAGCTTAGCAACTGAACAGAGCGATCCCTCAGAGTCTGGATAATCAAATCTGCCACATGAAAGCACTCGATCTTATCCTCTGCTGCGTCGAGTATCGCCGGAGTCATCTCCACTGGATGAAGGGAAATGTTAGCAAGTACGGACAGGAAGATCATCCAGAGCCAAATGGAGCCGATGGGAAGAGGAGACCCTCTACAAGTCAGGAGCTTGTACATCACTGTGTCACATTGGTCATCCGTAAGAATAGGATTCACCAAGCGTGCAACAAAACAAGGAACAATTTCCTCGATAGGCACCACCCATGGTTGCTGACGAGCATGTGGACGGTTACAAACCATAACTCTTGGTCTGTTAAAAATGGTTCTCTCCTTGTGAAGAAGAAGGAAAACATTGCTTCAGATTATAAAGAGAAGCATTTAAGTCTAGGCACAGAAAATGTTGTGTATGGTGGAACTATTTCCAAGTCTCAACAAAAAGGGCATGGGAAAAGAAAGAGTTGACTCATGAAAAGCAGAGCAAGAAGGTGAATTGATTCCTTCGTATCCCATAGCGGCGCCTTATGTGCATACCACGTGAGCGTCGGCGCTAGTTTTAGGTTTAAGTCCTATAGCAGCACCTCACGTGCATGACACGTGAGCGCCGGCGCTAGTTTTTTTTAGGGTTAACTGCTATAGCAGCGCCTCACGTGCATGACATGTGAGCGTCGGCGCTAGTTCTTTTATATAAAAATACCTCATGTGAAGCAAATGTGAGCGTTAGCGTAAAAAGGGGAGGGGGGCTTTGTCATTCATACTTCAAAAGAAATTTATGCATCAGTAATGAGGATGATGATTAAAAAAAGGAAACAAACATCATCAAAATGTGAAACAATCAAAGATCCAACAGTGGATAAAATCCTCCGAACAATTCTCCTGGATATGGGAAAATATTTTCCTAATCTTGTTAAAAACAAGAAGATATATTCTGTGAAACAAAAATCATTGGATCAAAGATCCAACAGTGGATAAAATCCTCCGAACAATTTCGAGACCAATTAAATTAATTGGAATCTCTCAATGAGAGATTTTCTCAAAAAATAATTAGTAATTTGCTTCTACTATATAAAGGATCCCGAGACTTCAAGTCTCAAGGACATAGACATATAGAGAGGAACCCCCATAAGTTTCTGCAAAAAAATACAGAGGGCTCTAAAAAACAACAGAGAATTTAATTCTCAATAAAGAAGATCTTTTCCTCTCAAACCCTAGGTAAAGAAACCACAGAGATCAAAACATCTCCTTTACCTATCATAGCATATCTAATGGTTTAACCCATCTCAAGAACTTAGTTCTTTCTCTGAGAAGGTCTTGTTCTTAAGAATCAAAAGATTCAGAAAAGAACTTGGAAGAAGGAAAAGAGCCTATCCTATAGGAATTAAATTCTCCTGAAAATAGGGTTTAACCCTAAAAATAAACTTAGTTCTTATAAAAGAGGGAAAAAAAAATAAGAACTTGGTTCTTGAAGAAAACTTAATCTTAGATCTTCAAAACAAAAATCTTGGTGATCATTAATAGTCAAAATGTCATTAACAGAGGTTCAATCTCTGAAAAAGAAAAGAACTTAGCACCTCACGTGCTTCCCACATGGGTGCCCACAACAGCGTCCTGCGTCTTACATGAAAAACACGCAGGCACCCAAAGCAAAAAGCCAGCGCCTCACGTGAAATACACGTGAGCGCTGAATAAAAAGTGCTTAGCACTTCATATACAGCCAAAACGGTTAAATCCTTAGCACTGATTGGGCAGTGCCTAGCGCCTCACGTGAAACACACGTGGGCGCTCAACAAAATAAATGGGATAGCGCCGCACGTGCTCCTCACGTGGACGCCATATAAAAAGTGCTTAGCACTATATATATATATATATATATATATATATATATATATTCAGTCAACATGACTAAGTGCTTCGCACTAATTAGGCAGCGTCCATAACTGAAGGTTTCACATGATACCTATATGAGCACCCGAGCTTCAAACAAATGCTTAGCACTTTTGTATAAAAAGGGGGCTGAACAAATAGAGCCCAAATAATTGCTTAGCACTTTTGAACAAAAGAAAAAAAAGGACTGAGCAGACTCAACCCAAATTGGCTAAAGCCTTTCTGAAAAGTTTTCTTACAGCTGAGCCCAAATGCTCTGTTGTTAAATTTGAAATAAAAACGATCCTTAAAATTTTGCTAAATTGATCTTAGTCTTAAATAAGACTAACGTATTCTTAGTTAAAAATAAATTGAGCTCAAATACTCATATATTTAAGTTGATCTTAATCTCAAACTAGATTAACGGTCCTTAAATAAAAATAAAATATTTTTGAACTAAAGGAATATATAACATAAGTTCAAAACCCAAATCTAAAATATACGGATTTGGACTAATCTAAGCCCTACGGGCGACGACATAAATTAGTCACCGTATACAATCCACGGACAACCAAAACAAATAAAATACACACGACACGAAGTGAACTGCTGGAGAAGGAGAAAGTGGTTATCGCAACGCGGTAACGTAACTAACTGTAGGGGCTTGCGCCTGCAGAGAAGAGCGTCCCCACAATCAATAACCCCTCATAAATGAGGGGGAATCTAATAAAGTCACGATACAACGGTCGCATCTATCCAAAACTTCAATATATTATGTAATAAATCAACTTGGTATTTTCGGAGAGGTGGGTGGATATGTCCAAATAGCATCTGCCCTCAAATTCAGGCAAGACATCCCAACGTTTCAGTCCGGTCTTTCAGCGGTGAACAGGGACTTATGTCCGGGTTACCCATGATCTGCAAGCCTATTCCTGCTATTTCTTTATATTGTGACAACATGGCCACAATTGAAAGAATTAAGAGTTCAAAGAACGGCCACAAAACAAGGAGTCATATCCAAGTAAGAACTAAGACTGTGAAACAATTTATGAAAGAAGGGGTGATGGTTGTGGACATTGTTAAGTCTAAAGACAACACAGCAGATCTCTTTACTAAAGGACTTGAGTTGTCACTAGTCATCGACGATAGCAACCCTACCTATCTGAGCAGAGATCCCACGAAGTAGGTTCAATATGGTAATAACAAGCTGTTGGGTAAATTGAACACCTAAAATAAATTGATACTATTGTATCTGAGTCTATCACCTGACAAACCTGGAGGATATTGTATACTGCTAGTATAGTGAGAGTATTTGATTCTGAATGGGATCAAGTCATTTTGACTAGACATGAGCAGTACATCTCTGGAGATGCCCAACTATATGAATATAGGTTTTCCTTAGCACCAAGCTTAGGGTTTGTAAGCATCAAATATGCCACAACAAAAAATTTAGGGGGTGCTAGCAAACATCCTAGGAATTGAACTAGAAAACTAGGGTAACAAAACTTTGTAATCAAACATTACTTAAGAAGTGAACAAGAATACAACCTTTGTAGACCGGTCCTTCACTTCAATAGCTCCATATAGTAGTCCCTTCTTTCCAAGTAGTGATCTTCCGGACTCTTGCATGGTTTCACAAGGTGAAAGAAATGAGCTTGCGTGAAGTCTTCGAGACCGAAGATGATCTACGTCGAGGAGACACTAACCCAGGCTATTACTTTACTAATGAGAGATTAGTGAAGCTACCACCCTATACTAAAGTGCTAATCTAGTAGAGAATGATGAAGTAGGATTTTTGCTCACTTTAGAATTGATTTTCTCACTAATATTTCTCACTTGCACAAAATCTAGATAGCTCTTGAGCTTGAAGAAGAAGATAAAAAGAGATAAAGTTGTGGGAGTGAATGGCAACCATGGGTGAGAAAATATCTAATATCACTCATGTAGAGACTTAACCATGAGTTTAGATAATGGTTGGGTTAACAAATATCTAGTATAAGACAAAACTAATGGACTAAGTCAATAGTTCTCCATGCTTCTCAAAGCTTCATGCCATGTGATAAATTTCCAACTAATAATTGAATTACAATAAATAAATAAACCCTACATTATCTTTATCATTGTGTAAGTCTCATACACCCATATTGCATGTATCATCAACCATGACACATATTAAAACACAATTAATATATATCACATATATATTAAGTGTGCACATGTGAGAAAAATAAATGCTTAAGTGGGCTAATATTAGTTAATGTAAACTAATATATCAAATATACAATTATACACTAAATTATCAAATCAACACTTGATTTAATAATCCGGCTATATCTCATATAACCGACTAATATTATTTGTACCAACTTATCAAATCAACACTTGATTCGATAACCCGGCTATATCACATATAACCGTCAGATACAAATATCGCGAGAATAGAATACGGTATCATATACTCGTATTAATTTCGGTCCTGCACATATCACATATGTGCTCCTACTTCATTTTGCCTGAGCCAGTAAAACCTCTGTGTAGGACTCTAAAGACTCGTCAATACTCCGACAGTAAGTGATGATCATATCAAGCACCCACAAGCCGTCAGCGGTACTACCTGGACGTAACGGCTACCCGGGTATTGAGCGATCAGAAGATCAACAAGCAAGCCCGCTCTAGCTCCTGTAAAGCCTGTCAGTAACACTACCGTAAAGTCCGGTCTCTTAGTCTAAGATGTCGCATATCCAGTCTAGGGGTGGTAAACGTCAGACCCCAATAACTCGATAAGTCATACCGATACGAGGCTCATAACGGGTCGAGAAACTACTGATAACACTTACCAGTAAATCTCTAAATCAGCCATGACCAGGGACTTCCAGTTATAGCCAATCGAGCACAGCACGACATCTACCCCAATACCGGGAGAGACGAAATCCCCTCCTATCGCTCATTGCCTCCATGTGACTCGGGACTGTACCTAAAAACCACCGTTTTGCACGTCCTCTTGAACGTGGTAAGGTGGAAATCAAAGCATAGTGGGAATCATACAAGACTCTATGACGATCTCGGGTCTACAGACTAACCTGTACCAGTGTCACCAGAGAACTGCTATCTGACGTCAGGTATAATACCATCTAGGAGTTCTCGGCGAGTCCGTCCAGTGTACCCAGTCTCCACTAAGCACCCGTATACCATCTCTGATGTCAAACACCAATGGATATGTGATCATCCATCGCTCATCTCATGGGTCGAGAAGCGTATACGCTAGTCTACTATGGTATATCGATGCCCTGTCTCGATACACCCACGACTAGGAACATTAAAGGATGAACTTATGGACTACCATGGCCCCACTAGTATGATCTGCATCATAATCCTGGTAGTCAAGTACACATCCTAAGGCCTTTACCAACATGTAACCATGAGACAGTATCAAGAGACAAGTATACATGTTAAGATAAAGAGCAACCAGATAGCATACTATAATGTCGAGCAAGAAAGTCCTCTCTATATATGTCCAAGCATCCACTATAATATACATCATATGTACAATAATGGCCTCAAGAGCATACATACAACTAACAATGAATGTTATTGTGTGGCCACAATTAGAGGAAATGGGTTATTCCTCAAATATATTCATGAATCGGGATAAGGATGTATGGCCATAATGCATCAAAACCTAAAGATTACTATTATAGTCTGTAGCATGTTGTTACCAATGAACACCACTACACTAAAGGGTCAAGTTGAAGACTCAATTTCACTTCGTCCCTGTGCTGGTAAAATTGGATAACTAAGGTGATGGTTCAAACCGGAAGGTACCTTCACTGAAAACATGTTACAAATCGCTTCTGAACTTTCATTTATAAAATTATGGGGGATTGTTGAAATAAATTGGAATGAATGAGAATAATAAATTAAAGGGGGATTTAGTTGCAAAATATTTTATGGATAGATACCATATTTATGGTTAGATTCCATAGATGAAAGTAGTTGTCATAATTAAAGTTTGAAAAGATATCTTCTATATGGTTGGTTTCCATGGTTTACAATATTGACTTAATTAATTAAATACAGTTAGTGGAAGCTGAAAAGCCTGATTGTTTAATGCAATTAATGGAGAGCTATTAAGTGCATGTTAAATATATTTAGTGGAAGCTGAAAAACCTGATTGTTTAATGCAATTAAGAGAGGGCTATTAAGTACTTGTTAATTACATTTAGTGGAAGCTAGAAAGCCTGGCTGTTTAATATAGTTAATGGAGGGCTATTAAATGCAGTTAGTGGGAGATGAAAAGCCTGATAGGATATTGAACTCCCCTATATGCGCCTATAAATAGGTGCATTTCTCATTCCAAATATATTGAGAAAGAAAGAAAGAGAATACAATCTTTTCTCTGAGTTTTTCTAGTTTTGAGTTCTAAAGTTTAGGCTATCTGAAGTATCTTTCGAAGTGCTATCTGCAAGTGTGCTGTTGGCTGGAGCTGTCTGATCCAACGAAGAATATTGCAGGATTCAGCGCAACAGGTTTGTAGGGAACTATTTTTTCAAGGCTAGTTTTCCTCAAAAAACGATTCAGTTCATCTGGTTGTTCTGTAATCTGTAAAATTACTTTGTTGTTTAACTTTAGTTAACTGATTATGTTTATTTCTATTGTTTGTTCCTAATCGGTATGTTATGCTTTCTTAAATTGGATCTAATAACTGTTGTGATAATCAGTCTCATTTCATTACATAATTATATGTACACCTCTACTATCTTTCCAACAAATTTGATATACCTTGTACCTATGTTTTAACTATTAAACCATAGGAATCATCTTCCAAGAAAATTGATAAAAGATAATCTTTTACTGTTTTCTTCATGCTCCTCCAAATGCTCTGCAGAGTAGAAGAGTACTACTTTAAACCCCAAGAATTAAATATGTACTGTGATTTGTGAATTCTCACACCTTAGTTGCTATATGCTAAGAAAAATTACATAAGAAAAATTACATTATTCCTAATCACTAAAGTTCAATTAATAATTGTTTATTTTACATTATCCCCCATGCTTCATGTTTGCCAAAAATTGTTTGTATATTCAACTAAGGGCTCAAAATGTATATTTAAAAACCATTTGATCCACTACCCAGTTGAAGTTGGTCCCAAGAAATATGAAACAAAGATAAGTGAAGAGAACAAACTACAAAAATCCTGCTTCTCTTCAGAATCTTTGCTCCCATTTTTGGGAGACTGAGCCATGAGTGATAAAAAAATGGAGTTAAGCAATAATTATTTCAAAATTTACATGTAGGACAAGCACATTCCACAACTCTTTGAACGTGTAGACAATGTGAAAAGTTAATGAACTATGAAGTATGAACCCTCCACTACATTAAGACTGATTGGATGATGTAAATGATTTCTGCCACATCATATTTTTCCCTTTTATGGAATAATATGGCCAAATCTGATTCAAACCGGGGCTCCTGCTCAACTACTAAAAGGTTTTACCATTGTTCAGGGCGTCTATCGGGTCGGGCCCGAGTTTTCCAGGCCTAGGCTCGGCCCGAATCCCCCAAACCCGATCCCAGCCCGGCCCGAGGCCCGGCTCGGGCCGGCCAAACCGGGCAGCCCGGTTTTTTAAAAAATGATTTTTTAAAAAATAATTTTAAATACTTTTAAAGGAAAATTTTTACGTTTATGAATTATTTTTTGGAAATTTTTTAACCCGAACTTCGTGTATGTCTCGGGACAGATCTAGATATTTTATTGATTAAATTTTTTTTTTGAGGGGAGCAAACCTTACCCTCATACAATTGCCAAAAAAATTAAAAATACAATTCATAAAAAAAAACTAACTGGTGAGCTGCTATCGGTCTTTACTCTTCATCGGTGTCAGAGTCTTCAATACTCTTAACGTGTTATTGTCTACCTTCTGCATCGAACCAATATTTTTGGCACGCTACAATCATCAATGCGTCATCTAACGGTCGCTCTCTTATAGCTCAGAACCCTGTTATCTGCACTAAAAGCAGACTCTGAAATTTCTGTGGAAATCAGAGTTGTTAATTAATCACGAGCCATGACAAAAAGCACAGGATACATGTGTCCATGTGTTTTCCACCAATCCAAAATATCAAGATTATTTATTTGATCCACGGTGAGAAAATTACTGAAATCATTTTTACAAATACATTGTAACCTCATTATAAACGGAAGAAGTAGAAACGGTTGTTCTTTGTTTTTCTGCTGCAAAAACTGAAATATTCTTTTTTTGGAAGTTTGCCGTGAAGAGAAAGATAAAGAAAAAGTTCTGTTTTGACTGTGTTGTGCATCATATATAACATACAAATCATGCAAATAAGAATCTAAAACATATTTATAATCTCCTTTATCGGTATCTAAGTTTTCATGGTATCCATCTAATAAAAAAATAAATTATCTTTTTTAAGTCTATGATAAAAAACAGAAGCTAAACAAAATTATACAGGAAATTTTAGTCAATATTTATTCAATTTCGTAATCATGCTATGTAATATTCCAGCAAATCCATTTTCAAGGTCAATTACATGCACATTAATAATTTTACAAATATAAAATAATTGTTCTACTGCTAAACATGTAGTAGAATAATAAACACCAGATAAATATTTAGTTGCATTGTAAAATATATCTAAAAATCTCAAAACATATTCAAAAACAAGACAATAATAATGCTCTAAATTATTATTAGGCATTTATTCCATATAAAATAAAATAATAGGCTTCCAATATTTTAAAACACGTTTCAATATCTCATAAGTGGAATTCCTCCTCATTAGAATGTTGAATTTGAAATATCTAAATTTTAAATTTAACTAGGCACAAGTTTTGTTAAAATTTGTTTTTGGGTCTAGAGCTTTCAATAAACATAATTGCATCTTTAAGTTTAGCTAATGAGAATCAATTATACTAAAACTATATTGCACAATTAAATTTAAAACATGGCATGCACGTCCTTGATGAAATAATTCTCCATTCAAAACATGATTTAAATTATTTTTTAAAATTGCTATAATAGAATTATTATTAGTAAGATTATCAAAACTAACTGAAAATATTTTATTTTGAATATTATATTCACGTACAGTAGTCAAAATACAATTATTTATATTATTTCCACTATTTGGATGCTCAATTTTTGAAAAACCAATAATTATTTTATGTAAAAACCAATTACTATTAATGAAATGTGCAGTAACACAAATATAACTCATACACCAATTTGCAGTCCGAACATGATAAGTTAATGCAATTTTACTTTTAAGATTTGCAAAAATATCAATCAAATTGGCTTTGTCATCAAGATTTTTTTTTATAATATCACTTCTACGTGTTGTTCCGGGTACTCTTTGAAATGCTGGATTAAATGCATTTTTTACCATTCTATCAAATTTTTCTTTTCCGGAAAATAAATGTTTGCTCAGCATGTATGACATATCTTGCAAGTTCTCTTCTATTAGTATCTTACGAATAAGAAAAACCGGTTAAAGAGTTAGATGACGTATTTAGAGTCGTCTGCCAAGAATCTGTTTTTTCATGTTTGATTAAATATCATTTTAGGCGGGTAGTTCCATCTGAAGTGGCAAAAATAAAATCTGCTTGGTAATGAGTACAAACTGCCCGCTCGCCTTTACCTGCAATTGTTTGTGCTACAAAATGTTTCCAAATATCAGAAGTTTTTAGTTCTTTTATCTTTAAAGACAGAAGCTCTTGCTTCAGGAACTGTAGGTGCAGGAACTTTTTTAGAGACATAACTTTGTGACGTAGGCGGTATCTCATAATTAGAAAATTCATAGTTAGAAGAATAAGAATCAAAATTAGTTTGCAGTATATTAATTGATCTATGTCCCTCTTGTGAATTCATATTAATTTGAAAAGAACGTCTCTGTAAAGATGAATCACCCCTGCCATCTTATGAAGATGCACCGGACATTCTTAATTAAAAATATTTGTAAGAGAGAAAAGGAGATAATAAAAAATATACAAGAAAAATATATAATCAATACAAAAAAAACCTGATTCCAAATAACATAATCAAATTTGTGGAACTGAAGTGAAGATTGATACTGCAGAAATGAAGATTATGTGACTGCAAACTTAACAGTAAACTTTTAGAAAATTAAATAGATATATTGGGAGATTGAAAATTTTGTTGTTGTGAATTGTGAGAAGAATGAGAAGTGTAGAGATGTATTTATAGAATTCTGGATTAGGGTTATAGAAATGTATAATTTTGAGTGGGGGTTTAGATGAATTTTACAAACCCACTTTAATTCAAATTTTATTTAAAATACCCCACCCTTTTATTAAAAAACCCACCCCCATTTAAAAAAACCTCCCAATACATTGACCGGCCCAAACACCCCATAGCCCACCAAGACCAAACGACCAAATTTGAATTTGAATTTGGCCGGATCGGGCCTGGCCGTCGGGCCACCAACAGCTGGCCCAGGCCCGGTCCGTTAGACACCTTGAACCATCGTGTTGTAGTGTAACTCATATCTCCATCTCTACTTTTATAACCACAAAACTTGAGGGTCCCAAATTGATTTCAATTTGATAGTCTAACGTAGACTCAAATAATACCACATCATCAGTAGAAAAAATTAATGTAGAGATTTTTTAAATAATTAGTTAATAAATTCAATCATCAACTTAATCATTTGTAACCATACAATCATATTTAATGATCTTAAATAACTATTAGTTATGAGTTATTTTTTAAAACAAATTAATCACTCTCACCATGTAAGTTTTAATCTTCTCTAATTTTTTTGAATTCAAACTAAAAATTTAAACATAATTTTTATTTGAACGCATGCATCGCATGTGTAAGATACTATTATTTTATAAATACAATTATCAACTAAATCAGTTATAACTATACAAACATCTCTACTGATCTTAAATAAATACTAGTTACATTATGAATCATTTTGAAACAAATTAATCACTCCCACCACGAAAGTTTAAATTTCTCTATTTTTTTTGAATTCAAACTAAATAATTATGGGATTCTTACTAAATAAAACCCCACATACTTCGCTCATTACTGCAAAGTCCTTCCATACTTTATATTTACTTAAAAGACCCTTTATACATTTAAATTGTACTAAAAAGCCCCTCAACGGTCCACAAAGAAAAACATTTTAGCATCTCTCATTATTCCGTTAGGAGGTTAACGGTGAGTATCGGGAAAAGGTTCTAAAACCTTCTCGGCCCCTCTTTTTTTTCCAAATTTCCAAATTTTACTTCTAAATTGCTTTTAGGATTAGAGTTTCAATAAAAAAAATCTCTCAAATTGATCATGAAAATCGGCTCGCCTTTCTCAACCTTATTCAGCAACAAGTTTATTGAGTGTCGCCGTCTCTTCACTTGCAAGCTTCGAGTTCGTAGGCACTTCATTTGAAAACAATTTCTTTAGTTGAGTCAAATCTCAATTTTCAATTAAATGAGGATGTGGATTCTTTTTATGGAAGAAGGACCTACCTAAATATATAGAATATAAGAGAGCTGCTTAAGCATAAGTTTCAGCTCTATCTTTCGAACGGGAAGCTGATTTTTTATGGAAAACTACTGAAAGGTGCTTTTTAGTACAATTTAAAAGTATAAGGGGTCATTTAAGTAAATATGAAGTATGGTGGGATTTTTAGTAATTAACAAAGTATGAGGAAGAATTTTAGTAAAAACCCAAAAATTAAACATATTTTTTATTTGAACACATGCATCACACGTGCAAGATACCACTATAATTAAACTGCATCAATTTGAATCAAAAGCCGATAACCATGATCATCAAGCTACCTGGGTTACTCCTAAATCACTTTTTGGTAGCTATGAATATCCCCTGCAACCCAAAATAACAAAATTTTGGGATGCATTTTCTACAATAAATGTTGCATTACTATTTCAGAACGCACATTTCAACGGTTTTTAGTCAATACTTTTTCCGTTCATAATTACTTGTCCTTTTAGATTTTTGCACAGCAATTATGATATGATTTAAAGTCTATTTGAAAAAAATATTATAATATTGTCATCCTAATTCATCTTCCTTAATTACCTTCATATTAAATGAATGCTGTTTAATTTTCTTTGGAACCTTGTGCCAATACTTTTTAAATGAGATTAGTTTAGATATTTTACAAAAACATAATAATTAATATGGTAAGAAATTGCATACCATTTACCGTTATATCATAAAAGGACAAGTAATTTAAGATAAAAAAACTTCCTAAAAAGACAAGTAATTATGAACATGACGACTAAGTGAATATTTACTACTTTAATTCATATCTTTATTTTTCTACTATTATAACTAGAAAGGACATGCGGCTTATTGTCCATTTTTCCAATAAAAAATTTCAAAAATGCAAAAAGATTTCTTAAATTTATTCTAAATCCTAAAGTTGTCCCCATCATCTTTCTCTCCATCTTCCATAAAATAAGACATGCATGCACCAAGAAAATTAAAACCGAAAATTATACATAATAACCTTAACATTTATCAATTTATACATGTTTCTTTTAATAAATACTGATCTTATATCTTTCAGGTGCGCATAAACATCCAGTACTTATACTGAGAAGGGTGACATCATACCAAATCACATATAAATATATAAATAGTATTCCAATTTTTCCTAATCCACACATAAATCACAACTAAAAAATCCAATTTCATGTATTGCAAACATTAGTTACATCGCAGGAAGTTTGCAATACTTTATAAATGTTTCTTGTCATTCAAAAAATCATATTTGCAATGGATTGTATTTCCAAATTGTTGGGATAGAGAAGCCGATACACGGAACAACGCTTACGACAAACCAATCACGCGATAAACAACACCGCAATTAACAACGAAAGTACAAATTAATAACGATGCGAGAATAAGTAAATAAGAATAAAAAACCAAACAAGAGAAGAATTTGTTAACGAGATTCACCCACCGTATAACTAGTCTCCGGCAAAACGGAATCTGTAATATCCACTATAATCTTGAATCAAGTACACCACGAGCAAACCTTAGGAGATTTTTCTCAAATCTCTCTAAATTTAAGCTCTTGCTCTCTCATACAATAATCTCTCTTCTATTTGGCCATACATAAAACATATAAGAGGTTCTTATTTATACACAAACAAATTTCTTAATTAAAAAACTAACATAATTAAGAAACTATTATAAGACACTCCTTTATTAAGAAACTGCCATAATTATGAAACTGCCATAAAACATTCCTTAATTAAAAACCTTTGGTTTGGGTAAAATCTGATATAGCTTATGTGCACGTCCAGACATCTGCGAAGTTTCTCCATAATTTCAACAATCTCCTACTTGGAGATACTTCAGCCTTGATTTCCAACGCTAGTAAACTTCACACAACTCCGCTCTACTCTCTTCTTATCAGATTTTCATGGGAAGGTTTACTAAGCTGCAACAGAGATCCAGCTTATCTCTATCTACAATCTTAGTGAACATATCCGCCAGATTCTTTTCTCCCGTGATTTTCTGCAGTGTCAACTCGCCCTCTTCTACCGCTATGTGTATGAAGTGGTATTGTACCTTGATGTGTTTCTTCCGAGAGTGATATACCGCATCTTTGCCAAATGTATTGCACTTTGGCTGTCGCTCCACAAGGTATTGAAGTCTTTTTTTTCCCTAATTCTTCAAGTAACCCTTGCAACCATATCATCTCCTTGCTAGATTCCATGATCGCCACGTATTCAGCCTCCGTAGTGGGTAATGCTATCACCTTTTGCAATTGAGAGACCCAACTCATCGTTGTTCCACCAACCATGAATACATACCCCGTCGTGCTCTTCCCACTATCTCGATCTCCCGATTAATCCGCATCAACGTAACCTTGTACTTTTAAAGAGTCACCTCCGAAATATAAACGGTGACTTGACATACCCCTTAGATACTCAATATCCACTTCACCGCATTCCAATACTCCTTTCCTGGGTTTTGCATATACCTGCTAAGAGCTTCCACTGCATATACAATATCTGGTCTCATACTCACCATCGTATACATCAAACTCCCCACCGTAGATGCATAAAGCACGCTTGTCATCTCATCTTTCTACTCTTGAGTTGTCGGGCACAACTCCTTGCTGAGTTTGAAATACTTCGTTAAGGGCGTACTCACCGGTTTTGATTTGTCCATATTGAACCACTTCAAAACCTTCTCGATGTGTCCCTTTGCGATAACCACAACTTCCGCTATTTTCTATCTCTCACGATCTTCATGCCCAAGATTTGCTTTGCCGCTCCCAGATTCTTCAAAGAGGATTTCTCAGCCATCATTTTCTTCAAACTGTGAATTTTCTCGAAATTCGGACCCGCTACCGACTCGTCCTTGAAAGTCTAAATATACACGCAGTGATCTAATCCACAATGCACAAATCTCGTCTCCAACATAAAATGATTGAATTTGAGATACCACTGCATAAGAGCTTGCTTGATGCCATACAAGCTCTTTTGCAGCTTACACACCGTATTTTCTTCCCCTTTACTTTGTATCACGGTGGCTGCATCATATAAATCTCCTCCTCCAAATCTTCACGAAGAAACGCAATCTGTATATCCAGCTGCTCTAAGTGCAAATTCTCCACCACTACGATACTGAGAATCACCTGAAAAGATTTTATCTTCACGACTGGGGAAAAATCTCTTGATAGTCAATTCCTTACTTTTGTTCATATCCTTTGACCACCAAGCGAGTCTTGTACCACTTCACACCATTAGCTTCATCTTTAATTCTGTACACTCACCTATTCGGCAATGCTTTTTGACTCTTTGGTAGCTTCACTAGATCCAACGTACGGTTTTTCTTCAAAAAACCTATCTCCCCGTTCATAACTTGCTCCCACTGCTTCCTAGCACTGTCGCTTGTTGCTTCTTCATGGAATTCGGGCTCCCCTGAATCTGTGTACAATACGAAGTCAGTCACAAGTCATTCAGGTAACTGCCTATCTCGTGTAGATCTCCTCAGAACTGATACATGTGGTTGCTGAACATGGTCACCAGTTTGTTCTTGAACCTGATCCTGCACCATTGCTTCCTCCACGTTCTGATCTCCACCTGTAGATACCTGAATACTCTCTTAAGTTCCGTCCAACTTGACGAACTCCGATACCACACCATCTTTAGCTTACTTCTCTTCTTTGTACAAGTGCTGCTCATCAAAGACAACGTTCCGGTTTCGTATTGTTAGGAATATGCATGCCTTAGAAGCCATTATTGTATATTATAGTGGATGCTTGGACATATATAGAAGGGACTTTCTTGCTCAATATGATAGTATGCTATCTGGTTACTCTTTATCTTAATATGTACATGTGCTCTAGTTTACTATTTCACTAATATATGTTGATAAAGCCCTTAGGATGTTTTGCTTGACTACCAAAACTATGATGTAGATCATACTGGTGGGGCTTGTGTAGTCCACAAGCACATCCTTGAAGTGTTCCTAGTCAAGGAAGTATCGAAACAGGGCATTTGATATTCCAGAGTAGACTAGTGTGTATGTTTCTTAACCCTGTATGGGGCAATGGTTGATCCCACAACCATTAGTGTTTGATATCAAAAATTGTACACATGTGCTCATTGGAGAATGAGTACACCGAACAGACTCGACGAGAACTCCTAGATAGTATCTTACCTATCGTCAGATAGCAGTTCTCTGGTGACGGTTGTACAGGTTAGTCTATAGACCCGAGATCGTCAAAGTGACTTGTTTGGTTCCCACTGTGCTTTGATTTCCTCCCTACCACGGCTCTATTGAGTCATGCAAACAGGTGGTTTTTGGGTACAGTCCCGAGTCACATGGAGGCGGCGAGCGATAGGAGGGGTTTCGTCTCTCCCGGTATTAGGAGTTGATGTTGTGCTATGCTCGATTGGTTATAACAGCAAGTCCCTGGCCAGGGCAGATGGGATTTACTGATAAGTGTTATCAGTAGTTTCTCGATTTGTTGTATGCCACACATCGGCATGACTTATCGAGTTTTTGGAGTCTGACGATTCCACCCCCCAGACTCGATATGCGACATATCAGACAAAGAGACCGGACTGTACGGTAAGTGTTGCTTATAAACTCTACGGGAGTTTGGACAAGTTTACTTGTTGATCTTCTATTCATTCAATACCTAGATAGCCGCTACATCCAGCTAGTACCACTGACAGCTTGTAGGTCTTTGATTTGATCATTACCTACTGCTAGCGTATTGGCGAGTTTTTAGAGTCCCGCATAGAGGTTTCGTATCTCAAGCGAAACGAACTAGGGCATGTATGGAGATATGTGCGGGAGCTTGATTAAATACGAGTATATGATACCGTATTATAATCTAGCGTTAATTGATATTAGCCAGGTTATATATGATATAACCGGATTATTGAATAAAGTGTTGATTTAATAATTATATATATATATATATATATATAAACTAATATTAAGCACACTTAAGATTTTCTTCTTTATATATATATATATATATATATATATATATATATATATATTCATTTGTGTGATACATGGAATATGGATGTATGAGAATCACATAGAGTTGAGGATAAGAAGATAAAGATTTCTTATTTGAATTTAGGAAAAGAAACAATGATTCATTTCTTTTAGAACCTTAGAGATGGCATAACTCATTATTCTTTTTCTTTAGTTGATATAAATTTATCTTTGGTCATTATCCTCAATACACTTGCTCATTCTCATAAGATGGCATGACTCGTTTAAGATATGGTAAAAGGCAAAAGCCAGACAAACTCGAAGCACGATCAGTTCTTTGCAAGTTTGTGGGATATCTTAAGAATTCTCTAGGGTATCTGTTTTACGACACAGAGGAACAAAAAGTGTTTGTTTCTCAATATACCACATTTTTGGAAAAAGAATTTCTTATTAAAGAAATTAGTGGTAGTGCAGTAGAACTGGATGAAATTCTAGAAACACAAACTACAGCTGAGAATTTGATAGAACCAGAAGATTCAATAGTCCTCGATGAACCCCAGCCACTCCGCAGATCTAGTAGGTTTTCTCACCCATCTGAGAGATGCTATGGTTTTCTCATAGACGGTGGGAGTGAGGATTGCATCATGGAAGATGATGAACCGAATTGTTTCGAGTAGGCCATCACAAGTGGGGACTCTTTGAAATGAATGGATGCTATGCGATCTAAGATGGAATCTATGTACACCAACAAAGTATGGACTTTGGAAATTGCTCCTGAAGGGGTGAAACCCATTGGGAGCAAATGGATCTTCAAGAAGAAAATTGGTGTAGATGGAAAGGTTAAGACTTTCAAAGCTAGACTTGTAGCAAAAGGTTTTCTTCAACGACCAGGTGTTGACTATGACGAGACTTTTTCTCCAGTGGCTGTGCTTAAATCTATCAGGATCTTACTTGCCATTGCTGCACACCATGACTATAAAATCTGGAAGATGGACATCAAGACCGCTTTTCTAAATGGTGATTTAGAAGAGAGCGTGTATGTGATACAACCAGAGGATTTCGTAGACGGTGGGAGCAACGGAAAGTTGTGCAAGCTGCTTAAATCAATTTACGGATTAAACCAGGTATCGCGAAGCTGGAACATCTGTTTTAATGTAGCAGTCAAAGAGTTTGACTTCATAAAAAATATAGATGAACCATGTATATATAAAAAGGTAGTGGAGAGTAAGGTTGTCTTCCTCGTATTGTATATGGATGACATACTCTTGATAGGAAATGATATTCTTATGCTGCACTTGGTCAAACTCTTCCTATCATAAAATTTCTCCATGAAAAATCTTGGTGATGCCTCCTACATCCTGGGGATAAAGATCTAAAAAGATGTTGGGATTATCCCAATCCAGATATATAGACATCATACTAAATATATTTAGTATAGAAGATTCCAAGTGTGGTAACTTACCCACTTTCTCAGGAATCACTCTCTCCCAAGACTGATTTGGAAAGGGCTCGCAAGAATGTGATATCCTATACTTCTGCAGTTGGGTCTATCATATATCCGATATTATGCACCAGACCAGATGTAGCTTATACACTTAGTATAGTAAATAGGTATCAATCAGACCCAGGAGAGAAGCACTGGATAGCAGTGAAGAACATTCTTAAGTACTTGCAAACATATTCACAAATTTGTCGTTCGGGTATAATTCGGCGAGGTCGAAAATTCGGATTCGGAGAATTATTCGGAAAAAATCGGCAGGTATTCGGGAAAGATTCGGTAAGTGTTCAGGAAATGTTCGGGAAGGATTTCGAGCAAGAAATTAATATATGAGACACTAGGTTTTGATTTTGTGAATTATTTGCTGTTTTTTGAATTATTCGCTATTTTTTCACATAATTCGGGAATAATTCGCGAATTATTCGTGAATTATTCGGCCCGCCGATTAATTCGGCGATTAAGTCGGCTGATCAAACATTCGAGAATTATTCGCGAATTCGGCAAATAATTCGCGAATTATGTGACTATACTTGCAAATGACTAAAGATATGTTCTTGGTGTATGGTAACGGAGAACTCCAGGTGGAGTCCTTTACCTATTCGAGCTTCCAGAGTGATAAGGATGACAACAAGTCTGTCTCGGGTTTCGTCTTCACCCTCAACGGAGGGGCGGTATGTTGGAAGAGTTCTAAGCAAGATACCGTTGCAGACTCGACGATGGAGGCTGAATACATCGCTGCTAACGATGCTGCCAAAGAGGCTGTCTGGATGAAGAAGTTTATCGCTGAACTTGGTGTGGTTCCATCCATTGTTGATCCAATACCTTTGTATTGTGATAACAATGGAGCTGTGGTTTTGGCCAAGGAACCCCGGTCCTATCAGCGATCCAGACATATTCTGAGGCAGTATCACCTAATCCAGAAGATAGTTGATCGCCGCAAGATCGAGATCAGGAGAGTTGACATGAAGGAAAATACAGTGGATCCACTCACGAAGGCTCTTCCCTAGACGCAGTTCGAGAGACTTTTTGGGATGTTGAGTATGAGATACTACAACAACTGGCCTTAGTGCAATTGGGAGATTGTTAGGAATATGTATGCCCTAGAGACCATTATTGTATATTATAGTGGATGCTTGGACATATATAGAGAGGACTTTCTTGCTCAATATGATAGTATGCTATCTGGTTACTCTTTATTTTAACATGTACATTTGCTCTAGTTTACTTTTTCACTGATACATGTTGATAAAGCCCTTAGGATGTTTTCTTGACTACCAAGACTATGATATAGATCATACTGGTGGGGCTTGTGTAGTCCGCAAGTACATCCTTGAAGTGTTCCTAGTCGAGGGAGTATCGAGACAGGGCATCGATATTCCAAAGTAGACTAGTGTGTACGTTTCTTGACCTTGTATGGGGCAATGGTTGATCCTACAACCATTGGTGTTTGACATCAAAGATTGTACACATATGCTCATTAGAGAATGAGTACACCGAACGGACTCGCCGAGAACTCCTAGATGGTACCATACCTATTGTCAGATAACAATTCTCTGGTGACACTTATACAGGTTAGTCTGTAGACCCGAGATCATCATAGTGTCTTGTGTGTTTCCCACTGTTCTTTGATTTCCTCCCTACCACGGCTCTACTGAGTCATGCAAACAGCTGGTTTTTGGGTACGGTCCCGAGTCACATGGAGGCGGTGAGCGAAAGAAGCGGTTTCGTCTCTCCCGGTATTAGGAGCTAATGTTGTGCTATGCTCGATTGGCTATAACAGCAAGTCCCTGGCCAGGACTGATGGGATTTATTGATAAGTATTATCAGTAGTTTCTCAATTTGTTGTAGGCCGCACATCAGTATGACTTATCGAGTTATTAGGGTCTGACAATTCCACTCCCCAGACTCGATATGCGATATATCAATAAAGAGACCGGACTGTACGGTAAGTGTTGCTTATAGACTCTACGGGAGTTTGGACAAGTTTACTTGTTGATCTTCTATTCATTCAATACCTAAATAGCCGTTACGTCCAGCTAGTACCGCTGACAGCTTGTAGGTCTTTGATTTGATAATTACCTACTGCTAGCATATTGGCGAGTCTTTAGAGTCCCACATAGAGATTTCCTATCTCAAGCGAAACGAAGTAGGGAATGTATGGAGATATGTGCGGGAGCTTCATTAAATACGAGTATATGATACCGTATTATAATCTAGCGTTAATTGATATTAGCCGGGTTATATGTGATATAACCGGATTATTGAATTAGGTGTTGATTTAATAATTTAATATATATATATATATATTTATATATATAAACTAATATTAAGCTCACTTAAGATTTTATTCTCTTTATATATATATTCATTTGTGTCATGGTTGATGATACATGGAATACTGATATGTAAGAATCACATAGAGTTGAGAATAAGAAGATAAAGATTTCTTATTTGAATTTAGGAAAAGAAACAATAAGTCATTTCTTTTAGAACCTTGGAGATGGCATGATTCATTATTCTTTTTCTTTAGTTGATATAAGTTTATCTTTGGTCATTATCCTTAACACACTTGCTCATTCTCATCCTCATCTTCACGTATTACCTTCTTGCTTGTGTAATTCGACAGCTGATATCCGAACTCGTCTCCACCAAATCCCATGAAAGCACATTTCATAGACTTGGAGTCAAGTTTACTCCTTTCCGCCTTATCAACCAAAGAATATGTAATATAACCAAATACTTTTAGGTTGGCGTAATCAACCGGTTTACCTGACCAAATTTCTTCCTGAATGCCTCTATCAAGCGCACTTACCAAGCTTCTGCTGATCAAGTACACAGCAGTATCGACAGCTGCTGCCTATAGGAACTTTGGCACATCTGCATCCAAGGTCATGCTCCGCACTCACTCTAGAATCATCATGTTCATCCTTTCAGCAATACCATTCTGCTACGGTGTCCCAGGTATCGTCTTTAACCAATGAATCCCCTTTTGCGAGCAAAACGCCTCGAACACCTGTGTGAAGTATTCCTCTCCATTATCAGACTTAAGACATTTTACCTTGGCCCATGTTTGTCTCTCAACTTGCGCAATCCAGAGTTTAAAGATATCAAACACATCAGACTAATTCTTCCGGCTTGCATCATCAATGAAAGTTACTAAATACCGATTACTTCCATAAGACTCCATCGAGACTGGACACCATACGTCCGTATGCACCATTGTTGGTTATAGTGCCCTCAAGGCAATTATTATAATTGCAAGTAGGCAATTATGATAACTGAAAGAGAATCTATATACGTAGAACAGTCTTACTCGAGATGATAGTATGCTATATGGTTTGTCTTTATCATTATGTGTATACGTTTTGATAAAATTTGTAGGATTATTGCTTGACTACCAGCATTATGATGACGATCATATACATGGGAGTTGGATAGTCCATAAGCACATCCTTAAATGTCCTTAGTTGAGAGAGTATCGAGACCGAACATCGATACTCCAAAGTAGAATAGTGTAAACTTTTCAAGACCCCGACGAGGGGCGGTGGTCGGTCTCACAAGCCATTGGTGTTGAGTCACTTAAGATAGTATACAGGTGCTCACTGGAGATGAGTACACCAGATGGACTCGCCGAGAACTTCTAGATAGTATTATACCTATCGTCAGATGGAAGTTCTCTTGTGGCATGAGTACAGATTAGTCCTTTGACATGAGATTTTTATTTATCTCGTGTGTGTTCCCATTGTGCTTAGATTGCTATCCTACCAAGGCTCAAATGAGTCGTGCAAACAGGTTTTACTTGGGTACAATCCAGATCCACATAGAGGCAATGAACAATCGTCAAGGATTCTTCTCTCCCGGTATTAGGAGTCAATGTCGCGCTGTATTGGTTCAGCCATCACCAAAAATCCTTGGCTAAGATGGATGAGATTTATTGATGTGATATCAGTAGTTTCTCAATGGGTGATGAGCTTCAGACCAGCATGACTTATCGGGTTAGTAGGGGTCTGACGTTATCTACCCCCTAGACTCGGTATACAATTACCTCAGATGAAAAGACCAGACTATACAGAGATTGTCATAGACAGGCTCAGTAGGGGTACGGATGAGTTTGCTCGTCGGCATTCCTTTCGCTCAATACCTGGGTAGCCATTACGTATTGCTAGGGCCGCTGACGTGCTTGTGGTTAAACCCACTGCCAGCGTATTAACGAGTCTTTAGAGTCCCACACAGAGAGTTTTTCCGGTTCAGGCAAAATGATATAGTTGCTATATATTGATACGTGCAGGTGTTCGCTGCCGAAAGATGTGACCGAGACGCTAGGACGTCTGGCCTGAATTTTGGGAGTAGATGCTATTTGGATTTATCCGTCCACCTCTCTGAAAATGCCAAGTTGATTTATGGCACCGTATCTCGGAGGTTTGGATGGATGTGGCCGTTGTAGCAGACTTCGTCAGATCCCCCTCGTTTGCGAGTGGTTTTTGATTGTGGAGACGCTCTTCCCTGCAGGCGCAAGCCCCTGCGGTTAATTACGTTATTGCATCGTGATAACCACTTTCTCCTGCTCCGGAAGTTCACTTCGTGTCGTATGTGTTTTTATTTGTTTAGGTTGCCCGTGGATTGTATACGGAGACTAATTTATGTTGTTGCTCGTAGGGCGTGGATTAGTCCAAATCCGTATATCTTAAATTTGGGTTTGTTTTATTTAAGGATCGTTAATCTGGTTTGAGATTAAGATCGACTTAAATGTATGTGAGCAGTTGGGGCTCGGTTAGTCTTTTGTTAAGAATACGTTAGTCCAATTTGAGACTAAGATCTACTTAACAAGGTTTTAGGATCATTTTTGTTTCAGATCCAACAAGGGAGAATTTGGGCTCTGTTGTCTTAGTTTAGGGACATTTCGGTCCATTATCGCCATTTTGGAGGCGAAGTTCTAATTTGAGGACATCTTGATCTGTTGATCACCATTTTGGAGGTGAGATTTTAGTTTAAGGATGTCTCGGTCCGTTGATCACCATTTTGGAGGTGAGATTTTAGTTTAAGGACGTCTCGGTCCGTTGTCCATCTTGCACGCACGTGTATTTGTTACATGACGGGATGAACAATGATGTTGATATGGAATGTGCCCAATTTGGGGTGCAGTTTGATTTGAAGTGTGCACGTCAATTTTGAAGTGCATCAACGAGTTGTTAGTTGTCGGGACCCGCCACCTCTCTGAAGACGTTGAAAAATTACAACGCATATATCTGAGGTGTGGAAAGATGTACCTTTCAACCAAATCCCATATTTGAGGGAAAAGATGGTGCTACTGTAAACCTAAGGAATGTTAGTCATGTTTGAGACTAAAATTATCTTAGGAGATATAAGATGAGTATCATTTGGGATATCATCAATTAGAAGATCAATAGTCGTATTTGGGACTAAGATCAGTTTGGGAAAACATGAGCACAGGGGCTCGGTTGTTTTAGTATCACAGAGGTTTAACCTCAGAAAACTTTAGCCAATTTGGGCAAAGATTGAGTCTCCAACAGTGCTAAGTACTGAGGAATACAATGCTTACGTGTGTTTCACGTGGGCACTGGATTAGTCTTAAACACTAGAGTTTTATGACGCTCACATGACAAACGTGAGGCACCCCAAATATGGGCACTGCTCTTTGGCATTTATTTCCCCCTCTTTTATATAAGCGCTAAGCGCTTAGCTCTCATGCAAAGCACGTAGGTGTCCCCTTTTCCATTATTGATGCTGGAGTACTGTAGTTTTCTCTTTCTTTTATTTTTTTCTCTTAAACAAATCACGTGTTAAACACGTGAGGAAGTTTTGGTTATTTTCCTCGTTCGTTTGAAGCACTCACGTGGGAAACACGTGAGGCTTCGAAATAGTGCTAAGCACCAATGATTTGGCCTTGGAGATCTTGGATCACTATTTTTTATTTCTTGAAGAACTAAGTTCTTAAAATAGGGTTAAACCCTAATTTTTGGAGGAATTAAATTCTTATGTGTTCCCGTTCTTCTTCTCTCCTTTTTTTATGTAACTTAGTTCTTCTCCCTTACATTATGAATCTTGCAGAGCAAAATCTCCCCGATGAGAATTAAATTCTCAACTTGTGGGAATATTTGCCTCTGCAAATCCCAACCAAAGGAAAGAACCGAGTTCTTAAATGAAGGGTTAAATCCTTAGGGAGGCAAAGGATGGGTGTTTTCTTTTTACCTAGTGTTTTAAGGAAGCAAGTATTTTCTTTGAGAATTAAATTCTCATATTTCTCAAAAGCTCACTGTATATTCTTTTTTTAAGCCTCTGGGGAGTTCTTTCTCTCTACGTTTGTCTCTCCTTTCTTTTTTTTTTCTTTTTTCCTCCCTCTCTCTTTTAAGACTTGAAGTCTCTGGCTTTTTATATAATGGAGAGAAGTTTGTTTGATTCTCCGAAAATCTCTCATTGAGAAATCCCAATTGATTTTGGTCTCAGAATTTATTTGGGGAATTTTACCCACCGTTGGATGTTTGATCCAAAAACTTCTGTTTTACAGAAGATATTGTTCTTGTTTTTAACAAGATTGGGAATATTCTTCCATATATAGAATAAAATTCTATCGAGCGGTGACATTTTAATCACCATTGGATTTTTAATCCAAGAGTGCTTAGTTTAACAGAGTATAATCTTTCTCTGTTTGGAAAGATATAGAAAATATTTTGGATCTTTGATCCATTAATTCTCTGTTTAACAGAAAATATTCTTCCCAATAGAATTTAATTCTTTGTTTAATCACCGTTGGATCCTTAATCCAACGGTTCATTAAGTAGAATTTAATTCTACGTAAGGAGGTGTCCTCACGTGTTTAGCATGTGAGGCTTTATTTAGCCTATCTGTTGTTTGATTGCAGCACCTATATACTTTGCATATAGGCGCTCACGTGCTTAACACGTGAGGCTTTATTTAGCCTATCTGTTGTTTGATTGTAGCGCATATATGCTTTGCACATAGGCGCTCATGTGTCTAACACGTGAGGCTTTGTTTAGCCTATCTGTTGTTTGATTGCAGCGTCTATATGCTTTGCATATAGACGCTCACGTGTTTAACACGTGAGGCTTTGTTTAACCTATCTGTAATTTAATGGCAGCGCCTATATGCTTTGCATATAGGCGATCACATGTTTAACACATGAGGCTTTTCTTAGCCTATCTGTAGTTTAATTGCAATGCCTATATGCTTTGTATATAGGCGCTCATGTGTTTAACACGTGAGGCTTTGCTTAGCCTATCCGTAATTTAATTGCAGCACCTATATGCTTCGCATATAGGCGCTCACGTGTTTAACACGTGAGGTTTTGTTTAGTGGGTAGTTTCCCCCTTTCTTTCTCTTATCTTCTTCTTACTTTTTTATATGGAAACAAATGCCCCCACAGCGTTGCTCTCACGTGGCTTGCACGTCAGTGCAACGCTGTCCACTTTTACAGCCGTTGGATTTCCTAAAGGAACGGGGAGATGAACCGTTCCCATCATGTCTTATAAATACGAGGGCTTGGCTCTTTAGATGGCCACTGTTCCTTCGTCTTCTTCCTTATCCTTCTCTTGAGAATTTAATTCTCCTTTCAAAGCTCAGTTCTCTGCCTGTTGAAATTTCAGAGTTAAACTCTGTTAAAAAAACTCTTTTGGGTAAAGATCTTGAACAACATTTATCTCTTAGAAACAAGAAACCCCTTTTCTCTAATTTTTTCTGGATTTTAAATTCACCATAAGTGCTTTGCTCACTTCTGGAACCGATTTCTTAGAGATCCAAAAAAGCATAATCTTTTGCGTAGTAACCCCAATGTCTTCGAAGATCGGGCATTTCTCCACTGATCTTTGAGAATTTTTGGAATTTTAATTCCATTTTTTCGTTTCCCATCATGGGGTCTCTGGAATTTAATTTCATTGCTTAAAAGGAATTTAATTCCTCAACAAAGAGCTTAACTCTGAAAGATCAAGAAGGCCTTTTGGGAATTGTATTCCCTGATGTTCTCAAGTAGATTTTCATTATAGGATTTTACCCTTATTTCCACAAATTTGAACTTGTTGGGTATTTTAACAGAACTCATTTTTCTTTGAGGATGCCTAGAGTTTGTTTAAACTCCAATTTCTATTTAATGAGAATCCTTTTTGATTCTCACAATGATTATCTTGTCTCATCATTGGTGAGCCGCCATATTGATTTTGTAGGGTCTATTAGTTTTGCAGCCAATGGTCCCATGAAACAAACATCACGTTTTTTTATTTTATTTTATATTATTTTATTATTATATATATTTTTTTAAAATGGGTTTTTTCTTTTCCTTCTTATTTCAGGAACGATGGCCTCACTTCTTGACTTCCCTTACACTCGCTCAGAAGTCGCTTTTCTACAATTGCCATCGGACGAGGATGTTATTGCGATAATTAGGGCACATGACAAGGGCCATACAAGTTTTCTCTTATGGGGGGTGTGATACGGTCATATCATCAGGGGCCGCCATAGCTTTACTTGTGGAGTGCCAACAGAACCCATCCGCTAGATGTCATTGATAGAGTGTCCGCGCACGGCTTATGCGGTGGAAGCGGTTAATTGGACCCCCAGGGCTGGCTTGAGCCGTCGACGACGGGGATACCTTATTAACCTATGATGGCCATTGATATCTTGGGCCGTCGGATATGACAGGGCGAAGCCCGACCCTGGGGGAAGGTATATAAGGTAGGTGTTACCCCGCGCCATCCGGTGGGCTACCTTTCTTGGGCTCGATACATTCTCTCTGCCCAACGCGCACGGCTGCAGAAGGTTGGGTTGTACCAAGCAGTATACACGTCATCATTGTATTATCACGCCCCTCACGTCTGGTGGGTTAAGGCTTTCTTGAACTAATAGAATCTTTCCACAAACACGTTCTTGCTAGGGGATCGCGAAGTCTCGATCTCACTGGAGGAGTTTCGTGAAATTTTAGGGTTGCCGGTCTGGGGAGAGCATTACGAAGAGTTACTGCCTCCTGATGAGTACGTGTTTGCTATAGTGCCCGCTATGCTTGATAGCCTGACGACTGAGAACGTCGTTGATCACAAGCACCCAGGTCTAATCAAGGCCTTGGGTATCTTTGAAAAACTTTTCATGACATCAAAAGGGAATGGTGTCACTTTTGACGCTTTCATTACCTGCTTTCTCCGCGAGGATGTCTTATCCAAGAAGGCTCCAAAATTCACGAAAATTGAAGACCCTTTTGGATTCGGGCTGAAGAAACTGCCGACCAAAGAGGAAGGCCTACCGCGGTTTTATATTCCAAACTCGTCGGTCATATCTTTCGATGCGATCGCGGTCCCTGGCATGGACGAAGAAACTTTCTTTATCGTCTTTATCGATCTCTAGCTCAGCTAGTTTGCCATGCTGATGCATCGAGGTTTCATGAGAGCCTCCATCTTCGACCCTGCTCACCGCATATCTGAAGGGGCGCGATTAGCTATTGGCATTGCGGGTTTATCGCATTTATATCATGGGTTAAGTGTTGCCACTAATACTTCAAGCCCGAGTGCGGATACCGTGAATTTCTCCCTCCACTACTTCACGTCGTAGATCGAGATGCACGTGTTAGGAGCGTTCACTACCCACCGGCGGCCAGATTTTTATGATTCATATACCTTCCTATGAATCATGAGGTTGGTTGATGCTTCCGCTCCCGATCCGACCCAGTTAGGGGCTCTCCGCGTACTGCTCAATCCATACTTGAATGAAGACGGGATGATTTTTAGCGATCGAGTCCTCTCTGCTTCGGCAGGGCCTGTTCAGCAATTGTTTGATTTGTCAAAGAATGGGGTTCCGGCTTTAAAGCCTAATGAGATTATGCACCTATACTCAATCAGGCCGGGTTATTTGGTGTTCCGCCAGAATGACACTGCGCTCTTCATGTTGTATAATCCGCATCGCTTCACCCAGAAGTTAGGCTACAACCAGGGCGTTCCTCTCGAAGCATTTTTAGTTGAGCATGCCCTCTCCCTGGAGGTTACTAGCGATGTCATTCACTATTTCATGCGGTTAAACACTGGCTCCCTCATCATGATCCCGGAGCCCGACTATCTTCCGAGGCCTATGGGGTCCTTCAAGGGTTGGTATCGCCATCAAGTCGGTCCTGTCATTGCAGAGGAAAGACGGGTGCTTTTCGAGTGTAGAGCTCTCATTCCGGCTCAGGTCACCAGCGCCTCATTACGGCCACGGTCGGTAATTCGCCCTCCTCTGAGGGATAGCGGTTCGGTGCTTATCTCTAAAGCCACAGAAGTAGAATCAACTTCTCGCACTACTGGTATGCTGGTGCGGACTAGAGTCGAGGCAGAAGTTTCTGATAAAGCATCCGCGGTGGCATCACCAAAGGGTGATACTGAAAGAGAAGTTGGGCAGCGCCGTGCCAAAGCACCAAAGGGGAAGAAGCGTTCCTCTGCTAGCGTTAGCACAGGCTCCAAAAGGAGAAAGAAATCGGTCGCCAGCCTACTCGACACTTTACTTGAATCCGAGCCCTTTACTCAGGATGAGCCAATATCTATGCAGGAGCCGGAAGACGGTCTTCTCTTCCCTGGTTCGTCTGCCGAGGAGGCCGTGCAGTTGGCAGAAGCTTTAAGGCTCTCACGAGATGAGACTGAAAACGTGCGCGTCCCGAAGAATGCCTTCCCCCCATTGTATTTTATGATGTTGATCCATTATTACGTAGGGTACCCATGGGTCCTCTGTTAATGGAAGAAGAAAGGGCTCTCAAACAGCCTATCTCGGTTGTTTCTCAATACGAGCTTGCACTGAAGACGGGCAGTCATTTACTTGCGATTGAAATCCGGTGAGCGCATATGATCAGAAAAGAACAACGGCTCGAAAAAGCCATACTTCAGGCTTCTTGGTGTATTGGTATGCGTATTTTTCATGTCTTTCTTTTGGCGAGTAATTTGTATTACTTTCACGTCTCCTTATTTTTGCAAAAACTTTGCAGGGACTTCTGTAGCGGAAGTGGGTTTGAGCCCAGATCAAGCCATGGCTGTGGATTCTACGAATATCTCCCGTGACGCACCGAAGGGTGTAGAGAAGATTACTAAAGCTACTATCCATGCTGTGGAGATTCCAGTGATGGCTTCTGTCCCTTCAGCATCTACTCCTCCAGCAGAGGTGGTCTTGCCGGCTATAGATCCCATGGATATCTCTAGTGACGACCGGAAGATGTAGAAGAGATTGCTGAAACTGTTATCCCTACCTTGGGGTCTTCAGCGGCGGCTTTTGTCCCTCTATTGGAGACTGCCATGCCGGCTATAGATTTCACAAATATCCTCAATAATGCACTTGAGGGTGTAGAGGAGGCTGCCGAAGCTTATATCCCTCTAGTTCAAGGCGGGCGAAGTATCGAAGGAAATTTTATATACATACACATTTTGTTTAATGATCCCTCCGTTATCTGAACCTTTCCTTCCCTCAGAATTGCGGGAGCTGGGGCTTCCATCATGGATCTTTCCTCGAGGAAAACCATTCAGCGATTGCTTGATATGGCGGCCCTGCAAGCGATACCTCCACAAAGCATAGTGCTCTTTTCTGGCCAAGGTCGGTATTCTTTTACCCTTTTTGTTTTATATTTTTATCATGATGCTAATATGCCCTTCATTTTAAACCATAGTTCTGAAAACCGATGACGAAGTCGAGATTCTTGATGGACCCGGGGATCTCTTAAACCCGCCTTGCATGACTGTGGGTAAGTGACATTTTATTTTTGGCTTAGTTTTTCTTACTCTATATTTGAAAATACAACTGACCGCACATATATCTTCACAGCTTTGCCAGCCCTGACCCCATTAGAGGCTCGGATCCCCATGCCACCAGGTCCTTACGCCCGACGTGTATCTGAGAGGATGGCAAAACAGAGCGTTTATTCCCTGGCGGTTATCATCGAAGATCTTTGTGCTGGTACTTCTGTCGCGGCCGAAGAATTCGCTGCTGAAGCCAACACTTCCTTATCTGTTCTTGCCACTTATTATGACAAGGCATTGGTGCATACCTGGGTTGAGTATTGCCGCAGAGTGGAGGCCTGCCTTCATGGGATTGAATGCATATGCCTTCCCTCCGACATCTTGTCTGTAAAAGCGAGCCTACATGGATGGATCGAACGATGTGCGGCTAATCTCCAGTCATGCGAGAAAAGGCTCAACCAGAATTTTTCGGCGAGGGAGTTGGCTTTAAAAGCTTTAGGGGAACTTCAAGCCCAGCTCATTGTCAAGACCACTCGAGCATATGAAATTTGGTGGGTGCTTCAAGAGGCCATCATAGAAGTGGTGGCTCTCGATAAAGCCGTTATTTTTACACGTGAGATGGTTGAAGCCTACAAAGTTGCCGAGAAAGAGCTTGAAAGTCGGTTCGCTTCATACCAGAATCAGCAGGCACTGGTAGGGACTCGTCTTGCGGCACTGATAGAGCTCGAAGCAGAAGTCCAGCGGAAAAATGACGAACTTGCTGGCTTATTGAACCGTCCACTGGCTTAGACAATTTTGTCGCTGTATATTCTTCCTTTTTTACTTGTATTCATTTTGATTCATAAATAAGAGTATCTTGTATTCATTTTGATTCATGAATAAAAGACATATTTCATTTCATACTAGCGCTTCTCTTTTTTTCGATATCTTGTCTTGGCATAAAGTAGTTTATGTACTCATTTCGGAGTTTGTAGTTTATTCACTCATTTCGGAGTCTCTAGTTTATAGACTCATTTCGGAGTTTGTAGTTTATTCACTCATTCCAGAGTCTCTAGTTTATGAACTCATTTAGGAGTTTATTCAGTTTACCTCCCTTGGGTTTATAGGCAAACTTGTCTTAACATTATAGATAACCCGTGCTCTTTGCGACAGAGGTCCGTTAGGATTTGTGTTACTATGGTTTTAATCCATGGTACCGTCGCGTTGGCTGATACATTCCACGATATGCAAACTTTACGATGCTATTCGAGTAGCCTCGCGACTGTCGTGTCTCTGATCCCTTCGGGGGCTGGACAAAACGTCTTCAAGTAATCTTCTTAGGCAGTTTGACCGTCAGAAGAGCAAGCGTTAGGAATTTTGCCATGCCGCTTTTTACTTGAGATTAGGATCAGTTTGGAAGCCCCGATGAGTCATAACTACTCCACAGTGGTGTAGGATGATCTCCGATAGTCTTTCGGGTTTTATTTGAGTTACCATAGAATTTTGCCTTCACTTCCTTTTGATTTGGCTATTTTGGAGCCCTTTTTGACATTGCGTCTGCTGTAACGGGAAGAATGTCGGGATAGTCTTTAGGTTGTTTTGTGAACCGTTAAGACATAGAGCTAGGAATTTTGCCATGGCTCCGTTTTGTTTCGACCCTGGGGTCTTTTGTTGACATCGCGTCTGCATCCTGCTAGAGTGAGAGGGAATGCCGTTGTTGACATTGTGTCTGCTGTAATGAGATGAATGTTGAGGTAGTTTTTAGGTTGTTTTGTGAACCGGCAAGACTTGGAGCTAGGAATTCTGCCATGGCTCTGTTCTGTTTCGACCCTGGGGTCTTTTGTTGACGTCGTGTCTGCATCCTGCTAGAGTGAGAGGAAACGTCATTGTTGACATTGCGTCTGTTGTAACGAGACGAATGTTGAGATAGTCTTTAGGTTGTTTTGTGGACCGTCAAGACTTGGAGCTAGGAATTTTGCCATGGCTTCGTTCTGTTTCGACCCTGGGGTCTTTTGTTGACGTCATGTTTGCATCCTGCTGGAGTGAGAGGGAACGTCATTATTAACATTGCGTCTGCTGTAACGAGATGAATGTTGAAGTAGTATTTTAGGTTGTTTTATGAACTGTCAAGACGTGGCTCTCCATTTTACGGAGCCTGGTGGGAGAACATGGTTCCCTTTTTCATTTGTGCCCATTGATTGTATACAGGGGTCGGTGTGGACTCACATATAGGGTAAAAGTTTCATTTTTTTTCTTTCCGCGATACTCTATCATTTCAACTTTTTATATCGCGAAAGTCGCGATTGCCCGATCATTTCGGCTTTTTATCGCGGTGCCCAATCATTTCGGCTATATATATTTTTTATTTTTACTCGTTTTTTTATTGCGAATTACCCAATCATTTCGGCTACGTATATTTTTTATTTTTACTCGTTGTTTTTTATTGCGAGTTGCCCAATCATTTCGGCTATGTATATGCACATATTTTTTGCTCACTGATTTTTTATATTGCGAGTTGCCCAATCATTTTGGCTATTTCATATGCATCTACTTTTGTTGTGAGTAGAGAACTTGGATCCTGACACTAATTCCAGCATCAGCATCGCTACGGCTGGGATATTGCCAGGAGCGAATCATCATTTTCCTTGAGAGGACTTGGAATTTGACACCGATTTGGGCATCAGCATCGCTACAACTAGGATATTGCCAGGAGCGAATCATCATTTGCCTCGAAAGGACTTGGTGTTTGACACCGATTTAGGCATCAGCATCGCTACAACTGGGATATTGCCAGGAGCGAATCATCATTTGCTTTTGTCGATTTGAACAAAGGTGGCTTAACAAACAAGGTTAGGATCCTGTCGACTAAGTCTTTCTGACTTTATGAGCCATAAAGGTCTCATAAAATTATTTCTCTCTATGAGTCGAGAGGATCTCGTAGGTGTAGGTTCTCCCTAGAAATCGTGAGGACTCCTAAGTGGTATTTTCTCTTGCAAGTCGTAAGAATCTTGCAGGAGTATTTTCTCCTTATAAGTCAAGAGGATTTACAAGTGTCGTTCACCATATGCGGATATTTCGCGCCATTGGTGGAACTAGGTGAGGGCTATGTTTATTTGTGCCTGTGGATTGTATACAGGGGCCAATATTGGACCGCATGTAGGGAAACTTAGGGAACACGATGGCTTAAGAACAGGTCCGGGTCTCTATAGCCTAAGGCTTTGAATCCTAAGCGTCGTGAGGGTCTCATAGGGGGAGTTTTCCTTATGAGTCGAGAGGATCTCGTAAGTGAAAATTTTACGAGATTGTGCTCTTTTGGGTTTTCACAAGCTCGTCGGTAGCCCTGCTGTTTTTACTCATGGCGCCCTTTACGGTTTTCATCCGTGCCCATTTTGCTTGTGGACTGTCACGCCCCGCTTTCTAGTGTACGGAAAGGAGACGCAACGGGTCACGCGACGTATTTACTCAGAAGTAATCACGCTAAGCGTATCTAAGCAATATAAAGTAAAATGTACACAAAAGACATGAATATAAATGAACATCAGCTTTTATTTATTCAACCTTCCTTTACAATGCAACTGGAAATATAAATACAAGTCTGGAATGCAATGCCTAAACAATGGCATGAACTGAATGAAAAATACGTAAAAGTAAAGTCAATGCTCAGGGTCTTTTGTGAACTGCTCCATATGCTCCTGGCCGGTCTCGTACTCCTTAGAGTCGGGTCCTCCTGACAACATTCCAAATAAGAAGAGAAATAGGAATGTCGTCAGCGAATAATCGCTCGGTAAGTCCTAAAGAAAGAAGGAGAAGAATATACAGAGAATAGAACAGGTGAAGTAGATAATGTTATATTTGTTATACTAATGTAGTTGTTGTAGCTTGGTACAGAATATGCCAGTGTATACGAGAGGACTCCAACTTACACCGTGGACTTTAGTAACCGGTAGTACAAGGCTCTGTCGATAATACCATAGAACAACGGCATTGATGTAATTACTTCTTTTAGTGACCACCTCGTGCCACTTTTAACATGTTCCGTACCAGTCTACCCCTTTATAAACCCCGTAATATTTATTATATTGATTGTATTGACTGTACTAATTGTATTGTATTGCCTTGTAGTAAATGGAAGACTTTCCGAAACCATGATATCAGTAAACGAAATGGATATAAATGGATAGTCATGTAATCAGAGTATATCCATGGTTCTGTTCGGTCATGTTCATGTTGTTATAGATTGTATTCTGGCATTCATGGATTCATATTGAAATGGAGTTATATTTGAATTGAATTCAAGATAGATTATAATCATATTTGATCATGACTCTAACTGAGTCAGACTTTTAAACGGAATTGAAGTCCTGATTGTTTTGGAGTTATCAGTAACTGCTGCACATGGACGGCAGGATTTGTGTCTTTTTCCAAAATAATTACCTTGTTGATAACACCGTTTTTAGGTTGTCTATCTTAGATAGGCAAGCACCCATATACTCCGGCTCCCTGAGACTCAAGAGAACTGGTCCCGCTTAAAGCTATGTTTATTAGGGTCCTTATTGTAAATTAATATAACTTGAGAGGGTTTTATGAAAAATAGTTTTGATATATTTTCAAAATACACCTCAAGTATTTAAATTATCGTCTTTAAGATTTTCATAATTGTAATTTTTATAAAGTGAAATATTCTAGTGGATATAACCTAGATTTCAATGTATATGGTATTTTAGTGTAAACTTGGAATTGCATTGAGTTGTAATGGTAGTTTCATGAAATTGGTGATTCCTTTGATTTAGAAAACATGGAATAAATATATTGTATACTTAAAGTAGATATTTTGATAGTATTTATATATATTTATAAAAATAGAACTTATTTATTAAATAGAAATCACATTTTTCTTAAATATTGCAGAGATCGAATGCTCCTTGCGGAGGTCTGCATCTCGCTCTACTAGGCCTGAGGATGTGTGATAACCCACACCATCCCAATCGGGGTTCCCCAAAATAGGTTGTAGAGTCGTATTTGCAAGGAATTAGGTAATACACTTTTAAACAAAACGGTTTTTGAATGTTTATGGTATTTAATCGTAAACTCGTATTTTCCCATAAACTAATGTCTCAAGAATTATCGTGCTATGTCAAAAATGTGTGTTGTAATGAGATAGGTCATTATCTCATGAGTTTTCTAAAGGTAATACAAGGGAGTATATTGAATTGTGTTGAAAGTAAAGTATATGCTATTTAACCGTAAAAATGCGATAAAAGTTGCATAATAGATTATTTTGAGATGAAACTTGTTCTAATGTGTTATGTAATGATCACTAAACAATCTATTTAAAATTTATAGGTTTTTTATTAAGAGAAAATTAGATTTTTAAAGAAAAGAGAATCGGAAGCCAGAATAACTCTGCTTTCGACGAGTTTTGAGAAGGAGAAGTTTTAGAATAGCAAAAGAGGAAGGGAGAAGGGATTTACTGATTGTAATTAGAGAGAAGAGGTAGGGGGAGAGTTTGGGATTGTCAGGGAGTCGTTTAATCGCCGGATTCTTCCCATAACTTCGCCGGAACTTCGTCTCTTACTAACTCCACTTGTATAACTTTGGGCTTGGAAATTTTAGAGAGTTTTTGTATAGAATTTCTAAATGAGGAGGGGTGAAATGTAGTGTTGTATTTATTGGTAAAATTAAGATTTAGGGTAATGAATTGGAGAATTGAAAATGCACTTAAAATTTGGTTTAATGCCACTTTTTAATTCTCTGTTTATTTTTAATAAAAACAAACAGTACGGGGGTTAAGAGGGGAGGCCAAGGGGTTAAGGCAAACAAAAAATAGGGAATTACCTACGGAGGGCCAGCGGCGCCGGCCCCATGAGACATCTCGCCGGTCCATCTAAGGGCTTGGGGGATCGGATCTCCGCCACATGTCAGGGTCTGTATGAATAGTATTTTGCACATGTTTGTTTTCTGTGTAACTTTTCATTTTACGTGTTGTGCACGTCCAAACCTTTAGGCTTCTAAAAAATTAAAAGAAAATCGATTAAAAATATATATGACTGGAGGTATTCGATCACAGGGGCTACGTCACAGTAGTATAAGGCTTTACCAATGAGCTACAAGTGCTTTCTTGCTGTTCAAAAGCAAATCAAATTTATAACTTGTGCTCAGGCTTAGGTATTCCTCTCTGTACTTTTAAAAAAATTTGTACAGAAAGTTTAGAGTTACATTCTACCCTCCTTCTAAAAATTTCGTTCTCGAAATTTATAGAAGGAAAGTGTAACAAATTCAAGAAAGGTTTGGTGATAGAACTATTGATAGTACATAAAAAATATTTGGAAGAACGAAAGAATGCAAAAGTTTTGGTAAGATTGAAAAAGATGTGAGGCAATTACCAGGGTTACCTTGGTTTACAGTCTCGGCTTCTACGGCCCCTAATGTGAAAGTCTAACGCCGGGGTACATTTCTCTTAGCTGGAGGCACATTACTCTGTCCTTGGGGCATGTTTCTCTGCTCTCGAGGCCTGTTCCTCAGTGCCTGATAGAATTGGCGAGTAGGTTGTGCAGGAGGTCCAAGTGGAGGTCGAGCTGGGAGAGCAAGACGAGGTGCAGGAGCCTGGATAGCTGGCCGCTGCGGATAAGTGTTGTGAGTTGGAACTGGGTTGCGTCTATAAGGACATGTTTTAATTCTATGTGTGGATGTGCCATAAACTAAGCACAGGCCTTTTGCGCGCCTACAGTCCTTCCACAGGTGTCCATCCCTCTTGCAGTAGAAGCAAAAATCTGGACTTGGCCGGTTATTTGTTTCTTCCGGTCTCCTGGGTTCAAAAGTTGGCCTTGAAGAGGCTCCTCCTGTCATCGGGGTGGCAGGGTGCTTCACACCGGCAGATTGAGGTCTTCCCCTCATCTTCACTACTGCCTCATATCGACGGGCATCTTTCAAAGCCAGTTCGTGGGTTGGGAAATCCCCTATAGCTAAGGCAGCTTGGATCTCTGGATCTAACCCTTATTGAAATCGTCTGGACCTGATCTCAGCAGTCGGTATCAAGTGTTCCGCGAACCTACTGAGCATGGTAAACTCAGCATCATACTCATCCACAGATTTGGTCTACATCGAACCCTGTAGTAGGTGGATGAATTGCTGCTCCATGTCAAATCGGGCAGTCTCCAGAAAGTACTTCGCGTCGAACATGTCACGAAAGGTTTTCCATTCTATCGGCTGGTCAAGACAGCTTTCTTCCACTTACCACCAAACTCGGGCGTTGTCAGTGAGTTGCAGCTTCGCAACTCGTACCCAAGCGATCTCTGGCACTTATGCTGCTGCCAGATCGTCCTCAATGCTCTGAGCCCATTCTTCCGCTTCTAAAGGGCTCTCTTTCCCCAAAAATTGCTTTGGATGCAAAGCACGGAATTGCTTTATTCCGGGCGCTTCCACTTCTGGACGGTTCAGTAAGATAGCAGTCTGCTGCTGCTGTCCTTCCAGGAGGCTTCGGATCGCCTCAAACAGTACTGTCTGCTCATTAATTGATGCAGCAACGGTAGGCATAAGCGGTAAAGGCGGTGGTGTGTTGTTGAAGTTGGTGCTGGTATTGTTTGGAAAATCCATAACCTTGAAAGAAAAATAGGGTTAGAATAGATTCAAATTATATGAAATTGTAAGATTCAAGGAACATGAAATGTAAAGATTGTTTTTAGTTGCTATTTCTTGTGTTATATTGCTTAGGACTTCATGCAGAAGTGACCTGCATGTCCATGCAGAATTGACCTGCATGGTAGGGTTCCATGCAGCACTGACCTTTATGGGACGCCAACAAAACCTGTCATACCCCGCTTCCCGGTGTACGGAAAGGAGACGAGACGGGTCACGTGACGTGTTTACTCAGAAATAAACACGCTAAGCGTATTTAAGCAATATAAAGTAAAATGTATAAAAGAGACATGAATATAAATGAACAACAACTTTTATTTATTTAACATTCCTTTACAATACAACTGGAAATATAAATACAAGTTTAGAATGAAATGCCTAAACAATGGCATGAACTGAATGAAAAGTAAGTACAAGTAAAGTCAATGCTCAGGGTCTTCTGTGAACTGCTTCATATGCTCCTGGCTGGTCTCGTACTCCTCAGAGTCGGGTCCTCCTGACAATATTCCAAAGAAGAAGAGAAATGGGAATGTCATCAGCGAACAATTGCTCGGTAAGTCCCAAAGAAAGAAGGAGAAGAATATACAAAGAATAAAACAGGTGAAGTAGATAATATTATATTTTTTATACTAACGTAGTTGTTGTAGCTTAGTACAGAATATGCCAGTGTATACGAGAGGACTCCAACTTACACTATGGACTTTGGTAACCCGTAGTACAAGGCTCCGTCGATAATACCACGGAACAACGGTATGAATATAATTACGTCTTTTAATGACTACCTCGTGCCAGCTTTAACATGTTCCGTACCAGTCTACCCCTTTATAAAGCCCGTAATGTTTATTGTATTAATTGTATTGACTGTACTGATTGTATTGTATTGTCTTGTAGTAAATGGAAGACTTTCTGAAACCATGATATCAGTAAACGAAATGGATATAAATAGATAGTCATGTAATCAGAGTATATCCATGGTTCGGTTCGGTCATGTTCATGTTGTTATAAATTGTATTCTGGCATTCATGGATTCATATTGAAATGGAGTTATACTTGAATTAAATTCAAGATAGATTATAATCATATTTGATCATGACTCTGACTGAGTCAGACTTTTAAACAGAATTGAAGTCCTGATTGTTTTGGAGTTATCGGTAACTGCTGCACATGGACGGCAGGATTTGTGTCTTTTTCCAAGACAATTACCGTGTTGATAACACCGCTTTTAGGTTGTCTACCTTAGATAGGAAAGCACCCATATTCTCCGGCTCCCTGAGGCTCAAGAGTTGTAATTTTTATAAAGTGGATTATTCTAGTGGATACAACCTAGATTTCATTGTATATGGTATTTTAGTGTAATCTTGGAATGGTATTGAATTGTAAAAGTAGTTTCATGAAATATGTGATTCCTTTGATTTAGAAAACATGGAATATATATATATAGTATACTTTAAGTAGATATTTTGATAGTATTTATACACACACACACACACATTTATATAAAAGAAAATAGAATTTATTTATTAAATAGAAATCACATTTTTCTTAAAAATTGCATTAAAAATTCCATCAACATCGAATGCTCTTTGCGGAGGTCTGCATCTTGCTAAACTAGATCCGAGGATGTACGATAACCCACACCATCCCGATCTGAGTTCCCCCAAATGGGTTGTAGAGACGCAATTACAAGGAATTAGATAATACACTTTTAAAGAAAACGTTTCGTATTTTCCTATAAACTAATATCTCAAGAGTTATCGTGCTATGTCAAAAATGTGTGTTGTGATGAGGTAGGTCATTACCTCGTGAGTTTTCTAAAGGTAATATAAGGGACTATGTTGAATTGTGTTGAAAGTAAAGTATATGGTATTTAACCGTAAAATTACGATAAAAGTTGCATAATAGATTCTTTTGAGATGAAACTTGTTCTAATGTGTTTGTTAATGATTACTATACAATCTATTAAAAATTTGTAGGTTTGTTATTAAGAGAAAATTAGAATTTTAAAGAATAGAGAATCGGAAGCTGGAATAACTCTGCTTCCGACGAGTTTTGAAAAGGAGAAGTTTTAGAATAGAAAAATAGGAGGGGAGAGGGGACTTACTGATTGTAATTAGAGAGAAGAGGTAGGGGGAAGTTTGGGATCGTCGGGGAGTCATTTCGTCGCCGGATTTTTCCCGAAACTTTGCCGGAACTTCGCCTCTTGCTAACTCCACTTGTATAACTTTAGGCTTGGAAATTTTAGAGAGTTTTTGTATAGAATTTCTAAATGAGGGGTGAAATGTGGTGTGGTATTTATAGGTAAAATTAGGGTTTAGAGTAATGAATTGGAGAATTGAAAATGCATTTAAAATTTGGTTTAATGCCACTTTTTAATTCTCTGTTTATTTTTAATAAAAACAAACGATACATGGGTTAAGGGGGAGGCCAAGGGGTTAGGGTAAACAAAAAAATAGGGAATTACCTATAGGGGGCCGGCGGCGCCGGCCCCACAAGACATCTCGCCGGTCCATCTAGGGTCTTGGGGGCTCAGATCTCCGCCACATGTCAGGGTCTGTATGAATAGTATTTTGCACATGTTTGTTTTCTGTTTGACTTTTCATTTTACGTGTTGTGCATGTCTAAACCTTTGGTCTTCTAAAAGATTAAAAGAAAAATCAATTAAAAATATATGTGGCTGGAGGGATTCGATCACAGGGGCTACGTCACAGCAGTGCAAGACTTTACCAATGAGCTACAAGTGCTTTCTTGCTGTTCAAAAGCAAATCAAATTTATAATTTGTACTCAGGCTTAGGTATTCCTCTCTGTACTTTTGAAAAAAATTGTATAGAAAGTTTAGGGTTGTTACATGGACATACCGTTTTTTTTAACGAGATCGTTCCCTTCCAGGTTTTCATAAACTCGCCAGTAGCCCTGCTGTTTTTACTCACGGCACCATTTCGGGTTTTCATCTATGCCCATTTTGCTTGTGGACATACCATTTTTTTACCCATCGGTTTGCCAATGGGACATGGGAAGTGGCTTCATTGCTGTGGTGGCTGTGTAGCCGGTAATACTTGAGTTGCAAATTCTGCTGTTGAGACTTCGATTGCAACGCAGATCTCAAGGGTGGATATTGTCATATTTGGGACGATGCGCCATGTTTGAGGCTGTGCACTAGTTTTAGGACATTCCGGTCCATTGTTAGTTTAGGGACATCTCGGTCCATTGCCAGTTTAAGGACGTAAAGGTCCATTATCACCATTTTTGAGGTGAAGCTTTAGTTTAAGGACATTACGGTCCATTGTCGCCTTGTTTGAGGCGAACTTTTTCCGAATACCACTTAGAGTTTGGACTCAAGAAGATAGAGAGTAGACACGAGCATCGTCATCTATCATTGACCTAAGTCGTGACTCATCAAGCATGGTATTTCTTGAGGAATCGGACGTTTATTGGCCGGAAAGGTCTTTCGCCATGCATATCCATGAGCAAATAAGCCCCACCTTAGTAGACCTTGTCTATGAAGTACGGGCCTTCATAGTTCGGCTCGAGTTTCTCCCGTTTTGCACGATTAGGGATCATAGGTCTTTTGATAACTAACACGAGCTCACCATGGCGGAATGTTCTCGGCCTAGTCAATTTTTCGTATGAGCATGTCATCCTTGCCTTGTAAGCTTCTAGGTTTTGCTGCGCCATGAGGCGAGTTTCATCGAGGGCATCAAGCTCTTCAAGACGAAGATGGGCATTTTCTTCATCTGTTAGCTCTTATTAAACCGCTACTCAAAAAGAAGGGAGTTATATTTCTAAAGAAAGGACTGCTTCTGTGCCGAATACCAACGCGTATGGGGTCGTATGCGTGGTTGTTTTGAATGTCGTCGGGTACGCCCAGAGATCTTCGTGCAATCTCTCGTGCCAATTCTTTTTGTTTCTGGACACCGTTTTCTTTATAATCTTGGTCAAGGTCTTGTTAAAAGCTTCAGCTAGACCATTAGCTCGGGAATTATAGACGGAAGAGTATCTCCAGTCTATTTTGTGCTGTTCTGCGAAGCGACTGATTTTATGGCTCCTGTAGGCTGGCCCATTATCCAAGATAATCCGTCGCGGAGTACCGAACCGGTAGATGACATGTGTCTTGAAAAAATGGAGAATATTCTTCGTCTTCACCTCTCTTAGTGGTACTGCTTCCGCCTACTTAGAAAAGTAGTCGGTCGTTGCCAGTATGAGCCGGTGTCCTTTGGATGGCGCTAGTTCAATGGGGCCAATTATGTCGGTTCCCCACATTTCGAACGGTCGGCTAGCTATCGTTGGGTGTAGTGGATTTGGATGTTGGTGGATAAAGTCCCCATGAATCTGGTACGAGTGACACTGCTTCGCATATTTGAGACAGTCCTGAATCATTATGGGCCAATAGTAACCCATTCTTTTGATCTTCTGCTTCATTTTTGGCCCGGTTTGATGAGAACCGCAGAGTCCGTCGTGATTTTCTTGGACGACCCTCTTTGCTTCTTCTGCCCCAAGCACCTTAGCCACAGACAGTCAAGCGACCTCTTGTTTAGAGTATTATTGATGAAGGCGAAAGATAGAGTCCGTTTCATGAGCTAATGTCTTGACGACGCGTTTTTGGGCGTTCGATGGGATTTGAAGTAGTCTATGAAGACTTCCCACCAATCCTTGATCTTTTCTTCATCATTTATTTGAAGGACTACTTGTTTAGCCGCTTTCTTTCCTTTAGACGACTTTGTTAAATCCCCCGAAGATATTTCTGCTGGCACAAGAACCCGGTGGCTTTGCACAACGATCCTTACGTCATCGAGGTTTTCGTCAGCCAGTTCCTTCACGCTCATCTGCTGCGCTTCTTTGCTACCGATGAGCTTTGCACTTCATCTACTTGAAGTGTTGTCGGTGAGAAACATATCCTTGCCACCACTTCTTGAAGGCATTGCACTCCTCGGTGGGGTGGGTGGCCTTTCGATGATATAGGCAGTAGTTCAGATGTGAAACCTCTCCATTGAGGCATGTGGCCCCGGGAGTATTTCCCTTTAGAGGTTGCAGATTCATTCCCATTGACAGGGATTTAGTGAGCCGCTTTTCTGTCTTAGTCCTGCTTTTGTTTGTCGCGGGCGTCCGTCGGTCTGGTTGGAGTACTTTACGACTCCTCCTTGCCGCATTTTCTTCATCCTAACGCCGACGTTTGGCCTTTTCGTATATGGCCGTTTCACGTTCTCGGATAGTTTTGCTCTTTTGAAAGGCTTTGTTTAGCAGCCTGTCAATTGGGTCTTTTAACAGTTCCAGGGATTTTGTCATCGGTCCTGCCCTCAGTTCCTCTGCGTTGTTTTCTAACGCCGAGAGAGCTTCTTCGCCATTTGACGACGAATAAGAAACCATGTGGCAACTTGCTACATAGTCTTGGGTTCCTCCTGATGAGTCATGTTCCTCATCATTATCACTATCTTCGTTTTCAAGGATATGGTTGAGAAACTCTTCGAGTGTGACTGGTGTCCGCGCCTTCTGATTGTATTCTTCCAGCGTATCAATGTACTTTTGCAAGTCCGTACGCTTATCTTCATACTCGGTAGGCTGCACGGGCTTTTTGGTCTTCTTCTTTTTCTTCAAAGACTTTGAAAGCTTGACCTGGGGGTTTTGCCCATCGTCAACATTTTTCGGTGCGGAATGCGATTTCAGCATCCCTTTAATAATATCGGGCTCCAGCAGACTTTTCCATCTGATTGTCGGACATGCTTGAAGATTCTTCAGCAATCTTTTGGTTTTAGCTGAAAGGACGACTTCCCACAGAGCTTCTTCCACAAATGAGCATGATACCCCCGGCGTATCCACCTTTTTAGGAGCGTGCTTCTATGGCGGGTTCATCCTCCAGTTCTCGGACAGCGCGAATTTCCTTTGGTGGTACTGGTCCTCGACCCAGTTCTTGAATATGTAGCAATCCTAAATAGGGTGGCTCACAATTCGGTGATAGGAGCAGTAATTGGAATTGTTGACGTCACAGGGCTGCGGTGGACATTTTGGGTCCGGCAGAGTGATGAGTTTGTTGCGCACTGCCAGCTTGAACAATCTTCTCATTTTATCACGGGGAAACAAATAAGCACGTCCTAACTTCTCTTCGACGGATTGGCGCAGGCACGCGTTGTTTTGGTGAGTAACCGGTTTCGGGTCACTCGGTTGTTGTTGAGTGTTGGCAACGAAGGCCGCTTTCCCTTTACCCCTTGCATTCTGAGGGTCCATTTTTTAAGAAGACGGTCTGTGGCCCATCTGATCCATTTGGGCCAACTTGTCGATCAGAGCCTAGAAGGTGGTCGGCTTAAAGAACGTCATGAACTGGGACACGGTCGCCTGAGGATCCAGAGTCCCTATGAACATCTCTACGGCAGGAGCTTCTTCGATGCGTTGTTCGCATTTTGACCATAGGTTCCGCAACTGGATTGCGTATTGAACCCAGGTCTCTCCTAACTTCACCCTGGCGTTGATTAATGCCATGATCGGGGTGCGCTCGCTTGTGCTGGCGAACCGCTGCGTGAACAGCAATTCCATTTCCGTGAATATTTTGATGGAGTCATTTGGGAGCTCCGAATACTATTCAAACGCCGTTTCTGACAGGATGTGTTCAGTCGATAAAACTGCACTTTTGATATAACATTTTCCTTACTTTTCTTAAATATCTAAAGGAGTTTATTATAAATATGACACATATGAGGGTTTATCTGTAAAAATACTATTTTCATACGTTTATATATTATAATTAACATTATGAAGGAAAATATATGCATATAATATTTATATAATATTTTGATAATTTAAATATGCATATCATATCAAATATCCTTAATCAATATTCTTAAAATATAATATCATATAAAATGGTTAGGGTAATATCTTAAAAATACCAAATATTACAAACATTATTCATTGAGATATTGTGCAGAAATTACATCAGGATTGGAATTAAGGAAATACGAGATATCGAGATCAAATCTGCCGAAATATTAAAGTAAATCGAAGAAATCAATTCTGGCAGAGACTTAGAGAAGATTTCCAAAATCCAGATATTCAAAAGATCACCACGTGTCACAAGGAAGAAGCCTCAAAGTTTTGAAGCCAAGATTCCACCAACACGCGGCGCTTCCATGGCCAAACGCACATTATTGCGGCGGATCCGCGGCTAAATGGGGGAGTTGGGATGTGGGATTTTTTTGTGCAGGATCGTCTCAACAAACCCTAATTTATGGAATTTAGGGATTGCAACTTCTGTGACTATAATTAGAACCCAGAGCCCCACTTGGAAGTTCATCAAACCGAAGAAATCACGAAGTTCAAGTTAACTCACACATCCAGGTTGATCAATCGGCTGTTCATTTACCTCCTTCAAGATAGATCGAGAAACAAACTAGGGTTTTGTATTCCACTTTCTAAAGGAACAAAAAGTGTAATTGATCAAGTTGATCAATAAAGGTAGTTGTTTTATTCTTATTGCATTTATTTTCTTTATTTGCATCATGATCTCTATCCGTTCTTCTGTCTCCATCATGCGCGAATAATTCACCGCTTGATAGGGTTCGTAGGATTAGGGTAAATCGATGGAAGATGAAGAATTTCTTAACTTCTTTTAAGTCATATGAAGTTTATAAACTTTAGCAAAAGAATCGTTAACATCCTAATCAGGCGCGCTATCAATTTATTTATATTCTTGACCGCGATTTGAGATTAGATTAACAATTGTTTTATTAAGGGCTAGACATGAATAGAGATCAATAAAAGGACAAGGGTCAATAGTGTGGAAACACTAGTTTCTTCCAAGAATCCTAATTCTCATTCATCACTATCTATCTAGTTTTAGATCTATCAATAGATTAAAGGAGTCATCTTTATTAGTCACCCATTACTACTAAATCCGAACGAACCCTACAAGCCCTCTTCTGATATAAAATCTACATCTTTATTTAAACTAGATCTATTCTCTACATCCGTATTTTGACGTAGATCTAGAAATTATTCTCCACTATTCTTTATTCTTCTATTCTTCCTCTTTTTCAACACGTCTAATGTAAGATTGAAATATTCAACGTTTTCCTGAGGATGACTCGTACTCATCTCAGTCTAGCTTACACACGACACCGTTATTGATTGCGGTTACTACACACTCTAAAATATAGATCAATCAAATGGCGCCGTTGCCGGGGATATGTGCGTAATATTTTTTTTCTTACTATTCATGTTGAATTATTATTTGATCAATATCATAAATAAAACAAAACAGCTTATTGTGTATTTAACGATTAGTGTGCGATTTTTGTGAGGGAATCTGAAGACAATAGAATGAGGAAACAGAGATTCAGAGACCTTCAGAGAGGACCATAGGACCAAAGGAGGCCACAGTAGAAAATTTTTCAAGCGAACCCTCCTTCCTGCGGTGCTTCCGCGGCCAAAGCACCCTAATTGCGGCGGAACCGCGGTGGAATTGGGGAATTAGGGCTCCAAAATTCTCTAGTAACTTCCTTTGTACTTTCTCTCTCCTCTAGAAAATCCAATAATATATTTTTCTGCAGGATTCTTTGCAAAATATCGCCGCTTAAAAAAAATCTTTTTGCGTGTTTTGTAATTGGTTTGTGCATATTTTAATATGGACATTAAGGGGCAAAGTCCAAATTCAGATTAGGTAGGGATTTCATCACCCTATCTAGGCCCCACAAATCACAAAATGAGCATCCGCATCATCCTACATTAATGAAAAAATATCTAGACCAAAACTCTAAGGACTGTCGCGCTCAATAAGGACAGAAGCAGGTCGTGGGTAATCTATTGCTTATCCGCATTTTTTTGTGGTGTCTAGGCAAGTGGTTACTTAATTAGGCCCGCTATTTTCGATGATTCGTATAGCGGATACCTCCCACTTACCTGGCACTTACCTGGCCACAAGAGCGATAAAGAGATAGTAAAGGATTGATCCTGCGGCTTGTCCTTTGGAAGTCTAGGAGCGGTCTAGAGACTTGACTTAAGTAACCTTAGTTCTAGGGTTGATTGTGCATTTTTGTGTGATCTGTCTCACGTCCAATGCTTTTTCAAAACAAACCAATTTTAAATCACACACACGCTGCCACTTGCGCTAAACCCGCTTAATGCATGCTTGGCTGGACACGGGATTCTAGTGCCCGTCTTGTCCGCGTTTCAGCTATCGACTCCGAAGTCTGTACTTCTTCATCTTCTTTTTCCCCTTCACCCACCACATAGACCGAGATGGACGGTTCTCCATCAGATTATAACACCACCCTGCCACCACCCGTCGGTGCGCAGAATCCACCGCACATTTCTCTCCAAGAGAGATGCTATCATATACGCGGTCCCCTTCCTACATGTCTATCTATTCCACCAGCCAATGGGGATAATTTTGAAATTAAACCCCACTTCATCAACCTATTGCCCAAATTTCACGGACTCGAGTCTGAATACGCATACATTTTTATCACCAAATTCGAAAACGTATGCGCAATGATGGGTACGTCACAACTTTCAGTGGATACTATGCGCTTGCGTCTTCTCCCTTTCACTTTGTGCGATGTAGCAGAAAAATAGTTTTATAATACTGTCGCACACTCTATTACCAATTGGGATGAATTCGTAATAGCATTCCTTAAGAAATTTTACCCCAATCACAAGACCGCCCGTGTTCGGAGCGAAATCAACTAGTTTACCCAGCTTCCCAATGAACCATTTTGGAAGTGCTTTGAACGGTTTAAGGATCTGCTTGTCTAATGTCCTCATCATAAAATAAATAGATGGGATCTGTGCCGAATTATATATAAGGGCATAACTCCAGCGACAAAGCAGATGCTTGAAACCATATGTCAACGCAATTTCATGTCCAAAGACGATGGTGAAGCTTGGAAATTTCAGGAAGATCTCGTTGAACACACTTTGCAGTGGGAAAGCGTTAGACCATCATCTAGGGGAGGTATCCATCAACTCGATGTTTCCATCGCAATAAAAGCCAAAACGGCAGCAATGCAAAATAAACTCGACGCTATGGAGAACAAATTCTCATCAATCTCCCTAAACCAGGTTACGCTTCCTAAAACTATGTGTAGTTGATGTTCCGATCCATCACATCTGACGGAAGAATGTCCTGTGAATGCACCGTTTCAAGGTCAAGAACACACTAATACTACTTTTCAGCAGCGACCTAGAAACGATCCTTATTCTTCCACGTACAATCAGGGATGGAGGAATCATCCTAATTTTGCTTGGAACCAAAACCAAACCCAAAATCAAAACTAGTTCCAAAGCAATTATCAAATACCTCCTCCACAGCAGCAACAACCACAACCACAGAGTCAGCACCCCTTTCAATCGCAATTTTTTCAAAATCCGGCCAACAATTCTACTCTTTATAATAATTCTTTCCAAACGGCCGGTAACGAAAACTCATCTGCACTCGAACGAAGCGTGGATATGTTTATTAAACATTCCATGCAATCGACGGATGAAATAAAGTCTTCTATCCTAGCATTAACACAGACCACCACCTCCCACGGTGAAAGCATAAAATCGATAGAAGCACAACTTGCACAAATAAATGCCGCGATGAGTGCGAGAGAAAAAGGGAAACTTCCATCTCAACCCCTGCCGAATCCTGGCCACTCATAAAGTCATAATGTGAGTGACATTACCACGTTGAGATCGGGAAGAGTGTTGAACAATCAAGTGGGTGAACAAATTGATGATGAGGAATCAATTGAAATCCCGACTTCCACTTCTTGCCCGATTTCGTCTAGTCTCCCACCTTCTTCCGAGCCTATTCTCCATTTTCCCCAAGGTTCGAACCCTTCGCCCACTTCATCGAGTCAACCTAAAACAATCCCCACTCCAATTCTGGGATCGATTCCATCCCCACAAACTTCTCCATAAATGTTGGACCCAAAACTTATTGATAAAGCTCCATTTCCAAACAGGTTCAGGGCCAACAAACATAATGCACAAATGGAGAAAATTGTGGAAATGTTTAAGCAAGTTAACATTAATATCCCTCTCCTAAATGCTATTCAACAAGTTCCGTCTTATGCAAAAATCCTTAAGGACTTTTGCACTAGGAAGAAAAAAACTCAACTGCCGAAAAAGGTATTCATCACAAGTAACGTAAGCATAGCTTTTACCCAACAATTGCCTAAGAAACGTAAGGACCCCGGTTGTCCTACAATATCTATAACTATTGGGGGCAAAAGCATCAATCGTGCTCTACTTGACCTCGGCACTAGTGTTAAATTGCTTCCATATTCCGCCTATGAGCAGCTAGGTATAGGAGAGTTGAAACCTGCCCACTGCACTCTCCAGATGGCAGACCGATCTATCGCCCAACCTAGGGGTAAGCTAGAGGATGTTTTAATCAAAGTCCGGGAATTCATATTTCCTGTGGACTTTATTGTTTTAGATACACAGCCTGTGGCGAACCCATTATTCTCCGCCGAAAGACGCGACCGGGACATTGGGACGTCTGGCCTGAATTTCGAGGGCAGATGCTATTTGGTTTTATCCGTCCACCTCTCCGAAGATGCCAAGTTGATTTATGGCACCATGTATCGAAGGTTTAGACGGATGCGGCCGATATAGTAGACTTCATCAGATTCCCCCTCATTTGAGGGGGTTTTGATTGTGGGGACGCTCTTCCCTACAGGCGCAAGCCCCTACTGTTAATTACGCTACCGCATCGCGGTAACCACTTTCTCCTTCTCCAGATGGTCACTTCGTGTTGTGGGTGTTTATTTTGTTTTTGGTTGCCCGGGGATTGTATACGGAGACTAATTTATGTTGTCGCCCGTAGGGCGTGGATTAGTCCAAATCCGTATTTTCTTAGATTTGGGTTTGGGGTGGGTTTAAGGATGCGTTAGTCTCATTTGAGACTAAGATCAACTTAAACGTTTGTTAAGAATACGTTAGTCTAATTTTAGACTAAGATCAACTTAACGGGATCGTTTAGATCCAACAAAAGAGCATTTGGGCTCTATTGTTTTAGTTTAGGGACTTTGCGGTCCAGTTTAAAGACATCATAGTCTGTAAAGTGTAAGGACATCATAGTCCATGGGTTTAAGGACCCCACAGTCCGATGTTAAGGACATCATAGTCCATGGGTTTAAGGACCCCACAGTCCAAGGTTAAGGATATCATAGTCCATGGGCTTAAGGACCCCACAGTCCATAGTTTAAAGACGTCATAGTCTATAAAGTTTAATGACATCATAATCCATGAGTTTAAGGACCCCACAGTCCGTAAAGTTTAAGAACATCACAGTCCATGAGTTTAAGGACCCCACAGTCCGCAGTATGTTTGGTTATCGGGACCCGTCACCTCTCTGAAGACGTTGAAGAATTACAACGACAAAGATCAGAGGAGTGAAGAGATGTACCCTTGAACCAATATTGGTTAGGAGATCTGTAATTGGATTGATTTAAGGATCGTTAATCTCGTTTGAGATTAAGATCAACATAAATGTTTGTTAAGGATACGTTAGTCTAATTTTAGACTAAGATTTACTTAATAGGATCATTTAGATCCAACAAAAGAGCATTAGAGCTCTGTTGTTTAGTTTAGGGATATTGCGGTCCAAGTTCAGATGCCAACATGGGTTTGGAAATGCACCAGATAGTTATTGGTTATTGGGACCCACCACCTCTCTGAAGACGTTGAAGCATTAGAACGACATGTATCAGAGGTGTGAAGAGATGTACCCTTGAACCAAAGTTGATTGAAAGGCTCTGGGTTTTACCTTGCATGTCATATGAGATGACCAATTTTGGAAGATAAGAGTGTATTTGAGGTTCAGTCAAAAGGGAAGTTCCTGCTTCTGGAAGACTTAGCTAATTTAGGCTAAGATTGGCTCGAATATAGTGTTAAACACTAAAGTAGACTCGTCTATCACGTGCTCCCACGTGATGCGCTTAAAATAGTGTTAAACACTGAGGATGCAGCGCACAAAATAGTATTAAACACTAAAAAAAGAAGCGCTCACATGGGTCACGTGAGGCGCTTGAGTGTTAGGCTCAAACTTCTTTTATTCTCAGAATATTCAAATAAGTGTTAAACATTTGGCCTTTATGACCATCACGTGCGGGCACGTGATGAGTATCCATGATTTGGATATTAAAGTGTTTGTTAGGGATCACGTGGGGACATGTGAGGGCGCCCCAAAGTCTGTTCTGACTTGGCTCTGTTCTCTTTATTTTGAGGGATTTATCCAAGGGTCACGTGGGAGCACGTGACCCTATCTCATTCATCCTTTTTTGATCATTGAGGGGGAGAGTCACGTGTTGCCACGTGATCATGTTGGGTACTTTGATCTCTTTACGTGCATGAAAAGTCTGAGTCCCTTGTTTAAGAATTAAATTCTTTTATAGGGTTAAACCCTAATCTTATTTAGAGGAATTAAATTTCTATGTATTTGGAAGAATTAAATTCTTTTATAGGGTTAAACCCTAATTTTATTTAGGGGAATTAAATTCCTATGTGCTTTGTGGGAGAATATAATTCTCTGAACTTAGGTCTTCTCTTAGATTTTAGATCTACATGGCAAAATCTCCCCGATGAGATTTAAATTCTCAACTTATGGGGAGATCTGTTTCTGCAGATCTTCAACCAAAGGAAGAACTAAGTTCTTATTCAGAAGAGTTAAACTCTTAGATTGAGAATTAAATTCTCTTTTTCTTTTGTGGGAGCTTATAGGATGATCTCTCTCCTAGGATTTTTTTCTTTTCTCAAGAGACCTTCTTTCTCTCTGAAGAATTAAATTCTCTTTTCTTTTGTATTCTCTCTCTCTGTTGTTGTCTCCCTTTCTTTTTTTTCTTCTCTTCTTGGTTCCTATTTATAGGAGAAAGAAAAGAATCAGTTTGTTTAGTCAATCTTTTATTGAAAGATTTTGATTAATTTTATAACCAACATGATCTTTTAGATCACTTGGTGAATTTTATTCACCATTGGATTTTTAATCCAAGAGATATTTTATTTGTTGTTCCTGGCAGATTTTAGGAAAATATTTCCTTGTATAGAATCTTTCTATAAATTGGTGATTTTTAATCACCATTGGATTTTTAATCCAACGGTGCTCCACTTTACAAAGCACAATCTTTTTTGTTTGGAAAGATCTAGAGAAATATTTTTCCAATTAGGGTTTTTTATTCCCTATTAATTAGAATTTAATTCTATTAGTTCAGAAGGTTTAAGAGCCTTTCACGTGTTAGCACGTGACCCCACTGATTGACCATTTAATTAGAATTTAATTCCATTCTTTTAAATAGCTCGGGAACTCATCACGTGTTGGCACGTGATGCCCCATTGGGGTTTTTTCTTGCTGTTTTATTATACCTTTTAATTCCTTTCAGTGGGTTTAAAGGCCCATCACGTGTTGGCGCGTGACTCCATCTCAAGTTGTGTATCTCAGCGCCTATAACTTTGCCCATAGAAGATCACGTGTCCCCACGTGATGCCCGATCACGCGTGAACACGTGATGCTTCTCTTGTGTATTTCTTTGCTGCTTTATTCAGTTCCCATAAGGGAACAACCACGTAATCAAATCCCGGTGATATTCGATCGACCTTTCCTAGCAACTTCCAACGCTGTCATTAATTGTCGTAACGGTTCTATGAACTTATCCTTCAGGAAGATGACAATTGAGCTTAATATTTACAAGCTAGGAAGTCAACCATCTGAACCTTCTGCTCATTTAATCGATGTCTGTTCCATCAATGAGATAGCTTCCGATAGTTGCGAAGCTAAAGTGCTTTGCTATGATGATCTCGACAACACTAATGCGACATTGTTTGATCTAGCAAATTATTATAGTGAGGATATCTTTGATGAGTCCATCCCCGAGTTTGAATCCTTTGACTCATCGCAAAAGTCAGTAGCGCTTTCCGAGTCAATATCCTACGCAAATTATGAACCTCTTAGGGAGTCCGAGTATCATTCCTTAACCCCACCTTCTATAGTCTCTCCGCCGACACTAGATCTCAAACCGCTACCTTCTCATCTTAAATATGCATATTTAGGTAAGAATGAGTCTTTGCCCATGATCATATCCGCTTCTCTAGTTTTAGAGCAAGAGAACGCACTTTTGGCGGTATTGAGATCAAATCGGCAAGCATTTGGTTGAACAATGGCTAACATCAAAGAGATTAGTCCCTTGATTGTTGAACATTATATACATCTAATGGATGAAACCAAACCAACCCGAGATCCACAAAGACGGTTAAATCCCGTTATGAAGGAGGCAGTAAAGAAAGAAATCGTCAAGTTCCTAGATAGTGGTATAATTTATCCAATATCTGATAGCCAATGGGTAAATCCTATTCATGTGGTCCCTAAAAAGTCTGGCATCACGGTCATAACTAATGAGGCTAATGAGTTAATCCAAACACGCACCCAAACTGAGTGGCGCGTATGTATTGATTATAGAAAACTCAATGCTGCAACGAGGAAAGATCACTTCCCTCTACCTTTCATTGACCAGATGTTAGAACGATTAGCTGGACATGAATACTATTGTTTCTTGGACAGATACTCCGGCTATAACCAGATCCCCATTGCCGAAAAGGATCAAGATAAAACAACATTTACTTGTCCTTTCGGTACTTTTGGTTATAGACGCATGCCTTTGGGTTATGCAACGCTCCCACTACATTTCAGCGGTGCATGATGGGGATATTCTCAAACATGGTTGAGAATTTTCTGGAGATATTTATGAACGATTTCTCCATATTTGGGGACTCCTTTGAGGAATGCCTACGTCATCTTTACGCGGTTCTTACCCGCTGTAAGGATAAGAACTTAACCTTGAATTGGGGAAAATGTCATTTCATAGTTCAAGAAGGTATTGTCCTTGGACATATTATTTCACGAAAAGGCATTGAGGTAGACAGAGCTAAAATTGATGTCATCCATAACCTTCCTCCTCCCAAATGCGTCAAACATATACGATCCTTCCTTGGTCATGCAGGATTTTATAGGAGATTCATTAAGGACTTTAGCAAAATTACTAGACTCTTAAATTTTCTCTTGGCCAAGGATTCATTTCGATTCAGATTGCGAGGCTGCTTTTGAATCGCTTAAAATATCTCTCACTACAGCCCCCGTTCTATCATCTCCGGATTGGAACCACCTGTTCGAGCTTATGTGATGCATCAGATTTTTCTATTGGTGCGGTCTTAGGACAACACATTGATAAGATGCCACATGTAATTTACTATGCAAATAGGACCTTGAACGATACTCAAATTAATTACACAACTACCGAGAAAGAACTCTTGGCAGTTGTATTTGCATTAGAAAAATTCAGGCCCTACTTGATTGGCTCGGCAATAGTGGTTTACACCGATCACTCTGCCCTATGACACGTTTTATCGAAGAAGGATGCTAAGGCTAGGCTAATACGTTGGATCCTGTTATTACAAGAATTTGATCTTGTCATACGAGACAAGAGTGGATGTGAAAACGTTGTAGCCTACCATCTTTCACGCATCAATTCTTCACCAACGTTGACCGTGCCAATAAATGACTCCTTCCCTGATGAACAGCTCTTGACTGTATCCTGCGAACCCTGGTTCATGGATAATGTGAATTATCTAGCGACGGGACTTATTCCTAGCGATTGGTCGAAACAAGACAATCTTCGATTCTATCCCAAGTAAAACATTTTTACTGGGATGAACCCTATTTGTTCAAGTATTGTTCCGATCAAATCATTCGCAGATGTGCCCCTAACGATGAATTCAAGAGTGTATTGTCTTTTTGTCATGATTAGGCATGTGGCGGTCACTTTGGTCCACGTAAAATGGCGGAGAAAGTTTTGCAATGTGGCTTTTATTAGCCAACATTATTTAAAGATGCATATGATCATTGCAAAACTTGTCCACGGTGTCAACACATGGGTCAGATTTCATGAAGAAATGAGATGTCGCTCCAACCTGTCTTGGTTATGGAGATATTCGATATTTAGGGTATTGATTTTATGGGCCATTTTCCCAACTCTTTTGGGAATTTATATATCTTGTTAGCGGCTGATTATGTTTCAAAATGGGTGGAAGCAATACCGTGTCGCACTAATGACAACAAGATTGTTATTAAGTTCCTTAAAGAAAATATCTTTTCGCGATTCGGGCACCCTCGCGCTATAATTAACGACAACGGGATGCATTTCTATAATCGGTCTTTCAAGACTTTGATGCGGAAATATTCAATAAACCACAAATTTTCTACGCCCTATCATTCCTAAACGAGCGGGCAAGCTGAGATTTCCAATAGGCAGATCAAACAAATTTTGGAGAAAACGGTTTCTAAAAACCGTAAAGATTGGTCAACCAAATTGACGAATGCTCTTTGGGCATTTCGTACCGCTTATAAGACCGATTTTGGTATGTCTCCATACCGCCTAGTATTTGGAAAAGCATGCCACCTTCCTGTCGAGATCGAACATAAAGCAATATAAGCTATTAAAGAGCTTAACTTCGATTTTGATCAAGCCTGCAGCTATCAAAAGCTGCAATTAAATGAGCTAAGCGAACTCCGTGATGAAGCTTACGATAATGCGGTTATAGTAAAGAACCGGACTAAAGTGTTCCACGATAAAAACCTTTCTAGGAAAACCTTCACACTGGGACAACAAGTCCTTCTTTACAATTTCCGTCTCCATCTTCATCCCGGTAACCTAAAATCTCGTTGGAAAGGACCTTTTGTGGTGCGGTATGTATACCCGCACAGGGCAGTAGAAGTTGAAAATGTAAAAACGGTTCAATTTTTAAAGTAAATGGGCATACATTGAAACCGTATTTTCTTCTGACCTAGCGGAGGAGCTCCTATTTTTACAGGAGCCGCTTTATTATAACTAAATTTCCTCCACCTCACCTCCATGTTTCGGTAACATTTTCTCATTTTAAGAATGGAGGTGAGTGAAAAAGGACTTAACTGAATATCTGTGCGTGCCAAAGCATAAGTTTAGGGGTAGTTTTCATTTAACTATTATTATACCCCTATTACTTTCTCTCCCCAAGTCTACAGGTCTATACGCTCAAAGAACAACATCAGTGAGGACACTGCTGAAAACAGGTTTGGGGGGGAGGTTTGTATTCACTGAATTATCTTTTAGCACTAGGCATTATACAAAATTTTCTTTTGATAATAAAAGATTAGAAAGTGAAAAATTACATATGAAAGATAGAAATAATTTGAGAAAAGCAAGAAAGTTATATGTTTTCTTAAACGAAACTGGTAATAAGTAGTTATGAGTCGTTGTCCCAAGAGTTAGTAAGATGAAGGAAATTACTAATCTGAGGATAAAAATAAGTCTGAAAAATAGTCCATATTCTTGAGGCTAAACATTTGAACGTTAATACCTTACTATACGCACTGTCACACATCTCGAAACTTGGGATAGTAGAAGATGCCTTGAAATGCTCTTGTCTAAAAACCTTGGTAAAATAAAAAATTAAAAAAATGGTGAAGAAAAAAATGAACACTGGTTTTGTAAATACCAAGGCAGCATAAAAAAATATAGCGAGGATACTTTATCACCTAGTGCCTTAGACCAACTGGTTTGGGAGCCACTGCTAAGTCTTAGGTGTTGCAAGACGAGGAATTACGCCTTAATAACGCGAGCACATTTTGTAATCGGTCGGTTAGTACCTCAAGAAGTAATAACGGTCGCATGAAGAATGTGTGAGCAATTCCATCTAAAATATTCACCAACTAAAAAGTACTAAGAAAAATGGACAAGAGTATGATAGCTTGAATTGAATTCTCTAAGTGTAGGGATGCCTTTTATACACACATAGGGGTATATGATCGATATTTGGAAGAAAGATAGGGAGGAAGACCAAAGGCGATGCTTTATTGAGAGATGATGTGATTTCTAACATTTTTTCACGACCATTAAGATAGGGTTCATAGCAACTGAAAAGCTAATGTAGTTGGAAACTCTTCTTTTCAAGTTCTTTCTTTTATAGTTCCTATCTTTATATGTAATTTTCACTGTCTTTCTTTTATTATAGGATTTTGTGGGTGTAATCCCCTGAAAACCCTCAGGAGACAACACTCCTCCTACTAGGGACACCTAGAGGTTTAACGGCTTGTTGCACGTACTCAGTGCAATTGTGTTGCCTACGAAAGTGTGGTACTTAGGTTTTTCTTTTTCTTTTTCTTTTTCTCCTTCTCTTGAATAACTAGTTTGCTCTGGACGATCAAAGTTAAGTTTGGGGGTATTTGTTCAGTCGATAAAACTGCACTTTTGATATGACATTTTCCTTACTTTTCTTAAATATTTAAAGGTATTTATTATAAATATGACATATATGAGAGTTTATCTGTAAAAATACTACTTTCATATGTTTATATATTATAATTAACATTATGAAGGAAAATATATACATATAATGTTTATATAATATTTTGATAATTTAAATATGCATATCATATCAAATATCCTTAATCAATATTCTTAAAATATAATATCATATAAACTGGTTAGGATAATATCTCAAAAATACCAAATATTACTAACATTATTCATTGAGATATTATGCAGAAATTACATCAGGACTGGAATCAAGGAAATCCGAGATATCAAGATCAAATCTGACGAAATATTAAAGTAAATCGAAGAAATAAATTCTAGCAAAGACTTAAAGAAGATTTCTAAAATCCAGATATTCAAAAGATCACCACGTGTCATAAAGAAGAAGCCCCAGAGTTTTGAAGCCAAGATTCTACCAACACGCGGCGCTTCCGCGGCCAAACACACATTATTGCGGTGGATCCGTGGCTAAATGGGGGAGTTGGGATGTGGGGTTTTTTGTGCAGGATCGTCTCAACAAACCCTAATTTATGGAATCTAGGGATTGAAACTTCTGTGACTATAAATAGAACCCAGAGCCCCTCTTGGAAGTTCATCAAACCGAAGAGATCACGAAGTTCAAGTTAACTCACGCATCCAGGTTGATCAATCGGCTGTTCATTTACCTCCTTCAAGATAGATCGAGAAGCAAACTAGGATTTTGTATTCCACTTTCTAAAGGAACAAAAAGTGTAATTGATCAAGTTGATTAATAAAGGTAGTTGTTTTATTCTTATTGCATTTATTTTCTTTATTTGCGTCATGATCTCTATCTGTTCTTCTATCTCCATCATACGCGAATAATTCACCGCTTGATAGGGTTCGTAGGATTATGGTAGATCAATGGATGATGAAGAATTTCTTAATTTCTTTTAAGTCTTATAAGGTTTACAAACTTTAGCAAAAGAATCGTTAACATCCTAATCGGGCGCGCTACCAATTTATTGATAGTATTAACCGCGATTTGAGATTAGATCAACAATTGTTTTATTAAAGGCTAGACATAAATAGAGATCAATCAAAAGACAAGGGTCAATAGTGTGGAAACAGTAGTTTCTTCCAAGAACCCTAATCATCATTCATCACTATCTATCTAGTTTTAAATCTATCAATAAATAAAAGGAGTCATCTTTATTAGTCATCTATTACTACTAAATCCGAACGAACCCTACAAGCCCTCTACTGATATAAAATCTACATCTTTATTTAAACTAGATCTATTCTCTACATCTGTATTTTGACGTAGATCTAGAAACTATTCTCCACTATTCTTTATTGTTCTATTCTTCCTCTTTTTCAACACGTCTAAAGTAAGATTGAAAGATTCAACGTTTCCCTAAGGACGGCCCATACTCATCTCGGTCTAGCTACACGCGACACCGTTATTGATTGCGGTTACTACACACTCTAAAATACAGATCAATTAGGATGCCAACGAACTGGCGAAGCAACAATTTGTCATCGCCTCCAGTATTGCCGCATAGAGCTCTGAACTCAGCGACGTGCTGATGAGGATTACCTATCCTTTTATATACATGGAACTTAGGGATCATATATCCTGGCGGGTATTTGATTTGGTCATACCAGCCCGGATACGGTCGCCCAGTTCTGACAACTTAGACAGTTGCTTCACTTGCCTGATGAGCTTGTATTTGTTGAGCTGTGTAATCATCAAGGGCGGCTTTGGAGATCGTTTTCCTTCATGGCTGTTAATAAAGCTGGAAGAGGGTTTGATGTTTCCCCTATGTCGTCCTTGATGATTATCGGCGGGTCTTCAGCTGGAGGTTCTGGCTGGATCATCATTCCAACCATATCTTGGAACAAAGGTGCCATCTGTTTTATATTAGCAGCCTGTTCCGCGGCCTCCTTATCCTTTCTTTCCAGCACCCTTCGCAGGAACTTTGTATCGGTCTCCTACTCCAAGCGTTGTTCAAACGCCGCTTCTGGACTTTCTTTCTGCCCGGTGAGTGCTGCCATTTTCGTCAGTATCTCCCTGGAGATTTTGTTGTTGCTCCTGAGCCTTTGTTAACGACTGAGTTTGCGGCCGATGACCCACGGATGCACAGTTTTCCTCCTTTCCGGAAGCCATGTAAATCGTATGCACTATCATGCCCCCAGACTTAGGATGTTTAGGTCCATTACCTTTGGAATTTGCCGCCGGCGGTGGGAGATTCTCCGGCCTTCTCTTTTTGTGGGAGGTCGAAGTTGAAGGGGCCGTTGTTACAGGCATCCATATGGACGAAGTCCCTCACTGTATGACGAAGGGATGATCTTCCTCTTATCGATCCTTCATTTTCTTCAGTTGACGAGAGTAGTTCTTATTGATCATAGAATCTTGGACTTTCCGCCAGACCCTGTGGATATGGGAAGAGAGCCGTTGAGGGTGCTGCTCCGGTTTTGCCTGCATCATGTTTTCAGCAGGTAGTGGAGATTTCTTAAGCACCGCGGTTGGAGAGTTCTTTCGCACTCTCCTAAGAAGATTGAAGTTGTTCCCGGTTGGAACAGCAGCGTCAACTTCCACCATTGGAGCTAGTGGGGTGAGTCTGGAGGGAGAGTTGCCCCCAGCTCTTCTCACTCGGCGCCAGTGGCGACGTCGAGCATGCCTTGCAGATGGGACCACCTAAGTTATGGAAGCGGCTCCGTCATGCCCTCTACTTTTGTGAGGGGCTGCTGCTGGTGCCAGCTTGTCGAAGACTGGCGTCCTTTGAGAGAGAATGGCCAATCTTTTGAAGGCCGACTTTCTGGTAGGGGAAGAACTTTTGATGACTTCACCTGCCGAAGGAGTTGGGAGGACTATCATTTTGGGATAGCCCCTTCAGGTATCGCGAGCCTCTTTGCGGGCCCACCTGAGCTTCGGCTCATCCTGTTGAAGACTGAGTTGGCAGTCTTGGACGACCCATGGAGAGGGGCCGTGGTAGTTGCAAGTTGATCGAAGACCGACTTCTTGGGAGCTTCTAGTGGTGGTATTGGGGCGCTGAAACTTGCTGGCAGGTGCATGGTCCCCGAAGAACAATCCAGTGGTGGCTTGAGTCACTTGCCCTACCGGCATTAAAAAGATGGAGGCCGCATTGGGCCCCGTATGTCACTCCTCCAGTTGGGACGGAG